>OY735229.1:24746381-24904760 GCA_963457665.1 Thysanoteuthis rhombus | reverse complement strand
AACGCCTCTTGGCAGCATGTTGGAGATGATCAATGAAGGGGTGATCTATGAAATCACCTGACTTTGATTTGCGCACGAAGAACGTACAAATCTTCCAAGAACAAGTGTGAAAACTCCCATACACGAAATATAGGACTGATTTAGCATAAACTTTCACCATTTTTGGGGGGAAAATTTCGACACCCCATTTTTTTTAGCCAGAATAAGGAGTAAATGTTTAAACTGACCGCCCTCTAGTTCCATTCGTACTGCCAGTCTGCGTGATATATGCACACACAGCCCATCAGCCAGCCCATCAGCCAGCCCACCCGCCAGCCAGACTGATTTGGAAACCGAAAAAACGTATGTTTACGGTCTCTAATTATCAATTCTATGTTCCTTGGAACGAGAAAGGCTTTTCTTGAAACATTGGGAGGATGATAAAGGATAAAAATTGCTCACCGATATGTCAGCGTGAAGTTTGTTGCGAATCAGGTTCCGACCTAAGTTATTTGAGTGGGATGAAACTTTTGTATAAATATTTGATTGTGGAGACCAAACCAGAATAGAATTCTATCATTTCATCTATTTAGAGATGGGTGTTTCAATGTAAACTGTTTATTTCAGGAAGATGTTCATGTCTCTCCAAAAGAAGCGCATATTTGATAAAAGTGCTGTTTATCACAGAATTTCACAAGTACACAAGAGGATGCAGTGAATAGAAGAGGAAGTAAGAGTACAAAAAAAAAAAAAGAAATCAAATAGAAGGTCATTAATATGATGTAAACCTAACAAACAATGCAAAGCAGATATCAAATTCTTTTTAAAAGAGCATATCTCTAAAGTTTAACGCAAGAGTCTTAAGTTTTCTGAATTTCTTCGATGAAGCATTTCCATGATGAATTTTTGACTATTCTTTCTTTCATTTAGTTTTTGTTGTTAGTTTGCACCTAGTTTTAGTAGTAGTAGTAGCAGTAGTAGTTGTAATAATCTCCCAGTTGTCCAAATTTCTCGAATTGATCGTTTTGTTAGTTTTTGAATCGATACAAACAGCCAACCAAAACTGTCCCTGAGATTGCCATCGAAACAGTCAACATAAGATTTAGTTTTCAATGAATGTCTATTTATGTTTGCCACTCATACAGTCCGCTACGACGGAGCTAGAGGGTTCAAAATTATTAGGTCTTGAAAAAAAGCGTTTTTTCTGAAAATCCTGCCCCCAAAATGTTTTTAGTAAGAAGTTCAATTTTCTATGTAAGTTTATGCTGAATTGGTCTCACAGATTGTACCCAGTAGCATTTAGGCTTGTTTGTTTTTTTTTTTGGAAATTCCGTCTTTTTAGTGATCGACGCCCACCAAAAGGTGACAGAAATAATTTAGTCATTGATCATCTCCTTTTCCAACTTTTTAATTGATCACCCCAACACAGCATACTACAAAAAAGACGTTGGTCACGTGACAGTTTCTATTGAGTGACCGAACAAGCGTGTTTTATCAATGTACATATAGTATCGATTTCTATACACACTTCTAACCAAGAAACACTCAGTGTCCCTTCGGTGCCCTGGGCCTCGATGTGATGCACTGGCTGCACTCCCCTCTCAGAGCCACTGGGGAAGAGTGTAGAGAGAAAGAGGAATGGGGAGATATTCATAACAAGCTTCTTGAGTCTTGCCAGCGTAAAAAAGGCCGGTATTGAACCTTTGCCTCTAGACTAGCTCGATTTCTGAATTTGTCACTATTCCGATTCCTGTGTTAAATGGCTCTTGGATTAAAAGCTAGGGATTTCTTCCTTTGGAGTCCAATCTGGCAACACAGTTCAAATACAATGTTGAGTAAAAAGCACAGCTTCCAGACTCAAGTTTTCAGTTATCTGCTGAGTAAGATTTTTAGAAGCGTTCATAATTTTCTGGCGATTTGATTGGATGACCAAGATCACCGATTCAACCACCCAGTTATCTTTTCATCGTGGAAAAGGTTTTCCCGCCCATTGACACCCCTTGATAAACAAATTCTTCTTATACCTCATATACCAACTGGATTCAAATTTATTCGATAGGTTTTTAAAATCCATCTGTTGTCATTTTCATTCAGAGTCCTGAAATCTAAACAGCCTGATTGGCAATTGAGATGAGTCAGGTGCAGAATACAGATATAGCGACAATTGTATTATTTGAGTATCTATTATAATAGTTGTCTAGATTTGAATGCATTGGGTATATGTATCTTTAATAATTTTACCTGATGCCGTTTCTTTTTACGGATTTTACCCTTTGCAGACTAGAGATAATGTTTCTCCTCAGTGTCCAATGTATTCTTGTTGGTAAACAAACAAGATGGCTAAGTGCCAACATACTATTCGAATCTTAGAAACATCAGAAAGTCTGCAAATGGCAACAGAAATATGTGTTTGTAATTAACATTGTACAGAAAGAAAGCTCAATCAGATTGCCGTAACAGAAGCAACAGGTGGGCATCGCAGTTGGCGGTGGGAGAACATTATACACATGCCATCTTTTCTTTCCCTCTCTTTCCTCTCTGTTGAGTGGATGACGTAGAAAGATCCCACTTGCTGTGAATGTAGCTTTGAGAGCATTCGATTCGTTATTGCAAGCATAAAGGGCGATGAAGAAGAGAAAGAAAGAGACAGAATCAGTTGGTGAGAACGAAAGAATATAAGAAAGCAGTCAAGAAAGAAAACATGGATGATTAAGTAAAAAGAAAGCGAGAAAGAAAAAGAACGAAATAAAAAAGGAAGGAAAAAAGGATGAAAGAAAGGTAAAAAGAAAGACAAAAGGAATAAATAAAGAAAGCAAGGTGAAACTAGAAAAGGGGAAAAACTGAGAGAAAGAAAGATGGAAGATGAATGAAAACAGAAGGAAAAGCCCCCCCCCCAAGAACAAAAGAAAGAAAAAATTAAAAGTAAAAGAAAAATTAACAACTGGACTAAAAAACAACAGCATAGAAATAAATCAAAAGCAAAACAAAACAAAAAAAAAACCCAAAACAAAAGAAAAACAAGAGTAAAAACCGCATAAATACCAACAAATCTTGTGTTTAGCTTAGTAAATAGGAAGACGTTAAAATGCGTATAGAACAATATGAAATGGAAAAAGGCAAAAAACCTTGAAGATTTCATATTAAAACATATAGATTTGAAATGGAGAGTATTGCGAGAAAAAGGATTTGAAAGAAAGAAGTTGGGGAGTAAAGAATAAAACGAAAAACGATGAAATTTGAAAGTGTAAAGAATGAAAACGTTAATTTAATGAAATCTAGAAAAAAAGAAGAAAAATTAATAAAAATAGAAGATCTTTGACTGAAGAATAAAGAATGGAGACGAAAAATAATTCGATGGAAAATAAAAAGAGAAAGAAAGAAAAGATGAAGTGAGAAAGAAAGAAATAAGAGAATAAAACAAACACTCAAGAGAAAACAAAACATAATGAAGAAATGAAGATAGGAAGAGGGAGAAACAGAACAAGGGGAAAAGAGAAAGGCCACAGAAAGAAAAAGAAAAAGAAAATGAAAGAATAAAGTAAAAATGATAGAAAAAAAAATAAAAGAAACGACTAAAAACAATTAAAAACTAAGATCGCAAACACAAAAGAAGAAAGGAAGAATAACACAGAGAAAGATGGAAGTAGACATAGAAGGAAGAGAAAAAGGTGTAGAAAGAAAAACGGAGGAATGAAGGAAAAATCAAGAAAAAAAATCTATAAAACAGCAAAAAGAAGCCAAAGAAGACAAGAAAAGATAAAACTGAAATAATGGTGCTTTAGATTGATGTAAAGAATTAATGAAATAACGGAGAGAACGAGATCTGGTAAAAACAATGAAAACTAATAAAATGCAAGTCTGATTAGTCATTCAATATAAATCGTCACGTGACCAAAGTATTTTGTTAACATGCTGTTTTTGGAGTGATCAATCAAAAAATTGGGAAAAGGGGTGATCAATAAATAAGTTACTTCTCTCACCTTTTGTGATCACTAAAAAAGATATGATTTCCAAAAAAAACAAGCATGAACACTGCCAAACATAAACTAAGGGATCTATTTATATCAAACTTACGTTAAAAAACAGTTATGGAGGAATTTGGAAAAAAGTCGATTTTTCTAGGGTTCAATCTTTAAATAATCAACCGTTTAACTCCATTGGTGCGGTGCATTCATGAGATACATATGATACTCCATCAGGCAGCATTAGTTTATCCAGTTTCAATTGAGTCTGCCACAGAAAACAGAAAAAGACTATGTTGACAGTTTTAGTGGCAGTTTGGGCGAGAGTTTTGCCTGACGGTTTCTAATATTAAACTCTGAAATTCGGTTATGGTGTTGCGTATATTATAGACTGATGTTATATAATTGATATGAATTAATGGGAGAGCTGCCAAAAAGAATACGCCAGAAACTCAGAATTGTACGTTTTATTACATCGACAACAAAACTCAAGTGGCGTTAAACGAGAGCGGTTCGCTGGTGGAGCAAAAGAAAGTTGATATAAAAACCATTTGCTTAGGGAGAGTGAATGTAACTCTCATCCTCCTCTCTCATCCTCTCCTTTCTGCATCCCTTTCTCTCGAATACACACGAACCTTTTTTTGTTAAAAAAATGTAGAAGAAAGAAAAGAGAAAGTAATACATAGTGAGAATGGAGGATGCTGCAAAACTTCGTGTATCATGTCATAATTCAAAATCATTCTTCAAAATCATTATGAAATATTGGGGAGATAACAAAATTCTTAGGGGCCCAGTTCATGTGAGGTCCTGCTTGATGGCTGAAGTAGTTGCATGGTTCTTGCTGGTGCCAGCAGTCGAAGCTCGAGTCCTGGCAACGTCAGGATTTCAAATGCCGATTTTTCTGGGCATTTGCATCCTTCTCATTGGGAACACAATCTTCCTGAGTCCAATCTGATTCTTCCCTAGACAAACGTAAACTTTTTTTTATTTCTGTATCATATTTTCGGGGCTACTCCAACAATAACACGCCAACAACTTTACAGAACCACTAGTGAGCAATAAACTCACTAGCAACATCGCATTAGATCATTGCCATAAATTTGTAAATTGTCAATGGCTGTTCCATGGATATATTTGGTCGTCTGATATGAAATATCGTTTTTGAATCTTTGAATATAGATGAAGAATAACATAAACAACAAAAAAAGTAAATGTTTATTCAAAATATGACCCATTTGAAGCAATAATCCTTTCCTGTCGATCCTTCAATGATATACCACGTCATAAATTTAACAAAAATACGAATTGTAGATTAAATATTATTGGATCTTTTATTACGGACAAAATGCTTGAAAAGATTATTATCTGCCGGAGAAATGGCATGTGAATAGGAAAGATGCTGCAAGACTTCATATCACACTTCTCTAATCTTATGAGCAGTCAGTTGATTGCTAAATCTTGAGGTTTCTAGAGAGTTCTCCAATCGTTGTTGCTCGAGCCATTTTTCGTAGAGAGTTGCCAACTGCTATCGATAATTTAGCGTAATTAAGAACATGCCTGATCTTTCCCAAGGTTTATTTTCGGGATCCATATTTCCAGGCCTGAACCGATTGAACCAACGCTGAACAGTTTGCACTGTAGTAGTGTTGACACCAAATAATTTGCTAGCGTTATCAGCAGTTGTGCAGCTTTATGTCATAATTTAAAATCGTACTTGAAAATTATTCCAACTTTTTAGATAATCGTTCTGATTTCTTGTCCTAAGAGACCCAGGGACGTCTAGTAATTATGAATTATACCTCCATATACCTTGAATCGGAAAAAAACGGATTTAGAATAATGAATCTCTCAATTTTTTGCCCGATTCATTATGATGTTTAAAAACGACATTTTTTTTTAGTAAAAACCTGATAGCATGTTTGCTATATGATGGTAAGAATAGGTAGGTCGTGGTGACCCGTTGCTTCAGTTTAGGGTTCGCAAAATCAGAATATTTGAAAGAGATCGATGGAGACTAAGGAGAATGATCGGATGTTTGAAGGATGATGATCTGAGAAAGATAATGGGACTGGGACTGCCGGGGGGGGGGCATAAATAGGTATCGTTTCAGTTCTGATTTTTTTGTATTTTGGTTCTTCCTCGTTGTTTATTTTGTTTGCTAGTGATTCTTGCCATTCATCATCTTGAAAAACAAACTCGGTTTGTGCCACGAAACAATTTTAATACTCTGCAGTCTGCCTGCAGATTTTCTAACAAAATGCTTTCCGTTGCCACCACCATCATCTAAAAATGCAGATGCACTTTCAAGAAATTTGTTACTAAAGCCAACAGCCACACACCTACCGTCGCTTCAGAGTCATAACAACTGCTACATCATCATATACATCAACGTCATCATGTGATTCATTTCGAATACTATCGTCGTATTCACAGCCAGTATCTCGTCAGGTTTTGCTTTACTTTTTATCGTCATTTTCTTTGTCAATTATCACAATTGATGCTGTTAAAGGGTTATTTTCAACCATCACCTTCATTCATAACAAAAACTCCGGGTCGTCCCAATCGCTATCACCATCACCACCAACAACACCAATGGGTCACCGATTCCATCACGTCCACCATCGTCACTATTACTAACATCATCATCACCAACAACATCACCATCATAATAAGTAGCAACATTATCATTCCCTTAATCAACAACAGAATCACCACCAGCAACAACATAAACACAACGAATAACACCATAACTACCATCAATATCATTATATTCACCAATAGCATCATCATCATCATTGTCATAACTGTCATCACCATAATCGTTACTGCCACCACCATCACCGCCAACACTCGAAATGATCACCACCATAATACTTTATCACCTCTACCACCTTCAACAAGCTCATAATTGTCATCATCGTATTGCTATAATCAACGCTATCACCACCACAAACACCACCACCACCACCACCACCACCACCACCATCATCATCATCTGGTTTTCATCGGAATCGACATCTTTATCATCATTATTATCCCCGTAGCCATTACTAACATTATCACTATCATTATAATTTCTGATCGGCCAAAATAAACCGTTTGGTTTATAAGGTAAAAGTGAAAGACAATATTTTTTCGTTTAGATATTAATATTAATAGACAACATATATGGCGTCCCAAAAGTAAAGCCTGATTTACACCTATCCACTGTTCTGCTGTCAGACAATTAATAGCCAGGATCTAAAATGGAATATTTCACTTGTTAGATACCTTATCATTTCATATATCGATGCAATAAGTTCCTCAAATTGCATTATATGAAGTAAAATGCTAGAATAGATAGCCAATATATATATATATATATATATATATATATATATATATATATATATATATATATATATATACTTGGTGTCTGTAAAAACGTCGCAACATTTAAAAGGGATATAACTATTTAGAAGAGACTGGATTTTCTTCTCATAATTTTACTGTTGGCGGATTGGCAGGTACGCTTATTTGAGTGTATCAGCCATCAACTGACTGTGAATTTAGAGGAGGCAAATCAAAAGTTTCTTTCGAATATTTTTTATTTTTTAAAAATTGTGTTCTTTGCAGACATCCTGCAGATCAGCTTTGAATAAGGCGTTACTTTTGGGACACCCTTTACCATTTAGCTCCACTACTGCCATCTTTCAGATAACTTTATAATTCTTTCCTTCCTAATTACCAACATCATATGAGTGCTATCTTCATCAGGGTGGGGTTAAAGTAACAACCATCGCAATTCCTTGCCATAAATGCTATTTTTATCGTGGTTTTCATCGTCTGGAACGATGCCATCCACACATATTAGCAATGTTAAGAGGATAGGAAGACTCGTAAATGGTTGTAATGCTCGTAGAGGAGGCTCTTTGTACTCTATCCCGCTAAGAGATGCAACTCATCAATGATGACGTAATGGTAGAGTTTCATGTTCTGATGACGTAGTAAAATTCTGAATCTAAAGAATAATAGGATTGTAAAAAAAAACAAAATAAAAAATAAAAAATAAAAAACAAAAACAATCCGTTTGTGTTCAAAGAACGCTATTCTCCATGCTCACTGCAATGCAAATCTCAATTATCCACGAATATAAAATGCAATATGTATTTCCATATATTTCACATATGCTGTCATTTTTGATCGCGGATGATACAGTCATTAATGTTAACAACGTTTTCTCTTAATCACGCAAATTTCTATTTCTGATCAACTATATTATCATCGTGATCATCATTAACATTCAATAGCAACATCAACATGACGATTTATCATACAGCTTCCTCTACGGATATTACGGTCATTTATGAATCTTCTTATCACCCTCATGACAATCATCGTCTTCAGTACTTTAACATTTTTGCTTCCATCTTCAACAGATGAGGTTGCAACATCGTCATCATTTTTTCTTGGATGCATTTTCTGTCTTTTATTAGAAGCAAAATTGTAAGACAGGGAAATACTTGTTAATATTCCTTTTTGCTACACTAAATGGTCATCAACCTCATTATTAGGATCAGGATCTGGTCCATCGTCATTATCATTACTAACACCATCGTCATAATCTCTACCATCAGCATAATTGTCATTATCACTACTGCTATCATCATCATCATCATCATCATCATCATCATCATCATCATCATCATCATCATCATCATCATCACTTCTACTACGACCATTACCATTATTATATCATGTAAGTTGATTATTATCGCCACAACCATCACTAGAATTATTATCACTATCTCCACCACCACCATTATCATCATCCCTAACATCATCATTATCATCACCAAACCACTACCATTTTATTACTGTCTGCATCGCCACTACAATAATATATACCATCACCACCAACAACACCACCACCACCCAAAAAAATCATCATCATCATCATCATCGTCATCATCACTACTACTACCACTCTTGTTACCATTTCCAACCCGGTCATTATAATTCCCACACCATATTAACCACCTCCATCCCATTGATGCAAAACCTGTTGGCAGTTCCATCTGAATACAAGTTTGTTTTACCTTTCGCTTTTTTGTAATATAGCCGCACCCCCATTACCCCCTGGTTCAAATCTCCTGACATAAGCAGCGTTTTTCCAGCGAACACTTGTTTGCATTAAAAGCAGTACAATTGCGTTCATAATAGTCTCAACAAAATTCTCTGAGGCTCTCAACTAAATTTATTCTCTCATTTTGAACCAGATTCGCCAATAACGCCCCTCTTTTCCCCTGTCTTCTTGGTCTTCTGCACCTTTCAGTAAGAGAATAACAGCACCAGTGAATAATGAAATGGCAAACCCTCATCCCATTTTAGTTGCACACTGAGTGAGCGTTGCATATTAGAATATATGGTCTATTACTTGACCAATATATATATATATATATATATATATATATATATATATATATATATATAAATATATATATATATATATATATATATATATATATGTATATATATATATATATATATATATAATGATTGATAATTGAGATAATAATTGTATTACAACCCTTCAGTGTGGCTATACACTATCCATTTTCCACCCAGTACTAGGTAGAATAGAAACCTTTGCTTTAGACCCAGAGGCTGGCATTTTACTCCTACCCTACGCAGAACTGGACGGTCTGTAAGACTCAATTTAAGTGATATATTCACTTAAGCACAATTCTCTATCGACCAGAGTGCTCCATTTCAGAGTTGGAAGAGATGTGTGTGTGTGTGTGTGTGTGTGTGTGTGTGTGTGTGTGTGTGTGTGTGTGTGTAGAGAGAGAGAGAGAGAGAGAGAGAGAGAGAGACAGACAGACAGACAGACAGACAGACAGAGACAGACAGACAGATAGGCAGACTGACGGAGAGAGTATGTGCTTGTGAAAGGGATTATTATTATAATTGCAGTATATTTCGAAGAAGAGAATCGACGATATATGCACTGTTGAGCGAGAAAATCGTCTGCCTGCCTGCTTATGTATTGTTCCTCCATGAGTTCACAACACAGCTGTTACCTTATCAGTCATGGACTCTACAAGGCCTCTATAGGTTACTTCTGGTATGGCGTGCCAGGATGCTGTCAGCGTTAATTGCTGCAGGTTCTGATGTCGTCAATGTTCTTACATCATGTCAGTGGTTGATCAGTATCATCCTGATCTAACACTTCCCATGAGTGCTCAATGGGATTGAGATCAGGGGGGGGGTCATTCCATGCTCCCGGAATCATTCAACAGTACAAATCTTGCAGTATTGAAGGATCCATCGCCCCGCTGAAATAAAAGATTGATACTACAGTTACCTAGTCTCCAATGGAGTTGGGGTTGGTAGTACGCAAAAAGTACCTTCCACGCTAATGACATAACTCAGTATTTTCCCAACGGAATGATACCCAAACCATCACACAGTCTTTACTGGCTTGTTGTCTTCCAACAAGTACCCTACCTTATTCGTGAGAAAACGAAATGGTTATTACGCAGCCCCATACTCAGCAAGGATCGATGTACTGAGTTGTGACACATCCCTTCCTTCACCTTGATTAAGGGTACCTTCAGTTTGTGCTTCAGTAACCTCTATGTTGGCTTGTAAATAGCGGGAAAGCGTCCGTTCACTCCCTGTATCTATAAGAATTTGCCATCTAATATCATGTCGGTGGTTGGTGATTTTCCCTCATTGGACCAAGTCAGTATCAAGAGATCTTCACTTGTTGCAAGTTTCAATTACAGAAACCATAAAATTTCAACCACAATTTGACAATAACTGTCCGTGCACCTGAAGGAAAAGAATTTCATAATTCTCATTCATCGATAGAACATGGAAGTTTCTGTAGGTATATGATTAAAAGAATCAGTGTAATCGAAAAACAAGCTGTTTCCATCGCTTTATATGATCATTGTTTTGTATTTTTGTTTGTATTGACCTGCGAAACATGAACACATTTCCTATCCTACTCGCCCCCAAAAAACATTTGCTGATCCCTCATTAAGAGGATAAATGTTATGATTATATTCCTTTGAATCGGCCACAGCAACCCGAAAGGATAACACTGAATTAACAACAGAAAATGATACTATCAGTTAGAAATTGCGAATAGTATTGCCGGGTAAAACTTATCTCAGTGTCGATTCTTATCAATCAATCAATTCAATGCTATGAATTTAATTATAACTGAACAACAATATGAGTTCACTACACATCCCTGAAGAAGATTCGATCTTATTTTATAATGATTGTATTTTTGACTGTTTTGCCACAGCTTGTTATTTGGTTGGGACTTTTTCCTCAGTCGGTTTTAATTCCTGAAATAAATAACTCTTCATGATACGTGTATTCAGTTGTATGTGAGTGTGTTTTTGTATCATATATTGCTATGTATGGATTATTAATTGACAGCTCTCGTCTTATCTAAAATGCAGCATATTTAGTATTCATGAATGTCAACATATTCACCAACCTGAATACGTTTTTAAAGTTCAAGCACGCCCTTCAGACGGTATAAGTTATTAGGCCGATTATATTTGTTATCTGAATACAAAGATATTTTAGAGAATGAAGCTTTGCACATTATATCGTTGAATCTTGAATAAATTTGCTTTCCTTTGCCTTTCTGCATCAATTTTTTTATTTTGTGGAGTGAATGAGAAGAGAAAGACAGGGTAGTGTCACGAGAGAGAGAGAGAGAGAGAGAGAGAGAGAGAGAGGAATAAACTGAAAATATTAGAGAGAAAGAGGGAGAGAGAAGGAATACAAATATACAACGAAGGAAACAGAAAGGAAAAAACCCATTACGGCATCTGAGTGAATGAACATTAATCTTACCGTGGTTAAGCATAAGGTTAAATGGGAGTAAGAAATTGCGTAGTGTCAATCTTTCAAGTAGGATGGATCTGTCTACCTTGAAAATTGGTATTCGAGTTTCTAGTTTTAAGCCTGGATAGACAGCTAAAAACATGCACTGGTGATAAAATCGCCGCTATCAGATTCATGAAGCAGACCCACCGTCAGCATGGCAAGATGGTATCTTAAAAGGAAGGTTATATCACATGTACACACACACACACACACACACACACACACACACATATATATATATATATATATATATATATATATATATATATATATATAAACTAAATTTAGATCCCAAATACCTCTGCGTTATATGCGAGGGTTAAATTTTCGACAACGAATAAAGCAAAACTGCACCTCCTTCCCGTGGTAACGGAATGTTTCAAGAGTGAAAACAACACTCATAAATGTTCGAAATCTGGATAAACTTCGCAGTTGAACTTTCTTAGCTATCTTATGTTTTAATCAGCGATGTCGATGTTACATCATTTGTTCTAAGTTACTTGTTACACGTGCAAGATTGTTTTACGGCGTGAAATACGATATATATATATATATATATATGTATATATATATATATATATATATATGTGTGTGTGTGTATATGTTATGGGTGTGGAATTAGGGAATATAGAAGAAGAGATAGATTAGAAGAGAGAAAAAAAAAAGAATCCATATAAATAAAACACAACATGCATCTAAGGATATTTTTGTGTGCAACACTTTTGTCAAGTCTTCAGATACTACTCTTTGATTCACGCGCTTCCCCACGAGAGCAAGATGTGACACAAGGTCGTTTTTAATGCAGGGTTCCAGTTGCTCCAGTCCTTGCAACTAGTGTCACGAAGCCGTCAGGGCAAGCTTGACCCAACCGTTTTAGTGCTATTGGACGGTTCTGTCCTGGGGCAATAGGACGAATCCTAGGCCTTTTGCGCTTAGCAATACCGAGCCTCAGTTAGCAATCATCGGCCGTACTATTGCAGGTAATGACACTTTGAACTTAGGCAGAGTGCACAGATACTCTAATCCTCGGCGAAAGTGCCGATCAATACGTAAATAATCCCATTATTTTTTATGAGTACTATGCTAGTACATATCATAAAAGAGGTAAACCGTATAAAAAAATAATTATTATGATTTTACGTTGAAATTTTAATGTGATCGATCTACAAGCAAAAAGTTCAGAATCATAGCAATTGCTGTCGTCTGTAACGTTGTATCCAGTCAGTTGTATTCAGTGCAAAATTCCAGCACATTCCCCATTTCATTTACCAACGCCATCTTTCCTAGTTCTCCACCGAACAAAACACACACCAAGGCCACACAATGGCTTATGCCATGCTCCTAATAAAAGCCGACAATATCAGAGGCGTTTTTTCTCTCTCCCTGCATCGTCAGGTATTTAAACACGATAAAGAAAAGGAAAAGAATCAAACAATGAGACAGCTGAATAACGTATACATTAATCAACATGTCGCTCGAACTGGACGAGCGAGCGTATAGAAAAATATTCATTCAATCCGTCTATTAAACACGGGCCGGATGATAGCTGCATGTAGATTGTCCAACAAGTGACCGGCTTTGGTTATCGATTGGTTTTCTCAATCATCAAAAGTCATGGCATCACTATGAGTCAGTCAGGCGAAAGTAGGTGACCGTAATACTTTTTTCAGCTTTTACATTGACCATTGGAAGTTTAGACCTCCACCAAATGAAAATGGATGAATGTCTGGTTTTCATAAATATGTATGTCTCTACAAGGATATTTATGCGTTGGTTCATAAAACCACAAGCACAGCACACGTACACACAAACATTTTTATACAGATATACGTACATATGTGAACGCGCACTCATGCACATATATATTTCTTTGTAAGTGGAATAATATTATCCGACAAAATATGAATTATTTTATCTGAGATGTTGATATAAAATTTTTCAAGTAATAAATCGAAACGCTGTTCAAAAAAGAGAAAGAATACATCGACGACAGTGTGATGGAGTTCGGAATAGAAAAATGCGCATTAATGGTGATGCATAAAGGAAAACTCACTGCAGTAGAAAGAACTGAATAACAGAACAACAAAAATATCAGAGTATTGACCACACTAGGCCGATATAAATACCTGGGAGTTCTTGAATGTGACGCAATAAAACAAGAAGAAATGAAAGAGGAAATTTGAAAAGAATACCTTAAAAGGATAAGAAAAATATTAGAGACCAAACTGAATCGCAGGAATCTGATAATTGGAATGAATACATTGGCAGTATCGGCAGTAAAATATATAGGCCCATTCTTTGGATGGACAAAGGAAACTCATGACAATTTACAAGGCTTTACACCCTAGAGATGACACAGATAGACAGTATGTGAAGGGAAAAAAAGACGGTAGAAAACTGTGTTCAAAAGGCCAAAACAGGATTAGAAAAGTGCAAGCAAATAGTGAAGACATTCGACAGGACCCAAACAGACCTATCAAATGATAGACGAGTCTGCTCCTGTGGATGCAAAAGCTTGGGAAATACCAGGATTTGACAATGGAACTGAGGATGTAGAACATGAAAGTAAGGATAGTAGGTACATTCGGAATCGTACCAAAGACATTGAAAACGAGATTGGAGGAACTGGGGATAAGAAGGGATTGAGACTATACCGACGAGAACACTGCTGTGGATTACACAAATACCGAGGATGGTACTGGAAATATGAGATCTACGACCTCCAGCTGTCAGCAATGTCCCAACAGACTAGAAAGACATGGTGGTGACGGTACAAACCTCAGTGCTACTGTGATAGGTTAAAACTTTATGAGAGGTGGCTGGATACCCGAGGAGATTCTATGAACCTCCAGCAATAATCACCAGGCAATTGGTGTACGAGTGCAATTCACAGCACTACTGTTGACTGTGATAGTCCAAAGAGGAGAGCTTAAAACTTGAGGAGACTTGCTGTCACTAAGTCTCCAGTGATGATCCCCAAGAAACTGGTGTGAAAATGCACACACACACACACACACACACACACACACATGTATGTATCCTGTGTAATATCTATCTATCTATCTATCAATCTATCTCATTCTGTTCCTATCCATCTCTAATTCTGCGCTAACAAATTAACTCAGAAATTCGGTTAATCAATTCAGTTACCCGTAAAACTCCTGCAATATACAGATGCGATTTTTGCTGTCGATTCTTTACATTTTATTACAGTTTTAGTATATGAGGAAACGAAGTGGAACAAACAATAAATCAAAATTTCTGACAAATATCAATCAGTTATTCGTCTACTTCTGGGATGAGGTTTTGTTTTTCATCAGTGTCCATACAATAAGATCAATAGAAATTGGCAAGTTCACGTTTCATTAGCAATGTATTTTGCAATAAATCCCAGCAATAAAATATATGAATTAGGGTACGACATGTATGTTATTGATAAGGATGCAAAAAGTGAGTGGTGAACAGAGGTGAGCACGCTCGTCCTGGAGACCGTTAACATAATCAATTCGATCCTCAACGGTTGACTAACACTTGTGTCACGGAACAGTCATTAGTAAAATAACAGTGAAGTCAATTTGAGCTTCACAGGGTACCTAACAATTTTGATCTTGCCAAAATAAGCAAGGAGTGTCTCACTGTTGAGCAGTCGGTAGTAAACTAGTCGCACAGACCATTACTACTGAAGTTATCCTCTCCTCAAAGGGCGCCCAATACTTATGATTTTTTTGTCCAACTAAGCTAATCTTTATACTGCAATATCTAGAATTGTGCGATTTTGATTTGTGCAAGTTTTCATGTTAACATATTGCAGTACAAATCAATATAACTGAGTATGAGCAGAGCCCCCAAAGAAAAAACACATTAAATCATAATAAGACCCTGAACAGTACGATTTTGATATAGCAGGGGATTTTAGAATGAATTAATCAAAGCATAATGTAAATGCGTATGAACTAAATAGAAAAACAATCATCTCGATCATTGCAAAGGGAATGTTACTAATAATATGCATTCATGTATCTAGATATCATTTGAGCTCAACCAACTCTTGGTGCACGGCCATATTTTCAAGGTGCAACGGACAGAACAAACTCTGCCGATAATTTCCCAATCACAGTTCTACTCTATGTCCTAAACAGCTTATCAACTCATCCTCACTTAATTATCTATGAACATATTTTGATAGTAACCCATCTTACTCTCATGAATTAATAAGTTGTAAGTAGATCGCTGAATACATCGGCCGAGTTGTTCGTAACTCTTTTAACATTGACATAAGGGATATTTAATATTTTAAGAATAAAGATTCTTTAGATTTCTCTATGTAATTTCATTCAATATGGTATTTGTCTATTTTATGGATGCATTGTAATTCTTTTGGCCAAATCAGAGGATTTATTTCATAAATATTCACTCTTTAGTCGATGATCCTGTCTCATTCTGAGTGCCCGTCATAGATAAAACTTACCAAATTCCATTGACTGTTTACCAATACCTTACGAGATGTTGCTTTGGTTTAGAAGTTTGTAATGGTAGTTTCATGGTCAGGTTTGTTATTGCAGATAACTATAATAACAACCCTGGCTGCTACTGGGTCAAACTCCACTCTAACTTCTATTCCAATTGAAGCTGATTACTGAAATTCAAAATCGTTGATATGTAAAATGCGTCAGATATTTAAAACGTGTAAAGAGAGCCTGCTACCAATCACTCGATCGTAATTTGAAGTACGGTAGATAAATATCAATTTTATAAATGTATGTATTTATTTGAAAGAGATAGTCTTTTTTATGCGTATTTTTAAAATACGTTTTCGTAGATATTCGAGACTTCAGAGAGAGAGAGTGAGTGAGAGAGAGAGAGAGAGATATGGAAATTAAGGAAGAGAAACAAATGAGAGACGGGAGACAAAGAAGGTATGTTATAAAGAATAGGATAGAGAGGAAAACCGGAAGAGGAATGAGAGAGAGAGAGAGAGAGAGAGAGAGAGAGAAAGAAATTAGAAATAAGGGAAGAGAGAAAATGCAAGAGACAAAGAAGGATATATATACAGAGATAAAGACGAAGAAAGCGAGAGAGAGAGAGAGCGTCAGATAGAAACAGAGAGAGATGGAGAAGGGATGGCTAAAATGAGAGCAAAGAGAGGCAAAAGGGAAAAAAGTGCTCTGAGAGAGAGAGAGAGAAGATAGGTAAGGAAAGAGAGAAGAGACAAAGGATTAGAGAGAGAGATAGATAGATAGAGAGAGAGAGAGAGAGAGAGAGAGAGAGAGAGAAAGAGAGAAAATCAAACATAGAGAACGAATAAAAATAGAGCAAAAGAATAAGGAGGGAGAAAGACAAGAGAAAATACATTGAGAGACGAAAAAATGAAAGACAACGAATGAGAGCAAGAGAAAAAGGAATGAGATAGAGCAATCGATGTATTGTAACCACTTTTTATCGTCTGTCAAAGTCTGTCTTAAAAACAGAGCATTCAAGTACAACCCAGTAGGTTTTTGCTACTGTTTCTCAACCATAAAAAGGAGAGAATTATAAAAATGGACAAGAAAGATGAAAAAGAAAAGATGAAAGAGAGTAATCAGACACACAGAATAACAGACGAGGAATTCCTCAAACAGATCGCGACGGACAAAAAGAGAGGATGAGAAATCTGAGCTCGACAGCAGATTTTACTAGTACAAAGCAATATTGTTTGGAAATAAGGCCTTTGTGTGTTGTTTTTAGAAAAAAATCCTTCAAGTTGTCTGACTTAAAAGAAGCATTTCAAGTCTAAGTCAGAGGCTAGAGATGACTTTGTTTTCCTACCGTAATAACAAAAACAATCCTCACCAAATCTAGGGGAGTGAACTCTTCACTGTTTATCTGCCCTGTCACGTTAAACCAAATGATATATGAGATTAACATTTCTCAACCATGATTTGTATACACAACCAAGTAGTGATCAGTAGGCGGGTCTCTTACGGACGGAAAAGCGGGTTTTGGCAGAAGCATAAATAATATAAAACGTGCAAATTGATAAAACATTGAGAGAGAGACAGAGACAGAGAGATGAAGAGAGGGTATACTGAAATAAGAGAGACATTCAGAGAAAGAGATAGAGAGAGAGATGTATAGTCAGAGACGAGAAAGAATCGGGGGCTTTTTGTATTTCTTTGATCCTGTTATTTCTCTCCAAAATCCGTCATTCATTTTGACACAGGCTTATTTATTTCTAACAATTCTTCAGAGATCGACTCCACTTGATATTGATGGGAACAGAAACCTCCAACCGTTTTCCTTCTCGACTCTTTCCTGTTGCTCATCATTGCAGATTCCTTCTTTGGTAATTCTCTACTGAATGGAAATCGAGACATCAGGATGTCTGTTGCTTTGAAACAACGCTGAATGAGATGACTGGAAAATGGGAAGGAAGTCTCAAGTAGAGAATGGCCATTTTTTTCATCGTCCGACACGAACTCAAGGCTATTGGCATTCTTCTAAGGGTTCTTTGGACGATTGAATTCCTTCTTGTTTGTATTATTAACACGATTTTTTGGCCAATCCATTCCACGATCTTCTTCGGGTGAAATATCCGAATGCAATGTTGGTAAAGAAAATTTCTTCTTCCGCTCACCACCAATACATTCGGATGATACACCGGAAGAAGACCATAGAATGGATTAGCCGTTGCGTTGATAATATAAACAGCAAAGAGGAGTTCAATCGTCCAAAAAACTCTTTGAATGTTGATGACTCTCCCCCAAACCCTAGACAGAATCGACATCTTATTTGAGCAGAAATGGATTTAAAAAAGAAGTCATATTAATATCACAAACACTTTAGTTAAGACCTCAACAGTATTTTATTGGACGCATACGCACGCATGCAGAAGATAATCAGAAAGGTTCGTTCAGTTTGTTACGTAAAAATAATGAACAACATAATTAACTTCAAAGAGTCTTTTGGACGATTGTACTCCTTGTTGTTTATATCATTAACTCGACGCTTTGACAGATCCATTTTACGACCCTTTTCAGGTGTACGATCCAAACATTTTCTTCTTATCACCATTACATTCAGATAATATACCTGAAAAAAAGGTCGTCGAATGGATCGGCTGAAACATCGTGGTAAGAGCATAATGTTTGAAAAACTCTTGGAATGTTAATCGCTCTTTACCATTTTATTTCATTATCTCCTGTTATCTTTCAGTCAACTTCATGATTTCATCCTCTCAGAACGTAAAATCATTTCAACAAATAATTGCTTTGAGTGCTTTTTGAGTCTGCCGGTGAATCAATTTTTTTAATTAAGATAATTCTATAAAGATCGGAATACATTGTTATCAGATGGTGCAATATGTTGTGAATATGGTGGATTGTGAAAACTTCATAACCAAGATGTAAGAATTCATGTCAAGTCACCAAAGTTATCTGCAATCTAGTGTGAACAAGCAAACGCTTAAAAAATTGGAGAAGGGAAGATAGATAAAGATCAAGAACTGAACGAGGAATGTGTAGATTGTAAATTTGACTGTAAAGATTGCTCCAATAATCCCTTGAGAAGTAGGATCGATTCCGAAGAACAGTACAAGTTGAATAGTCGAACGAAACTAGTGCTTCGGAGTATTTCGATTACTTCTCTTCAGTGTTGTCTATTTTGATATTTAATCCCTAATCATATATTTATGATTTTAGATTAAAAAGTATAATCTGTAATTTTTAAAAATTCATTTTTATTAGATTTCTCGAAAACCACTGATAACCCCCCCCCCCAAAAAAAAACATCAAAACTCTGCATTTCACTGCCTTGTGCGCTGACTAATATATCTAGTGAATGTCAACTCTGTAAAATAGACAGTTGTCGAGTATTCACCATGCACAAACACATGGACTAACATACATCAGTGATTATTTTTCCATATATTCCCAATCACTTTGTTCTAGGGTTTGTTTTATCTGTATACAAGTTTCTTCCGTTGTTCGAAATAGGAGAGTTATTATATGAATCGTCGTAAGCCGAAATGGTGAACCACGAAGAAGCAATTACCATTGATCTTTTGAGAGTTTCCAGACTGACATGATTATGATTGTATCTTATGTGGTTGGGGTGGTTAGAAGTAAGGGAGACTACGGTGTAGGAGAAGAAAAGTGTGTGCGCTGCCACTATAACATTAACTACAAAATAGATGCTGAGCGCTATTCTCACTTTCTGCTCTCTTTCGTGAAAGCAGAAAGTGTCGTAAAGCTAACTTTTGGACAGCACAAGATTCCTGTACATGGAAGCACTGAATTGAATAAACGTTTTAATGCGTTTGCTTAATGAGTCCTACCCGTGATATCACGTTACATAGATACTTTGTGTAATTATGATAAACAGTAACGAAAATAATATGAGTATGAAAGAGAAAAGAGACGAAAAAGAAAAGACTAATAATAGCGATATCATAAATAACAAGAATGATATTCATAATAGAAAATCATTCTTGCATAAAAATTGACGCTATATACTGATAGTTATCCAGCAGAATGTCCGAAATAACTTGCTGTAACGAGTCACTCAAGGAAGCGTTGCCAAATTGATAAAAAGTTAAGTTGAAAGAGACTAAACAGAATATTTCCTTTCCTCTCTTAAAAAAGGTTTCGCCACAATTCGTTTGGTTCCCAAGGTTATCAGAGCGTTACAGCAACACCATATTATTGATAGGTTTGCCAGGCCCAAGGCTAGATGAGGTTAGAAATGTGATCAGAAAGATTGTGTCGCGCCAATTTTTCCAATGCAAAGAACATGCCTTCTTTTAAAAGCTTCTCTTGCAATAACGCATCATCGCAATTTTGACATTGGCGATTTTTATATGGTTATAAGTGGTTAGATTAAAAAATAAATGGCTGTTGAGGAGATATAGTTTCCAGTTGATTGTTTAGATTGTATTTCTTTTGTAATAACGGTTTTTGAGTTTAAAAAGTGTTCAATGAAGTTATCTAATGGTCACATTTATTATGCGTATGTGTGAATTGTTTCAACTTGAATAAAACATTTTAATACACTGATTCTTCAACATTCTACAATATAATGAATAATTGTTAAATTAGAAAGACTAACCTCGAACTTACCCAAACTCGCCCAATAACCCTAATTACTAACCCTAACACTGAACCTACCTTCAAACCAAAAATCGGTTAGAGATTTGGGGATGATTTCATGTTTTATTGTAGAAAGGTTTGTTCATTTGAAAAAGGGGGCGATACGCATATCCTGATTCTCTTCTCTTTTTAGGATCATGAAAATTATTTTGTCCTTTCCCGTTTTCCTTTCTTTTCCAAAAAATAAAAAAAGAAAAGATAGCATAATTGAAAATGCGATGATAAGGAAATTGAAGATTGACGAGAAGACGAATCAAGAAGGATATTAGATGAAAGAAAAAGGCTACTACGTAAAACAAGAAAGTGAGTCAAGAAACAAGCAGGAAATTGAATCTAAGTGACCGTGCATTGATCGATACCGATTATCAATGTGTTTACAGAGTTTTTCGTTTGTCGATACAAATTAGCTCCAATTACCGACAGCTGGCCGAGACAGGAGTGGTTTGTATTTAATTGGCCAGTTTAACTCGCAGCGGTAGGAAAATATTGACAAAAGAATGATAAGTGTGTTTCTACTGGGAGTGACATCATGGGTGATGATTCAGAGTTTTCAAGGATGAAAGAACTAGCAATAGAGGTAATATAGGCAAGGAGAAGGTTGGCTGCAGGCTCGAACTTAATATATATATATATATATAACTAGCTGATGTACCTGGCATTCCATGGGAAAATATCTAAACATGTCAACACTGAGAAGCAAATAATATTTTAGAGATTTCATAAAAACGCCGACCGGGCATTCATAGCACCTCTTAAACTTTGATAGTTGATTTTTCTGAAAACTGAGAATTCATTTGGTCTCTCTTGGCGATAGTACTTCGCATGTCGAAACGGACTACGGCATTCAAATTGTGTTTTATTGTTATGCTTAGATTTGGATTAGGTTCTCATTAAGGTTATTGTTTTTGTTTTAAGAAAAAAATCTTTCATTGTCAGTTTAAGGTTAGATTCTGCCAAACTGGTATTAGCACTAAAAGAGAAATTCACGTCCATGGTCAACTATAAGGAATGGAAAGTAAGGGTGTCGTTCAGCATCATAGCTACATTGTAAAAAGATTCCCCTCTTATAAAACCTCCAGATATATCACTTCTCAAAACTGACAGATTTATGGAAAATTCTTTGGTTTAATAAATTGCTTTCACTGATTTCTTTGCTGCTAAAATTAGATTTTCCTATGTGAGCGCTCAAAAAGAATCGATGGTTTATTTTTTTATGAAATTCTGACTCAACAAGTGCGTTAGTAAGTAAATTGTGATCTACTGATTTTGGATCTGTTTCCGTTTTCCTCTGCGATGCCTCATCGATTGGGTCAGTGCACATTCCAAAGCAAACCAACGCAGACCAGTGCGCAACCTTTTCAAACTGGCATAAGCATTGAGAAACAGAAAAATTTATATCCATAGTTTCTTATGACGAACCGAAATTGAAGTTGCTGTTTAGCATTATAGCCACAATGTAAACAGAATCCCCTTTTATGGTAACTTAGAATATTTTCTCTTTCAAACCTGCCAAATCTCCAGAGGGTCTAAAGGTCTGATAAATTGAAAACACATGGAATTTAAAGAAAAAGATTGAAATTTAGCACTCTATATAATATTAGCACTTAAAATTACAATAGCACTGAGAAGGGGAAAAACCTCCTCTGTCTGAGTTTGAGCTCGGTCCACCAATTTTATTTTCGAGGCTTTACTTCTCAGCCACTGAACTGTAACGATTTTTTTATCTATAAGCTACAAACTAAAAAAAAAAAACCGAAACAAAAAGCAAAAAACAAAAAACAAAACAAAAAGCATGAGTACGCACATGTTTTCCAAGAGCACCAACGCAGATCGATAGGAAATACCGAAATCGTTTTTGTAAAATGCAACTTTTAATGTGTATGGCAGGAAGATTCAGATCTACTGGTTTCTATATGCCTATTTTCCAAGGTTTTAACCACTTGGTTGTTGCACCGCCATGATTTTGTATCCAGAGATCACTGTCAAATGGAAGAAGCATTAACCTCCTTGCATGTGAGTACGTTCAGATAATTAATGGAAAAAACTCCCAAGATGATGCTGATTCAAATTATACGTATAGTTTGATTTCAAAGAAAAAATATTTTCGACACCCTAGTTTTTTGAGAACGCAAGCACAGGCCCCATATTCAATCTTAAAATATCTACCGTGGGCGAATTGTAAACTGCTGGTTTTGGATATACTTAAAGGTCTCACTAAAAAAGGGTATAAGAATTAGTGTTAAAAAGTGTTTTTGAAAGTGTGACCATCCCTCCCCACTTACATATGAGTAGGTTCAAATAAATGATGAAAAGAAAAAAAAAGCATCCTGGAATCATCATCATCATCATCATCATCATCATCAGTCTTTTAGCGTCCGTCGTTGGACATAGATCTTCTCCAGGATTTGCCACACTTCTCTATCATGGGCGTCACGGAGCCAGTACTTCCTGAACTTGTCCAGCTCGTCTCTCCATCTAACATTTTGCCGGCCTCGGTTGCGCATGTGGTCTTGGGGAATCCATGTTGTGAGTCGTGATGTCCAGCAATTGTCAGCCATTCTTGCAACATGGCCAGCCCACCGCCATTTGAGATTTTTTATGGATTCTATGATGTCTCTAACTCTTGTCTTTTCCCGGATGTGCTGTGCTGTTTTGTGGTCTCTCCATGTGAGGCCCAGCATTATTCTTTCATGTGCACGTTGCATGGTTCTCAGCTTACGGGTCTGTTTCTTGGTTAAGTTCCATGTTTCAGCTCCATAAGTGACTATTGGGAGGATGCATTGGTTGTTCACCCTTCTCTTTAGGATTAATGGGATCTTATTATTTTTGAAGGTTGAGCTAGCTCTGCCAAAGGCTTGCCATCCTAGTGTGATTCTTCGCTTGATTTCTTCTTCTTTTGAGGGTCTCATGGAGATTCGTTGCCCTAGGTAGATGTAATGGCCTACTTTCTCGAGTTCTGTGTCCTCGATTTCGATCTTAGTGTTTTTATCTCCAATGTGGTTGTTGCACATGATCTTCATCTTGCTGAAGTTCATGTGTAGGCCGACTTTCTTGCTCTCTTCATTTAGTTCATCATTAGTTGGAGGTCGTGTAGGTTCTCTGCGAAAAGGGCTATGTCGTCTGCGAATCTGAGGTTGCTCAGATACTCGCCGTCTATCTTAATTCCTTTACTCTCCCAGTCTAGCCTTCTGAAGATCATCTCGAGGCAGGCTGTGAAGAGTTTAGGTGAGCTGGTATCACCTTGTCTTACTACTTTCTGGGGCTGGAAGAGGTCTGAGTCTTTATGTAGCCTGATAAAGGAGCTGCCGTGATTGTATATATGTTTCAACACTTCAACATATACTGGATCTACACCTTGCCGACTGATGGCCTCCATGACCTTAGGGATTTCTACTGAGTCGAACGCCTTTTTGAAGTCGATAAATGCTACGGCAAGTGGTAGTTTATACTCTGCTGCTTTTTCTTTCAGTTGATTTATCGAGTGCAGGTGGTCCATGGTCGAGTAGCTTCTTCTAAAGCCAGCCTGTTCACGTGGCTGGTTTTCATCGAGTGTTTTTGTGATTCGGTTGGTGATGATCTTTGTGAAAAGTTTGTATACACAGTTGAGTGGGCTTATAGGCCTGTAGTTGTTGAGGTCTTTCGGGCTTCCTTTTTTATATAAAAGCATTATGATAGCAGTGTTCCAATCGTCTGGGACTTTAAGGTGTTTTAGACACAAGTTGAAGAGGACGGCCAGTTTCCTACTGATGATTTTACCTGCCTTTCGGAGTAGGTCGATGGTGATGTTGTCTGGTCTAGGGGCAGTTCCTTTCTTCGTCTGTTTAATGGCTTCTTTCACCTCCCACGGGGTTACTTTTGGGAAGTCCTCCAGTTGTTTGCCCGTGTCTTGCGTATCTTGCTCATTGTTTTGCAGTCCTTGTTTGGACGAATAAAGTTTTTGGTAGAATTCTTTGGCACGTTCGACAATCCTGTCTCTGTCTGTTGTTAGGTTTCCATTTTCCTCGAGTATGCTAGTTATTTGCCTTCGTCCCGAGTTGAGGAGTTTGTTTATAGCTTTGAAGCCCCGACCTTTTTCAAGAGTTGATTCAATGACTGCTGTTGTGTATTTCCTTCTGTCTTCTCTTCGTTTCTTTTTGATTAATTTGTTTAGTTCAACCTCTTCAATTTTCTCTCTCATTGCTGTCGGTGGCTTGAGGTTTCTGCGTTTTTCCATGAGAATCCTAGTCTCATCAGAGATTTTGCTAATGGGTTGTTTGCCCATTGGCTTGAATGCAGAGGCTACTTCAATTATTGACGTTGTCATTTTGTTGCTTAGTTCGTTGATGTTGGTGTTGTCTTGTTCAGTAAGAATTCTGAATCTGTTCCTCAATTCGAGCTTGAAAGATTGAACGTGCTCTTTTGGTATGTTTAGAGGCTGCGGTTTTGTATGGAACATTTTCCTGCGTTCTTTATTGGTGTTTATTTGTACTTTACATCGTACCATTCTGTGGTCATCCTGGAATATACTGATTCAAAATATGCACATAGTTTGATTTTATGTACCTAACTCAAATAGTTTTTCAAGAAGATCTTCGATGAAAAAGACACAAAGAAATGAAATTATTGGACAGACTTGTTTCCTAAGAGCAGAAATTATAGAAATCGACGATTTTTTTTTCATAAAATTCGTCTCAAGCTGTGTGTTATAGGTAATCTGAGACTTGCTGATTCCAGGTATGTCTTTGTTTCTGACCTGTGATGTGTAGTTCCCAAAATGTTGGTGCACAAACACCCCCAACACATACATAAATGAGTATTTCACAGTAAAGATAAATCAATTCATGAATATATATTAGACTTGCCAGTTTGGCTCAGTTGGTAAGGGACTGTGACCACTTGCCTATGATTTCAAATCAAGATAGGGAAACCTTAATTTCGTACATTGGTTTGGTTTAACATGACGGGACTGGCAAACAGAGCAGAGTTTGCTCTTCTAAATTTAATGAGTATTGTTATTGATAAGGAGGGAAACTAATCTCCAACTAGGACTGGTTTGACAAAAAGTGCAAGATTGGAGACATTCAATGCTATACGTGGTGTGAAATCCATCGCTCGGTCCCTCAATGAAGGCGTCCTGTTCATTTGGTTGATGAAAAATATTCCAGTATCTTTTGGATAGAATCTTTTATTCATACATTTTCATAGTATCTTTGTTCAGTCATCAGAATATTCCCTCGGCCAAATACTGCCCGAAAGATAGATTTGTACTTCGTCATAAAAGAATGACTCTATTTTTCATTGGATGAATAGTTTTTCGATATCTTCATTGACCAAACAACATGAAGCGAAATAAGCGATGATCTGAAAGTATCAGGTCCAGAAAATACACTGAAGAACCCTGATTGTTTTCTGTGTCCCATTTGCAAGGTTTGAACGGGTGTTGTCGTCTAGCAGAATTGCCGATCGTCTGTCTTGCTCAGGAATAGCTCTTTTTCCTTCCGATGTGTCATTCAAACAAATGTAGTGTTTGCTGTAACAATTCATCCAGGTTCAAACAATTCGGAATAAACCCTTTGAATTCCAACAGAGAAGAACATATATCCTCAGTAGATTTTATCTCCCTTGGGATAAAAAAAACCGTCCTGAATTTAGATACGATTACTTTTGCTCTATATTTTTGTAATAAATCCGACTATAATTGACTGATTTCACAACTATTAACCGATGGGTAAACTTCGAAGATATTTTCAAGATTCTCCTAGCATAGTGCAAATGATGACGTTGGGAACATTTGCGTCAACTTAATTCAAAGTGTATAATGTGCATGTACATTCATTATTTCTGTTCATTGAAGTGTTCATTCTCTCAGAGGAGAGATTCAAAGACAAGCATGTACAAATTTGTTCATCCGTACTTTCAGCTAATCATAACAGAGTAAATTGGAGAGAGAGAGAGAGAGAGAGAGAGAGAGAGAGAGAGAGAGAGAGTAGGGGAGAGAACGAGAGGGTGAGATGCAATCAAAACTATGTCTGTTTCTCTTCTTCACAGTATTTACTTGATTTTCCTCCCGTTCAGATTTTCTCTCACTTCATCTATCTATTTCTCTTTTCCTTAATTTCTCTCTCTCTCTCTCTCTCTCTCTCTCTCTCTCTATATATATATATATATATGTATATATATATATATATATATATATATATATATATATGTGTGTGTGTGTGTGTGTGTGTGTGTGTGTGTGTGTGTTTGTTTGTGTGTGTGTGTGTGTGTATATATATACACCTGACTTTCACTTTAAACTCAATTTGCAGGAGAAAGATTGTGTTGCATCAATGTTCAAAGTTTCTCCCACAAATCAATTTTCTAAATCCTGATTTTAATCTAAGCAAAATTTGATGCAAGATCTTTTTGATACGCTTTTTCCTAATGCATGTGTCGAGAAATTGCCCAGTTCCGTTGACTCTCACTTAAGGATCCAGGGCCTACATCCAAACATACCTTTTTTAGTAGAACGAACACCTCCAAGTCAGAAAATGAACGCTACTTGTTAATACAAGTAACTATCGACTTTAAGAGAAGTGAGAAAGAATGACTCAGAGAGGAAGAAAAGAGAGAGCAAAAGGATAAATTTGAAATAGACAAAGAGAGTGAAAAAAGAAAGGAAATGATGCCGT
Organism: Thysanoteuthis rhombus; assembly: GCA_963457665.1. Lineage (NCBI taxonomy): Eukaryota > Metazoa > Mollusca > Cephalopoda > Oegopsida > Thysanoteuthidae > Thysanoteuthis > Thysanoteuthis major. The sequence goes on along the minus strand of OY735229.1, from coordinate 24,877,148 downwards.
AGGGACAGAGAAGCAAAGCAAGAGATAAAGAAAGAGAAGACAGAGAGAGTAAAAGAATTAAAGAAAAGAGAGACAAAGAGAGGAATATGATAGAGGAAAAAAGTTAAATAGATGAGCGAGAGAAAAAGAGGGAAAAGAAAGAGTTTGAATGAAAAGAAGTAATGAGCGAGCGAGCGAGAGAGAGAGAGAGAGAGAGAGAGAGAGAGAGAGAGAGAGAGAGAGAGAGAGAGAGAGGGTTTCTTGATGTCAATGTTATATGGTTCAGATTTGTTTACTTTCCAAAGTGATCTTGTGATCTTCAAACAGATAAAGCAAATATTATTTCACTTCGGTGGAGTGAACTTCAAACCCACCCAGACTGAATGCCTTGCAACTATTGCATCACAACCCTTCACTTACCCTTTTTAAATGTATACATTTCATTTCAAGGTAAACTCTAACGGCAGTCCATGATAACTTATCTAAAATCGAATACTTTGAATATTACATGCGCAGGCAAACAAACATGCAAAAACTCCTGAATGGAAGCAGGGACAAATTCAGAATAAAATGGCCAGCGAACAGCTGCTGTAAAATTGTCACGAATGCCATATTATTGGTGTCCTACCCATGGAAAAATACAACTTATGATTCTTTCTTGTGTATGAGGATACCCTTATAAAACACAAGGTGGCAAGAGGAATTAAACGAATTCCCAAGTTGGAAAGAAAACAAATAGTTTTGAGAAAGCAGTCGGAAAAAAACATGCCAATTCAAATACTACGTGTGCATGAATACAAGTAACGACTGAAAAAGATCAACATGGAGTGTGAACTAGGGTACAAGTAATTAAGCAACAAAATGGAAATCACATTGCAAGAAGGAAGGACAACAGACAGAGTAGAAGGTTACCTGATTGGTGCCATTTTAGGGTCCAAAAACCATCCAAATAGTTTCCCCATATACATTATTGGTAATTGCTTCTTCACTTCACCATTTTTCTTTATTGAAACAGGTGCATTTACCAGGGAAACCTGTATCCCTGCCTATCAGAAGTTTGCTTCACGCCACTTGGCTTCTACAAAAAAAAAAAAAAAAAAAAGAAAAGAAAAGATTCCTCTCTCTAGCTGCAAAGGCGTAAAGTGAGTAAACAATTACCCCTTATTTATATGGGAAACATTTTTGAGAGTTCAAAGAGGCAAAAAATAACCTTTTTCGGTGTTTGCCTGTTTCGATTTCAAAGTTTCAGGTCTGCTACAGCTGATGTAGAAGGCTTGATTGCTTAGTGTAACATATTTTCTTTGTAAATAGAACATTCTACAATTCATTCCCAACCCCACTTGATCTTCTAAAAGTAAAGTAATACTTTTCTGCAAACATTGTAACTTCGATAACCATTTCAACTTATCCGCGGAAATCTCGATGTGAAAATTAAACCAACTTGAAGCATCCACTGTTATGACACAAAAATTCAAATCTATAGAACTATTGTCACCATTCCTGACCATTAAGCTCAATATCAAGTTACTTCCTTTGTACAATTATTCGTAAAAAAAACCTCTCCCCTTACCTTTGACCCCTTAAAGGTGAAAAATTTCCTCTCCTTGCTTTTGACCCCTGGAAGGAGAAATAATTTCTTTAGTTTTGACCTCTAAAGGAGAGAAAAGTTTCAATATCTGAAAGAGAAACATGTTTCCCCCTCAATTTCGACCCCTAAAAGGCGAAAAAGTTCACCCCATTCTTGACTGCAAAAAAGAAAAAAAGTGTGATCGGAATAAACACCCTCTTAAGACGTCACGACATTCCCTTCTGACGCCACAACAGATGCACACAAAATGAAGAACTAGTTCAGCTTTATAGTTACGTCGTAAAGAGACCCCTGTCTAGAACCTAATGTAAGATTTACAAATCACCCTGATTTGTTCTATACCTCATTATTTTGAAGCTGTGATGCTAACCCCCCCTCCCGCCAAAAAACTATGCCTACAGTGTGCCCTTCTTATTGTATCACGATAACACTTACACACCTATACATGCATTCATAAAAAGAAATGCTATTTTATAATATAGATTTTGTTTCCTTAGAGTTCTTATATTTAGCATTACCCTCTGTCCCTCACCGACGATCGATCATCAGAAAGTGAAGCAGTTCATCGATTTCCTTACAAAGAATTTAAGAATTTAAAGGCATTCTGCATCAGGGCACCTGCCTGTGATTATCAAGGCTAAAACTTTTTTCTACGGTTGAAAAATTTCAAGCTCACTTCTCCGAAAAAGTTGGCGTTTGCCTCTAATGCTTGAAATCGGTGTTTGAATAGTGGTCAAAACCTAAGGTGGATCTTTAAAGCGTGTAAATCCCATTTCCCAAAGAAATAAGCGTTCCGCCGTATTCCTATGGAATAGAAATCAAAGCGACCAAGGAAATTGGCGCCACACGGATCCACTAAAAAAGAATACGTTCATGTATCTGTAAAAATGTCAATCAGAACTGTCATGAAAACTGTCAAAATAGGTCTCATCAGTTTTTAAGCAGACCATGGCTAGAAGTAACATATTCATTGATCATCCCATTTTACAATTTTCAATCGGTCACCCCAACACAGCTTGCGGCCAAAAACGTTTGTCACGTGACGGTTTCATCTGAGTGACTAATCAGATTTGCTTTGTTACCTCTTGCTATCACTTTTCTGTTAATTTTCTTGGGAAAGACATGGATTTCATTCTTCGTGTCCTGTCCCAACATCAGCCACCTGTGTTCTTCAAATGGACGTATAATGAGAGGCAATTGGCCCACACTGTATTTACATTCTTCACCCCTTCAGGTGTTTTATTTGCCTTACTATAAACACTCGTCGACGATTTCATTCGACCTTCAGTGATATTTACTAAGTTGAGTCACAAGTGTAGGTCACTCAGTGAGGATGGAACTCACCTTTGAAGGAATGACTAAGGAGAGTAGCTTGCTGAACAGTGTTCCACAAAGAGAAGTCTTTCGGCTACCTTTAACTTGACCATATATTACCTCCCCTTTTGGTTGCAAGTTACACTGTTTATGCTCCAACTTGGGCATATGATATATGCCCCTTTATTGGTCACATACTGCAATACCTTTAATAATACGGTTTTGATTAGAGCGAATTTCTAACTAGTAAAGTTAAAATATGGCTGCACAAATCAATGTAACTAATTGTAAGCTGGAAAACACTTGAGGATATAAAATCATGAAGAGTGCGGTTTTGAACACCTCGGGAAGTTTTGGAACGAACTTACCGTACTAGTCAAGTTATACCTGTACATGTTTGTCTTTTGTGTAATTTTGTAGCTTCATTTTACAGTGTTGGACTCGACTCTTTATGGGACCGGCTTGATCTTTGGGATACATAAAAAAACACAAATAACACTCGCATGCGTTGAGTATTAATTTCATCCCGAAAGAAAGCAACAAATGTGCAGCATTTATGGGTGAAAAAGAAAGAATAAAAGAGATTCATTAATTCAGGGGGTATTAGCAATATAACGCCATGATTTTAAACGGAGCAGAAATCTGTAATACATAGGCCCTGGAAGATCGATATGGAAAAATATATTTCTGTGAAACATTTCAAAATACAAACGAGGAAAGTAACCTAGAAGAGCATGCTTTTAAGCATACGAATATCTTGGAGGAAGATGTCGTAATTATTCATTTTTGAAAAGTTTTTATTTCATTTTATTTTTGTGCATTTTTATTTCGTTGGAGGTTTATCTTTTCCTCTTTCTTCCTTTTTTTCCCTAATTGAATTCAAATAGAATTTGTTTTTATCTATGTTGCGAGAAAATGAAAACGTATATTCAAAACCATTCATAATCATTTATCCCTCATGGTATCAGTCTGAATGACACACCATTTTAAAAGAGAAAAAAATCACAATCCGTAAAGAGATTCGAATCCAAGTGTTAGAGCTCCAACGTTCGTTCTTTTGATAGAATGGAAACATGCTGCACTGTAAATCTTAAATAGCAAATAAGAAGTATTGTATTAGAAAAAATGTCGATCATTTGATTCGTGCACGTAACATCACTATATATGCTCCGTTATTTCATTAGTCGTTTGTTCACCTTGGGAATACAGAGCTTCCAATAATCCATTTAGCGTCAGGTGTGTTCAGGTGAGAGGGAAACGAGTGACTAATTTTGCTTTCAGAAAATACAAAGGTGTAAATTTCATTTGATCTTGAAAATTGATTCCGAGTCAGAAATTATATTAGCTTTTCTTCTACCATCGATCACAAGAATGTGTGCTTGGGATAATTTATATGGTAAGCTTACATGCAGCTTTACATAAAAAAATAAAACGTGTTTTGATAAAAATCTACGTTAAACAATACCATTTCATGACTTTAATTCTAGGTTTCAACCATTTTTTAAATCTACTATAATCTTCTGGAAGACATTTTAATGGAAATATCTATTTTCCCACTTCCAAAACTATACAATAGATAGTTGATAAATACTAATGATATCCCATACATAACAGAGAGCCAATAGTTTGTACTACGGAATATGAAATTCGGAAAAGCTCCATGCAAGGGTTGAATAACGACAGACTTTCCAGAAAATGCAGGAGAAATATTTCTGAAAGGACTATCACGGCTATTCACACAGTTCATACGAGAGAGAAAAGTATCTCATGACTTCTGTCTGTGAATAGTGATCATACACCACAAGAAAGCAGATAATTGCGACCTCGGCAACTACTTCGCTGATACATCATTACCTAACACCAAGAAATCGTTCACTAATATACTCACAAACTAAAAAGCATTCTAGATGAAAATCACCCATGCAAACAGACAGGCTTGAGAAGTGTCTATTCAACAATAGACCACCTACATACGATGAACAAACCGAAGAAGTCATCAGAATACAACAAACCACTTTTGGAGACTTTGTATATTATGAGCATTTCACTTGGTAGAACCTACAACAGTCTTCAACTCAATGCATGAACAGGGTGTTGACGAAAGTTACGGAGAAGACATAAAAAACATACATGAAAATGTCACTGCAATAATTAGACTACATAAAGATACAAGCAAGATAAAGATGAGAAAAGGAATAAAACAAAGAGATACAATATCGCCTAAATTATTCACAGTGAGTCTTGAAAGCTTTTTTCGGAAAACTGACCAAGACAGAATGGGAATAAACATCGATGGAGATTATTTAAACCACATGAGATTCGCTGATGACGTTTGCCTGACGTCAGAAACGTCTACTTAAAAAAAGACCATTTAAGCAGTACTAAGCGATGCATAACGATCGGCAGGAAAGCAGTTGATATGGATTGAATCGTATTGAAGAGCACATTTCTAATGTGCTTAAATAGTGAAGTATACAGTGAATGCATAATATCAGCCATGGCTTATAAAGCAAAACATGGAAACTAATAAAACGAATTGAGAACTAAAAATCGCACAGTGCATTATTGAAAGTGCAATATCATGGATAACTCTGAGATATAGAAGAAGATCAACATGAATCCAAGGGAGAACGAAAGAGGAGAATATTATAACAATAATTAGGCATTAGAATGAAGATGGGCTGGACATTTAGCAAGAAGAATGACGGCAGATAGGACTAAATGCTCACATAATTTTCTTGATGTAGATAAATTAGCGTTTATAAAAAAAACTGCTCATAAGTATTTGAATAAGTACAAAATATGTTTTTTATTGTCCCAAACCGCAGGGACCATAAGGGATTTTGAGCAAGGAGACCCCTCAAAACCAATGAGCAGCACTGTTCCATTGCACTTAATGGAAAAGGTTGGGCTCATGCCTGACGCTTTTGTAGCAGCAGTTGCTTTGGTTGCTTAGCAAACCAAATCTGCGTCGGCTTCAGCCATTTTTTCCCCCGCGTAAAGCCTTGATCTTTAATGACATTTTGCTCCGATGGGAGAGTAAATAATATAACCATTTTTTCTGGCCTGTTCTTCATGATCAAAGTGTAATATCTGTTCCTCAGCATAGACCTAGGAGTCGGTACTGACGCTTGCCTGTCGAGTGGACCGGAGAGGGAGTGTGTATCAAAGACCGAGTGCGCCGGTGCAGCGCATTAGCCAATGAGGTTTTACTGAGGCTACGCACTGCTAAGCACATTAGGGAGCCTTTGAACTTCGGCTCTCCTATTATTACTCGGCCCAGCTGCGGGGGGCAGTTCCCCGGAGCAGCACTGCTCCATTGCACTTAAAGGAGCAAGTCTCCTGGTTGACGCTTTCGTGACGGAGGTTGCTTTAGCTTCAACGTTCGCTTGGCAATCGAAGTTGCATCGGCTGGAGCCATTTTTGGAAGGGGTTACCTATTCTTCCCACGTTAAGCCCGACCTTGTGTCAAATTCCACTGTGGTGGGACAGTGAATAAATAGATTCCCTGGAGCAGTACTGCTCCATTGCATATAAAGGAGCAGGTCCCCTGGTGGACGCTTTCGTGGCGGAGGTTGCTTTGGTCGCAAAGCAAACCGTAGCCGCGTCTGCTGGAGCCATTTTTGGAAGGGGTTACCTATTCCCACGTTAAACTCGACCTTGTGTCATATTTCCCTGCGGTCGGGCAGCGAATATTCAAACCCTCCTTTTCTCGCCTTTCCAACATGGATTAAAGTGTAGTATCTGTTCCCCGGCAGAGCCCGAGCAGCCGGTACTGACGCTGCCTGCTGAATTGGCCGGAGATTGTGTGTGTCAAAGTCCGGGTAGACCGGTGCAATGTGTCAGCCAATGAGGTTATACTGAGGCTGCACATTGCTACACGCATTAGGAGCCTTTGGATTCATCCTTGGGCTCTCCTATTATTACTCATCCCAGCTGAAGGGGATACAACGCTCCGGGGCAGCACTGTTCCATTGCACTTTACGGAACAGGTCGGGCTCGTGCCTGACGCTTTCGTGACTGCAGTTGCTTTAGCAATCACGGTTGTTCAGCAACCAACGTCGCGTCAGCTAGAGCTATTTTTGATGGGTGTCTCCCATTTTCCCCACGTACAACCCTGACTTTGTGTCACATTTTACCCTGGTGGGAGAGTAAATAAATACACACATGCACACAACCACACATATTTGTATATGCAATTATACATACATACATACACACACACACACACACACACACACACACACACACACATATATATATATATATATATTGAAAACATATGCAAAAGTGGGTAGGGCTCATCAAAAATTATGATACTTTAAAACCATAACAGAAAAGTTTGTCTTTCCTTTTTTCTCTTTCCCTAAATTTATTCAATCCTTACTTCAGAATTTATCTACACATTTTCCTACACACACACTCACACATACACACACACGCACACACACACTTATATATATATATATATATATACATATATATATATTGATGAAGATGACAATGGGATGGTGAAGAGAAAACTTTGAGAGAACAGCAGGTGTTTTATCTTTTATTATCAAACGGGCATGTTCCGATGCATTTCGATGGTTACCAGCCATCTTTTCAGTGAAACTTGCTGCAGTGCAGAGAAAGCAGTATGTTATTTGCATGTTTGAGATTGGAGAAAGAAATGAGATATTTTTGTGTTGTGGGTTGTTCAGTAGGAGTGGGTGTTAGTATTCGCAAGTGTTGGATTTGTTCTAAAATAGGAAAGGTCTGTAAAGGGAGGTGTCAGAGGTTGTTTGTATCTGTGTCTGTGAGTATGGATAGCTGTTCACATGTATGGGCGGGAACCCCATACAGAACCCCACTAGAATTGAATTAAAAAAAAAAAGGATCTATCATGAAAGTAAAAGCTGGCTGTTCTGAGACGAATATATTTCTTTGGTACCTGACTGATAATGGCAGAAGGAAGGAAGCACGTAAGCTATATTATTGGACACAAACTAAAAGTGACTAACCTGTTCTAGTTGGATGTTTTATCGAGTTTTCTTCCGCTACGTATGTGGGTTTTATACGCTATCGAATCAGCATCTTTCTATCTACCTGGAGAGAAAAGATAGTGAGAGGGGGAATAAGGTGAAGTTTTCAAAAGAGAGAGAGAGAGAGACAGACAGACAGAGACAGAGAGACGGGGAGAGAGAATAAGAAACATAAACAAATGATGAAGTTTTAGCATCATCAGGAAGTAAATGCAGGCAAGGAAGCAATAAATTTCAAATCAAACATCTGACTAACGGAAGCTCAACTCGAAAGTCAATTATATAAAAGAGAGCTATAAAGATGTGATCGATTTTTAAAATTTGGCTCTTTAGATTCACAAGCAGCAATAATGGCGTACATCTGCGAACATTGGCACATAATGCACATGCGTACCATGGACTCATTCTATTTTCCTTTATTTCCCGCCAATTTACTCGGCAGGAAATTGATAACGGAAATGAGTCACTTTGTACTTTAAAAAAAATGGCGTTCTCCCACACAGATCTCATCAATCGATCCTAAGAGCATTTTACGCCGGAAAGTTTAGTTCCTTTTTCAATTATTTTAGCTTTGGAGAAAAAATTATGATTTTTAAAAATTCAAAATCGAATAAATATCACTACAAGCAATAGTGAAATAATTTACTGAGAAAACAAAGAAGACAACAGAGAGAATGAAGAAAAAAGTGATGGCTGAAAGAGGGAAAAATTGAGAGAGGCAAATAATAATAATAATAATAATAATAATAATAATAATAATAATAATAATAATTAGGTAGTATGCCATGTTGGGTGCTGAATAAAAAGAGGGGTGATCAATGAATAAGTTACTTCTCTTGCATTTCATTGCCATCACTAAAAAAATCGAATTTTTCAGAAAATGAGCGTGAACATTGGCGGACAGAAACTAAGGAACCAATTTAGCATAAGCTTACATTGTAGATCCCCCCATGGAAACCTATTTTTGGTGAGAACGATAATTAGGAAAAAGACGTTTCCTCTGACATAATGATTAAAAGTTCAAATTTTCAGTCGATTAGTTCCATTGGTGCAGCCTTTAGGCAAGATGCATGTATAGCCAGCCAGTCAACCAGACCAACTTAAAAACTAATCATGAAGATGAAGGATAGACTATACACAGCCTGTGACGTTGTTTGCACAATGTCTGATATCAATCGGCAACGTTTGTTTTTGTAATAAGACTATTCGTTACCAATTGATTGAAAACAAAGAATATGAAGCTGTTCTGAGATTTAAAAAATCTTTGTTATATTTACGTTTGTATCCAAGATGTTTATCTATTTGCGCTCTCCACAATTTATGTCATAACTCTATGCTCAAAAAATGAGATGTTAAAAAATGTCAAGCTACTTAAATTACAAACGGTTTCTACGTCACATTCTTTTTATTTCGAGAATTAATTTGAAGAAGAAAAATACAGATATCGCAGCACTGATAGCCATGGTAATAATTCAAGTCACAGTCGTAGTAATAATAGTAGTGTTGTTTTGGCTGCATTAATAGAATTAAAAGAGAGAAATACTAGTATTAGTTATCACAATAATAATTAGCATTTGTTATGGCACTCAGTTAAGTTATAATAATTGATAGTGATTGTAAAAAAGATAAATAAAAAAAATAAAATAGATAGAAAAAAAGAGAAAGAAAAACTCTAAAGGAAAAACATCCTCCCCGCTGGATTAGCCATATCAACATAAAAACAAATGATTAGATTCCAAGACAGGCCGGTCCCCAAAGATGAATTCTTGCTATTCCAAGCCAGTTTCGAGTGTAATACTCTTTTGCAAGGTAAAAAGAAAAATAATTTTTTTTCTACTGCTAAAAGTAACCTGTGGGCCTCACTATAGCGAGAGATCAAGACTGGATAAGTAAACCTCTAATCTAGCTTTGTTTGAAATGTCACTGTCAGGCGGACTCTTTAAAAGTTAAAAACTTAATATATAAGGGAGAGGTATGCTCAGGCTGAACAACCCAAGCTAGTGAACAAGAACTAGATAATCTGTCAGACTTGTTGATATTCCACAAACACAAAGCTGGGCCCCAATCTTAGATGTAAATAGGATGAGATAGGATGCTAATGGAACTGGCTTATCAGGTTAGATTTCATGAATAACATTAAAAAAAAACATTCTTTTTTTATCTTCTACAGGGCTACGTACACACAGCCTATCCACTTACCCATCAAGAGCAGATAAAATGGGTGCTAAGAGCTGGTAGAGCTCTAAGGCCATCAAATTAGGATTGACCTATCCACCAGAGCCCTTCAACACGTCATGGGCCAGCGCAGCAGTGCATGGCCCAACACTCCCCATGATTTGCACCATCATAGTTATATCAGCCGCTCCTGCTGAGTACTCGGTTCCAAAAAGCCCAGCTGTATCACCTGCCTTGGGTGGGAGTGGTATGCTCCAACAGCGACCATCCAAACAAAACCCAAACCCAAAAACCCTCAACAAGAGAACAACATTATACATCAGCACCTACAACGTCAGAACAATCTCTTTAAATTCTCAGCTGACCCATCTAGAAAGTGAAATCAAAGATATCAAGTGGAGCATCGTCGGTTTTAGCGAAATGAGAAGACCAGAAGAAGAGCTACTTGAACTGAAAAGCAAACACCTTCTCTACAGCTCTGAAAGAGAGAAAGTAAAACAAAGTGGAGTTGGCTTTCTCATCAATAAGGACCTCAAAGACAATGTGGTAGGCTCCAAAGCTATCTCAGACCACATGGCCTGCGTCACCATTCACCTCTCAATGAGATACAAGCTGAATGTCATCCAAATGTACGCCCCCACTTTGCAATCGTCCAAAGAACAGATAAACAACTTCCATGAGGTTTTGAACTCCCCACTACAAGATACAAAAAAAAAAATACATCAATATCATCATGAGAGACTTTAACGCACAGGTAGGACAAGGAGACAAAAGATGCGTTGGAAAATTCGGATGCAAAAAACGGAACGAAAGAGGTGAAGATCTCGTAAACTTAGCAACTGAAAACAACTTCAAAATCATGAATGCATTCTTCAAAAAGAATCCCAATAGAAAATGGACTTGGAAGAGCCCCAACCACGAAACCAAGAACGAAATAGACTATATCCTAACAGACAGAAGCAACATCATCAGAGACATCCAAATTCGAAACCAAGTAAACATAGAAAGCGACCATAGAATGGTAAGATGTAAGATGCAGGTGAACGTAAAAAATTGATCCATACCAAACAGCAACCACTGAACGTACCAAAGGAATTCGCTCAACCCTTCAAACTAGAATTGAAGAACAGATTTAAAATACTTACCGATGAGAACAACACCGACATCAACGAACTCCACAGCAAAATAACCTGTCTAATAGAAGCTGCCACTATGTTTAAACCAAGAAGCACACAGGCCATTTGTGAAATCTCTAACGAAACTCATTAAAAAATGCAGAAACCTCGAACCACCAACAACGGCCAGGGAAGAAATAGAGGAGACCAAACTAAACAAAACAATAAGAAAGAAACTAAGAGAAGACAAAAGAAGGTATACGACAGCAATCATCGAAACCACTCTCGAAAAACGTCGGGGCCTTAAAGCAATAAACAAAGCTTTCAGTATCGGACAGAAACAGATAACAAGCATACACGAAAAAAACGGAGACATAACAATAGACAGATATAGAATTGTCGAACGCCCAAAGAATTCTACCAAAAACTTTACATTTCAAGATACGAGCGGCAAAACAACAACCAAGATACGCAAGACGCAGACAATCAGTTTGAGGACCTCCCAGAAGTTACACCATGGGAGGTAAAACAAGCCATCAAACAAACGAAAAAAGGAAAAGCCCCTGGACCAGATAACATCTCTATCGATCTACTCAAAAATGCTGTTAAGATCGTCAACAAAAAAACTAGCTTTTCTATTCAACTTATGTCTAAAACAGAGTGAAGTTCCGACAGACTGGAACACAGCAATCATAATGCTTCTATGCAAAAAAGGAAACCCCGAGGACCTAAACAACTACAGGCCTATAAACCTACAAAACTCCATCTATAAACTTTTCACAGGCTGGATTTAGAAGAAACTACTCGACCATGGACCATCTCTATTCAATAATTCAACTGAAAGAGAAAGCAGCAGAATATGAGATGCCATTCGCTGTAGCATTTATTGACTCCAAGAAGGCATTTGACTCTGTAGAAATTCCCATGGTCATGAAGGCCATCACTCTACAAGGCGTTGACCTTGTATACGTCAGCGTACTACAACATATATAAGATCACAGCAATTCCTTTCACAGGCTACATAAGGACTATGAACCCTTCCAAATCCAAAAAGGAGTAAAACAAGGCAATACCAGCTCACCCAAACTCTTCACTGCCTGCCTCGAGATGATCTTCTGAAACCTGGACTGGGAGAATAGAGGAATCAAAATAGACGGCGAATATCTGATCAATCTGAGATTTGCAGACGGCATTGTCCTTTTTGCAGAGAACCTACATGACCTCCAACTAATGCTAGATGAACAAAATGAAGAAAGCAAAAACTCGGCCTACACATGAACTTCAGTAAAACGAATATCATGTGCAATAAACATGTTGAGAATAAGAACATAACTGTCAAGATAGAAAATGTAAAACTCAGCAAGGTAGACCAGTACATCTACGTACAACAACGAATCTCCATGAGACCCTCAAAAGAGGAGGAAATCAAGCGAAGAATAACTTTGGGATGGCAAGCCTTCGGCAGAGCAAGCTCAACTTTCAAGAATCAGATGATCCCAATAATCCTAAAAAGAGGAGTATACAACCAATGCATCCTCCCAATAGTCATCATGCTCAACCTCACATGGAGAGATCATAAAACAGCACAGCATTCAAGGAAGAAAACGGGAGTCAGAGACATCATAGAACCTATTAAGAAACTGAAATAGCAATGTGCAGGCCATGTTGCAACATGGATCCCCAGAGACTACATGTGAAACCGAGGCCGAAAAAATACGAGATAAAGAGATGAAGAGGACAAATTTGAAAATACTGGCTCTGCGAATCCTGGCGTAGGTCTATGTCCAACGACGGACGTTAAAAGACTGATGCTGAACGATGATGAAGATATTAATAGTATTATGAATAGTATTATAAACAGTAATACAGATGGTAGTAGTCACTGCAGTGATTGATTGATTGATGATGATGATGATGATGATGATGATGATGATGATGATGATGATGATAAAATAAAGAATGCAAGGGAGTAAGCAAGAGACGTGGTAGTCGAAAGTAATGTGAAAAAGCAAGTTCCAGATGTCCCAAGAGAGCAAAAGAAGCGAAATTCTTCGGAACTTTGGCATCCAAATCGACTATTTAATCCAGGCAAGAAGTTTGGATCTGATAGTTGTGAATGAGAAGAGAAGCGGTCAGATCGACACTCATTCTCGGAAAGCGACAATAAAACAAAAATCAACAATAAAAAAGCAGATGTAAAGAGAGAGAAAAGAAATGACCAGCAGCCAAATGATCCTAGCAACTTACTTGAAGAGAGAAACTGAATCATTACTGTAATAGATTGAAGTAAATCAAAGCTAAGGTAGTCAAGACAGAAGAATAGCAGCTTTAGCTTGTGTGGATACAGGAATGAAAATGAAAATCATATTCATAATGTATCAAATTATCTCAGATGGTTCGATTGAGCTGGGAAAGTGGCTCAATGAGACAAGCAAAAGAATTGGATGTGACTGTAGATACAAATGGTGCCAGAACCAACTAGAAACTGTTCTAGAGTAATGGAGTGTGACTGGTTTGCAAACTAAAATATCAAAGGGAGGTAATAAATGACGCTGACTTAGGTGGATACTGCTACTAACTTATTGAGGAATAAGCGGAAGCAGGAAACGTGACAATTCAAAACTATATTTTATCAAATCTAATTATAAAGGATATAACATAGTTTTAGGGGTCAGGGTTAGAGTTGGTGCAGCAAGCAAAAAATATCTTTTCCATAATTGTAAAATAAGCAGAATATACGCTTGCCACAAGTAATAAAAATTCATTGAACCACCCTAAAACTAACTCTAGCCCCTAAAACTAGCCTCCAAATCGAATGATATGATTCATAGATAAGTTTGATAATATACAATTCAAAATGGTCATGTGTTTTTTCATTTGATCCACAATACGTGAGTATTAGCAGCAGCAGTCGGTGCATATGTCTGCGTTATTTGTTTCCTCCCTTCAATATTTTAGTGTGCGAACCAGTAACAAACTTTTACCAAGGAAAATAAATATGGTTTTGGATTATGCCATTGAAATGGGTCACCCCTTCCAATCAAGGAGAAGATATCTAGTCATTCTAGACAAAGAAAAGGAGATTTGTTGGATTGTTAATGATGACATATAATCCGACTAAAAAGGAAAAAGGTCCGGTTGGTCTCTCAATAGAAACTGTTATATGACCTATGTCTTTTAATAGCATGTCATGTGGGGGTGATCAATAGAAAATTTGAAAAAAGGGGGATCGATTAATTCGTTACTTCTATTGCATTCTGCTGGGCAGTTATCGCTGAAAAAAAGTCTGAATTTTCAAAGAACAAGCTTGAATGCTACCAGACTCAAACGAAGGAATCGATTTAGCGTAATTTTACTTTGTAAATTGAACACACAAAAAAGCTTATGGGGGCATTTTCAGAATAAATTATTAAATTTTCAGCCAATCGAAACTCCATTGGTGCATCTGTAAGAATTGTATAAAGGTAGCAATAATACTCTTATCATTATTGTTGACGCGCTTAGAACGGTTCCAAAGAGCCTTGCAAACAGACTCGAAAATTGGAAATTCGAGGAAGAATTAAAGATATGCCGGCAGCATCATTATTAAAATCGGTAATATCACAATAAGACAAGTGCGGGAGTATTGAGGATAATTGCTTTCATTTGATCCCAGGCGAGGGCCTCCAGATTTTATTGGTGTAAAAACTTTGAATGGAAAAAAAATCTCGTTCTCCTATTCTAATCATTATGAAGTTACCGGTATCATAAATTAATTTTTTTCATCCTTGATACCATTCTAAGAATTATAATGATTTATTTATCTTTTAGCCATCATCATTATTTTTATTATATTTCTCATGTTAGCTTTCACCTATTTTTAAAAAATTAAAAAAAAAATTAAAAAACACAAAAAACACAAAAAACGAAAACAAAGCACAGTAATGAACAAAATGATCACGTGTCTCATTCTGTATTAAATGGGTCCTGAAAATAATTACCATGTTATCATTGTCGTCGTCATAAGATTTATTACGTCAGTAATGACGTAATAAATGAGGTCTCAAATCAATTCTTTCCCCACGTGTTAGACATTTTTCAAGAAATTACTCTAACGTTATCAAATTAAATTGAAAAAAGAATACATATCGATTTTCATGGAGGTGAATGCGTTCTGAAGTTTGATTAAAACCTTACAAAAATGTCAGTTTTGATGAAATTCCACTTTACGCACACACGCACATACACCAACACCAACACCAAGAGAAGACTTTAATTTGATATGATCCAAACTTTTCATCTAGTGTTATAATCTTAGAATGATGGTTTCTGTCATGTTAATGATATTGTGGCCATCATTTATACTACTTAGTATAGTTTGATGTACAAGGAAGTCCACATTCCTGACACCCATCGAGGTCTTCTACGGATTATCAGGACTCCAGGTGATTATTGTTAAAAATAAGGAGAAATGATACCAAAAAAAAAAAAAACAATAAAAAAAAACGAGGAAAAAGGAGGGGTGAGAATTAAACATATGAAGGAGAAGGACTATAAGATAACAAGCCTGGGTACTGCAGGGTCAAAGTCTACTTCAACCAACTGAAGACGAATACTTTTGTATTGTATGTGTTATGCCATTTTAGTGAATTTTTTGGGAAAAAAATTCGTAGTTTTGAGAACGAAGAGATAAAACTATTTCTTAAGATCAAAAGTTTATGCGGTCATGATCGTAATACATAAGAGGTAATCTTTGAAACGGATGATATGATGGGCAAAGTGACTGGTAATGTAACGTTCGAAATGCATTGTTTGAAGACGGAGACGTAACAAACGTATATAAAAGGGAGGAAATTGAAGTAACGAAGACAAATATGGACTGTTGAAAGTAACGAATTTCACAATCAATTAGTGGAATCCTAAAACTCAATATCAAGTATAATCAACTGATACCTTCATTTCCACCTTGCATGTGTAGATGTGTGAACGAATGCCTAATGTTTTTGATTACTTTCCATTTTTCAATTTTTTTCTTATCAACTCGCAAGGGCGTTTTTAATGTGGGGTTCCGATTATGGGAAAGCTGCAAAAATTGCCCAAGTCCCCGCAACTAGTGTTGCAAAGGCGTCAGGGCAAGCCCAACCCATCCCTTTAAGTGCGATGGGAAGGTACTGCCCAACTCCCCCAAGACATGGTCGAGTTATTTTTTGAGGCCACAGGACGAATCCTAAGTCTCGTGCACTTAGCATAAGGAGCCTCAGTAAGCCATCACCGGCCACATCATTGCATCGGCGTAAAGCTCTTCGAACAGATACTGCGCTCTGAACGTATTCTTTTGCTTGCTAAGCGGCAAAAATTTGCATTCAAAGGGATTCAATTGCCATAAGATCGGAATTATTTCCCCTATTCCGTTACAAATATTGACCTTGACTTTGAAACGCGCGTAGCAGGTTTTCCTCAAGTTGAACAATGAAGGAACAAGTTTGTGCCACGTCTGCTGACAGATGTATACATTTTTTGTGAAGCATTCGACTCTGAACCACTCTATTATCAGAATTAGGCAACACTTTTTTTTTTGTTCCCAAAGGTGAAATCCACCCGGTAAAGACGATTAAAGAGACAGAAAAAATGTGTCAAGAGACCTGCGCACTATCCATCAAAACTACCACCAGAATGAATTCCAGAACTTGACAAAACGTTTTGAACGGTGTATTGACGATGGGAGGGACTACTTTGGAAGAGACAAATCTCATAAGATTATAGCAAAGACTATATAATTGTTTTCAAGAACATTTGGTTTCTTTTTTTAAACACCTCGTATTTCTACTTGGAATACGAACGGTGGATACAGCTATCTAGATAATTTCTGTAACTTTCGCTGCATTCTGAATGTGAAACAACGCCTCTGTATAACAAAATATTTCTAGCAGTAATTAATGCAAAACTTTATTGCTTCAACTAACGAGAAGTACTATTATTACTAATAGTAATAATTACAAACATTAATGTCTGATACTAAACCGACTATTATCGGCATTATCGATAGAACAAGGCCTAATACGATGACAATTACTGTAATTCCACTCATTATGACAATTAAAACCAATTCTGGTGTCGGTAATCAGTGCAAAAAAGAAGAGTGTGGAATGAGGTGGAAAAGCAGAAAAAAAAAGAGAGGGAAGAAAAGAGGTGGGGAAAAGGGGTAGGAGATCAAAAACAGAGAAAGAAGGAATGAAAAAGGCGGAGGGAAAATCAGGAAGAATATGGATAAAAAAAAAATGGAGAAGAGAATAAGGTGACCGTAAGTCTCATCTGAATTCTCAGCAGACAATGGTGTACTTTCAAAATTAACGATCGACAGGTGATATAGAAAGCATTATTATTATTGTAAATACCACCACTTACATCATCATCATTATCATCATTTGTGAACTATAAATGGGGGCTTATAAGGTAGTCAGACGAAAGAGTAGATAAATAATATCGTGAAAACTGAATTCCCAACGCTGATAAAAAACAACTCATAAATCTGATGACAGAGAGAATCGAGACACAGTTCGTGGTAAACCTTAAGAAGTTTACTGGTACTTTGGATATTTGAACCCTTTCATAATGCAATCGATGTTTTTGTTAGAGTTACCATCAGAAATTATTACACAAGATTGCTTACATTTTATTTTGGTAAATATGATATTTTTTACACATGTCGGTGTTGTAAGATTGAAACTGTACCTAGTGCATTTCAGTGGCTATTTACATTGTCTTAAATAAAACCATGGAATGGACGCACATGAGCATTAGAAATAATGTAGAATGTTTTTTTTTCAGGAAAGTACATCTTACATGTCCGCTAGAATAGTGTAATGTTTAGATCAAGGAGAAGGTCCTGGTTTCGATTCCTGGTATGAGCGAGGCGTGTAAAAATCACACCATTGTGCACCCAAGAGTTGATTGATCTGCGTGATTAAATGCGTGATCGATAGAGTTGCATTCTGTAAATAGGGCGATCATAAAAACTTGACGGAATTAAGTCCTGGTCTCGACCAGATTTGAGACTTGTAAATACCACTCAGCTGACACGTGCAATAGAAACCGGGACTTCGTGACTGGCCACCAAACTCCACTGCAAATTGTATTATAAGAGACGGGGCGCTTTATTTATACCCTGTCAAATATCTTTGATTCATTTTGTTCTCTTAAAGTAACAGTTCTTCTACGATGGTACGGGAAACAGTTGGCTGGATTCCATGCTAGCAAAGGAGTAAAGATTGCATAAGATTTCTAAGCAAAATAGGCAATATTTGACACATAAGTTGCCCGAGATCATTAATAGCCACCGGCAAGTAATCAGAAGACTGTTTTCTATAAATGGCCACCATTTGCAGATTTGCTAAACGATAATGAATTGGAATGTGATCTTGTGCTGTAAACAAGTTATACTACGCAAATGCGTAATTTGAGGTATGGTCGCCAAAACCTTATTGATAAAGCAACAATAAATATATATATAAAAGCTCAAATCTGTTAGTAACACTTATTTACACTCCTGGCCGCAGAAATCTTTTTCTTTCTAATTTTTCAATACATTTCTATCGTAAAATTTTCTTTTCCAATGTGTTCATTTAGAGAAAAAACATTGTAATGCTCTTCAATAGTAAAATTGCTAGCCAGGCATTCACATAATACGCACGATATCCTCATTCTGTAAGAGGAACGCTTGATTAAATTCCAGACCACTAAAAATCGCTTTCTCCCTGATTTCAATGTATTTCTGTGTCTTTTGAGATGCAATTCTATATGAAAAATATTTGCAATGCTTCTCAGTGGTAAAATCACCAGGAATACTTTCAACTGCTCTATTTTGCAATTTCATTATATCTTAACTATTGAAAATCCATTCTTTCTAGAATTTCAATGCATAACATATACGCTGAGTGTTAGAACTTGCTTAGGTGAAAAATAGACGACAATACTCATCAAAACTTCAGCTCCCCCACATTATTCGACCGTTCTGTAGAACTGTTTTCTGATTGCTCTTAGTTTTTCGTCGGATTTCCAGTTATTTCAAGTTTTGGGTGGTTTTCTGACATCATTCTCTGTTGTTCAACAGCAAATTGCTCAATTATCAACATAATTTCCGGATCAATATAAGTTATGGTGATTCAATACTACTGTGACGAATCAAAAAAAAAAAAGAGCAAATAACTGATCTCTGAGGGATTTTGCCAATTTGCTATCAGTGAAGTTCTATTTTCCTCTACTTTCCTGATAGAAATGATGGCCTCACGACGCAATTATTCAGGCAGTCAATTCCCCTACAATGGCCATGCTCCATACTGGAATTAGCCAAGTAAAAATCTACAGAAATAGTAGCTGATATATTGATGGTTAGCCCTCGTTGCCTGTAGTCATGTTCCACACTGCAATTCGCCGAGTAGAAATCTACAGAAATAGTAGCTGATATATTGATGGTTAGCCCTCGTTGCCTGTAGTCATGTTCCACACTGCAATTCGCCGAGTAGAAATCTACAGAAATAGTAGCTGATATATTGATGGTTAGCCCTCGTTGCCTGTAGTCATGTTCCACACTGCAATTCGCCGAGTAGAAATCTACAGAAATAGTAGCTGATATATTGATGGTTAGCCCTCGTTGCCTGTAGTCATGTTCCACACTGCAATTCGCCGAGTAGAAATCTACAGAAATAGTAGCTGATATATTGATGGTTAGCCCTCGTTGCCTGTAGTCATGTTCCACACTGCAATTCGCCGAGTAGAAATCTACAGAAATAGTAGCTGATATATTGATGGTTAGCCCTCGTTGCCTGTAGTCATGTTCCACACTGCAATTCGCCGAGTAGAAATCTACAGAAATAGTAGCTGATATATTGATGGTTAGCCCTCGTTGCCTGTAGTCATGTTCCACACTGCAATTCGCCGAGTAGAAATCTACAGAAATAGTAGCTGATATATTGATGGTTAGCCCTCGTTGCATGTAGTCATGTTCCACACTGCAATTCGCCGAGTAGAAATCTACAGAAATAGTAGCTGATATATTGATGGTTAGCCCTCGTTGCCTGTAGTCATGTTCCACACTGCAATTCGCCGAGTAGAAATCTACAGAAATAGTAGCTGATATATTGATGGTTAGCCCTCGTTGCCTGTAGTCATGTTCCACACTGCAATTCGCCGAGTAGAAATCTACAGAAATAGTAGCTGATATATTGATGGTTAGCCCTCGTTGCCCGTAGTCATGTTCCACACTGCAATTCGCCGAGTAGAAATCTACAGAAATAGTAGCTGATATATTGATGGTTAGCCCTCGTTGCCTGTAGTCATGTTCCACACTGCAATTCGCCGAGTAGAAATCTACAGAAATAGTAGCTGATATATTGATGGTTAGCCCTCGTTGCCCGTAGTCATGTTCCACACTGCAATTCGCCGAGTAGAAATCTACAGAAATAGTAGCTGATATATTGATGGTTAGCCCTCGTTGCCTGTAGTCATGTTCCACACTGCAATTCGCCGAGTAGAAATCTACAGAAATAGTAGCTGATATATTGATGGTTAGCCCTCGTTGCCTGTAGTCATGTTCCACACTGCAATTCGCCGAGTAGAAATCTACAGAAATAGTAGCTGATATATTGATGGTTAGCCCTCGTTGCCTGTAGTCATGTTCCACACTGCAATTCGCCGAGTAGAAATCTACAGAAATAGTAGCTGATATATTGATGGTTAGCCCTCGTTGCATGTAGTCATGTTCCACACTGCAATTCGCCGAGTAGAAATCTACAGAAATAGTAGCTGATATATTGATGGTTAGCCCTCGTTGCCTGTAGTCATGTTCCACACTGCAATTCGCCGAGTAGAAATCTACAGAAATAGTAGCTGATATATTGATGGTTAGCCCTCGTTGCCTGTAGTCATGTTCCACACTGCAATTCGCCGAGTAGAAATCTACAGAAATAGTAGCTGATATATTGATGGTTAGCCCTCGTTGCCCGTAGTCATGTTCCACACTGCAATTCGCCGAGTAGAAATCTACAGAAATAGTAGCTGATATATTGATGGTTAGCCCTCGTTGCCTGTAGTCATGTTCCACACTGCAATTCGCCGAGTAGAAATCTACAGAAATAGTAGCTGATATATTGATGGTTAGCCCTCGTTGCCCGTAGTCATGTTCCACACTGCAATTCGCCGAGTAGAAATCTACAGAAATAGTAGCTGATATATTGATGGTTAGCCCTCGTTGCCTGTAGTCATGTTCCACACTGCAATTCGCCGAGTAGAAATCTACAGAAATAGTAGCTGATATATTGATGGTTAGCCCTCGTTGCCTGTAGTCATGTTCCACACTGCAATTCGCCGAGTAGAAATCTACAGAAATAGTAGCTGATATATTGATGGTTAGCCCTCGTTGCCTGTAGTCATGTTCCACACTGCAATTCGCCGAGTAGAAATCTACAGAAATAGTAGCTGATATATTGATGGTTAGCCCTCGTTGCATGTAGTCATGTTCCACACTGCAATTCGCCGAGTAGAAATCTACAGAAATAGTAGCTGATATATTGATGGTTAGCCCTCGTTGCCTGTAGTCATGTTCCACACTGCAATTCGCCGAGTAGAAATCTACAGAAATAGTAGCTGATATATTGATGGTTAGCCCTCGTTGCCTGTAGTCATGTTCCACACTGCAATTCGCCGAGTAGAAATCTACAGAAATAGTAGCTGATATATTGATGGTTAGCCCTCGTTGCCCGTAGTCATGTTCCACACTGCAATTCGCCGAGTAGAAATCTACAGAAATAGTAGCTGATATATTGATGGTTAGCCCTCGTTGCCCGTAGTCATGTTCCACACTGCAATTCGCCGAGTAGAAATCTACAGAAATAGTAGCTGATATATTGATGGTTAGCCCTCGTTGCCTGTAGTCATGTTCCACACTGCAATTCGCCGAGTAGAAATCTACAGAAATAGTAGCTGATATATTGATGGTTAGCCCTCGTTGCCCGTAGTCATGTTCCACACTGCAATTCGCCGAGTAGAAATCTACAGAAATAGTAGCTGATATATTGATGGTTAGCCCTCGTTGCCTGTAGTCATGTTCCACACTGCAATTCGCCGAGTAAGAATCTACCGAAATAGTAGCAGTTATATTGATGGTTAGCCCTCGTTGCCTGTAGTCATGTTCCACACTACAATTCGCCGAGTAAAAATCTACAGAAATCATCATCATCATCATCATCATCATCATCATCATCATCATCATCATCATCATCATCATCATCATCATCAGTCTTTTAGCGTCTGTCGTTGGACATAGACCTTCCCCAGGATTTGCAACACTTCTATATCATGGGCGTCACGGAGCCAGTACTTCCTGAACTTGTCTGGCTCGTCTCTCCATCTAACATTTCGCCGGCCTCGGTTACGCATGTGGTTTCGAGGAATCCATGTTGTGAGTCGTGATGTCCAGCAATTGTCTGCCATTCTTGCAACATGGCTAGCCCACCGCCATTTGAGATTTTTTATGGATGTTATGATGTCTCTAACTCTTGTCTTTTCCCGGATGTAATGTGCTGTTTTGTGGTCTCTTCATGTGAGGTCCAGCATTATTCTTTCATGTGCATATTGCATGGTTCTCAGCTTACGGGTCTGTCTCTTGGTTAAGTTCCATGTTTCAGCTCCATAAGTGACTATTGGGAGGATGCATTGGTTGTACACCCTTCTCTTTAGGATTAATGGGATCTTATTATTTTTGAAGGTTGAGCTAGCTCTGCCAAAGGCTTGCCATCCTAGTGTGATTCTTCGCTTGATTTCTTCTTCTTTTGAAGGTCTCATGGAGATTCGTTGCCCTAGGTAGATGTAGTGGTCTACTTTCTCGAGTTCTGTGTCCTCGATTTCGATCTTAGTGTTTTTATCTCCAATGTGGTTGTTGCACATGATCTTCGTCTTGCTGAAGTTCATGTGTAGGCCGACTTTCTTGCTCTCTTCATTTAGTTCATCTATCATCAGTTGGAGGTCGTGTAGGTTCTCTGCGAAAAGGGCTATGTCGTCTGCAAATCTAAGGTTGCTCAGATACTCGCCGTCTATTTTAATTCCTCTACTCTCCCAGTCTATCCTTCTGAAGATCATCTCGAGGCAGGCTGTGAAGAGTTTAGGTGAGCTGGTATCACCTTGTCTTACTACTTTCTGGAGCTGGAAGAGGTCCGAGTCTTTATGTAGCCTGATAAATGAGCTGCCGTGATTGTATATATGTTTCAACACTTCAACATATACTGGATCTACACCTTGCCGACTGATGGCCTCCATGACCTTAGGGATTTCTACTGATTCGAACGCCTTTTTGAAGTCGATAAATGCTACGGCAAGTGGTAGTTTATACTCTGCTGCTTTTTCTTTCAGTTGATTTATCGAGTGCAGGTGGTCCATGGTCGAGTAGCTTCTTCTAAAGCCAGCCTGTTCACGTGGCTGGTTTTCATCGAGTGTTTTTGTGATTCGGTTGGTGATGATCTTTGTGAAAAGTTTGTATACACAGTTGAGTAGGCTTATAGGCCTGTAGTTGTTGAGGTTTTTCGGGTTTCCTTTTTTATATAAGAGCATTATGATAGCAGTGTTCCAATCGTCTGGGACTTTGCTGTGTTTTAAACACAAGTTGAAGAGGACGGCCAGTTTCCTAGTGATGATTTTACCTGCTTTTCGGAGTAGGTCGATGGTGATGTTGTCTGGTCCAGGGGCAGTTCCTTTCTTCGTCTGTTTAATGGCTTCTTTCACCTCCCACGGGGTTACTTTTGGTAAGTCCTCGAGTTGATAGCTCATGTCTTGCGTATCTTGCTCATTATTTTGTAGTCCTTGCTTGGACGAATAAAGTTTTTGGTAGAATTCTTTGGCACGTTCGACAATCCTGTCTCTGTCTGTTATTAGGTTTCCATTTTCCTCGAGTATGCTAGTTATTTGCCTTCGTCCCGAGTTGAGGAGTTTGTTTATAGCTTTGAAACCCCGACCTTTTTCAAGAGTTGATTCAATGACTGCCGTCGTATATCTCCTTCTGTCTTCTTTTCGTTTCTTCTTGATCAAGCAAATTTGGATACAAAATACGCAACGAGAGAAGAGAAGATCTTGTAAACTTTGCGACTGTTAATGGGTTCAAAATCATGAACACCTCCTTCAAGAAGGGGCCCAATAGGAAATGGACTTGTAAGAGCCCAAATCACGAAACAAGGAACGAAAAAGACTACATCCTAACGGACAAAAACGACATCGTCAAGGACATCCAAGTCCTGAATCAAGTCAATGTGGCAGCGACCACAGAATGGTACGATGTAAAGTACAAATAAACACCAATAAAGAACGCAGGAAAATGTTCCATACAAAACCGCAGCCTCTAAACATACCAAAAGAGCACGTTCAATCTTTCAAGCTCGAATTGAAAAACAGATTCAGAATTCTTACTGAACAAGACAACACTAACATCAACGAACTAAGCAACAAAATGACAACATCAATAATTGAAGTAGCCTCTGCATTCAAGCCAATGGGCAAACAACCCATTAGCAAAATCTCGGATGAGACTAGAAATCTCATGGGGAAACGCAGAAACCTCAAGCCACCGACAACAACGAGAGAGAAAATTGAAGAGGCTGAACTACAGAAATAGTAGCTGATATATTGATGGTTAGCCCTCGTTGCCTGTAGTCATGTTCCACACTGCAATTCGCCAAGTAGAAATCTACAGAAATAGTAGCTGATATATTAATGGTTAGCCCTCGTTGCCTGTAGTCATGTTCCACACTGCAATTCGCCGAGTAGAAATCTACAGAAATAGTAGCTGATATATTGATGGTTAGCCCTCGTTGCCCGTAGTCATGTTCCACACTGCAATTCGCCGAGTAGAAATCTACAGAAATAGTAGCTGATATATTGATGGTTAGCCCTCGTTGCCTGTAGTCATGTTCCACACTGCAATTCGCCGAGTAGAAATCTACAGAAATAGTAGCTGATATATTGATGGTTAGCCCTCGTTGCCTGTAGTCATGTTCCACACTGCAATTCGCCGAGTAGAAATCTACAGAAATAGTAGCTGATATATTGATGGTTAGCCCTCGTTGCCTGTAGTCATGTTCCACACTGCAATTCGCCGAGTAGAAATCTACAGAAATAGTAGCTGATATATTGATGGTTAGCCCTCGTTGCCTGTAGTCATGTTCCACACTGCAATTCGCCGAGTAGAAATCTACAGAAATAGTAGCTGATATATTGATGGTTAGCCCTCGTTGCCCGTAGTCATGTTCCACACTGCAATTCGCCGAGTAGAAATCTACAGAAATAGTAGCTGATATATTGATGGTTAGCCCTCGTTGCCTGTAGTCATGTTCCACACTGCAATTCGCCGAGTAGAAATCTACAGAAATAGTAGCTGATATATTGATGGTTAGCCCTCGTTGCCTGTAGTCATGTTCCACACTGCAATTCGCCGAGTAGAAATCTACAGAAATAGTAGCTGATATATTGATGGTTAGCCCTCGTTGCCTGTAGTCATGTTCCACACTGCAATTCGCCGAGTAGAAATCTACAGAAATAGTAGCTGATATATTGATGGTTAGCCCTCGTTGCCTGTAGTCATGTTCCACACTGCAATTCGCCGAGTAGAAATCTACAGAAATAGTAGCTGATATATTGATGGTTAGCCCTCGTTGCCCGTAGTCATGTTCCACACTGCAATTCGCCGAGTAGAAATCTACAGAAATAGTAGCTGATATATTGATGGTTAGCCCTCGTTGCCTGTAGTCATGTTCCACACTGCAATTCGCCGAGTAGAAATCTACAGAAATAGTAGCTGATATATTGATGGTTAGCCCTCGTTGCCTGTAGTCATGTTCCACACTGCAATTCGCCGAGTAGAAATCTACAGAAATAGTAGCTGATATATTGATGGTTAGCCCTCGTTGCCTGTAGTCATGTTCCACACTGCAATTCGCCGAGTAGAAATCTACAGAAATAGTAGCTGATATATTGATGGTTAGCCCTCGTTGCCTGTAGTCATGTTCCACACTGCAATTCGCCGAGTAGAAATCTACAGAAATAGTAGCTGATATATTGATGGTTAGCCCTCGTTGCCTGTAGTCATGTTCCACACTGCAATTCGCCGAGTAGAAATCTACAGAAATAGTAGCTGATATATTGATGGTTAGCCCTCGTTGCCTGTAGTCATGTTCCACACTGCAATTCGCCGAGTAGAAATCTACAGAAATAGTAGCTGATATATTGATGGTTAGCCCTCGTTGCCCGTAGTCATGTTCCACACTGCAATTTGCCAGGTAGAAAGCTACAGAAATAGTAGCTGATATATTGATGGTTAGCCCTCGTTGCCTGTAGTCATGTTCCACACTGCAATTCGCCGAGTAGAAATCTACAGAAATAGTAGCTGATATATTGATGGTTAGCCCTCGTTGCCCGTAGTCATGTTCCACACTGCAATTCGCCGAGTAGAAATCTACAGAAATAGTAGCTGATATATTGATGGTTAGCCCTCGTTGCCTGTAGTCATGTTCCACACTGCAATTCGCCGAGTAGAAATCTACAGAAATAGTAGCTGATATATTGATGGTTAGCCCTCGTTGCCTGTAGTCATGTTCCACACTGCAATTCGCCGAGTAGAAATCTACAGAAATAGTAGCTGATATATTGATGGTTAGCCCTCGTTGCCCGTAGTCATGTTCCACACTGCAATTCGCCGAGTAGAAATCTACAGAAATAGTAGCTGATATATTGATGGTTAGCCCTCGTTGCCTGTAGTCATGTTCCACACTGCAATTCGCCGAGTAGAAATCTACAGAAATAGTAGCTGATATATTGATGGTTAGCCCTCGTTGCCTGTAGTCATGTTCCACACTGCAATTCGCCGAGTAGAAATCTACAGAAATAGTAGCTGATATATTGATGGTTAGCCCTCGTTGCCTGTAGTCATGTTCCACACTGCAATTCGCCGAGTAGAAATCTACAGAAATAGTAGCTGATATATTGATGGTTAGCCCTCGTTGCCTGTAGTCATGTTCCACACTGCAATTTGCCAGGTAGAAAGCTACAGAAATAGTAGCTGATATATTGATGGTTAGCCCTCGTTGCCTGTAGTCATGTTCCACACTGCAATTCGCCGAGTAGAAATCTACAGAAATAGTAGCTGATATATTGATGGTTAGCCCTCGTTGCCTGTAGTCATGTTCCACACTGCAATTCGCCGAGTAGAAATCTACAGAAATAGTAGCTGATATATTGATGGTTAGCCCTCGTTGCCTGTAGTCATGTTCCACACTGCAATTCGCCGAGTAGAAATCTACAGATATAGTAGCTGATATATTGATGGTTAGCCCTCGTTGCCTGTAGTCATGTTCCACACTGCAATTCGCCGAGTAGAAATCTACAGAAATAGTAGCTGATATATTGATGGTTAGCCCTCGTTGCGTGTAGTCATGTTCCACACTGCAATTTGCCAGGTAGAAAGCTACAGAAATAGTAGCTGATATATTGATGGTTAGCCCTCGTTGCCTGTAGTCATGTTCCACACTGCAATTCGCCGAGTAGAAATCTACAGAAATAGTAGCTGATATATTGATGGTTAGCCCTCGTTGCCTGTAGTCATGTTCCACACTGCAATTCGCCGAGTAGAAATCTACAGAAATAGTAGCTGATATATTGATGGTTAGCCCTCGTTGCCTGTAGTCATGTTCCACACTGCAATTCACCGAGTAGAAATCTACAGATATAGTAGCTGATATATTGATGGTTAGCCCTCGTTGCCTGTAGTCATGTTCCACACTGCAATTCACCGAGTAGAAATCTACAGAAATAGTAGCTGATATATTGATGGTTAGCCCTCGTTGCCTGTAGTCATGTTCCACACTGCAATTCGCCGAGTAGAAATCTACAGAAATAGTAGCTGAGATATTGATGGTTAGCCCTCGTTGCCCGTAGTCATGTTCCACACTGCAATTCGCCGAGTAGAAATCTACAGAAATAGTAGCTGATATATTGATGGTTAGCCCTCGTTGCCTGTAGTCATGTTCCACACTGCAATTCGCCGAGTAGAAATCTACAGAAATAGTAGCTGATATATTGATGGTTAGCCCTCGTTGCCTGTAGTCATGTTCCACACTGCAATTCGCCGAGTAGAAATCTACAGAAATAGTAGCTGATATATTGATGGTTAGCCCTCGTTGCCTGTAGTCATGTTCCACACTGCAATTCGCCGAGTAGAAATCTACAGAAATAGTAGCTGATATATTGATGGTTAGCCCTCGTTGCCTGTAGTCATGTTCCACACTGCAATTCGCCGAGTAGAAATCTACAGAAATAGTAGCTGATATATTGATGGTTAGCCCTCGTTGCCTGTAGTCATGTTCCACACTGCAATTCGCCGAGTAGAAATCTACAGAAATAGTAGCTGATATATTGATGGTTAGCCCTCGTTGCCTGTAGTCATGTTCCACACTGCAATTCGCCGAGTAGAAATCTACAGAAATAGTAGCTGAGATATTGATGGTTAGCCCTCGTTGCCCGTAGTCATGTTCCACACTGCAATTCGCCGAGTAGAAATCTACAGAAATAGTAGCTGATATATTGATGGTTAGCCCTCGTTGCCTGTAGTCATGTTCCACACTGCAATTCACCGAGTAGAAATCTACAGAAATAGTAGCTGATATATTGATGGTTAGCCCTCGTTGCCTGTAGTCATGTTCCACACTGCAATTCGCCGAGTAGAAATCTACAGAAATAGTAGCTGATATATTGATGGTTAGCCCTCGTTGCCTGTAGTCATGTTCCACACTGCAATTCGCCGAGTAGAAATCTACAGAAATAGTAGCTGATATATTGATGGTTAGCCCTCGTTGCCTGTAGTCATGTTCCACACTGCAATTCGCCGAGTAGAAATCTACAGAAATAGTAGCTGATATATTGATGGTTAGCCCTCGTTGCCTGTAGTCATGTTCCACACTGCAATTCGCCGAGTAGAAATCTACAGAAATAGTAGCTGATATATTGATGGTTAGCCCTCGTTGCCTGTAGTCATGTTCCACACTGCAATTCGCCGAGTAGAAATCTACAGAAATAGTAGCTGATATATTGATGGTTAGCCCTCGTTGCCTGTAGTCATGTTCCACACTGCAATTCGCCGAGTAGAAATCTACAGAAATAGTAGCTGATATATTGATGGTTAGCCCTCGTTGCCTGTAGTCATGTTCCACACTGCAATTCGCCGAGTAGAAATCTACAGAAATAGTAGCTGATATATTGATGGTTAGCCCTCGTTGCCTGTAGTCATGTTCCACACTGCAATTCGCCGAGTAGAAATCTACAGAAATAGTAGCTGATATATTGATGGTTAGCCCTCGTTGCCTGTAGTCATGTTCCACACTGCAATTCGCCGAGTAGAAATCTACAGAAATAGTAGCTGATATATTGATGGTTAGCCCTCGTTGCCTGTAGTCATGTTCCACACTGCAATTCGCCGAGTAGAAATCTACAGAAATAGTAGCTGAGATATTGATGGTTAGCCCTCGTTGCCCGTAGTCATGTTCCACACTGCAATTCGCCGAGTAGAAATCTACAGAAATAGTAGCTGATATATTGATGGTTAGCCCTCGTTGCCTGTAGTCATGTTCCACACTGCAATTCGCCGAGTAGAAATCTACAGAAATAGTAGCTGATATATTGATGGTTAGCCCTCGTTGCCTGTAGTCATGTTCCACACTGCAATTCACCGAGTAGAAATCTACAGAAATAGTAGCTGATATATTGATGGTTAGCCCTCGTTGCCTGTAGTCATGTTCCACACTGCAATTCACCGAGTAGAAATCTACAGAAATAGTAGCTGATATATTGATGGTTAGCCCTCGTTGCCTGTAGTCATGTTCCACACTGCAATTCGCCGAGTAGAAATCTACAGAAATAGTAGCTGAGATATTGATGGTTAGCCCTCGTTGCCCGTAGTCATGTTCCACACTGCAATTCGCCGAGTAGAAATCTACAGAAATAGTAGCTGATATATTGATGGTTAGCCCTCGTTGCCTGTAGTCATGTTCCACACTGCAATTCGCCGAGTAGAAATCTACAGAAATAGTAGCTGATATATTGATGGTTAGCCCTCGTTGCCTGTGGTCGGTGTTTGAGACTAGATATTATGTTCAAGATGCTGATTTGCCTAAAAGGTAGGATGACTATTTCCACTGCAAATGTTAGCAGAACATGATCTTATTAGCATCCAATAATATCTTGAACTTTAAGAATATCAAGTACGTACATTTTATGAATATGTATTTTTGTAGTTGTGTTTATCTCAGAAGATGACCAGTTCAGACAGTCTGCAAACAGATGTTCTTATATGAGACCACTTAGCATAAGCCATGAAAACAAATAAAAAAACAAAACAAAACGTTCATGCATTTTCCCGGAGGAATCCATAATCTTGGTAATGTGAGCATTTGTATACACCAATAAACAAGACAAACATTACCGGGCTCATGACATGAAGCACAAACATCAAATGGGGCGAAAGTTTTTATGCTGATATTCAAGGCATCATCTTCCAGGACTTTCGTACCCTCTAAGGTATAGTAGTGTTAGTCTTCCCAGAAGAATCTGGCTTAACATTAGGGATTTTTCTTATTTCTAATATTTTTATTTTGTTCAATTTATTTATTTTCCCATTTTCTATTTGTATTTGAAAAACCCATCTCTCTCAGACACATGGAAGGCGTTTCTAGCGCTTGGCGCCCCGGGCGACTACTCGTATAGCTGGTACCCTGAGACGGCATTGCTAGTTCTAACAGCAGCTTTTTTTTCTTGTTACATCTGATGAAACAACTTTCGTCATCGTCTGATGATTCTCTTCATCTATTTCACACTTGACCAGGTGTTATGTCACATCGGTGAGGTTTCACGCGACCGGTATGTGGGCCAGGAAGAATGAATCATTTCGTCTGCGCGGCCACAAAATTCTTATGGCCAGCGAGGCATTAATAAAGATAGAAAAATTCTTGTTGCATATATACACCTATTCCCCGCTTTCAAGCGTTCGTTTTACCCTACTTTTTATCTAACAAAAATGAGACAAAAATTGAGAAATACAAAATAGCATTCAGGGTTTGTTATGAACCGATCCGTTATAGAGCAGGGTACACTCTCTTCTTCTTTTGCGTACACCCCAGTCTCGTGTATCACTTACAAACCAAACCTTAGGTGACACAGCCTAACATGTCCTTATCATATAAATTGATGGTAATTGCTTTTTCGATTCATGCCGTTTCAGTTTACAAAAGTTTTTTTTTATATGAACGTTCTACTTTCGGATAGTGATGGGTCTGTATAGGCCAAGTAACATGAATCATTTCCTCAGTACGGTAATAAAATGCTTATGGTTAGCGAGGCATTAACACAGATAAAAACAGTTTTGTTGCACATTTATACCGCACAACTTTCCAGTAACCAGAAAAAAAAAGGAGAAAAAATCTACTTTAGCTACACACATGTACTCTCTATATTTATTGTAAACACCTGCATCAAGGACAATAGCAAGTTTGAACGTTAGTAATGCGTGACTGAAGTCTGTTGACGTCATCAGACTAATAAAAGCAAACGTTTTCCTCCTTACAATAGGGTTATCATTTGGTATTTTTCAGGACCCAAATTAGGCAAATTTGGTTCTGGACAAACTGTTTGATTCCAAAAATAAAGATTTAGTACCGAACGAAAATTTACAAAAGACAAAAGATTCTCTTACACAGAATTCCCTTTTACGCTGAATTATATGATACGACATTAATATATATACAATAGACAAAAACATATATTGTAATCAATTTTTCCGACGAGCTTACATTGATGATAGATTTCAAGTTATTCATTTATTTTGGTACTGGAGCTACTCAATGTTGAGCGAAGACCATATAAATTCAGATAATAGACACTTGACATCCCTGATACTAAATCAAAAGTCAATTTTCTCCCATCATCAGTACTTAGAAAATTTTTGTTCAAAAACGCCTGTCGTGTGTGAGAGTGAACGGTAGAATAAAGTATTTGTGCGCATTTCTTACTTGAAGCATTGGCATTACTAATGATTGACTAGTTTTACTTGCATCTTTTTCATTGCTTTTCATCGCTTTTCATCGCAACCTTCAGGTCGACCGTTAGGTAAGTAGCAGAGATCGGAAGTAAAGAAGTAGTTCCTGACTAGATTTTGTATCCTCAGTAGCCCCTCTGACATAAACGATGAATTAACACTTTGACTACGGACACCCATCAACAGACGAAATCCATATTTAGTCATATAGCTACATTCTTCTGGGCGCTGCACAAAGAGACACCAAACATAAACTAGAATATTATCTGGGAAAAAATTAATGATTATTATTCTTCATCTAAGAAATCGAGACAGCTAAAGACTATCACTGTATCTACCACCTCTAAATGTAAACAAACAGAATAGCTTTGAGAAAATCAGAAAAGGACGAGTCTTAGCTGTATGACTAGTTTTATGTCTGTTGATGGTTTTCTACAGCCTAATCGGTAAGGCACTGTCCATGTCAAAAACAATTTAAGACATCCAGACAACTTGACACAATCACGTATACTACTACCGAGTGTAAACAATTAACATGGCGCTGAGAAAATAAAAAAGAAAGACAGTAGCTATATGATAAAATTTCAATGATGTCTGCTGATTGTTAAGGTGAGATACCGAAAAAAACAAAATTGATGAAGACAATGCTTCATTTTGGACTACCCAAGACTATTTCAAGTAAATTGGGTATAATTTCAGTGAGTTTTGTCCTTTTGTCTACCAGTTTGTACTAAAAGTCAAGACGATGGGGAGGAGTTGTCAGAGAAAAAAGAACAGAAACCACTGGGAGAAATCAATAAAGGGACAAGCGATACAGTTCAAGAGATATATGAAAGAAGTAGGGAATCATAACAATACTAAGTCAGTAAATGATCAGATGATAGAAACAGGTGTAGATGAATACATGTATATACATATAGTGAATATATATATAGTCTAGAAAGCTTTACAACTTTAAACACTAAACACATCAAAAAACCTTTTTTATCAATTTTTTTTGTCACTTCAGTCATATATATCCCAACACCTATTAATGTAATTTATGTAATTTTCTGCAGAATTTAATTTTCTAAAAATGTTTTACATATACTCTGATATTATGGTACTATGCGTAAATTTTCTCTTATTGGGATCATAAGTTGTTCACCATTTAACCATTTCAGGGATTTAAAAATAAAACAGTTGTATTAAGATGGCACCCTACTAGTATGGATCAAATATTACCTCCCTTTCAGGAATAATTTTGATATATACCTTACTTCATACATATAGTTTGTTATTGACTCTGTAGGGTATCATCATGATGTGTTGAATATGGATGTTATTTCATACTATACATAATTTAGTTTTTTTTAAGAACTTCCGAAGGTCACCCCCCAAAACGTATTTGATGATGAGGGATCACTAGGTATAACAAAAAATGCGACTAGGCATTCCATTTTCAATCTCCCATCCCGCCCAACTAAGTATTGGTCAGCATGAATTATAAATTGCATTATATTATACAGAAACTTATTTGAAATGATCCCCCATCATTACACTGTTGATATTCATTCAATTTAAATAGCGTAGATAGAATAAACAATTAAAGAGAATGGGGCTGACTACAGGAATTGAACATGCCCCCGAGAGAGTTGCCTCTTTCACGTAGTGATGCTCTTACCATTGACCTAAACAGCCATCGGTAACGCCAAGGCCCTAATAAGTGCCATCAACCCAGATTTTCATCTTGTTTATTCTCGGTTCGTTCGATTCTTTCTACGCGACAGTTATGTATTTTTTTCTTCAATTGTTTATTCTATTTACGTTGTCTTAATTGAATGATGTATTAACTGTGTAATGACGGGAAATCTAAATAAGTATCTACATAATATAAAGCAATTTATAATTAATATATATATATGTGTGTGTGTGTGTGTGTGTGTGTGTGTGTGAGAGAGAGAGAGAGTGAGAGGGGGGAGTATGCGTGTGTTCAGCGTCTGTAAAAATGCCCGTCACCTTTCTACATTGTCCAAGTCTTTTGAGTGACTTCAGAAGAATTAAAGACATCTCAATTCAAAAAAAAAAAAAAAAAATCTTAGTAGACTGACAGGTCAACATTCATCCAACATCAATCAATGGTCATTTCAGGTCCCATGAGGTTATTTGTACTCAATTTCCTGAGTTGTTGGCTACAATTTTTAAAGTTTAGAAATATATCAAAATATATTTTCTAGTTTCAAGTTATTTCCCACGGGCAACACCAGGTATCCCTGCTCGAATGAATATATATATATATATATATATATATATATATATATATATATATATATATATATATACATATATATATATATGTGTGTGTGTGTGTGTGTGTGTGTGTATATATATGTGTGTGTGTGTATATATATATATATATATATACTCAAGCAAAACATGATGAACTTGATATCTCATACCTTCACTGTATGGAACATTAGATACATTTTATATTTGATTTGATTATATGAATGCAAGATATAAAAAAAATAAAAAAGTATGCAAAGAAAAGGAAAGAAAATTCATGTACATAAAAAGTAATAAAATAGACAAATAATCAAATGAAAAATAGAAGGCTGGTAAAGAAGGAAGGAAGGGAGGGAGGAAGGAAGACAGAAAAATCATCAAAGGAAAAAAGGAAATGAAAACACAGTGAGTAAAACAAATTTAATCTAAGAAACGAGACGTTTTAATAAAGGTAAGATGAAACATTTTTTAGAAAAGGCAAGAAGCAAAAACAAAAACAGTAGTGAAATAACGTGCAAAGCCAGAGAAAGTTTGATGATAAATTCCAGCTCAAATTCAAAATGGCGATCGTGAATGTAAGATTAAGACAGCAAATGCGACGCGTCGGTTTTGTCTTATTATTCATGCTTAGTTCATCTATGACATAATTTTCATCGTCTGCTTTGATGAACTGTTCAAAATTAATGAAAATAATGATGGAACCATGGCTAAAGCTTTTATGCAGTTTGAATATCTGTAATTTTCATGAAATATATTTGTAATTCACCATTTCTTTTTTATTCCTTTTCTTTTTTCCTTTCTTTCATTTCTTCATAACTGAATGAATTGAACAGAAAGTTAAAGAAAAGTCATAAGGTGTCAAATTTCAATCTATCCCGAGTCCTTAATTTTTGCCAAGCATTCTTCTATCCTCGTTCAAAAAGAAATAAAAGAAGAATAGAAAGTAGAGGAAAATTATGATTATTGAATAGGGCTCAAAAGTTTTTTGTTTGTTTCCTCACCATTGAATAAATGAGGTGTGGTTTTATGAATGGATTCCCTTGCTATTTTCAATGCTTTTCTTCTTTCCTTTTTCAATCAAAGAAGGAAAAAAGAAAAAGTAGACAGAAACTGATTATCTAATGAATATATCTCATTCACCCGAATATGCCTTTCTTTCTTTTTTCTTCTCATTTTCTCGCATATTTTTTTCAAATTTTCGGACGATTTTTCCATAGAATTGCAATGAGTCAGAAATTGCAAAGAGTCAGATTTCTTGTAAATGATATCATATAAGTAATAATATCTAATCTATAATTTTATCAATCATTTTGACTATTTTTTACCTTCTATCTTGATTCTTAGTTGCTTTTCATCACAACTTTGTCTTGGACTGTTATTCTACGACAAGTAAACAGTAGAATATTGTGTTACAATACCTCATCCGATAATAAAAATAAGTTATATCTTATCAATTTCGTTTGTTTTTATTTCCTGATGGTTTTTCGGGCAGAAATCAATACCTCTCTTGGAATAGCTTGATTTGATTCATTCTTCAAACTATGAATTTCGTTGATCACTTTTGAATTCATGACTTATGTCTTTACTTCATTAAGTAAATCATAATTGTAGACACGTTATTTTCAGGACAAGAAATCTTTTCCACGGATGGTAGATTTTGTTATTGAATCTTGAGACGAAGTATTGGAACGATTATATATTAGATCATTCAGGCTTTTGGGCTGTCTTCTACCGCTGCGACATCAGTATCAACAGTTTGAATCATTATTCTCCAATGGTTATTACTTTTTGAATGAGCCACATATAACAATATGCGACTATTGGCTTCACCGTGTATTCATGGAGCAAGTGAAGACAGATATAGAAGTGGTAGCTTGCTTAGAACTTCCACATTACCTGTGACAGGTATTGTTATCGCTTATTTCGAGTTTTGAATTATGAGACAGAAGAAAAATTCAGGGTAATTCTAAATTTGAACATTCGAATTTAGAATTATAAAAATATTTTATTTGATATCTTGTATTCTTTCGTCCTCAATTTCGCATGTGTTCTCTGGGGATCCATGACGTGATGTCCATCGATTGTCTTTCATTCTTGCAACATAAACATCCTATTGCCATTTGAGTTTTCTAATAGATTTTATGATGACTCTGACACACGTTTTCTTCCTGATATATTGTGCTTTCTTGTAATCTTTCCAAGTGAGGTTTACTTCTGTTTATTCACTGTCCCACCACAGCAAAATATGACACAAGGTCGGGGCTTAACGAGGGAAAATAGGTGCAATCCTTGAAAAATAGTGCCAGCCGACGCAACTTTGGTTGCCAAGCAACCGTAGAAGCTAAAACAACCTCCGCCACGAAAGTGTCCACTTGGGGACCTGCTCCTTTAAATGTAATGGAGCAGTGCTGCCCCAGGGTGCCATATTCCTCGCAGCTGGGCTGAGTAATAATAGGAGAGCTCAAAGACGAGTCCAAAGGCTCCCAATGCGCGTAGCAAAGCGCAGCCTCAGTCAAACCTCATTGGCTGACGCATTGCACCGGTGCATTTGGTCTTTGAAGCCAACCACAACCCGACTTCCGGCCCATTCGACAGGCAAGTGTCAGTACCGGCGCCTCGGTCTATGCCGTTGAATAGATACTACACTTTGATCCCGAAGAAAAGGCCAGAAAAAGTGGGGAGGTTTTCCTCTATTTATTTACTGTCTCATTGCAGCAAAATGTGACACAAGGTCGGGGCTTAACGTGGGGGAAATAGGAGCAACCCTTGAAAAATAGCTCCAGCCGACGTGAATTTGATTGCCAAGCGACCGTAAAAGCTAAAACAACCTCCGTCACGAAAGTGTCCACTTTGGGACCTGCTCCTTTAAGTGCAGAGGAGCAGTGATGCCCAGGGGCAACAGATCCCCCGCAGCTGGAGAGCCCAAGGACGAGTCCAAAGGCCTCAAATGCACGTAGCAAAGCGCAGCCTCAGTAAAACCTCATTCGCTAACGCATTGCATCGGCTGTCGGATGGATACATTGGTTGTATACTCTTATTTTTAGGATTATTGGGATCGTCTGGTTTTTGAAGGTTGAGCTGGCTCTACCGAAGGCTTACCATTCAAGGGTGATTCTCCGCTTGATTTCTTCTTCTTTTATGGGTTTCATAGTAATTCGTAGTCCTAGGTAGATGTTGTGGTCTACTTTCCCCGGTATTGCATGTTCAATTTTGACAGTTATGTCCTTATTCTTGATGTGATTGTTGCATAGAGTTTGCCTTGAGATGATCTCTCGGAACATGGACAGGGAAAATAGAGAAATCAAAATAGACGGCGAATCATCCTTTTCGCAGAGAACTTACACGACCTCCAACTAATGCTAGACGATCTAAACAAAGAAAACAAAAAAGTCGGCCTACACATGAACAAAATCATGTGCAATAATCATGTTGAGAATAAGAACATAACTGTCGAGATAGAAAATGCAAAACTCGGCAAAGTAGACCAATACATCTACGTACAACAACGA
Organism: Thysanoteuthis rhombus; assembly: GCA_963457665.1. Classification (NCBI taxonomy): domain Eukaryota; kingdom Metazoa; phylum Mollusca; class Cephalopoda; order Oegopsida; family Thysanoteuthidae; genus Thysanoteuthis; species Thysanoteuthis major. Next base: position 24,839,085 of record OY735229.1, on the reverse strand, counting down.
ATCTCCATGAGATCCTCAAAAGAGGAGGAAATCAAGCGAAGAATCACTCTAGGGTGGCAAGCCTTCGGCAGAGCAAGCTCAACTTTCAAGAACCAGATGATCCCAATAATCCTAAAAAGAAGAGTATACATAGTCACTTATGGAGCTGAAACATTGAACCTAACTAAGAGACAGGCATGCAAACTGAGAAGTATGCATCGTGTGCATGAGAGAATCATGCTCAACCTTACATGGAGAGATCACAAGACAGCACAGTATATAAGGAAAGAAACAGGTGTTCGCGACATCATAGAAACTAATAAAAAAATCAAATGGCAATGGGCAGGCCATGTTGCAAGAATGAAAGACAACCGATGGACATCGCATCTCACAACATGGATACCTAGAGAACACATAAGAAAACCGAGGCCGGTAGGACACAAGATGGAGAGACGAACTTGACAAATTCAGGAAATTCTGTCTCCGCGATGCCCTGTTAGGGAATTGTGGCGAATCCAGGGGAAGGTCTATGTCCAACGACGGACGTTAAATGACTGATGATGATGATATTGATGATATATCTATATGTATTGTGTAATCCATTCTTTGCGTTGGCAGCAGGAATTTAATTCGTTTCCAAGTGTGAGAACTTTCTATACGACATATAAATCTATCCATATGTTCATACGTACAAAATTGCAATATATATATATATATATATATATATATATATATATATATATATATATATATATATATATATATATATATATATATATATATATATATGCATATATACCCAGAGGCACAAGTATATGTTAAATATGCATTGAAAGAGTGAACTTCGTTCGAATCAAACCCCAAATCATTGCTATTCCCACACAGAAAGGCATTCATGTTACTTGAAGTCTCTTTGTAATACCAATGTTTTATACGCACGAATAAGCCTATGTATGTTCACTTGAAACAAAAAAATGACCCCCCAAAAAACCCAAACACGCACACACACATTCACACACACACACACACACACACACACACAGAGATATAGTTATACGTGCCTTCATAGAAACGGCAACACCACTTATATTCCACATGAAATATCCACAATCTTTCTACAGACATATCTTTGACGTCGCTGTTCTCGTATTTTATCTCTCTTACATCTAATTGCACAAACGAGGTTCGTTAGGCCATATTTTGACAACTACTTCTTGCTAGAAACCGTCAACCAAAACTCTCAACATTGGTTACTCCGAATTTCCAGCCGTCTAATTTCCAGTCTAAAAAATGTTGTTTTATCTTTAATGAATCATCCCATGAATAGGTCATTAGTGGGGATTCAGCTTGCAGTATAAGTTCATGCTAAATTGGTTCATTAGTTAGTATCTGACAGCATTCAAGTTTGTTTCGTGTATTTTTAAAATTCAGGCTTCTTTAGTGATCACTGCCTAACAAAAAAATAACTTATTCATCGATCACCTCTTTTTCAAATTTTCATTGGTCAGCCCCAATACGGCATGCTACCAGGAGACATTGGTCACGTGACGGTTTCTATTGAGTGACTAAATAGAATTTTGAACCATTTATTCATTATTCAGTTTGGAAGGGAACGCCAGAGGCTTTGAAGCAAACAGTGGAAACATTTGTATCTTTCTATTATTAAAATTTCTCCCCATACTCATTTTATCTGATGTTCTATGGGAACTCAAGTAAGTGACATTTGTTGAATTATCGCGATTCATTATTTAAAGAAAAGGAACAAAATACTGTAATGTAGCAAAGTCAGCAAATTTCATATATTAACTTGGAAACGCTGAAGTATTTGATTTAGTGTTGATTATAGAGTTGAAGAAAAGGAAAGGAGAAAATCTCAGGCACTGCAGATTAGGCCTTCACATAGAAGTAAATGTTACGGTCGTGGTTACTGAGATTATTTGCCAAATGCTGAAAATATTCAGAGGCGAGCCTGCTTTGGTGGCTATGGCGTATATCCTGTCCTGGTTAAGATAGATATGTATTTTACTCTGATTCCAGCGGTTCGAGGTTCGAGCCTAGATTTAAAAAGTAAGGCGTTCAAATGCTAAATAGAAATCAGGAAGAGAGAGAGAGAGAGAGAGAGAGAGAGAGAGAGAGAGAGAGAAAGAAAGAAAGAAAAATGGACGTATAAGGACATAAATATTTCATCTTATATGACACAGAGCTCTACAGGGGATAAGGAGATTATGCTGTGACAACAATTCAAATAGGGAGGGTATAGGCCTGCTTTTATTTTATGTTTTTATTTGTTTCTGAATGTCGAACTTTTCGACGTTAGTTTTTAATGAGAACTAACATAAAAGGCTCAAGAAAAGAGACAACCAATGGTATTTGTGCTTCTAGTTTGCATATTTCAAGAAACCCTGTTTATAATAGTAATCTGCACATGAAAACACACAGGATAAAGATCATAAATAAAGGCATTTCAGATCTTACATAACTTTTATGAATCTTTTTTTTTCATTTTTAGCTTTGTTCAGGAACACCAATTCGTGTAAACATGTTATTTTTTCAGATTCTGCTCCAAGTGGTCAATCAGTGTAAACGTCTCATCCTCTTGAGTCAAACATAGGTCATCATGACACCACATATTTATTAAATCAAAGTCGGCTTTTTTTTTCATTTGTTATGCTGAATACATACATAATGAGAATTGTGAAGGATTCGTTTAAGTCTCCCGAGAAATTCTCTTGTCCCGAGTCTTTTTAATCTGGGAGTGAAGTGGATAGTGACTCAAGACAATTTGTTGATAGTGATACTGACAGTGGAGGCGATGATTGTATGGGAGCAACTAACGAGTTATCTCGCAACGGGTTTTCTTACTCTGATAGTGACACATAAATGATAGCAAAACATATACTTCTATTGATAACATTCAACTGGAACATGACGGCTCTGATATGAGAAACAATGCACATATCTATGCCGGCCACTTGTCACATCTAAAGTCACTTTCTCTACATAAATATAGATCAGCTGACGATGGAGTTGAACTCCAGAACCCACATTATGAAAGTAAAGATTCCATACACGCTGTAAACAGCCGTTGGTAATGCAAAGGCCCAAATGCTCAATGGTAAGAGCATTGTTACGTTGAAGCAACTACCCTATCAGTGGATGGTTAGATTCCTGCAGCAACCCCATCATTTTCAATTGTTTATTCTATTTACGTTATCTCAATTGAGTGATATAGTAACTGTGTAATGACGGGTGATCATTTTCAAAGAAGTTTTTATATAATATAACGCAATTTATAATTCATTCTGTAGGGCAAAATATATACATTTCTTATAACACACACACACATACACACACATATATACTTATTAGACTCTCTAAAAGCAAACTCATATTTCTATTTTAAAGCTTTCATTGGATTGAGAAAGGTGACATGAAGTGAAATGAAATGTTTATAAGAAAAAACAAAACAAAGTATAAAAATTACAATAGAAATTAAAAGAAAAGAGAGAGAACAAAAAAAAAAGAAAGATTCCTGAAGAACTGAGACAGTAGTTCAGCGTAGTACTGCATCCATCATGCCGAAAGAAAAAAACACAATGAGTCTGCGATAAAGGAGTCAATAACAAAGAAAGAATTGAAACGAATTCAACATCAGACAATATGTCGGCCATGATTATTTCTTTGTTAAATGGGTTAATGAATCAATGTTGACGTCGTGGGTAAAATGATCAGTTATTTGAATGAAAAAAGAATGTAAAGTAAATCAGGCAAAATAAAAATATTGTACTTTAAAAAAAACAAACAAAAAACATGTCTGGTGAGTCAATCAATAGGAACCGTCACGTGACAAAGATCTTTTGGCAGAATACTGTGTTTGGGTGATCAGTTAATAATTTTGGAAAAGGGGTGATCAATGAATAAGTTACTTTTCCCACCATTTGTTGAGCCTTGGTTACTAAAAAAGTCTGAATTAAAAAAACAAAAACAAAAACAGACGTGAATATTACCAGGCAAAATCTAAGGATAGATTTAGTATAAACCTGCATTGCAAATCGACCCCCCACTAAAAACTAATGGAGGTGAAAAATAAACGGAAAGATCATCTTTCCATGAATAATAAGGGGTAAAAGTTTACATTTTCAGCCCTCTAACCCCGTTGGTGAGACATGATACATATTTACATACGTAGATAGTCAGCAAGACAGCCAGACAGACCAACTTAAAAACTGGAGAGACCGATGTTGATATTTCAAGTGTATAGTTTCCAATAAAAGCAAGTGAGAAACAAGGGCAACTAATTTGATCCTCTGGTACTCACTATCAGTCGTTATCAGTCTTTTAACGTCCGTCGTTGGACATAGACCTTTCTCCAGGATTCGTCACAATTCTCTATCATGGGCGTCTCGGAGCCAGTATTTCATGAATTTGTCTATTTCATCTCTCCATCTTGTGTTCTGTCGTCCTCGGTTTCTCATTTGATCTCTGAGGATCCATGTTGTGAGTCGTGACGTCCATCGGTTGTCTTTCATTCTTGCAACATGGCCTGCCCATTGCCATTTGAGTTTTTAAATAGTTATTTTGATGTCACAGACACCCATTTTCTTCCTTATGTACTGTGCTGTCTTGTGATCTCTCTATGTAAGGTTGGGCATGATTCTCTCATGCATACATTGCATACTTCTCAGTTTGCATGCCTGTCTCGTAGTTAGGTTCCATGTTTCAGCTCCATAAGTGACTATCGGGAGAATGCATTGGTTGCATACTCTTCTTTTCAGGATTATTGGAATCGTCTGGTTTTTCAAAGTTTTCTGTTCTTTGGAATCAAATGGTATCTGAGTAGGAATTCGGAATTCAATAATGATGATGTCCGTTGAGGATTATCAAGACAATAAAAACAATATGAGCCGAGGTAATAATGATGATAATACAAGTAATAATAATGAGGATGATTTTTGTAGCTTGTTTTGTGCAAAATTCATCTGGACCTTTTTCAGGACCTTAGAAAAATGTGGAACACGTATCTATAAAAGTTGCCCCTCTTTGAATCGTACCAAAAGCACAATAGGAGATGTTGGCCAAGTTAGTGATCCGAGGAACAATTTTTTGTGTTTTTCATAGTTGTTTACATTTGAAATCGATTATCAAAAAAGCTTCGTTGTCATTTAAGATTTGGGTAGAAATGATAAGTAATAAAACTCTATCCGAAAGTTAAACAAACATTTTATTGTGCATAAAAGATATGCAAATGTAAATGCGTGAACATACATCTTTATACAAAGATATTGTATCGGTATATTTTATAAACAGTTCTCTCCCCACTTTCTCTCTCTCTCTCTCTCTCTCTCTCTCTCTCTCTATATATATATATATATATATATATATATATATATATATATATATATATATATGTACATTGCTTCATTAATGTGGCTCATGGCCAAATTGGCTCAATCCAATGGATGTCTAATCTTTATAGGTATCTACTGAACTTAGTTCAGTCTGGCGTTGAAGCATCTAATGAGGATCGAAGTCACTATACAGTAGTAATGTATATTACTAATCTTATCTTATTCACTAAGCTTAGCTTAGTCTGGTTTGATTTTATTTTTCTACCGTAGCAGCAATACAAGAAGAACGATCCTCGTATCTAGGTAAATTCGTCTCTGTTTTCCAGTCCTGTCTCGGTAAACCAAATTGTAGTTTCCCCGGCGGTGATTTGAAATCAAGATCAAATGATCAGAAGGCGTCTATCTTACTGACTTAGCCAAATAAACAAGTATTACATAACTACGAATTCAATTGTTATATATACAATAGAAAAGTTGCAGAAATCATCTTCAGTGGGAATAGAAGTTGGAGTGAAGTTTGACCCTGTAGCAGCCGGGCTTGTTTTCCTTATTTAGGCTGTTTGATTATAGTTTGTGAATGGAAGACTTTACTGGTATAGATTGGTGCATGTGCAGGTTCATGCCTGTGTAGGTGTTCGGTTGTAGTCGTGTATGTGTATTCATGTGCTGCATGGGTGCCATTAGTGTATACTTACACTTGTTTGTATCACATGTGTATGTCATTTGTACACGTATCCTGTATGTATAAATGCATTTGTTCATATGTGTACATACTGAATGTATATATGTGCGCGTACAAACTACACGTATATGTATGTGTGTGTTCGTGTTTATACTACGAAAGTGTACGTACGGTGTGTGTGTGCATGTTTCTCATGTATGAGTGTTTTATGATGTGTGCGTATGTATGCATATTGTGCGTGTTTGTTCATACCAGTTTATATATGTATGTATACGTATGTTTGTTTATTTGCGTACACTTCTTTGTTTTTCAGGTGATTGTTTGCACTTGCGTATATACATTCGGATGTGTATGCGTGTGTGTGTGTACTTTTGAGTATATGTTAGAAGGTCTTCATGTATGTGCGCATATGTTTCATGCATATTCACATGTCTTTGTCACTTTGTTGGTAAGCACAGGTTCTTGGAGGGGTATATCTAAATTGATAGCCTAAATTTGTGAATGTACATTCGTACTTGCTGCGCCTGCGCGAGTAATTGTGAATGACATTTGGAATAATACTGCTATTGATCAATGGAATTCAGTTTTCCCTCCTTTGTTACTGCTGTTCCATTGCTTCCCTGCGTCATCTTTTGATTGGTGGATATTCGGGCAACAGCAGCAACGACAACAATGATAATACAAAGATTAAGAACAATACTGAAGAGAATGATGGAGCTTTGAGACGACTTGCAGTCACTTTATTCCCAGCAGGAATCGACAAATGCTGATTGTGTGATAATTCACGTATTATGTTGGTGCAAATATAATTGCAGTTTTCCAACTTTACAGCAGTACATCTCAGCTTAGAATAAAAGTTATTAATCGAAATAAGAACCTTCAGAATCTAAACATATTTGCCAACTAGAATCACGTCTTTTCATTCCGGAATCATAAAACTCTAGGGTCTAGTAACCAATGAATTTTTTGTGGGCATTTTAAGTTGCTCCAAGGACCTTCACTTGTAGGAAATGGTCGCAGAGTGGTCTGGTGAGTAAGTTGAGTGATACATTTCGTAGCTTAATTTGTTAATCTGTAGTATCATTCGCGCGACATGCAAGCTTTTTTCGCTTTCCGTTCGGCATCATTCGCACAACATGTCCAGCTTTTTGTTTCTCCAATTCCTTCGAGTCATTTTTCTGGGGTCCATCCCAATAATAGCCCTCAAGTGGGCGTCGACAATCATAGAAGAATGTCCACATCTGCGAGGATCTCGTCTCCATTTCAACATTTTTGGAACCAATGTTGATCTGTACGCTTACCAAGTATTTATTTGATATTGTGAGCAGTTTTCATCCCATTTTGAACTCATACAACAAGATTGGTAGGATTTTCTTTTTTTTCTCATCTTTGATTCGAGAGCTTCTAATAAACCAGAATAAATAGTCAGAAAAAAGGTTCAGTCAATTGGGTAAAATGCACACTTCAATGTAATATATTCGATGATCATAGTAAGATTATACTTTATACTGAAAATGATCATCAAAATATAAAATAACAAAAAAAAAAACAATTATTTTTTCACCAACCTAATGATAGTGGTAACATTATTCGAACTACCATTATCATCTTTGTTTTTGTAATTTTTACCAAGGCGTTTCGCTCGGTGTCACTTCGTCTACTGGGTCACATTTGTACCAAGGGGTCATGTGGAAACTAAACAGTCCACCTTCTATGCTCATGAAAAGAAGATCTTCTCTGTCCTAATGTGTCATTCAAACGAGTTGGCTGAATCATTGCCCGATCTTCAACGACTTCCGCTGCGCATTTTCCAGATAAACACATGAAAAGTAAACAGTGTCGAATTTGCCTTTCATATTCAGGTGAAGATTTTAACAAAAGAAAGGGGAGTAATCATTTTTAAGCAAACGATTCTTTAAGTATAAACGCATAAAGCAATGAGGAGCTGAGTGAAATTATAATACACTCGAATGATTTCCACAGCATTGTGCCAAAAAAGGCGTTGCAAACTTTTGTAATATACATATACATGTGTTTTTTTAAAATTTGAACTGAAATACCGGTTTTAGTTGGCATATACAGCTTAAATAGAATAAACAACCAAAGAAATGGGCGGCTGCTGCTAGAATCGAACCAACGACGCCACTCCTACCATCTGAACTAAACGGCCAGCTAGTAAGTGGGAGGCCCGAATAACTGCTTTTTACCCAAATCTTGTCATGTTCACTCACTGTCAATATCTGCTCTTTATGTTTCTCAACATGGACTATTATAAAATTAGAAATTCCATATATAATCCGGCAGATTTTTTACTTGAACCAACATCCCGTTTTTTACACGATGAATATACCAGTTGGCCTAGACAGCATAAATATGATAGTTCTATTGGACACATTTATAATTATTTGGTCGAATCATATATCCATTTCTTTTAAATACACACATACGCACGCGCCCACACACGCACACACACACACACACACACACACACACATACATATATATATAAGTGGTGCTATTCAAAACTTCTAGGAACAACGTGCGCGAATCCATTGTAGTACATGTCCTTGCGCATATCTCTCTGTCTCTTCCCTCTCTCTCTCCATGATATTGAAACGAAGTACATACGCACATGCACACACACACACACACACACACACACACACACACATATATATATATATATATATATATATATATATATATGTATAGATAGATAGATAGATAGATAAGCAAAGAGAGAGTCAGAGTGACAGAGAAAAAAGCCATTGTGTTTTAGTCTTTCCAGTTCATTCTTAAGCATATTTATTCCAAAAGTTCCGACAAGTGGCTTATGTGCATTTTTGATGTCACTGTTTATTCACTTCTTAGACTGAATAACCGACATTAACGCCAAAGTCAGCACTATCATCAAAGTCATTACTAAAACATTTCAGAGTACGATCATCGCTCAGCAGAAGCAGTGATAGGGTTTAAAAGAATAGTCACAAAGAAATAAAGAATGCAAACAATTCCCTCAAGTAATTCCCAAAACTAATGGGAAAGATATTTTCATTCAAACGAGATGTGTGGTAATGGTGAGAATGTTCTCTCTAACAAAAAAAAAAAAAAAATTATGTCATCACTTCCTGTTTCGCTAATAATAATTTTGTGTCCTTCAGTATTTTGCAGTATTTTATGTTTTCTGTGTACTGTGCTATATTTCATGCTTTCTTTCCAATAAACGTCTCGACCCGTGCACGATGATTATCAGAATCCTATACTTGAAATATTATGCGGAAACGTATTGTGTTTCATTTTTTAATAATTTTAGCTCCTAACAAACATGTGTAGAGTATAAATTGGCAGTCAGTCAGGCGGGTTCTTTGACAAAAATGGTAGGAGACAGAGATGCAGATTGAGCCACGAAATGAGGAAAAACAGAACGGAAGAGAAGCAAAATGGTTGTTAAAAATGAATCAAAGCTCTTGTTGGAAAGGAGGAAAGAAGCTGATTAAAGGGAGAAAAAAAGGAAGAGTTGAACTAGAGAGGCAAAACCAAAGACGAGAATTCGTTGCCTTCGGGAAAGAAAACCATAAAATGAACAGTAACTCGGTGACTAGGAATCCGTTCACAAAACAGCCCCTCCTATCATATTGAATGATATAGAATTAGAGGTAAAGAATTAGGAGACCCAACTACCTAGTTTGGAACCAGATGCTTGTGTAGCTCCTAGACTGATCGTTAAAAGTGAAGACTAGGCCATCAACACGTGCACACACACACACACACACACACACACACATGCACACACACACACACACACACTCATATATATATATATATATATATATATATATATATATACATGATAGAATCTTCCTAAAATTAATAGAAAAGACTTCACCCCATGCAAACCATTATGGAAAATATCTTACAAAGACAAACTGAAACAAAGTTATAGCTGTATAAACAGCTTCCAAAAACCATAAAAAGGCGTAACAACAAATCATTAAAGGAAAAAAAAAAACAAACCAGGCGACAATTGCACGAATAGCAATAGTTGTTTGTCGCAAGACTAGTATTTAAGACTTAATATTGCATATCGATCCCAGTTAAAACCATGAAAAACGAAATACTTCACATAAATATCCAAAACATCATTTAAATTAAGATCTGCCAACCATACTCCATCCTTTTCAAATAAAAAATAATGAAACAATACATCATTAATTACACAAACCAGCTCAAAGATAGCCAACTCACATCCACAGGAAAATTGAAATTATTAGGACAAAGATACACTTGTCCGAATATTAAAACTGCGTACTTTCCATGTCTAAATAAAAAATTCGAAATCGTCATTATTACTGAGACAGACTTACAAAAAAGAAAAAATGGAATTGCTGTCAAGTTTTACCGACTAAAAAACCTATTATAACTCTTATCCAAACTGTCCACATACAAACATACGAAAATCGATTAGCCCAGCTACCTTATTATTATACCCCAAACCATTATAAACACAATTTGATCATCAAAGACGAATCATTACATTTTTTCATAATTATTATGGATACCTAAAAGATAACCCATTAAGAATGAAAAGAAGATTAACAGCAAACAACTAAGGCCTTGTGAGGACGGGCCCTAAAACTAGTAGATAGCTAATAACTATATGATTTATCTCCTGCAATTAAATCCATCCAACTTAACCGGTGGATCACCAACATGACAGTGTCAGCAACACTTCGATACAACATAATTTATGATGACCAGCCGAATGTACAGGGATTTAAACCTTACCCCTCCCACGGGAGATGAATAAACAAACAAAAAAAGAGTTAACAGTAAAAGAGCATAAACATCACCAAGATAGATTAACCAGTATGATATCTAGAACAATTTTAAAACCAACCAACCAATAACATAACGAGGAAAATATCATAAGAACTAAAATTAAAAAGTTAATTGAAAAAAAATGATAAAAGATGAAACGCAATTAATAAAACCAAGGACTCAAGATTCTATGAATGGAAAAATAAAAAAATAAACGTGAAAAGGAAATATAGATATAATAGGGCGAGACTTTCTACCCAGGGAAATCGACAGAAAAATACGGACCACCAAACAACGCTTTAGAATTGGTGTGACACAAAGGAAATGAAGGATTAAATAGAAAAATTTGAAAGAGAAGATTAAAATAACTAAATTAGGGATAAGGACAGGTCACCCTCTATTTCGAGGTTGAGGTTACTTCACAAAACCAAGACAGTTGCACAGGGGGTTCTCGGGATAAACTAGACTTGAGCAGGGAACAAATAGTAATCTCAACTGTAAAGCAATTGATATTGAATCCAAGAGTAAAGTACTAAAAAGAGTCGGACAAGTGAGGCCTGGACAGAATACAGCTGCATGATTAATTGCATTTCTAGGAGAGGCTTATGAATCCCTGAGTTGTTGAGGCATTAACCATTTTAGCTTCCGAGCAGGTGAATTGCTTGCTGGAGGAACTGACCCCGCCTATCGCCTACGCACATTTCAAAAGGAAATTTATGGATTCCCAAATTTGGCGAGGGCAGAAAGGAAAAATACTTGATTCAGTACAATTTCAAATTTACTACCTGATGGGGGAGATCAATCATAAACCTTTCAGCCATCATCCCCACCCCCCACACAGAGTTAATCATCGTAACAGCCAGAGAAGAGAAGCTGCCCGGACAGTGCAGAGAAATCCACGTTTCTTGTCACCACGACGAGTCCTGATCCCACAAGACTGGAACTCTGGCGAAGCTATACAAATAGATATACCAAGAGATATCAAGTGGATACCCCAAAGACTTTTGTTCCGACTCAAGAAGTTTGTAGAAGCTATACAAATAGACATATCAAGAGACATCAAGTAGGTGACCCAAAAGACAGATTGATAGTCACTCCATAGTGTCCTCATCCGCATCGGCGTATGTTTTGACCAATAATTCTGTATAGATACTAACACCGACTTATTGCATATATCATACACCCTGTGTCGATTCTTCCTTTTTCAATTTGTGACTCTTCTGGTGGTCTTTGTTCTAACGCTGCAGAATTATTTAGCTGACAGCTGCACTCCCTCGGATCTGAACACGACATGGGCGAGGTGAGAGCGACTCAAAGCAAAGAACCACACTGACCAGTAAACTACGGCCTGACCAGCGTCGCACTTCACGAACCAGCGAAGGGTAGCAGAGACCACGTGTCACATAGGGATAAAAAAAAAATCGACAAAATATAGCACAATGAAAGATTTGCTTCAAAATTCGCCTCTCTTACAGATTTAGTGTCAATGAGACAAATATAACACAATGGAAGATTTGTTACAAAATTCGCCACTCTGACATGCTTGGTGCCAATGGGTCGAATATAACACAATGATAGGATTTGTTATGGAATTCGATACTCTTACCTGCTTGGTGTCCATGAGCATGAGGTGGGTTGAGGCAAAGAGACCCAATTATCATGCATGTGCATGCATATTCTGTATATCATTGAAAGTAAATATTTTCATTGTAAATATATACTTGTAAAATAATGAGCTGAGTGCAAAATCGAAAGTACGAGAAAGCATGTGTTTGAAAAAATTGAAGCTAATATAATTGTATATTTGTACGTATCTGTATAAATATGTGTCCGTGCGTATATGGGACAGAGGAATAGAGAAAGGAAGAGTGCATTATGTGAAAGAAAGAAAAGTAGAGAAGAGAAAAAGAGGAGAAAGAAAGTGAAATAGCAAAGAAAGGGGGAAAAGAACACATATCAGAAAGAAGAGAAAGCATGAGTGTGAGAGAGAGAAGAGAAAAAGAGATAAATATAGATATATGTGATAGATGAGGAATAGAGAAAAACAGAAAAAACAGGGCGTATAGAGAAGAGATGGAAAAACGGCAAATGTGTGTATGAAAGGAAAGGGTTGGTGTTCGAGTGAAGGTAAAGACCATTATTAGGAATGTGGCTCTATAGACTGAAAAACACTTCCAAATGTGAAAAATGAACGCAACCTAAAATTCCAATGATCTATTTTTCCGTATTTGGTCGTACGAGGAGAATCAGTTTGCAAGGAAAGCTGATATCGGAGAATAGAAAGAGTAATTGACTGAGAGAAGAAAAGAGAGGAAAAATCATCATCATCCTTTCACCGTCTGTCGTTGGACATCAACTCTCCCAAAGAGATCTCATGGTCGTAGGGGTCGCAGAGCCATTACTTTTTGAACTGGTCTATATCGTCACGATATCTTCATTTTTTCAGGCCACAATTTTGCGTATGATCTCCCTTGCAACATGACCAGCCCGTTGTCATTTGAATTTCTTCATGGTTTCTATGATGATTCTGACCTCTTGCTTATATACTGTGCTGTCGTGAGCTCTTCCCATGTTTCTCTCCTATCTCTGATGCATAATTGAGGGCCAATCTGGTGGTTAGGTTACAGGTTTCACCTTGATAGATGATTAGCAGGAGGATGCATTGATTGAAGACCCTTTCTTGGCAGAGATAGACTGATATGAACAAACTGAGAACAATTAAGTGAAAGTGAAAGATATAAATTTTAAGAGAGAGAGAGAGAGAGAGAGAGAGGTGGGAGGCTGTTTTGTTAATTTGACGGGCTTCATGCGTGCGTGCGTAATTTCCGCTTCAAATTAGCGAATTGCTTGAAGGAGGGAGAGAGGCAGATGAGGAGGGGTGGGGATGAGAGAGAGAATACTTCGTTGTGGAGTGGAGCGAAGAAAACAACAGGAAACCTGATACAATCAAAATGTTCATTATTAAGCCATTCGGATAAAGACAGAAGCAAATGAAATGATCAGAGAAGTAGCGTAATGGTCGACAGATGGTGAGATGATTCCATACGTATATGAATAACGTTCAGAGTTTTCACAGTGTGACACAATTCAAATAGAAATTTAGTCTCAACATGGACGAAGGGAATTATGAACGTGATGATATAAATGAGAGTTGGGTTGAACGTCAAAAGAAATATCAACGGATAGTAATGATGCAAAAGAAATGAGACGGATTCAGTCGTCAGCGATGGTCTAACAGTTAGAATGAACTAGGCATTAGTGTAAGTGGAGTGGAGGAAGTTAGGACAGTACAAACCACATAGCTGCTGTGATCTGCGAGGACACTTAGAGGAGAGCTAGAGACCTTGGGAAACTTACCGTCAATCTGCCTTCAGCAATGACAATCTGACATCTCGCGAGAAGAAGCAAACAATGATACTGCGATGGACTACGGGAAAGCTGAGAGGAGGGATGTAGACTTGAAGAGAATGACAGAAGGAGATGACCACCAGAATCTGGTGTGAACATGCAAATGCAAGACTATCACTGCAATCACGAACGATGATGATGTGAGCACTAACATCGACAGAGATAGTTAATCTCCAGAGATAGTTACAAGATACAACTGCTTGAAAACTCAGCGAGTACAAGATAGAGGAAAAGTAATAAAACCATCAAAATGAATTATCCTATCCTACTTCATAGCAGTTCTTAGGACAATGGGGGTTACATGTCAGCATCCTCCAAAGTAAGATAAGATAGGTTTGCAGGGTTAAGCAACGAAGAGTAACCTATAGCCTGACCTGAGATTGATTCGGGCCTTTCCCCAAAAGTATTTGTTTGAAGTGAACGCAAACTACCTCAGCTGGATTTTGAGCACGTGTCAGCATTTTTATTTTTCGTGCTTTTAACCGTTAGACCAACTCTGCACCTCCCGAAGAAAAAATCTAATTTCAATTGAAAAAACCTGTGTGTACGCACGCATCACTTGACATCAGCCAAGTATACTTGTCAGAAAACAAGGTAGAGCAGTGTCGACTTTGATGTTTACTTGGATCTCGAAAAATCTAATAAAGACAAATGAAACATTTAGAATTATCTAAATTTAGATATAAAATTCTAAATTGGTTACACCTGAGAGGAGTAATCGAAATACTTCGAAGCTGTAGAAAAATAATATCACATGACAATTATGGCAGGCTGCTTCACATACGAACATACATCTTTTGGACTGGCACTGCCCTAGTAATTACTATGAAAAAAAAAGACGAGGAGGATGAGATAATGGTAAGAAGAGGTGGATGGAAGGAGAGAATTGGTTTGAGCTAGAATACAAAATTGTCAGTTGGTCATTTTTTGTGGTGGTGGGGAGAGGCTGTCAATGCTGATCTATATCTACAATATACAATTAGCTATTTTGATTTCATGAAAAACACTGAAACGCATACATTGTGTAAAGGATTGTATACATGCTTCAAAATCATTGTTTAAATTTTCATTAAAAGAAATGAAAAATAACAAAATAACGAGGTAATGTCAGATTGAAGGCTGACTTAATTAAATGCATATCAATATCTCATTCGGGTGCCATTTTCAAGACGATCTAATTTCGAAACATAGACGCTTGCAAGGAAACATTGCGCAATCTTCAACGAATTTCTGAAGGCAATCTCATAATCCTCGTCATAGAAACCTTCTTAATGCTTATCACCATTCAGTGTTGCTAACTCAATTTTTTCTGCGTCAAATCACCCCTACCCTCCAAAGCATAAAAAAAACGTCAAAATGCACTAACGACAGCCATTTCATGGTAATTTTTCTTTACTGAAAATGTTTAGATTTATCTAAAATGGTAAAGAAATAGCAGAAACTAGCTAAAATTGCCGGAAAAAAGCTCTAAAAATAGCTGTAACTGTTGAATGTTTGTGTTTCCATAACAAAAAAACGCAGTAAACTTAGCACAAAGTGATACTTAAAAAAAGCTGTGTGAATTTTCTGTCAAAACCATAGATTTTCATTGCGCAAACCTGATTTAAATTAAATCAAAATCAGACAGGTTCGAGTCTTTTTCCCGTTCGTGGCCAATGGAATTCTTTTAGAAACGAGAAAAATAAAAAGCATACTGATATCATATATAAACAAAAGCAAACAGATACCAATTCACACACTCTCTCTCTCTCTCTCTCTTTCTACCTATTTACAGAGTTGAGCCCGACCAGACACAATCAGAGCGGATTGGACTCTTCTCTATCGCTTTGGTCAACTGGCTTACTAACCATAGTTTCTAGTTGAGTCTTATCAACTTATCTATCCATCACACACACACACACTTACACACATGAAAAAAAAAAAACTAGCTCGTCAACCAGAGTTTTAAGTTGTCTTATATACCTATCTTATCATCTATCTACCGCACGTGCATACATTCATACGTAATATAAAAACTAATGTTGATGAAAATTCGTCATTATCTTTTATTCCATTGTTTTTAATGAACATCTAGTCGAAGCTAGAGTGCATATTACCATCTGTGGTAAAATATTAGGGAAATCTTAGAAATGTTTTCAGAGTTTTCTTTATAGTTCATTTTAGGAATCAGTCGACCGTAGCACCTCGTTTACAATTCTTTGAAAACATTTACATGTTAGAAAAATGCTATCAACATGAACTCACGGAAAAGAACATTGGTCAGCATTTGGAATATCCTCTTTTTGTTAGTCAGAAAAAAGTAATTTGGATTTGATTGTAATTAATGGTAGAACAATGGATGTGCTGCAAAACGAAGAGAATCATAATTTGATCGGATAAAGCTAAATCTCCACCTAAATGAAGTCCAGTGGGGAAAAGTTCTTTATGCTCGGTTGGTTGTGGAAATAACTCATTATTATGAATTGATGGAACATGGACAAACTGTTACTACACAAGGCTATAGTAAGCTTATGGCTCGTTTGAATGGAACATTGAAACGGAAAATATTTTTTCTCTAGACAAGGAAGTTGACTGCTGGTTTTACTACCTGAAAACGTCTGGTTTCAGGTTGTAAATGCAATGCAGCAATTGAAGATATAACTTGGATGCAGAGTTCTTCCAAATGTTGTTATCTGTGAATTGTTTCTATTCCGTCACGTTAAACTAAACCTTCAAATGAATTAAACAGTTATTAAAATGACCACGTATTTGTTAGGCGGCTATTTTACCGACTGAGCCAAATCGACAAGTGTTACATATTACCAAAAGTTTATGTTTTGATTTTTTATCAATTATGTATACAATACGAAACTTGAAACAATCGTCTTCGTTTGGATTAGAAGTAGAAGTGGAGTTTGACCTTGGAGCTACCAGGCTTGTTTTATGTTTTTTAGACGATGATCATTTCAGAAAAATGCCTTCAACTGCTTTTTGAATAGAGAAGGTCGTATTTTGGGGGAGATAACAAACGACCGAAACGTTTTGATATAAACAACAAAGATAAAGATAAAGAATCTGCAAAAATGTGTGGAAGAATATAAATAGTTCTAAAATAAAAATCCAGACAACAATTATGATTGATTGAGTCGACCATTTACAAGGAACCCAAAAGATTCTATACCCCTTATTTCGATCGACCTTTGTTACACACTGATTGGTCAAATGTTTGGGAAAAAACAACCAATCACGAGAGAGAGAGAAATGGAGATTAGTTTCCAATACTAAAATGTTTTAAGTACATTTAATTCGGGACGTTTCCATTAAATAGATTATTTCTAAAATTGTTTAAAACTACTTTTAATAGAATATTTCAGATATTAATTAGTTTCTTGGAAGCAAAATGAAAACTAAAGATCTCGTTCTTAAAATTGAGAGAATCATTTGAAAAGATTTGAAAAGAAGGAGATATATGGAGAGAGAGAGAGAGAGAGAGAGAGAGAGAGAGAGAGGGGGGGAAGGGGGAGAAAGAGAAAAATAGATAGATATATAAAGAGATGAGCCAATGTGAGAAAAGAGAGGAGTTTAATAGAATGGAGGAGGAACTCTTAGAAAGGAAGAGAGAGAAATGTTCAGGGGAGATTTGGTCAAGTGAGTGAAAGGGTTAGTATAGATGCAAGAGAATAGGGAAAGAGTAATGTTAATCGTGTTAGATCGTGAAAGAAAGAGATAAAGAGAGATTTGTTTAAAGTAGAGAAGATCAAAAAGAAAGAGGGAGTTCTATTGCTCACCTGTCTTTGTTGTTATAATTCAACGGGCACAACCCACGACATGGATCCTTGAATATCATATGCGAAATTGTGTCCAGCAAAAAATGAGATGGCGTAAATATTCAGTGAAGATCAAGTATTGGCGCTGTGACGCCTGCGATCAAAATGTCTGGCATATCTCGGGGACGGTTCATGTCTAACAATGGACGTTGGAAGGCGGTGGCTGTAAATGGACTGTGGGTAAATGCAAGTGTCCCTGAGCAGAGCAAACGTGGTACCGAAAAATGATGGTGAGTTGAGAGAAGTGTGTTGAGTCAATTTCCCAAATTTGAAGCTTCCAGCCATATTCGAATCCCAGGCTTTTACCTGGGTTCTTATGTGCGCAACTAAAAAATACGCAAATACTCAATCCACCAAGCAGTCTATTAACGTATGAATGAATGTATTTCTTCGAGCAACAACATTCTCGGCTAAGCTTTGATTAAAAAGCCTTCTACACACTTCTATCGACAAGTCTAGGTTTATCAATGACAGTTGTGAATACAGAATTAGAAAAACCGTGCCGGAATGGAACGTGAATGGGATTTTTTTTATTGTTATGTGCTTCAATTTTTAAAAATGTCATCAAACATTTTTTTTTCTTATTATAAATGGGAAACATTTGTAGAAAATAAGAGAAATGATATTCTTTTTCTTTTAAAACATGTGCTTCGTGTATAAAGGATATATATGCCAATACCTTCCAAAATACAAAGCATTCTGGCTATTCCTAACGTCTATCTTTCTTACTATGGCATCATTTATGTATACACAGGAAATACGGCTTTCTATATCTTTAGATGTATCCACACATCTCTGTTAGACACTATTTGGTCGGTCTGTCGATCCTGTTTATGTAAGCAACAGAAAAAGAAAAGAAGATATTTACCAAATACTATAATGCGTTTAATGAATGTGGACATCATTAAAAGAATATTTATTCTGATCATTCTTTACAGGCCGCTGTGACATCATTGAGTGAATGACTGTTTTAATCATAATTGTGATTGACTATGACTATTATGCAAATCTAAAAATTTATTCAGGCTAAAAGATGGAAACCAATATTGAAAAATCTTGTACAGTGAAACAGATCTCTCATATCTCCATAACTCCCATGCACACACACACACACACATATAGATATATGAATTATAAATTGCGTTATATTATATAGAAACTTATTTGGAATGATATCCCGTCCTTACACGGTTGATATTCCACACAATTTAGGTAAAGTAAATAGAATATACAATTACAAAAAATTGAGGTGCTGCAGGAATTGAACCTATCACCGATAGGATACCTGCTTCAACATAGTGATGCTCTTACCATTGAGCTAAATAGTTGCCGGAAATACAAAGGCCAAATAACTGCTTCAAACCTAAATTCTCATCTTGTTTATTCTTGGCCTTTTCCGTCTCTTTCAATACGACAGTATGTATTTAAGAAATGGATTTATTTGGTCCGACAGAATAAATTATGAATTGTGTAATATTAAACTGAAACTTATTTGTAATGATCTCCTGTCATTACACGGTGGATATATCACTCAATCTAAACGACGTAAATAGAATAAATAATTAGATAAATAAGGAATCGAACCTGCCACCAATAGTGTAGCCACTTCAACGTAGCTATGGTCTTACCATTGGCCAGGTTCGATTCCTTTCACACAGAGAGAGAGAGAGGGAGAGAGAGAGAATATATAATTCATATATTTCTGTAAAGGTGTATAAATTCATAGTGCTCAATATGAATTTTTTATAGACATTAATACCTTCAATCCAGATGTCAATCTTTTCACTTCCACACCAATCTTCAAATAGAATGGATAACTTGAACTATCTTAGATTTCCTTTTGTAAAATTCTAAGCAACTTGAATTTGAAATCTACGTTCGGTAAAATTTTACTTCAATCTTTTTTCAGATAAATTTTCAAAAAATTGTACATTATTTAAATTCGGAAATTTACGTGTATCTTCTCGTAATTCTATCAAATAATTGAATTATCGTATTCATAAACAAATATGATTTACAATGAACAAATAAATCAATCAGCAAACAAAATAACCTAAATATCAGTTCAATCTAAAATCAAAAATGCTAGTTTTAATGCCTACATAAAATCTATAATATAGCAATAATAATAATAATAATAATAATAATAATAATAATAATAATAATAATAATAATAATAATAATAATAATAATAATATCAGAAACCAATCTAAACAGCAGAAATCTGATGATAGGAATAAACGCATGGTAAGTATCGGTAGTAAGTAACATAGGTCCATTCCTTTGATGGACAAAGGAAGAACTCCAATCAATGGACTGGCAGGTGAGAAAACTTATGACAATGATCATGACTTTACATCTCAGAAATGACTGATAGATTATGTGAAGAGGAAACATGGTGGCAAAGGACTCATCGACATGAAAGACTGTGTCCAAAAGGCCAAAACAGGATAAGAAAAGTGCAAGCAAATAGAAAAGACATTATAAAGAGCGCCCGAAGCAGTGCAACAAATAACAAAAAAGTAGCGAACGAGGTAGCAGCACCACAAACTAGGAAATAAAAAATGGGAACAGAAAAAACTACATGGGGAATTAAAAAGACAGGTACGAAATGTAGCAGACGAGAGGTCAT
Organism: Thysanoteuthis rhombus; assembly: GCA_963457665.1. Taxonomy (NCBI): domain Eukaryota; kingdom Metazoa; phylum Mollusca; class Cephalopoda; order Oegopsida; family Thysanoteuthidae; genus Thysanoteuthis; species Thysanoteuthis major. The sequence goes on along the minus strand of OY735229.1, from coordinate 24,818,412 downwards.
GGAAATGGCTACGCAGAGGTAGCCTGATGAGAGAAATAGGATCACTCATCATGGTAGCATAAAACAAATGCATGAAGACAAACTATGTCAACGAAATAATCGACAGAACCCAAATGAACAGCAAATACAGCCTATTCAGAGAAAAGGATGAGACCGTAAACCACATGACCAGTGGATGCAGTCAATTGGCCAATAAAGCATACAAAAACAGACACGGTAGGGTAGCAACAGTTATACACCGGGGACTGAACAAACGGCTGGTATTCGACCATGCGAAGTGGTATCAGCACAAACCGGAGAGAGCACTGGAAACCACGAATTATTTTGTAACTATAACACCCAAACTGACTATCCCTTTTGAGCGAGAAAACCAGGTCTGGACAATTCGTGGACAAGAGATAGAGAATCTGCCAAATGATAGACATGGCCGTGTTTTCAGATCACAGTGAATACGAAAGAGGGTGAAAAGCAACGGTGAAACCAGAATCTGGCAAGAGAACTGGAAGAGTTATTGAACATGAATGTCAGGGTGTTACTAGTAATACTAGGAATACTCAGTACCAAAGATACTGTGAACGAGATAGAAGGAACTGGAGATGAGGAGGAAGTGAGACTATACAGTCCATGGTACTACTGGGGACCGCATGAATACTGGACGGATTACTGGAAATGAGAGAACTACCACCTCTAGCTGTTAGCGATGGCCTAACAGCCAAGACAAAGGTGTGGTAGAGACGGTACAAACCACAGCATGGCTGTTGGGTTTTGAAAACAAAACAAAAGCAAATGTTTATTAATCAAAAATGAAAAGAAATAAGAGAATAATTTGCAAATTTCGTGTTGAGGGGCAGTTTTCCGCCCTTGAAAATTCGTCATGCACAGATTTCTTGATTGGCACTCATCCGGTTACCGTGATTAATGACAGCAGCAACTATAACAGTTACATAAATAACAGATGGGATATATCTGAAAAGATGTTTTTCTAAACTACATGTTTGTTGGGAGCATGTCGTGTGGGGGTGATCAATCAAAAATTGGAAAAAAAGGTTATCAATGAATAATTACTTCCCTTATCTTGGACACTAAAATGTCCTAATTCTCAAAAAATAAGGATGGGCACAAACTAAAGAATCAATTTAGCATAAACTCATATTGAGAAAATTTAGCATATCCTACTTCCTTTTTGGAAGGGGGGGATATAAAAAAAAACAATATTTTATGTACACATTGAAGGGAGTGTGTGTGCAAAATTTCAACGCTTATTCGTTTGAAGCTTTGTTTGCGTCGACATTTTAATTTTTTATTTTACTTCTATTGTTGGGGATGTTTCTCCATTTTTAAATATTGATATTCTTAATGTTTATTCCGTACAAATCTAGTATTTATCATTCAGGCTCTTAAGAGGTCTTGCATATTTTAAGATGGACAATTTTATAACTGGATTTAATCCCTCATCTTTTAATTCATAAAAATATTTTGATAAGTTTGCGTTGTTTCTATAATCTTGATGAGAAAAGGACACATTGTGGTTACAAAGCCTGCTTTTCTAATGATTCAAAGCTGCACCAATACAATACTTTGATAGTGATGTTAGCCAGGGAATCAATTTCTCCACCGTTTTTAAAAACTTGGAATGTTTTCAAGGTCTGCATTTTTGCATTAAAAAAGTCAGAAAGGCCCGAAATTTTTATTAAAATGATATTCACAGAATATTTCCTTTATTGCAATTGTTTGTATTTCGATACATAAGAAAGGTTGAATTTTTCTTATGTATTAATTTTATCTATGTGTCACATGGCAGTCAGGCGGACAACATATTACAAGTATAAGAATCAACTGACCAAATGGAAAACTGGTTGCTCAAAACATTGGTTATTTATTTCAAAATGATTTACAACGACATCGTTACTAAATGAGCAAGGTCTGATCCTATTAGTACTGCTACCATTGTCAACACCATTGCTACAAGTCAGTAATAATTAAGTAAATAGCAGAAAGTGGGGTGGGGGGTGGGGGGGGGAATGAATGAATGGAATTCGTTATTCCAAGCTATGGTTTCTACGTTCCTCTGCCACTTGTTCAATTTTGGCCGCTTTGGAGTCGATGTTGGCCGATAAAACTGTAGAACGCAAAGAAAGTTATTTTGAACTGACGACTTCTTCAAGTGGTAAAAACCTAATTTTAATCTCTTTAGATGTGTCTGCAGATCTCTATGAGACGCTTTTCAGTCTGTCAGTCGGTCGGCCATTTAAGATATGAATTCAGATCATCATCTTATAATTTCAAAAATAGCCAAAAAAAAAACGACAGAAATGGCCACTCACGATTTCTATTGAGAATATTACTTATTGAATATTTTAATATCGCAATATTGTAAGTATGAGAATCAAATGACCAAAAGAAAATCTTCTAGCTCTCTTTCCCCCACCTATTGCATCATGGAACTTTTGGTTTTTGTTTTCTTTAAGAAACAGTCGTCCATCTGTTCCACGAGCAGATTTATATATAGTTCACGCCCCACTCTTAATGCTAGGGGATACCTCGTAACAGTTAATTCTTCTAAGCTGATTCGTTCTTGTAACGCTGCTTTTTGCCTTTTCCATTGAAACAAGGAATAAACTCCCGACCACAAGTGTCTCAAACAGCTACTTCTCTCGTGAGTTCGATCCTTTGTGTTCAAATTTGATAAATCCTGAAAGAGGACTCAATTTTAAAAGAAAATGCTCGTTTCAGTTTCCATTTCAGCTTGTGACAACAAATGTTTGGACAGCCAATCTCAAGTCATGCAGTCTGTCTAGTATTAACTCACCTCAGAAACTGACATCATGTGTTGTTGATAATTTCAATTAGCAATCTGTTTCACTGGAGGGGAAAATAAATGTTGCTTCAATTAATTTCCCCATTTTTTCCAAGTTTGAGTCAAAAGCAAAAGATTCGAGCAATTTCAGAGGTAAAGTCAGTGGGCTACAAGTTGCGGATATCAAGATATACAATCTTCAAAAAAGTAAAACTCGTTGCTCCTTGCTCTTGCTATCGGATTTTAACCTAACTAAAATATTTTCCATGAATCAGTCTAACCCAAATTTTTGCCTCACGATCATGTTTCAAGGATTCTATGAACACGCGTGCATATACTGCATTTTCAGACTCACATAATCTCTGATGATTTATAGAGAAAATTCGTCTTCTTTATGTGCCATATTCCTTCAGGAGGTTGGTGATCAATACTCTCAACAGCTTCCTTCCCCTTGTCGCTCTCAGCAACTCCCTCTCATCTACGCCTCCCGGTATTCCTTCTGCCCTCTATCTACACAAATCCTTCAAGTAGTTTATTCGCTGACTACCTTCGCTCCTTTTTTCTTCTATACGCCCAATGTGGATTAGATACTCCAACCCCCATTCCTCATTATGTGATATCAAAGCAAAAATACTTGATGTAAAACGATACCCCAAAACGGTTTGTTCACGTTTGCTTGACTCCATCTGCGTTCCGATTGGTCTAAACATGATTATATTCAGTAAATAGTTGGAAACAAAGGCTGTACAGAAATATATACATTGTTCACTCAAGGTTTTCTGCATCAAATGGTAACAATATTAAGCCGAAAATGATTTTGTATGAGTCATCCCAAAGAGAATGTAAAGTGTCAGCAACGATTGAAGGCGTCTGACGGTCTCTTTCCTTCTTTCAGATTCAAAACTTTGTTGTGTAACTGGGTCGTTTTCTGTTAATTACTGACCCGAGGTCAGTCATCACAGAGTGGTAAATATTTTCTAATTACAGCGTTTTACACTTTTGTAGGTTGGAAGACTGAGTGTAATCAAAGTTTGTCAAACCTAAACCTTGATACCAGTCTTTTATACCTTGGAGAGAGAGAGAGAGAGAGAGAGAGAGAGAGAGAGAGAGAGAGAGAGAGAGAGAGAGAGAGAGAGAGAGAGAGAGAGGGGGCGAAAAAAAAGGAAGAACCAGATATCTGAATCGTTTATCCTGAAACAAAAGCTACAAGGAAAATCCTGAAAATGTCCTTTCAGTAAGGGAATATCCGGTTGTAACACCATTGGAACAAGTGGCGTACCGCCGTTACCCGGATGACACCAATAGAGGAGTGACATTACGATGACTGTCTAATTTATATTTTTTTAAAATCTTCATTGATATGATAATTATCTAATAATTTGAAATTGACTAGTTAACTCTGAAGAGATGTACAATAATTTGCTTTGTCCACCACGGATCTTGAATTTGAGATTTTCTGGAATCTCCAAAACTTTTATTCAGGACCATTTGCCTTTTTAACGGGATATTTCATTCGTGAAATGATCAAAATTGTAGCCAATCAAAGTCCTTATGAGAAAAAAAAAGCACACATCTGGAGGTGGAAGACGTTCAGCAAAAAGGAAGTGAGTTCGGTAAGTTGCCGCATTCAATAAACATCGTTCAGTAAATCCGACGGCAGTTCGGTTGCACTTCGTTCTATTTTTCTATCTTGACATTATCTTACATTGTTAGGTAAATAATAATGAAAAAGTTATTTGAGCTATCCTAATTTTGTGGTTTAGCCTTCTGTGGCATTTAGTTCAAGATAAAAGTGTCGCATCTGTTCTCATCATGTCAACGAATTATAGCATGAAGTTCCCGTTTTCAACTTTAAACGTTATTACAGTTGTATTTCAATGGTATTATTCATGAATTTCAATTTGATTTTTAAAAAAACGAAATTTATATCATGGTTGTATTTTGATTGTTGATTGTTTTCCTTTTATAAAACAATTAAAACAATAACTTCCACGCGGAACACAATAATTTAAGTACGAAAGTGCAAAACTAACAATGATTTTTTCTTGTGCAAAATCCAATCTTCTGTAGATTAATATACGATCGACTGCGTTGGTGACAGTTACAATCACCCTACTTCTTCTAGGAATAGAGGGGAGTAAAGGGGAGAAAGAAAGATAAATGGCGAAAATAATGAGATAAGCCTGTTGATACGTTTCAACAGACGCTACTGTATTCGTCCGTTCTACGAACCCACCGGGGAATTTTTAAAAAGTTTTTTGTATACATGAAAAAATTCCCATCTGGTTTTGTGCTAAATAGAAATTTTGTGAATTCTTGAAGTACGTATACCTGTGGTATAATCGTATCAACAAAATTCTAGATATCCTGGAAAGAGGGTTCTTGAGCTACCCTAGGAACGCCACTGGTCCGAACAATTAAATTTTAGTTTAGAACGCGATTCCATTGTTTCAAAATATTGTTAGAAACAGTCTACGAAAACTGTTTAGATCAACATAGGGTTATTCAGTTTTCAAGTCAGTCTGGCTGCTGGTCTATGTATATATGCATGTGTCGCGTGTAGATACCACGTCGATGGAGCTGCACGGCTGAAAGTTTCAACATTTACTACTTACGTTGTGTAGAACAAGCATTTTTTTGTTTTCTTATCCCATCTCAATCTTTAATGGGGGTTCAATTTACAATGTGAGTTAATTCCAAGTTGGTCTTTTGGTTTGTGTGATTATTACACAGCAAAAGACAAAAGAAGTAACTGATTAACTGATCATCCCTTTTATCAATTTTTCAAACAGATCACCATCAACACTGCTTGCTGCTAGAAGGCGTTGGTGACGTGATGGTTTCTATTGAGTGACGAACCAAATCAGTATTAATGATAAACTACATGCAGTACAGATTGTCTCAAATAACACATTATCCATCAGGCATTGCAAAGTGACGTAATTCCATTTTGTTGGAACAGAGGTGTAGTACCATTAACAGCATGGTTTCCAAGGCCACGTGGAGGCATATTTATAACTGTTTACGTTTACTAAATATTATGCACTACATAATTGTACCTAACTACTATAATATTAAAATATTCAAATAAATATCTCACACACAAACACGGACTGACGTAACCACCTCACGTACATTCCAAACACATACACACATACATCGACCTGAAAACATTCCTCAGCGGCAGGAAGTCGAGACCCTTACATATAATCCTGACACACATGTCAGGCTAGGCTAAGCATAGTCAATATCTGGACCTGCTTAATGGATGAGATAATTACTAGAAATTGGTCGTGTTCGTAGCTAGACTCAAGTAATAGCTGAATTTGAACATTTTCATTGTATAGTGTTCGATCCATAAGAGTACTATTCACCACCAAATTTTGGATTGACAAGGGATTGAATTGAAAAACAAATCTTCAGCGTGTAATTTAAGTGCTTTTTTTCATCATTAGTCCACAAATTCATTGATGATTTATTGATTTATAATGTTCGATCTATGCGATCAATTATCACCACCACTTTAGTTTAAAGATATTGACGACTTCAGTTGAATTCATTGATGGTGGCGTCGTTCTCCTCTGGTTTGGTAAGAAGTTCATATCTGTTCTTCAGTTCAAGCTTGAAAAATCGAGTGAGCTCTTTTGGTACTTTTAGTGGTTGCAGTTTGGTGTAGGACATTTCCATGCGTTCTTTCTTGGTGTCAATTTGGATTTTATACCTTACCATTCTGGGGTTGCTTCCTACGTTGGTTTGATTTAGGGCCTAAATATCTTTGACAATGTCGTCTTTGTCCGCTAGGATGTAGTCGATTTCATTCTTGTTTTCATGATAGGGTCCTTCTAAGATTATTTTCTATTGGGTTTCTTCTTGAAGAAGGTGTTCATGATTTTTTGTACATAACTTAATAACAGAGAGATATATATCCTTATCTCGAGCATTTAATCCTGCAGCTAATTCGATAGAGAAACCAACTATGATGATTGGCTTTAATCTTTTACTCCAGACACGATTGGGATGTCACGTGCCGCCTTAAACCGATAAGAATGTATTTAAAAATTGATCTTCTTAGACTTGCTACTTTTCCTTGTGGCCCTGCAATCTCATCAGATGATATAATTTCTGAATGAACTCCTTTGACCCAATAAAGCATAAACACCGTCTTTCAATAATTTTGAAAAGAGTTTTTGTCGAAACTTCAAGACCAATGACTTTTGCTGCTTTTATAGTTATGTTATTAATCATTTAGACAAGAATAAAAAAGGATCAAGAACATCGGTAGTGAGTGAGAAGATTGAAAGAGGCAAAAATGTATAAAAATGTTGGTTTTAGTGCAGTATGGATGCGTTACTTTGCTATTTCTTTCTTTTTTCTCCTTGTTTCTCAATCCTCCTCCTCCCTTGCAGCTACTCTTTGGCATCTTTCGCATTCATCCTTGTATAGCCATATTTTTCCTTCCAATGAACTCTTCCCCTTTTCTTCATTTGGATTTTTATGCTTCTAAGTTTGTCTTCATTTTTGTAATTCCATCCTCTGTTTCTTTCCAATCAACCACTGTTAACAACGCATGCCATAATCTTCACATCCGTGTGAACCAAAAGCTTGGTTTTCTAGCTGAGAACCATACAACGTGCCCAAGTGTGGATCATGCTCAACACTATATGGAGATAGTATAATATATAAGAAAAAAAACAAAAACAAACAGGATTTATAGATATCATAGAATTCATTAGAAAACTCGAATAGTAATAGGTAGGCCACGTTGCAAGAATGTCGAACAATCTCTGGACATCGCAACCTGGATTCCCAGAGATAATGTATAAAATCATGATCGGCAGAAAATAAGATAAGACATGTTCAGGAGATTTTGGCGCTATGACGTCCGCAACAGAGATCTAATGAATCTTAGGGAAGGTCTATGTCCAATGACAGACGTCAAAAGGCTGTTGCAGATGATGTTGATGTACGCAACGAACATTCAGTGACGGGTTTATCATTAGGGATGAGGTCTATCTGATATCAGGAATGACGTACTTAACGGGTGTGTACTTTCGAAGGATTTACTCTGGTTTATGACTATTTGCTACAGTGGATCACTAGATCTGTAGCCTCACACGTAATTGTTAACTGAATTTTGATTTGGAATTTCCACTGCATTATGTTCGGTGTATGCGATTATTAAGTGCTTTAATAAGGGGTGGGGGCCATGTTGAAAACAAGCCAGGCCGCTGATGGGTCAAATTTTATGCTTACTACTATAGCGAATGAAGATGATTACTTCAACTTTTGCATTGTATACATCATGGAATAATTAGAAATATATATTATATCTAATATAAATATATTTAATTATTAGAATGAAATAAGCCCTTGTCAGTTCCCCCCTCAACTACACACACACACATACACACACACACACACCTAAACATATGTGTGTGCATGTGTGTATCAGGTGATGTACAATTTAAATCCTGACTGAACTTGATAATCATAAAGACATTTTTGTAGGAACTATATTTTGTGCTGCACCGATGTTACCCAATTGCAATCAAACGGCTGTAGATTGCACAAATGAATAAAGATACGCGCGTCATGCGGGGCTCGAGAATTATCACACATAAACACACACGCATATACACACACGCACACGCACACACACACACACACACACACATACGACAAATCTAATTGACGATATGGAAACACGAAACTTCACATGAACTTCCGTAACACGAAAATCATGTGCAATAATCATGTTGAGAATAAGAGAATAAGAACATAACTGTCAAGATAGAAGATGCAAAACTCGCAAAAGTAGACCACGACATTTACCCAGGACAACGAATCGCCATGAGATCCTCAAAAGAGGAGGAAATCAAGCAAAAAATCACTTTGGGATGGCAAGCCTTCGACAGAGAAAGCTCAACTTTCGAAAACCAGGTGCACCCCAATAATCCTAAAAAGAAGAGTATTCAACCAATGCATTCTTCCGATAGTCACTTATGGAGCTGAAATATAGAACCTAACCAAGAGACAGACCTACAAACTGAGAAGTATGCAACGTATGCATGAGAGAATCATGCTCATCCTTACATGGAGAGATCACAAGACAGTACATTATACATGGAAGAAAACGGGAGTCCATGACATCATAGAAGCTGTTAAAAAACTCAAATGGCAATGAGCAGGCCATGTTGCAAGAATGAAAGACAATTGAAGGACATCACGTCTCACAAAATGGATCCCCAGAGGTCACATAAGAAACCGAGGCCGACAGAACACAAGATGGAGAGATGAACTAGACAAATCCAGAAAATACTGGCTCCACGACACCCATGATAGAGAATTATGGCGAATCCAGGGGAAGGTCTATGTCCAACGACGGACGTTAAAAGACTGATGATGATGATGATGATGATGGAAAAGAAAAAGAAGAAGAAGAAGAAGAAGAAGAAGGGAAAAACACGTGTGTTTGCCTTTTGGCTATTATTCTTGCTTCACTTGTTAAAAATGTAGCTCTGTAACTTTTCGTCAATTTAGATCTCTGAAACTTCCAAATTGTCTTCACAAATTAGTTGAATATATGTTTGAAGTTGAGCTTGTGTTGTACTAAATGAAACTTTTTGAACATTTCATTGAACAAGTTATTACACACACATGCATGTATGCACGCACATGTGCGCGCGCACACACACACACACACACATATATATACATATATATATATATATATATATATTATCATCTACTTTTATTAACCACAGCGAATTTAAATACTGATTATACATTGATATATATATTCAGACGTGATTCAGACTGAAATAGAAAAGGCATTCTACCTGTGTAATTTTGACTGATTTAGGATCGGTGATGCTTATATGGGGTTGAGTATCATCAATAACTACATTATTGGCGCTTGTATTGATGTACGTAATTGTAATAATCAATCGGTGTAGTGATGTTTTTTTTCTTTTGTCTTTGTGTATTCTAGGAATAGCCACTTCATTCATAGTTTTTCTCCGAATCAACCAATCTACAATAATTATCCTCGTTTGTTTACATATTGCTATTAATAAATAATCCTTTCGAGAATATTTCCATTCGATGCATCTGATATTCTTCCAAAGGCGTAAAAGGATTGCCTGGAATGGTTCCAAGAGGAAACAGTGAAAACAAACCGGTCTCCTTGAATATCAGTATCCATTTTGAAAAGTACCTCGCCTGAAAGTGGTTTAGTTAATTGATCGTTGGTTCTGTCTGGGAGGAAGATAAATATTTAAACCGCCTTTTATGGAGCTGAAAAGTTTTCGGTATATGAAAGATCTGGGTTGGTTTGTTTGCCAATATTCGTTTGGTATCAGTGCAGAGGAAAGACCGACTCGATTTTCCTGTAATTGATCACCCAAATGACCCAAAGTCGCTGCATTATTATTTAAGTTTGGAGATTGTGTGTGGGTTGTTTTAATTCAAAAAAGTATTTTCTTACAGTTTGCTTCATAAGTACGATCGACTATAGGCACACTTACACCCCCTACATGCATCCAACTATCTATCTCTCTTTTCACACCCACCATGTTCTCTCCCTTACTGGCAAACTGAAAGACAAAAAAAGCGAAATGGAAGAGTCGCCCACTGCATTTAAATCCGCGATAAGATCTGTTTGGTTCAAACGCGAGTTGCTGATACACATGTCCGACTTATGAACAATGTTGATACAAGTCTTAACAAAGTACGAACTGATTTGTTACATCAAACGTAGAACATGATTCGTCGATTGCTCAAAACGATTGTCCTTCTTTTTAGAATCTTTGTTCGAAAGAGAGAATTTGAAAAAACGAACTAAGAAAAAAAAATAGTAGAATCTGTCAGTGTTGATGCAAATTAAAGGTGTTTACATTTGCTCTCTTCAGAAGTCAAGGAGGTTTTTTGCTTCCATCATCACAAAAATCTGTAAGTTCTTACATTTTTGACAAACATTTAAACCGACTTCTCTAAACTGTGACTTATTTCTACACGAAGTTTTAAAGAAACATTTACAGTTTATCAAATCAAAGAATCCAATTGTACTGAAAGAAATAGCATTTTGGGTAAACAGTGAACATTTTATAGCAGTGGTCATAAAACTTTCATCCATTTGGACCCTTTAACATTTAAAAAAAATGTGCAGACCTTTGAAAAGTTTTCAGTAAGTTTCCACAGGTTTTGATAAAAATTTGAATCAAAATAGATATTTTCATTGATTTCATATTTACTATGATATATATTTACCATAATGAAAATGACTTACTTTCGAAAACTGATTTTTGATTTTTTATATCTCCGTTTTCTTGAAACGAATTTCCTTTAGCAGATCACCAACATAGGTATTGTGAACAACTAGCGGTTCACGAAACACCGCTGGTTTATGGGAATTGAATCTAAGGTGCATAAAATGATTGTCAATCGAAATAAACCAGTGTAAAAAGCAGAAAAAGGCTGGGCGTTCTGTCATTGTTCAGAATAAACTGAATTCTATAGCATTATTATGTTTTCAAATCTATCAAGTTGTCCAGAAATTAATGATGTTTCTGTTTCTTTTCTTATCAGTAGACGAAGCAATTTGCATGATGCAATTAGAGTATAACATCATTTTGCACAGAGCAGATACTATTTACAAGATCTTACATTTCAATTTTGCCCTTCTCTTTAAAGGTAGAAGTTATCATCCCTCAAACAACAGCATGGACATAAAGGACTTCCACATGATGTTTCTTCATTTATATAGACTTTGGAGGAAAGCATGTGTAACTGCACGAGGCATCAACCAAACATTCGGTCAACGATCAGTTCCTGTTCACACGGTAGAGCGCTGGTTTCTGAAGTTTCAGTGAGAAGATGAGTATCTTGATAGATGTGATCCTTTGATGTAGAGGCAGTTAATCAATCATCGGTCAGTAAGTTCGCGGGAACAGCGAGAAAAAGCAAACCAAGCGTTTCTACCTATTTGCGTTCAATAGGGAAAGAATATTGATTCCATATTGACTGTCCAGACAAATTGATCCGATCAGATCTGTTAAACATATGTCAAAAGTGACATTTACGAAATTGGAAATTTTGCATCATTCATCGTATTCCCCTGACCTTTCACCTACAGACTTTCATTTTTTTCAAACATTTTGACAAGTTTATAACGAATGAACAATTCCAAAACCAAGCAACTTTATGGTACTGACTCTTCGGGAATTGATATTTTTCTGCAGGCATAAATCACCTTGTTAAACGTTGGCAAGGCGTATTCAATCACTCGGGAGCTACTTTGATTGAAATTGTTATCTGACACGTTTTTTTCCATTTTAATCTTTTCTCCTTGAAAAACGCCATTACTTTCCGGACAACCTACTATTTAGAGTTATTTCATACGATGTTTAATTGAAAAGCTTATTAGATATCACATTAAAAGATGTCAGAGGATGATACAACTAGTTTCAAGTAATTGATCAGCTTTGCCATCAATCAGCTTTAAACTACAAAGAGTTCATGCCTCAAAGCCTGTAGATCTCGTATGTCTGCGGTCGCAGTGGGTCGCCCAGTGAGAACCAAGCTCACTACACAGCAAATTGACTCGCTAAACATGCCAAAATTTTGTTTGAACCTCATTGAATGAAGAGTGCTTATAATTTTTGTTAGTTCTTGCGTTTTTATGTATTAGCCATTGTATCTGTGCGTATATTTACGCATGTGTTGAGGTATCCTTGTGTATGTTAATAAAGATTGTACATATCAGTGTAATGATGTTAGAATGTATATGTTTGCGTTTGTGAGTATGTGTGTACATTCGTGCTTGGGTGCGATATTGTGCGTATGTTTATGGTCATGAGTACTTATGTATGTATCAGGATTTGTGTCGGTCTTGTGTTTGAGATGTCTGCACGCAAGTGAGCGAACACACGCTCACGTGTCAACATGCGTTTCTTTAATCCTTTCACCGTCAATTTCGGAAGTTTGATTAAAAAAAAATATCACACGTTCAACACTTAATCATTAAAATTCTTTATCTAATCAAGTTCAGTAAAACCTATTTGTCAGTTTTTGATTAGTCTAAACGGGTTAAAGAATGAAAAGAAAAAAGGAATGCGTTATTGCCGTAATTCTAAAAATATCAATATCAATATCAATATCAATATATATATATATATATATATATATATATATATATATATATATATATATATATATATATATATATATATATATATATTCATGCATATACATATATATGTATATGTATATTATACATATATGTTTACATACTCATATACATGTATAGATATATTCGTACGTATATATTAACGGCAAGTCTTTTATCTCATCTGTCCATCTTATGTAGGGTCTTATCCTACAGTGTTTGCTGTCTTTAAGACACCAATCTGTCAACATTTCACCTCATCTATGATCTTTAGCTATTACAAAGTGCCAAACCGATCTCAATTTCTATCTCTTAAACATAACTAATTCTTTCACATTGTTTTATATTGCCAATTCAATCACTCTTTGTATTATTCTGAGTCCACTTATTCTGAGTCCACTTAATTGATTTAATTAGTTTTCAAATTTTACATTTGTTCGTTATAGCTGGCATTGACATCCATTGTATCCTTTACGTTTTGGAAAGTGATTTGTCTCTATATTTGCTAAATGCTTTCAAAGGAATGATTATACGTCGTTTTATTTTAATTTCATGGTTTTTCTCTAAGGTTATCATCTGACGTAGGTAAGTGTATTCTTTGACTTCTTGTAAATCTCCGTCCTCTGTTCGTATAGTCTTATTCGGGACATCATTAATGAACAACACTTTTGTTTTGAGTTCATTTTCAACTTTAGTTCAGGGATTTTCTTACTTAGATCACTTCTCATCCAAATCCAAGCGTTTGTGATCATCAGTCAAACGTTCATGTAATATTTTTTTGACGTTTGGCCTTTGTGCAAATGGATGAGTAACATTTGGGTTGTTTACAAATGTGAATAACGTTTCTAACCTTTTATATAACGCTTTTCAGCAAAAAATGCAAAATGACTTTGACTAAAATTACTTCTTAATCAGTTAATCAAACAGTTACAATTCCGAGGAAAATTGTTACAAATTATTTCCACGAAAGAGGATTAAAAAGAAAATTGTTTAATTCAGGTTTGCATACAACTGTAAAAATAAGCAGTGACTAAATTGAATGTAATTATGCATCCAAATATACTGGTTACACAAATTAAACAACTAAACAACTTTGATGAGTTACACTCTAAACATAAAAATTTACCCGGACGGCAAAAAATCGTATAAACAAAGACTGCTAGCCAGAAGTAGCCGGACACATATGCACACAAAGGCGCACAGGAAGTCTCTCTTTTTCCCCTTTCTCTGTATGAAGAAACCCAATTTCTAATTTACCATTTTTTCTGTCCTGTGATATCAAAAAGTCAAATGAGCCGCTTGGCAAGAAGTGTGTGGGCCACCTATTTTAAATCAAAACATGAACTTTTTTTCTTATTCTGACGAAAACCAGTGCTGTTGCACCATGCCTAGAAGCATGTATAATTGGTTCTAAATAAAAGATTTTAAGGAAAAAGATTTCGTTGTCTTATTTTAGTTTGAGGGCGAGGCTTAACTGTACATGTTTTGTTTATATAAAAACTAAGTATGTAAACGACATAACTTGGAGTCAAAAAAGATTCTTTTCATTTTATTTCATTCGATAGGAGTATTCTAAATCAATAGCAATTTTTATGAATACTTTTTACCTTTAGCTTGATCTTTTGATTTATGACTCTTTTACCTTGCAAAGCATGATGCATTTACGCAAGGAGGATATCTTCTTTAAGATTCTAAAACAAACAAAAATTTACGTCTTCCGTAAAACATACTTTAAGAACATATGGGTATGTAGATTTTTAAAGCTTTACACACGCGGTAGGGAAGAAATAGTGAATAAGTCTGCAGGAAAGATTGTTTATTGTAACTTTTTTTTTAAAGGCCGATTAGAAAAAAAGCAAGAAAAATTGAGCTGATTGAACAAATTATTCATACAAATTAACTATAATGAATTATAATATTTCGTCGAATAAAATCATTTGAAAAATATATTAATCCACACACATTTTATTCCCTTTTGTCTTTCTTGACATTTCTGCCATCCCGGGTCTAAATGACATAACTGGGTGTCAAATAGAGACGATCAATATAGGAAATAAAAAGTATAACCACCCAATTAACGTTTCTACTCTAGCATTAAGCAACTGTATACCACTGTATGTATGATATTTGACTGTTTGTGGAATGTTTACAATCAAACCATACTTGCAAATGTTTGCTTACAGTTTGGATACCGCTTGGGTGCCGTTTGTGACAAGTTGTTTGCAAATATCACATGCATGTTCAAAAAAAAAAAAATGCCTGACTGGGTGGTTTGGCATGTTTTGCAAATTCATCTAATGTTTCTGATATCATTGCAATGACATCAGCAAATTGTAAGTGGGTAAAATATCATCTGTCTATATTTACCCCCAGTTTCCTCAATCAGTTTCTTCAAAATGATTTCAAGATAAGTCGTGAATAGTTTAGATAGAATTGTATCCGTTGTATAACTCCGTATCTAATCTTTGTCTGATTTGTGTCTCTATGAAGTCGAATTATGGAATTCGCATTTCAACTGTTCAACGTTTATAATTAGAGTTAATATAACTTCTGGAATAAATAGTTCAGAAATGGACTTGGACTAAAACCTGATGTAAAACTCAAGAAATAAAAAGAGGCAGGATCACTCTATTACCTAACATGTCCAAAAGTGGTGGATGGGGAAGCTTCATAGATAAATTAGGTACCGTATAATAGCAGCTTATATCATAGAGAACCAAATATATCCAAAGAAGTATAACCAATCGAAAGCTCGGCAGGAAATTGTGACAACATCTGAATAAGACTAACTACTAGCTTTCCAGGACGGATATAGTCTAGGGAATTGTGACAAAAGGTGAGCTAGACTAGTCACTAGCTCCTCAGGGTAAATATGGCCTATAAAACCTCACCGCTATCAGAACTAACGGTCTTACCATGTACACCGAAATTAACTAACTTGATTCGGTATTTATGCAAAAGTCCAGAGAAGATCCTTATCATGAGAGTATATATGTGTATTGTATTATTTAAAACACTATTTGAAATGACCTCCATTGTTGCAAGGAGAATGTGTCACTCGGCCTAGACAGCATAAGTAGAATAAACAATTATTCTACTGCTTTATCTAAATAAACGCTTTATCCCCACCCTTCCCATTTTGTTCGATGGTTGAGAGCATTGCTACGTTGAGACGGCTACCTTATCGGTCATCGGTTCGATTTCTGCAGCAACCCTATTTTTCTTTAATTGTTTATTCTACTTACGCTGTCAAGGCCGAGTGACCTTTTTTCCGTGTGAAAACGGATGTCATTTCAAATACAGAGTTTCAGATAATACAACGAATTCATAGGTATTTTTTTGATCATACATCAATTTCTTAATAATAATAATAATAATAATAATAATAATAATAATAATGATAATAATAATAATAATAATAATAATAATAATAATAATAATAATAATAATAAAATGTGTATATACATGATAATAGATTGTGTAATACTATATAGAAACTTATTTGAAATAGTCTTCTGTCATTACAGGGTTAATGTATCATTTACCCCAGACAACACAAAATTGAATAAATAATAAAAGAAAATGTGGCTGCAACAGGAATCGAACGTGCCTCTGACAAGTTTCCATACAATATAATGCAATCTATAATCATTCTGTCGGATCATATACATCCATTCCTTAATAAATAACTGTAGCGTTGAAGGAAGCGAATAGATCGATTCAGGTTGAAAGTAATTATTTGGATTTTGCATTCCCACCAGCTCAACGTTGTATCGATTATCCCATCGGTGGCAGATTCGATTCCTGCAGCAGCCCCGTTTTCTTTAATTGTTTATTCTATCTACGTTGTCTATGGTAAATGATGTATTTACTGTGTAATGACAGGAGATCATTTCAAATAAGTTTTTGTATGATTTAACGCAATTCATTATCATTCTGTCCGATCATATATATCCATTTCTCAATACACACACATGGAAACACACACACACAAAACACATATATATATCCAAACATATCAATATACTATGCATATATTTATATACCCACATATAAATATATATGCATACTTGCATACATCCATATACATTTATGTATATGTATGTAAAGTGTACATGAGAATGCATATATATATATATATATATATATATATATATATATATATATATATATATATATATATGTATATATATATATATATATATATATATATATATATATATATAATATATATATATTGATGTATTTATATGATATAATATGAATATGCATGTATGAATATGTTTATATAGCATAAATGCATCCGTCTCTCTCTCTATATATATATTTATATATATATACATATATATATATATATATATATATATATATATATATATATATATATATGTATATTAGTATTGAGATACAAAAGAACAGAGCGATAGAAAGGGAATAGCATGGACGAAGTCGGGAGAAAGAGAAAGCGATAGAGTGAAAGTCAGAATTCGAGAGATAGAAAGAGAGAAAACGGACAGAGAGAGAGAGAGAGAGAGAGAGAGAGAGAGAGAGAGAGAGAGAGAGAGTGATAAAAGTATAAGATATAAATAAATTGTTAAGTTCGCTTGGAATGGACAAACGAATCTCGAGTAAAAGGTAGTTGTAAGAGTTGCTGCTTGAAACTGCGACTGCTTAAATCACTCAGAAGCACACAATAGTACAAATGGAGGGAAAAGGTTTCTGTTCGTGTTGAATCAAAGTTTTCTTTCGTCTACTCTGGGATCAGATTCAAAAAATAGAAAAAACCCAATGGAAATAATGGCGCAGAAGAACAAGTCGAGTTTATCAAAAAGGCTTTTTTGTTATTGAAAGTGGACAAATACTGAGTGATGAATTGAAAACATATTTCATTTCCTGTCTTGACAGTTGTGAATCTCGTCCAGATCTACAGGGAACGGATAGCAAGCGAAAATGGAAACGTAGCATCAATAAATGTCTGGTTTCATACAGTACTTTTTACATAGGGATGGACGAGACAGAACAATGTGAGAAATAGAAGACCGAGATTGTGTCTGCAGAAGAAAAAAGAAGGAAGAGAAAATAGACTGGGAGAAGAAATATGAAGTGAGTGAGAGAGTGAAAGAGAAATATAGAAGGATTTTTGTTGTGTTTATCTGAAACAAATTTTTTCGAAACGAACTCATGAAACGTATTAGAATAATCGAATAAATAAGCTTTAGACGGAGAAAGTGAAAATGATTGAAGGAAATTTGAAGAATGCCTGAGAGCAGACATTATCTACCGGTCACGACGGTGTGCCGGTGAATTGCAGTCTGTGGCTTAGAATGTAAGAGCAGTTTCCTGTTTCTGTTGAGAAGTGGGTGCAGTGGAAAGTTCCTCACATCGACCAGTTGGAGCATAAGAAAAATCACAACTTACGAGACTGTCATTTGAATCGAATTCTCTTGGTTCACCGACATCATTACGCACAATCACTTTTTAAATAAGCTTACACGGGTATTTATAAAGCAAGGTGTGATCAGGAACAAGGCTGCAACTGAATGGCGTTCAATGAGTAACTAATTCATCAGAGAAATAATAGTCAGCGTAGAACTCTTCAATCGATACAATGTCAAAAAATGGAATTCTCTTGTGAATTCAATGAGAATAGCTCCAAAAAATTACCTAACTGTACAAGAGAAGTAACTTTGATCAAAAGACATTTCCTTTGATTTAATACTTAAATTTGTACATAAATTTGAGAGTTGACTAGCTTTGATGTGTCTGTTACAAGTTAAAGGGCGTTTTCACTCGATAACCTACACTGATTATGTTCATTTGCAACTCAAGAGAATTTCACACGGGTACACCCAATAAATTCTTCAACAGACTCCAAGCATCCAGGATTACAATGTATCAGTGCTTATTTTGTCTACAATAGGTAACAAATAATTGTTTTCAAATTATTTTGTCTGAAATGTTCTGAATTTTCAAAAAGATTTTTCTTATCAATAATTAAAAAACAAAACCAATCGGTCGTCCTTGTATCTTACTTGATAGATGGAGTGAAAATTCATGTGAGTCAGTTGCCAGCCTTTGTTATGTAGTGATTGTCGTTGGAATAGTGATGTGGTTCCTTTTTAAAGGAGACTTTCTTTGTACAACAGTGGAAGATTAGTTCTTGGTCTTTGAAGATCCCGGCCACGTGGCCTGTCCACCACAGGTGAGAGTCTCGCAGCATAACCTCAATTCAAGTTGAAGCTTTGTTTGACAAGGATCTAAGTAATGAAGTCAGTAAAGTGCACATTGAGAATAATACAGAAGCAACGCTAATGAAATCACCCAGGAAGACATAGATGACACTGAAATATAACCCAGGATTCGGCTCCAGGGTGCACTACTTGATTTCTCTGTTGACTCTTGTTTTTGCATATTTCCTTTTATTCCTTCAGACATGTTTATTGTTGACGTACTGGGATGCTTCCAACCTCATTTATGTGGTAGGGGTGGAGTTCATGTGGGAGTCTTCTGTGATAGTTTTGTTTACATGCATGTGATGATGCACAGATGACAGATGACCATCTTTTTCAGGGTTACTTTCTTACTGGAGAGTTTTGTGTCTTCTGCAAAGCAGGACGTCTCTGAATGAGCCAGAAGAACCGCGCCAGCAGGAGCTCACTGATCAAATGCACTGCAGTCTTGGTGTGAGCTTGATGGCACGAGGTTGAATAGGTTGCTTTTTGCTCGTGTACAGATCTACAAATTGTTAATGTTATAAATCTCCTCTGTATCATGTTTCTAGATCATGGTAAAGACTATTCAAAACAGTGTACGAAACAGAATATACCTACATAGCAAACACATTCATTCATTCATGTACATATACAAGTAGGAATACGTATTTTTTATGCAAATGATTTTTTTCTCGTGATTCGTCTAAAACAATTGAAGCCAATACGCTAACTACTCTTGCAGAACGCACACGGCATCCCCTCCATGATACCAGCTCGTTGGTTGTCGTGTAATGTGTCGATATAATTTTCCGGTGTGTTTTGTAGTTGTGCAAATACGCTGCAATATTAAAGTGTGTGCTTGTGTGCGTTAGTGCGTATTAAACGTGATTCCCCTGCACGCGGATTTTTTGCGCTGACCCAGATAGTCGCAAAATAGACGAATTAGACCGTTAAATGTAGAATCAGGCAAAAAAAGTCGGGGCTCATTTGAAAAGAACGCTTCTTTTGGTCCACATTTATTTTCCCGCATCTGTAAACGCAAAATAAATTCAAGGGCGAAAACAAGGATGATCTCTTTAAATCGGCAATGATTGAGAGAGTGTAATGCATACGGAAAAAAGCAAGGCCAGAGGATCATAGCAACAGGTGTAACGCTTTGAGGGGAGGAAATGTCGAAGGTATGATATATTTACTTACGAAAAAAAGTCTTCATAGATAAAACTCAATATATATATATATATATATATATATATATATATATATATATATATATATATATATATATATATATGTGGGGAGGGGAGCTCACAGATACTACGCTCTGATCCGAATTTACTCACTTTCCCACAAGAGCAAGATGTGACGCAATCTTGTTTTTAATGTGGGGTTTCAGGTACAGGAAAGCTAAAAAAAATTGCTCCAATTCCCGCGACTAGATGGAAAATTGCTGCCCTGGGGCTTAATGCATCCCCAATGCTCTCTTTTTATTAGGCCATAGGACGAATTCAACGCCTCATGCGTTTATTAATACCAAGCCTCTGTGAGCTATAATCGCATTGCACCGGTACAAAGCAACCAAAGTGTGTCCGGCAAAGAGATACTACATTTTGATTTTAAGCAGTGATTCATCCCATTACGATGACTACTTAGCTAATCAATAAATTAAGTGTTTGTTTGCATGCGTATACACATGCGTGCGTAAACTGGAATATATTGGTACGTTTCATCTCAGGATAGAAAATTCAAAATGATCAGAAAAATTGAAATCGATTAATTTAGTGATGTATACACAAGATTTGCGGCCACGGACAACTAATAACAAATCTCTCTCCAGAAATGTGCTTGGAATGCAATTCCTTTTTTCTTGGGTGAGGTTTTCTAAAATAAATGCATTTTGCAACTCGAAGTCAGAGCATGAACAATCATAGACATCACATATTTTCTAAGCCAAATCAAATTTAGGCTCGCAGGCCCTGACATTCGGCAATTTGAATTTAACCTCTATCTAACGCAAGGGTCGCAAAACTTTTTAGACCATAGACACCTCCATGGAATCCTTGATCCTTCATCAACCCTCAGGCAACAAGGAGGGATCACAAGACAGCACAGTATATCAGGAAGAAAACGGTAGTCCGAGACATCATAGAATCTATTGGAAAACTTAAATGGCAATGGGCAGGCCATGTTGCAAGAATGACCGACAACCGTTAGACATCACGACTCACAACATGGATACATAAAGATCATATGCGAAACTGAGGCTGACAGAAAACAAAATGGAGAGATGGACTAGACAAATTCAGAAGATACTGGCTTTGCAACGCCCATGATAGAGAATTGTCTCGAATCTATGGCGAAGGTCCTTGTCCAACGACGGACGATAAAAGACTGATGATGGTGATGATGGATATCCCAATCAACTGCCAAGGGATGATATCGACCAGTTTGCCGACCTCTGATCAACGGAGTCTCAAAGATTGTGGAACGCCATTTCATACTTGAGCGTACTATTATGAGATTCTATTTTGGAAAAATGGCGTTAATCTTAAATGAAACCTATGTAGCTGGCATAGCCAACAACCTGTAAAATGTTTGACTCATGGATTCGCTTATTTTTTTGGCACCGATTTTTCAAAACTTGAGCCAATGTGGCTGCCATTGACACTAGAGGAAAAATCACGACTAATGTACCACCAAAATTCAGATGTTTGACTGATCTAAATGGTTAAATTTCGGGCTGACATCATTTTTCTTTTTCAAATTTATAGCACAACTAATAAGGTCAGGACTAATATTTAATGCTCTGATCTATGAATTATTCATACAGAAGCAATAGCAGAAATTTGAGAAAAATGAAAAAAAAAAACAACAAAAAACAAAACGGCAAAAAAAAATGCAAAAAGGACGACGCTTATAGATGGTTACATTACTCAGTTAGAGCAAACCGGAGAACAGATCAGTTGAATCTTTGTTTTGGAAACAATAAGGCGTAGATACAGTTCCCATTAACCCATCGAATAACTATTGTCATAAATTAAGGTTTATTGAAAATATCGTTTGCCCTGATGAAACAAAGCATATTGAGAATCTTTAATTTTGAGCTTTAGAAGTGGGGGAAACGATTGCTATGTTGGGTTGCTTGACACCAGCGACTATTCAGTCTTGATGGGCATTTGGCATATGTCCAAATCCATAACGTGAGACAGAATAATAATATTGAAAAGGTTTGTGACCCTTAAATAAAGTAAATGATCTATAATCTGACCTTTTCGGGAAATCAGGTTGTCAACGTCCAGTCTGTCCCCTTTCCCATGAATAACTTAATGCTTGAATGACACATCAATTAATATAGACTCGTTTTACGTTGACTTAAGTACTCGGATCGTGTGGCTGGGTGCCCAAGTGGCGAAAGTTTCCGTAAAGACCAATATAGATTAGTTATTGTCTGGTAGGACTTGGTCTACTTTGGATCAAGTTAGTATTCATGGAGATCGTAAAGAGAAAAAAGGTGGGATATATACATATATACATATTGGCGAAGCCAAGCCATATATATATATATATATATATATATATATATATATATATATATATATATATATATATATATATATATATATATATATATATATATATAAGGATGAATGGCTTGGTTTTGCAAACAAAGATTGTTTGGGGTGATATCCTTTGCAGTAGAACCATAGAATGTGCAGAATATCCTTCCAGTCTGAGCAATGTTTTTTTAAGGTGAATCCAATTCAAACCCAACCTTTTAAACCAAAGGCCAGCCTCCTATAATCTACTGAGGTGGCACGGATAAGAACTGGATTCCAAAGTCGTTGGTTTGACAGGAGTATCCTTTTTCCTGACAGATGCATGCTTATTATGGGGGTCTGCCACCCCTTTGCAGGCGTATTTCGAGAGTAAAGGTGACCAGTGGTTAAATTACAGTACGTGAATAGTCTACAGCTGGTAGATGCCGAGCTGGTTGTAGAGTTTTACCGTGCTTTGGATTGAAGATCGAAACAGTATGACTGTCATACGCTTTGAGCACAGATCTTCCGTATAGTACGGCTCTTTGTTTTCAGGCACAGGCTCCAGAAACAACTGCAGCCTGACTTTAGACGCTCCAACTTAGCAGATGTACGCTGACAAAAGAGATCTGCTTCCCGACAGGGTAGTGACCCGACAGTAGAGCAGCCTGGAGTCAAGGTCTGAGTCATAGCCCTTCAAAATGATAAAGAAAGAAAAAGAGTTGGGTGCATATCAAGTTCGGTATTCGACTCTCATCTAGCAAAGTTGAACGCTAGAACTGTCCGGGAAAAACAAGCAACTTTGAATATCTTGAGAACAGATTGTAGTAGCCTGATGTAACCTGACAACAAATCAAATTACTGTGCATGCATGAACAGACACTTCGAGCTGGGTCTCCTAGAAAATCATAGCATTACCCAAATATTTAAGACCCTATTACCGTCAAGATTAGGTCCCGAAAGCGACAATTCCCGCTGAAAAGAAGATTTTTGACCATGGAAAAGATTCTGGGTAACATAAAGTGGCAGATGAAGATACTATTGAGAGAGAATTTTGCAGTCTTTTTGCAAAATGAACAGGTTGCTGGGATAACGGTGTGAGATCTGAAGGGGAGTAATTAGGTTATCACTAACGTGAGCTACTTCCTCTTTAATGTTAAATAACTGGATACTTTCCTCTCTCTTCTCTCGAGTAAATGAATGGTTCGTTTTGAATGAAATAAAAATACGATGTCGCTATGTCAGCAATCATTCGGGTAAATGTTTGGAGAGCATTGAGTTTTAGGATTTGCAAAGTACAAATATAACGATATTTGCAATGCAATGTATTCTGGAAAATGATATTCTCTGTAAGAGTTTTTCAGGGCGGGAATTGAAGACAACATATAGGTCGGTTACTTGTAGACACGGATTTGCCAAATTATGAACACTTTGGTGTCTCTCGGAAGACCACATTTTTAAGACCAATGGAAACTTTTTAATTACTAAAAACAGATCAAAATATTTACTTTCATTGTGTACTGCTTGTAGAGCATTAATGTATAAAACTTGGTTGATTGTTAAGACGTTTTTAGAGTATTCTAATCGGGAAAATCGATGCATAGTTCTTAACGAAATTATCGTTTCAAATGATTACCGTATATGACGGTGTATAGGAGACATTTGATTCGAAAAAAATACACTGCTTCCGATCCACTAATATTATGACTTGGTAGCCGTCAAACAAATTTTGACATGGGCAGTTATTGGGGTTGGATGAGTTGTTGTAGGCGGTAGTCTTTCAAATACCTTTTGAAATTCGCCTCATTAACGCCTGGCATGTGCATTAATAACGTTTACTCAACATTAAACCGAGACACAGTGTCGTTCATCTGATTCTACGAACAAGGAATGAGCATTTGAATGGAAAATCGCAAGTAAATATATTCAGTATATTTACCTGAATCTTGAGAAATATTTGAAAGAAAATTCATTTGCAATGCTATCTTGTCTGGAAAAATGGCTTCTTTACATCCAGGAAATCTCCGTCACTCGTGTAAACAAAATAGCGCATGCTGTGGACATGTACAAATGCGTTGAAGCACTTTCCTTACTCGATTACTTGTACGTTCTGTCTTTTGGTGATGTTGTTGTTATTGCTTCATCAGGTGGTTGTTACGACAGCTAGTCATATATATATATATATATATATATATATATATATATATATATATATATATATATATATATATATAAGTGTGTGTGTGTATATATCTTGTATATCTCAGAAAGTGCAGGCACACTTTTACAAAGTGTTAAGCCTCTTCGGATAAAAGGCGGTGGAATGATGTAAGTAAATATTTTTTTCAGAAAAGGAACGTTTCTATTCTGAGAAAAAAAAATACTGAACCTCCTTAAATTGTAAGCGTGTGCACATTTATTGAGAGAACCTTATATATATATATATATATATATATATATATATATATATATATATATATATATATATATATATATGTGTATATGTGTGTGTGTGTGTGTGTTCTTGTGTGTGTGTGTGTTCTTGTGTTCGTGCGTGTGTATGTTTGGTTACATTTACTAACCTTAGCTACATATGGCTCGAGGTTAAGCTAGTTTCTCAGACCATTTCTATCGTAGTGAGTTCAATCTATTATTGGGTGTTCCACATTTTTAACATTGTGTTTTACCAAAGATGTGTGCCTCGCCGCAAAGCAATGGTTAGCAAGCTAGTTATGCAAAGTGGATGCAATGTTAACTGAGTGCCTATCACTTGTGACTTTGTGCTCAGCTAAGTTAAGCTTATAGTTACCTATGAATGCTTTGATCAGTGGTTAACAAACTCGTCTCTTAGTTCATTACTATTGTAGATCAGTACATCTACTTGGGACCATGAATTTCCCCCAAAAGAAGAATAAATCAAACGGAGAATCGTACAACGTTGGCAGGTTTTCGGTGGAGCATTCATAGCATTCAAGAATGAACAATTAAATACTATGCCATGTGCACAAGTGAGAATCATGCTTCGTCACACGGAGAGAAAAAAAGGCTCAGAGATATCATAGAATCCATTAAAAAAACTCAAATGACAATGGGCAGGCCATGATACAAGAATGTCAGACAATTGCTGGACATCATGACTGAAAACGTTGATACCCAGAGATCACATGCGAAATTGTGGCTGGCTGACAAGTTCCGAAAGTATTAGCTCTACGATACACATTACTGAGAGATCTGACAAGTTTTGGGGACGGTCTATGTCCAACAACGGGCGTTAAAAGGCTGATGATGATAGTAAGTCCTTTCTCTCTCTCATGCATACCCACACAAGTCTTTAGTACAGTTGGAAAATTCATATTTTTTACAACTACGAAGCAAACCTGAAAATTTCCCCGGATTAGACATTGTGATGAGTTTGATCCTTACTGGATGCTCGACGCTCATGGCAAAACTGAGATACACTGAGTATCAACATAAGTTAATGCACTCAGAAGCTTGCATATCCATGCGTATATTAACATGCAAATTATCAATAGTTAAGCTGTGGATTGTGTTCTGAGCTTGCAAGACATCAAGAGTGGCGTCAATTCCCATCAAGTGTTTTAGAAATAGACTCCAGCCATTCTCAATCGGGTTTTTGGCCCTGACCCCCTTAAGAGCTCTCCTGCCAAAGAGGGATACAACACGAATAGAGAGGCAGAAATTGATCCATTATGATTATTTCAGTCTGTGGCCTACATCAAATGTGCCAGAACCTCCAAAGGGCCATATGATCAGCAATAGTTGTGCTAAAGCCTCCAAAGTCTGAAAACATACAGGTATCCCTTGATTATTGCCGTTAACTCATTCCAAAATTTAATAAGAATACAATTCGAAACCAAAAATACTGCTCAAAGTCCTATCATAATTCAATGTTTTTTTTTAATCGCATACTTAGTTACATTACAGTACAGTGATACCTTAACTGATCTAAAGCGAAACCTGTACTAATCAAAATACAATTAAAGGTATTCCTGTATATATAAATTGCCATGTTTTACTATTATGTCATCGCTTTTACGATGTGATGACGTAATCGAAATCTCATCCGAAATTCCATAATTAGCATATTGTGCGTGTGAAACCCGTTCCAGCATGTAAATTGCAAATCACTCTATCGGAAATGTCGGGTCAGCACAAAAGCCTTTGACCTGAACGGACGATCAGCGCTTACTTCACCGTTTCCATCTCTTCCAACCACCTTTTAGCGCAACGTCAAATCAGCAAACGCAAGATTCAACCTGTTCGGGATCGATAAGTTACTATGACAACCGTGAAGCAACAAAGGAAGCTATTTTCTCTACCTTTCTTTCTCACTTTTACCCCAGCGCCTCTTTCTTTTATTTCTCGTCGCTAGCGCTCGGTCAGTAACGGATGCCCCGGGAGGAAAGATGCTGACGTCGTGTAGACCCCCAGGCGAAGCAGTGGTGTGCTTAGCACTCCGTCTACTTATTTAGAATGAAAGGTATCAGCTAATAGAAATCTCCTAAACACCCGCTCTCTTTTTCCAGCTTCGCTTAATGAAAGTATAAATATGGTTTTATGACTTATCGACTCCAATACAACAACCATACTGTAACAAGCCAATAGTATTTCTATTCTAAAAATCAGATTGTGAATAAATCTACCTTTCTGTTCCATAGCGTTCATCTTGGAAAAAGGAATGGAAAATGGAAACGATATCCAAAGGCAATAAATACTGTTGAGAACATTAACTTGTAGAGAATTTGTTTAGTATTCAGTATCTATCAATTCATCTGTTTACTAAGCCCTGCTTAATTTTGCAGAAAAACTACAAATATGAGACACAGTAGACATCTAGCTCATTACATTAGCAAACTAGATTCGGGGGCAAATTTGCTAAGGACTCGGCGGCTTTAAGCACCACATCATATCTATCTAGCTATCTATCTATGTATCCGTTGTTACAGATGTTTTGAACATTCTTTGACAACATATTTCATTCATGTACATTTATAGCATCATTCCTCAGTCATTAATTTTTTTCTTTGATACCACCGTTCAGATAAATTGTGTTTTTTATAATAAAAGATCGATTCCTATTCAGTGGAATTTTCTGATATTTTGTATTTGTGCATCCACTATAAGTTCTATGAGTACTGCATGGAGCAATACAGGTGAATACCTGAAGGTGATATCTGCCAAGTGGAAAAAAACAAAACAACTTTTCATCTTCCCATCTAATTCGTCGTTTGCTTGCATCATATTTACCACATGATTGTAAGCGTTTTCATGCAATAAAATCAACGGTCTACATCCTTTTCCAGAGGATACTTTTTCCAGTTCCAATGTCATTCTGGATATCAAGTGTCATTTGTGCTGTTTTCTACCTTCTAAAGTCTTCCTGAGCGTTCTTTGTCCTTGAGCTCAATTTTTTCCAAATTAGCCAACCATCCCTAAGTCATTATTGAATCTATCATAATCATTTGCTTTAGTGATCCATTGCTTAGCTTTCGCAGTTGTCTTTCCCTGATTGAACATGAAAAATGAACACGCACAACGTACACATATATGTCTTATCATGGTTATTACCAAAATTAAGCAGTAAATTATTAGTTTTCAACGAACAATTCATTAAAAGTAAGTATGCACAAACAATAAAGAAATGAGCAAACTTAGTAGACACTTCTAAAATTTCCACCAGCATTGTTCAACATTTTTTCATGAATCAAATATATATGTGTATATATATATATATGTACATGTGTGTGAGTGTGTGTGTGTGTATAAATTCATAAATGTGTGCGTATTTGTATGCGTGCGTGTACGTATGATACCCCTCCGCAGCCTAATGATGGAAAAATGCATTTATTTTCTATGACAGATACTTATTTTTCAATACAATCTCCTCCTTGGTTAACGCAATTGAAAGATGCATATCTATCACGTAGATGGATTATTTTACGTGTCAAATTTCACATCATGGATCTACCCTTCACACATACACACACACGCACACACACATGCACGCATATATATATATATATATATATATATGGTTTGCTTCTTGAAAGCTTTTTTTGTAGCAGTAATAATTATGTTTTAATTATGTTAATAATTGGAGATGACGATTTTTATGGTAATGAGGATAATTACCGTGATAATAGATAAATTGTTGATATGGCCAATGATTATTATCAAAAGAGAAACGATAATGTTGGTTGGGAATTCCTAAATAAGAACAGACGACGTGATTCATGTTTCTTATGAGTCATACAGAGCGGCTACAAGAAGACAGAATTACTTGGACTTGGTGATTTGATAAGTTTTAAATCATTTCCTGCTAACGATATAAAGCACTGCCAAATCAGCGTATCCCAAAAGGGAGAAGAAATGACCGATTGGTGTTGTGATCAAATAACGCTAGAGTGTGTTGGTATGAACAAACTGAAGGCAGTTTCAGTTGCAGACTTCCAGCAATGCTATCACGACTGGGATCAACGTCTTCTTTTGGATGTGGCTTACTAAGTGACCTACTTTGAAGGGGATAAATTGATTTGTAATTTAGTTGATAATACATATTTTCTACACAATCGCTCATTACGTTTTTCTTTTCATTTAATCCAAAATTATTGTAAATTTTCCCGCACAACGCAGGGTCCCTACTACTAGTATATCTTTTGAAAAAAGTATACAAATTGAAATGCAAAGATTGAGAAGCTAAAAATCCCTTTTTTTATTCCAGGAATCCTAGAAATCTATTTTATTATATGACAGTACTGGAAGAGATACTAAATAGTCTATAGCCTCAGTGATGAGTCGTACCACAACGAAACAGCTGTCTGTGAATGACACAGTTACAATTATATATATATATATATATATATATATATATATATATATATATATATATATATATATATATGTATGTATGTATGTATGTATCAACATCATCATCATCATTAATCTTTTAACGTCCGTCGTTGGACATAGATCTTCTCCAGGATTCGCAACAATTCCATATCGTGGGCATCACAGAGCCAGTATTTCCTGAATTTGTCTAGTTCATCTCTCCATCTTGTGTTCTGTCGGCCTCGGTTTCTTATGTGACCTCTGGGGATCCATGTTGTTAGATGTGATGTCCATCAGTTGTCTTTCATTCTTGCAACATGGCCTGTCCATTGCCATTTGAGTTTTATCAATAGTTTCTATGATGTCACGGACTCCCGTTTTCTTCCTTATATACTGTGCTGTCTTGTAATCTCTCCATGTAAGGATGAGCATGATTCTCTCATGGATACGTTGCATACTTCTCAGTTTGTAGGTCTGTCTCTTGGTTAGGTTCTATATTTCAGCTCCATAAGTGACTATCGGAAGAATGCATTGGTTGAATACTCTTCTTTTTAGGATTATTGGGGTGCACCTGGTTTTCGAAAGTTGAGCTTTCTCTGTCGAAGGCTTGCCATCCCAAAGTGATTTTTTGCTTGATTTCCTCCTCTTTTGAGGATCTCATGGCGATTCGTTGTCCTGGGTAAATGTCGTGGTCTACTTTTGCGAGTTTTGCATCTTCTATCTTGACAGTAATGTTCTTATTCTCTTATTCTCAACATGATTATTGCACATGATTTTCGTGTTACGGAAGTTCATGTGAAGGCCGACTTTTTGCTTCCTTTGTTTAGATCGTCTAGCATTAGTTGGAGGTCATGTAGGTTCTCCGCGAAAAGGACGATGTCGTCTGCAAATCTAAGGTCGTCTATTTTGATTCCTCTATTTTCCAAGTCCATGTTTCGGAAGATCATCTCAAGACAGGCTGTAAAGAGTTCGGGTGATCTGGTATCACCTTGTCTTACTTTTTTGGAGCCGAAATGGTTCAGAGTCCTTGCGTAGCCTAATGAAGGAGTTGCTGTGGTTGTATATATATTGCAGTACTTTGATGTATACAGGGTCTTCACTTTGTAGGGTGATGGCCTTTATGACCATGAGAATTTCTACAGAGTCGAATGCCTTCTTGAAGTCAAAAATGTTACTGCAAGTGGTATTTTGTATTCTGTTCCCTTCTCTTTCAGCTGATTTATTGAATGAAGATTGTTCATGGTCGAGCAATTTCTTCTCGATCCAGCCTGTTCTCGCAGTTGATTCTTGTCCAGTGTTTTAGTAATGCGGTTGGGGATATATATATATATATATATATATATATATATATATATATATGTATATATATATATATATATATATATATATATATATATATATATATATATATATATATATATATATATATATATATATATATATCCTGAAAAATACTTGTTATTGAAACACTTTCATCTCTTTAAAAAGATATACAGCAGGGTCCCCCGGGTATAAGTTAGGAATTTCTTTATATATATATATATATATATATATATATATATATATATATATATATATATATATATATATGTGTGTGTGTGTGTGTGTGTGTGTATTCCCAATGGCATTGTTCATCTACACATATGCATGATAAAATAACCTCGAAAGACTTGTTCGTGATCAGTGTTTGTTCATCATCAAGTGTGGTCAAAGTTGTTTATATCTTCAACCTTTTGAGATAAAAACGTAATTAAACATGCAATTATCCATAGGTATATCTTTTAGGAATTACTTTCATCCTATGAATCCCTAGCTCATAGCTATGATGGTGTCTCTACTGAAAGTACAAAATGCCTTGTAAACTACAAAGATACAATTGTAACAATAAATATTCAGTGTGACTGAAAAAGCACATTTATCTTCAGACATCATATCATGGCACCCAGTATCTGGGTGGTGGCACTGAAAGAAAACAATGATGCACTGTTCTGTTCAGATTATATATACTATTTTATTATCTGCACATGAAGAGCGCTCTGGAATATAATGCTCTATGAGTTTCGTGAGCTGATCGTAATGCGAAAGGAATCAAATAAAGACACGACCAAGGGGCTTCATTGAAGTGATGAAATATTAATTATATTTTATCACTTGCATCAGGGTAACAGCCAAGCTACAGATAAAGAGTTGAAAAGAGTAAAAAGAAAGTAAGTGAATACATTTATTATTTAAGAAGTTGATAAAAGGATAGTAAGTGTTTGTAGGTGATTGTTGGATACGATTTTTTCCAAAGAAAGAAAAGTGTGTTTCAACAACGGAACAAGACTTCACTCTTTTATGAAGAATTAGTTCCATATTAGTTTTGAGTGGCTTTTTCTGTAATCATACTGCTGCAATTTGTAACAATGCTTCAAGTCAATGCACTCACGCAGCTATCTTTGATGGACGTAGTGTACTGGAGATTTCTTGCTGGATTATGCTCTACGAATGGGTAATAGCGATCAAATAAAGACATTTACTTGAAAATGATTCATTTTACTCAAAATATCCAAGTCAAGAACTTGAAATCATTTGCATCTGTTTGGTTTTGTTATTCGGTTTGATGTGTGGATCAGTTGGTCAAAATAAATAAAAAAGAATAATCGACGGGACAGTATATCCACGTGACATTCGCTTTTTAAACGTAACGAAAATGTCTCATTTTTCACTCAAACAGGTCTGGTTTATCACTCAGGATAAACCATCCATTTTTACTTAATAAGGAGAAAATGTTTAGATTTTTAGCACTCGAGCTCCATAGCTATAGCCTATACGCGTGATACATACATAAATAGCCAGCCAGATAGATAAAAAAAATGAAGAAACTTATTTTGACAGTTTTGGTCACAGTTTTACCAATTTTCCTGATACATGAAAATAGATACATCGAAGAGATCTTAAGAGTTATGAAATGAATCCCCAATTATTGTACTGAAAGCCAGTCATCAGCCAAAGAAATTGATACTGTGTACATGGGGTTTTAAATAGATTCCTCTAATATAATTTCGTTTTGGGGAAGCAAACGATTGATTCGAGTAAGTATCGCTCATAATTACTGCAAATAAAAGCAGCAATTGACGAAAAGCGTCTGGAATTACTTGAAATGAATGGGCGTCATATTCCATCAGGATAAACCTTGACCGAATGTTTGAATAATCATCAGACAAAAATTATTTGGCTGTGATGTTTTCACACATCAGCCATGTTCACCAGATATTGCACCTTCGGATTACTAAAAAAAAAAAAATAAATTCCCTGGATTACTGCAAAAGGCACACGGGGAAGTTCTTTGCTGAGAATGTCAAAATGTTTTGGGATTATAGAATTATGAAGTTGTAAAAAAAAAAAAAAAAAAAAAACAGAAGACAAACAATAATTATGTTGTTCAATAACGTTTATGTCGAAAATAAACCAGCCTGGCTAATGCAGGGTCAAACTCCACTCGTACTTCTGGTCCAAGCAAAGATGATTACTGCAACTTTTTTTTAATTGTATGTATGATAAGTAATTTGTAGATACATAAGACTTGTCAGTTTCGTTCAGTTGGTAAGAGAGTCATATAGCAATTGCTTGGTCGTAATTTCATGTTATGGAATTACTACTTTTATATATCTACTCGGTACAACGTGACGGGTTATATGGACAATGAAGAGTTTAGTGTCCTGGAATCGGTGAAGACTGTTCTTGATTTTGCTGTTTGTACGTAGGAAAAATGAAGTCAACTCCTTGAGTTTAACCAAACAAATCTATTAAACGTCACCTACAGATGTGTGAAGAAATACGAAAACTGACGTCTCGATACGAAAATTGAAAGAAGTTTATCTATGTATGTATCAGCAGAGTGGTTAATGGGCAAGTTTCAAAAGCAATTGTTGTACTTCGATAGGTAACTCATATCAATGGAGTAATATTAATCTTAGCCTAAACACAATCTAATATTGCCCTAATGTACATACCAATAATTATTCATATGTTTCATTGAAATATATTTAATGATAAGATTTCGCTGTACATATTATCAGCCCGTCTATACGCAGTAATGGACTGTTACTCTTGCTAATCCTACTCCTGAACCTAACGAGGTTGCCAGACTCACTATCGTCAAAGATACTGAGATCTGTTTCATTGGATCTAAGGACAATCCGATCGTTGGCAAATAATCCATCCCTTGAATTGAATCTACCGGTCAATGTGAGCCAGAGAATTGTCAATGAGTCTCCATTGTTGGCAATTACTCAAGGTTGGGAAGAAAGTGTTCGGAAATTGAATGCTCTCTGTCGGATAGATTTTTTTAGATAATCCCAAACGTTTAGAATAGCAACCATGAACACTCGTGGAAAAGTAAATTGGGGCAGTGTCCCTGTTCGCTGATCGAAATGACTAATTCCTTGAAAAACCGATTGATTTCAGGTCGGTTCTGAACTGGATCAAACCCAATGATAGAGGGATTGAGATGTAACAAAGTTGTAAGCAGTGGAGGGTCCAACTTGGAAAATAGTGTTCGATTTCTGGTTGCAACTGCTAATATCACTTTCGGACAAATGCCTTTGGGAAAGGCATGTACTCGACATTCCATTCTCTGGGTATTGAGTATATCTTGAGTATGTTTTGTTTTTTTTTTTTTACACCAGTACGTTATTACCACAGTAAAAAACAAAAAAAAAAAAACAAAAACAAAAACAAAACAATATGATGCAAAAGCGCATAGGCAATCCCCGTTTTGTATTATGAAAGAAAAAAAAAAAAAGAGAAAGAAACCCCGCTTGTCTGGTGTTCACTTGCCGGCTTTCTACGCCGTCAATTATTGTTCTGTGTTAACGACAAAACTTAGAAGATCGACACAACTAAATTCCCCAACTCCTTTTGTCCTCATTTGAACTGGTTCTGCATTAAGCTAATATCGGAAACTTTACTCACTTACTTGGAGCATAATTCATGGTTTTCTCTCGGTACTGACCTGATCTTATTCTCTTCCTGTCGAAAACACTGTCTGGAAACTATGGGTGAGTTATTTTGATTGCATCACAAAGATTCCTGCATAAATAACTGTGATGATTTGCTGATACTTAGTTGATCAAGATTAGAGTTCTGCTTTGAAGGCTTTGACCGCCATTTTAAAACGCTGGTGTTGCCTTTGCGTATCTTTTTATCAAAACGTTATGACGAAAGCCGGGTAGAATTTGAACATTCCATTGCCTGAACAAAAGCACGTGACCTCATGTCGGCTGGACCAAGCAATATTGAACGACGATTAATTTAGCCAACGCCGACCCGCTGATTAAATCAAATCACGGGACCGGAGCTGTTTCAGAGAGGAATGATGGACCTTAATAATCGGTCACAGGCTGCAGAGCAGATGCGTTAAATGGCCAACTGATGTTACGCCAAGCTGTAAGGACGACTGCAATTGAGGAATATGAAAAGGGCAGCGAACAGAAAAGAGAAAAGGGAACGGGTAAAGAAGAAGAAGAAGAAGAAGAAGAAGAAGAAGAAGAAGAAGAAGAAGAAGAAGAAGAAGGAGGAGGGGGAGGAGGAGGCCAGATGAGGTTGTAGAATGAAGGAATGGTGATTGTACTGCGTAAATCGGCGAATGATTATGACGTAGGAGTTATTGATTCTTTGTAAAGGCTCTTGATACATCACATCTAACCCAAGTACATATTCGGAAGAAGATGGTCGTTACTGTATTTAGCAATGTAATAATCATATCCCTGACTTTTAAAGATCAGACTGAATAATATTGGCTGAACAGTACAGGTATATCAAATCAAAGCGTTAATTATGAATCAATTTTGATCGATTTTCCTTGTAAAGGTATGCAGTATCAATATGTAGGAGCCAGGATATCTATCAATCAATCTATGAGTTTGGTACGAAAATCATTGAGTGTTAAACAACAACTCATTGGAAATCTTTCTTGTTTGAAATCGTTTTCATATATATATATATATATATATATATATATATATATATATATATATATATATATATATATATATTCAGACGTTATAAGTCCACTTCTGGTGAAAGACCTTTGGTATCTTCATACGCATAATTAATACCTTTATTGTCATTCTGTTTAGATTGTTTACATGGAAC
Organism: Thysanoteuthis rhombus; assembly: GCA_963457665.1. Classification (NCBI taxonomy): domain Eukaryota; kingdom Metazoa; phylum Mollusca; class Cephalopoda; order Oegopsida; family Thysanoteuthidae; genus Thysanoteuthis; species Thysanoteuthis major. The sequence continues at coordinate 24,782,718 of OY735229.1, read as the reverse complement.
GATTGTATTAAGCATTGGTCGGATCATTTGTGCTAGATCAACATGTTGTAAGAGAAAAACACATTTCTATTTCCACCAAATATACAATAATAATTAATCGTAATTGATGGAATTTTCGGTGAAGTTCAAACGGTGTTCCTGCCTTAATACTTGAATTTTTGAAATAAAATCTACGAAGAACTCGATAAACTGTGCATTACATACAATATTTTAGTACAATGTGCAACTAAAAACATACACCATGTATCTATGCGCAACTACTTTAATTTACGCTGAAAAGAGCGGAAGATTTACACCAATAATTTTATAAATTTATCAATATATATATTTTTGAATTGACCAGATTCTGGGATATCGTAAATTTTTATCGGCTAAATTATTAAAAAAATCAGCCTGCTGCAGCCGAAAATTAATTATTTGGTAATCTTGGTATGATTATTTACATTAACGATCAAGCTGCTTTCAGATTAGTTCATAATCAGTTTTCAATATCCGACTGTTGTTGACACTTATTGATTTGAATTTTGCTAAATCACTTGACCTTGTCTTAGATAAAGTCCTTTGATAGAAAGTATTTTGAAATGAAGTATAAGCATTATTCAATGAATTATTCAGGCTAGCATCATTAGTCATCTATTGTTTTGATCAGTAAATTGTTGCTAGGGTGTTATCCGGTCTTCCTCCGCTGAATGTAACACCCAGTAATCTTGAAGCAGCTTGGGATAAGATTCTTTTCCTTTTTAACGATATCCTGGTTAAATTTATCACTTCTATAAGAGAATTCTAAAGATCTGAGCCACATAGTTTCATAATACACTTGTAAGTTTTGTTTGATAAAAAGACTACTGGTATACTTTGATAAGAGTGGTTGATTTGTTCCAAAATTTTCCTTCCCTTTCTTTTTACTCTTCGAACCGCACTGTTCAAGATCTTATAACTCAATCAGTCTTTACTTAGCGATTTGTACAACAATACCTTGACCACAATACATCAAAACCTACACTAACGAAAAAAAGTAACTGTTCAAAGTATTGCAGTATGCATGACAGAAACCTCACAACGCATTTCTCTAAATGAAACCAATACATAAAGATAACTCTTCGTTTTTGCCTTACACTGGAATCTGGAATCTAAAGAAGATCGGAGAGTTCTGGTCGAAAAGCATTCAGCTTAATATGCAGTCCAAAATATCACATTCCATAACTGTAGAAGAAAGGTGTCCAGGAAAAGATTACTTGGGAATAATGTTAGAAAGGACCGTTCTATCTTCAGGTTTTCGCAGATTTTACAAGTAGAGAGGTGGACTAAGATGACCTGGGTTTTACAGCAGAATCATAGTTTTCAGCCATTAGGAAGCTTATTACCGAATCGTGTACCTCAGTACCAATAACCTGCCATCCCATCGTTTCGGTTAAGCATAATAGACTGTTTTTAAAAAAAGATCCTACAATGTATCAAGATAAGTTGGAGAATATCTAAAAACTAGCTTGGAGGTCGGATTAAAGATGCCCGACTTCTTTCGCTTGCACGAATAGACATATTTAGAAGGAGTAGGAGGAAATAAGAGGTGGTGGGAATCTTATGACGTCTCAGCTTGTCAGTCAAGCAGAGACGGCATTCGGCACTTAAGATGGCCACGCGTTTAAATAGAAGCAACGAAGTTTTGTAATCAGCGATCTTCAATAAATTCTTATTGTTGGATGAAATAATGCAATGAAATGTTTTTCAAAATCAACTTTTACCTTCATCTTAACATTGATAGAAAGCAACAAAAAATTAAGATGGATTTGTTATTCAGATTGAAGTAAAGAATAAACAGACCCAATCTTTCTTCAACTCGAATTGTGAGAGCAGAAATGCTGACTCGTCAATTTTCAATATCTTCAATACGATATCAGTCGAAAAAGACACTCAAAAGAAAAGTCAGAAATTTCTAGTTCCCTTTAATTTGATTTTATGTTCAACGCTTCAAGATTTCATTTTCCGTGTATTTCATAGAATTTCCCCCGTTTCTTTACTATTTTTTAATATCATGCACCCAAATACTTTCAAGTCATTGAGATTCAACTATCCTGGTAACACAATAAGAAACAGTCAACCAAAACTGTCCACACAGGTTTCATCAGTTTCTGGTTGGCTCTGTATGTATGTATCACGCCTACAGGCTGCACCGATACAGTTTTTTTTAAAATCTTGAATAGGACCCTTAGTTTGTTTTTTGAAAATTGGGGGTTTTAGTGATCCAAGAAAAGGCGAGAGAAGTAACTTGTCCATTGATGTTGGTCACAGGGCGATGTTTATTGAGTGACTAACCAGACCAGTCCTGGCTATGTTTCTCTCTAAGACAAATTTTATATCGTGACAGCAATATTACACTACGTCTTGAAGCGATGGTTAGCAAGCTAGTCTCACAGACCTTTACTACCGAGCTGAGTTTTATTCTCACTGGATGCCACCCTCCCCCCACTTGTGACCTTGTGCCATACTTAGTTAAACTCAGCAAATATTAAACAGCTTTGCTAACCTGACCGTCTCAACGTGGAGTAGTGGTGAGCATTCTGGTCTTGCAGAACATTGCTTCTTTGGTGAGTTCGATCCTCCCTGGATATTTCACATTTGCAGCCTGGTACCAAATCAAGATCAACTAAGTAACTATCTATATCCCAAAATAATACAAATCGTTCTTCTTCTTCTTCTTCTTCTTCTTCTTCTTCTTCTTCTTCTACTTCTTCTTCTTTTTCACTGTTCTATCGTTGTCCTCTTTATTTTCTCATTGATCCAACGATGTTTTTGCTTTCTTTTTTTCCTTTCTCTCTTGATTTTATTACCCCTTCCTCCTCCTTCTTCCTTATCAAACCCCTGGCTTCGGCCACAATATGTAATTAATTATCATAATTGCTGCCAACTTCTCCCTTTAGGGAGAATCTAAGTGTCAGTCAACACCATCATAATCATATGATAGTTTCCTTTTGAATCGTTAATGCTCTTCATGCAAACATCATGCATATCATTATCATCAGTACCAAGACACTATTGTGACACTTTCATCATCATCCTCATCGTGAATGAAATTATCATCATAATTATTGTAAAAATCATAAGCATCATCATTTTGCTCTAATTATCGTGATTTTCAATAAAATAGTTATTTGAAAATCATTAAAATTATAACTTGATAATTTCATTTCAATAATAATAATCATCATTTGAAGCTCACAAAGTTAGATGGCAAATCAAGCATCAATGCTATCAGCAGCAGTTTTGGCTACGTCCTCACATACAGTTCATTAGTAAGAGGATTAGTACTAACTGTTGTTTTTTTTTTCACACCATTTATTAGTGGTGGCTTTCATTGGAGATTAAGCGACAAGTCTCCTCACTTCTTTTACTTTTTCCTCGGTATTTTAGCAGATTTCAGCATCTTCAGCATTATTATTATCATTATGAACTCGTTATGCTTTCGTACCAGTATTATGTAGTGGCCTTCACACCAGTTGTCATTGGTAATTTCACTCAGGATCAAGTGGCGGTCAGTCTCTTCATTATCCCAGCAAAATCATATGATTGAACTTCAATCATATCTCCAAACGATCTATATTCAATATTTTGCAGTGTCTTATCTATATTTACATGGATTGTTAGTTCTTATGAAATTGTTCATGGCTGCCATCCATACGGACGGAGTTTGTCTCTTCAAATGTCCTCTTCGCAACCATGTCCATGTTGTCTCGTCGACAATACCCTTTCTTAGCTTCATGAAATGTCTGTTCATCATCATCATCCTTACCTTTATCAAAATCATTGTTATTTTTATTGTTAGATTATTTCACTTTAACTTTATTACCTTCAAGTAATCATTATCTTTATCATTTATCAAATCAACACCATCGTCAACATTATCATCATTCAATGTAATGGAGGATGTCACTGCAACAGCATGAATATCTAATATCCCTTCCGCCCAGTGGCTTAATCCACTTTGACAATAAAGCGATTCACATGCAAGAAGACGGGTAACCATCACAACGCTGAATAGCCATACATCCATCGAGAGAGAGAGAGAGAGAGAGAGAGAGAGAGAGAGAGAGAGAGAGAGAGAGAGAGAAGAGAATAAGGAGGATTCTACGAAAGGACAGAAGAAAGCTGATATGACAAAGATGAAAGGCATCAAAGTGAAATGTAAAACCGTCAGTGTTGGAGAGCAAGAGGTTATACCAGGTTTGTAGAATTAAAGAAACAAATAGCAGTGGCGGTAAGTTTGCCTCGTGGACCATTAACTTTTTTAGTAAGTTTAATAAATGTCAAAGCAGCCTAGGGATCAAATTTTGACTCACTGTTGACAGCAAATCTCCAGCATTCTACTCAGTAATCTAGCCTTTTAGTAATACTGACATATCGATGGTCTTGATTCTTTCTGGGAATTCTTGTTACTCCAACCTTTTTTCTGTTTTTAAAATTTTTTTTTTAATTGTTCTCAAGATTATCAATGGTATTATTATTCGTTGACATTTGTACCTATTTTGGACTGGTGTCAGGGCTCGGTATTCCAATCGAGATAAAGGGTGACATTTCAAATTCAAATTTTCGTGGTAGGCAAGAATTCCCCACGTGTGAGACTGGCGAAACACAATCTTCCTTCACCAGTTTCCATTCATGTAGGCTTGAGAAGCAACAAGTTGAACTTTGATGATATCAACGTGGCTTTGCATTTTCTACCGATGGGAGCGGTGTTCAAACTCACGTAAAAGCCATAATATTGAATGCTGTTTTTTTTAGGTGAGATAACTCTATCTTCTTGGAAGATTGATAAAACAAATTTCCGAGTCACATTTATCTGGAGTGACTTTGTGCCCCACTGTTCTAAGCTCAGTATCTATCAATCTATCCCGGGAGAGACACATTCATCCTAGTCAGACCATGCACATGCTCTGATCAAAGGCATAAGTAATTACTAAATGGACTATCATTCTCGTCAGTTGATAAAATACTGATTTATCTTAACATTAAATGTGTTATTCGGAGTTACTTTCCTCAAATATAGATGTCTCTCTCTTGGAACAAAATTATTCTCTATTCGTTTCTTTATCTTTGATGATCAATTTTTTTTTATGAAACTTGGTTAGAATTTTAAAGAACGAAATAAAAATCCGTATTCATGTCAAATGTTATCTAGACGCCTCATTGAGGTAACGTGTGAGTCAAATCACATTAAGGCAATGACGACACATCAAATCAAAAAGACTGGCTTCGTTTTTTTTAGTCATTAAGAACTTTTTCCAAAGACAACGCACTTCAAGAGAAACCTTGTTGGTCGACAGCATTGCTTGATAAGAAATGTTAAAGTGAAGAGACAGGGTATTTTATCATTGATTTTTCAAACTTACTGTGTACTAGTATCTTAGTAGATATATTTAATCCTACACATGAATTTTCTGTACGTAAAAATGTATGTATGTACGTATGTTTCCACATATTTCACGCTCTAACCCCCCCCCCCAAAATGGAATTCAAATATGGCCGATTGCCCTGCTATGTTTCTCAAGTCGATACTATTTTGGGTTAGTCTACCACGTTTCGTGGTTCTGGATTGAATGATTTGTTTCCTGTGACATTACCTCTGGTCTTTGCCAGCATGCTTGACGATGTTAGTGATGGCTGATAGAAAAAACCCAGAGTGGGGAGAATTTTGTTTCCTTTTGGAAAAACTTTTGCTGCTGAAACTGTTATAATACTTCGACCTTCGACGAGCTGAAATGAGGATGATCATCGGTCTGCAACCAACAAATATCGTTGTCAGACCATTGTTCACAAAGGATGAAAAAAATATTGCCTGGATGTGTGTCACAATTTGATAGATAGAATTACAACGAAATGACTCAGTTTCTTTAAAAATTTGAAAAAAATCCAGCCATTTTCTCATAGGGAGGTACTCATTTCTAGACGGCTACATATTCATAATTAATACCTTGTAACATCCATTTTGATTGTGTATGTTCCTATAAGAATAATGAAAATTCTGCACTGCTCAGTTTAGAAGAAAATTAACTTTCTATAAAAGAGTAATAGGAGTGTTTATTTATGGGCGATATTGTAATTCTCTTATTTCACGACATATAATTCACAAATCAAAAAACAATTACTACATAAAAATAACTGCACCCTTTAGGTCAAAGTTACGTTTTTGAGCAGCACTTGACACAAGCATGAATTGTGTTTCCACGGCAACAGAATGTTCTGACTCAGAAGACAAAAGTGAAAAATTTCCAGAAATCAAAAATGTCAATAATCGTGATTTAACTTCACATAAGCAATTCAATTTGCCTAACTACTTTAATTTTTCTCTCGAATTTAAATTTTTCTCTCAAAAAATTTCTATCATTGAAAATGTTTGCTTTTATCTTTTATTTTCATCAATTTTAGCCAACATTTCTGAGTGTACTCTATATGGCATAAAAGACCCTGTTTTCATTTACACACACACACACACACACACACACACACACACACACACACACCTTTTTATATATACATTGCATTACTGGTACATTGAGTGCATGATAACAGGTCATTTCAAATAATAGTTTTGATATAATATAATCAATCTCTTGGATCATATATATATATATATATATATATATATATATATATATATATATATATATATATATATATATATTCTTAATACATAACCGTCATATTGAAAGAAACTAATGGACCGAAAATGAAATGAGATTAGAATCTAGAGTGAAAGTGTCGATTAAATGTTAAAATTTAGCCTAAAGCAATCAGACCTGAGCTAACAGCGAAATGAAGGTGTAGCCATTGTTAAGGACCAAATTTCCGCATTCAATCGAAGTACTGAGTACTATTGGAATAAAGATATTCTGAATATATATGTGCGACCTGTACATCTTTTATTTACTTATGTATGCATGTGTGCACACGTGCGTGTGAATGCATGCAAATGTATAGATACTTATATAAGTGCGTGCACGCCTTTAATACCTTTAAAACTTTCTTACTAACAAATGGTTACTCACTCACACGGAAAACACAAACAGATATGAAGCATATATGTCTACACATTCTCTGTGTGCTCACACACATACAGAGAGAGAGAGAGAGAGAGAGAGAGAGAGAGAGAGAGAGAGAGAGAGAGAGAGAGAGAGAGAGAGAGAATCGGCTAAACACACACACGCATATAGAGATGCACAATAACACAAGACAGTATACATTGACACTCCCAACCACTCACTAAGCTAGATACACGCACTAACATATACATGCACACGAATAAAACGAACACAAGTTGAGAAACAACAAACACACACAAAAAACAAAACCAAAAACCTGCCCAAGCAGACTAAATCACGTACGAGTAAAATGCTGTTGATTCTCTGATTTCGTTCAGATGTATTCTAACCCTCTCCAGTCGGGTCTGTTTTAGTTCAATTAATACGAAATCTATCGGCAGGGAGTCGGAATGAGTAGGATGAGTCACCAGTCGAAGATGCAAACATCGTCACCACCATCTCCACCAACTTCTGCAGGAACGTCGACATTCTACTATCAACAGTTTTGCTGCCAGGTTCCTGTTTCCCCATTCATCTCTGTCCGGACTTTGCAGTCAGACACGAAGACGCCTTAATACAGGGACGGTTAGAAATCTGAGGTAAGAAAAACTCGAATTTTTAGGCGTTGCACAATGCAACACCTCGTTATTATGGCATTTGTCATTTTGACAAAGAAAGCAACAGGTTTAGTTAGTTACTCAATAGAAACCATCACGTGACCAACGGTTTTTGGCAGCTAATCATGTTGGTGGTGACAAATTAAAAAAATTGAGAAAAAAGGTGATCAATGAATAAGTTACGTCACTTGTCTTTTGTTGATTGGTTATTGCTAAAAAGAAGTTTGAAGTTTCAAAAAAAAAAAAAAGTAAAAAAGCGCCACTACTTATTGATACCAAGGGATTAATTTAGCATAAACTTGTATTGCAAATTGAACCTTCTCAAACCTATTTAGGGTGAATTTAGAAGCGAAATCCTTTTTTGACATTAAAAGGAGTGAAGTAAACGTTTAAATTTCAGCTAACTTCATTGATGTGGCCTGTTTCCGTGATATATATATATATATATATATAGATAGATAGATATAGATACATTGCCAGCTAGACTTACTTTAAAACTGAGGAAACTTATGCTCACAGTTTTTGCAACCGTTTAGGTTGATGTTTCTGATTAATGATTCAAGTTTGAAGACTTTCTGTTATTTAAAAACAAAGGATTATGCTCTGTGTTACAGGAACAGTCATTTTCTTTTTTGTTGCCTTTAATCCCTCCTCACATGCTGAAATGATTGGGGATTGAAGTCTTTAGGATTTGGGTAAGATATTAAGAGACACTGTGTGTGTGTGTGTGTGTGTAGGCGGGCGCATGTTGGGCAATAAATAGGCGATGAAATTGAGCACAAAAACATTTGATTTTCAAGACATTTTTAGAGGAAATTCAGATTAGAAAGAAAAATGTGCATAATATATACATATACATGGAGAAACATCAAGCCAGCTCATTCGAGTTTTGGGTGGGGGTGACTAGTACATGGCCAATCAACCAAGCCATAGCTCAGCGATACAGGAAAATGGCAGCAAGGTACCAGGATTTGTGGTTTTCCTACCTTCAAAGTAGAGGGCCGAGCCATTTATATTGATGTGTGTTACCGCAAAATCGGACAGTCAAGGAGTAAGCTCTGATCCTGCCGACCATTGTTGTGGGATGAGGCCGTGCTGGAAGTGCAAGTAAAAACATAGGAAGAAAAAAAAAGAAAAGCAGTACTGGTGAAATTTCAACTTGTTGAGCTTTTTTTTTTGAACTTAGCTTTTCTCTCTTTTCATTCCTGCTAGTGTCTGGGAAATTACATACACGTAATCTTCCAACGGACCTTTGTCACTGGATTCAACTACAGAATTAAAGCAAAGGAGGCGAGATAGCACCCTAAGCTTAGTGTTTGCTTCAGTGGACAACCCTTCTCCTTCATTCATTGTGCAAAGATTAGTCAGTTGAAAGATTTGTTAGCGTAGGTCTAGCCAGCCACTAGTGGTCCTGCACCAGGTACGATGTCCCCCCGAGAAGCCACGTTTGCAAGGCAAACTTATGATATATATAGATGCATGCATGTGTGTGTGTGTGTGTGTGTGTGTGTGTGTGTGTGTGTGTGTGTGCAAAAAGACCCATGAATTCCATTAAGGGACAATTTTCAATAGATTAACTGAAAAAATAACATTTTCAATGATTGAAATGGTAAATGTGATTAATAGATCATCCATCGATTCAATTCTATTGCCGTTGTTTTCAATTTGCTCGATTTATCTTTTAAATAGCTCACCTAAGTTTTAATTTTTGGGGGTATTTTTTTTTTATTTGATCGCTCTGTTTTTTTTAATTGCTTGCTATGATTTAAGCATACTTGAAAAAATGTATAGAGTACACTGATTTTTATTTCTGATGCAATGAGATATCCCCCAAAACTTCCGTGTGTGTGTGTATATATATATACATATATATGAAAATCCAACTTAGGAATAGGGGCCACACCATAATTTTATACTAATAACAAATTGATTAAATTCTAATGAATCAGATTCCATGGACATCGCAGACCGTCGTCTTCTCGCTGATGACTCACACTGCTAATCACGTGACTTACACCGACTGACTAACAGGATAACATTTCCTCAGTCGGGAAAAAATGACGGAAAAACAGACGATACAGAAATAGTTATTGCCATGATTTAATTCTCGATCATATCTAGTTCTTGGTGAGTGTAAACTCCGATATCGATCGAAAGCTTCAGTTAATCGAGCTGGTTTTATTTATCTAATAAATTATTGTATTGGAAACAAGGGAAGACATTTGACCATAATGAACAACAACAACAACAACAACAAAATCCCAAAAGAAAACAGAAAAAGAATACTGGAATCCATCGAAGCAAATGATTTTACTAATAATTACCTTAGGTAGTGTTTATTGGGGCACCCGATGTGCGAATGATATATGCTAACTGTATTTTTACGTGTTACATGTATTGCATTTTGATAATAAAAATGCTCAAAGGAGCACCTGATCTGGAATAAGATGATTTTATATTGCATTTTAAAATACTGTAGCGTCGGTGAACATGCCTCCGACTTAGAACCAATGAAATTAAAGGATATGGATTTGAATGTGCACTTTTGAGGAAACACGCAATCGTTGATGAGTTTTTCATGAGGTTTGAAGTTGTCAGCTCAGCGATTGCATCCATGGCTTTTATCGCTTAAATTCTTGAGCAGCTTTATGCATCTGTGCAACAAGTTGGGTATTATACCGTGATATTATCATCTCATGGAAGAATGTCTATAGCTTTTCAATTAAGAGACGGCTAGCGTGACCCTGAATCGTTCTATCAGACATTAAGGAAAAGATGGGATTTAACTGTGCAGTCATTTTGGCTAAGATTTAAGAAAAAAAGTTCTATTTATCTCTGAATCTCTCCATCAATCATTTTCCTTCTCTTTCCCTCTCTTTCTCTCTCTCTGTATATATCTATCATGTTATTTATCTCTTGCCCTGTCTATATCTGTTGTTATCTATCTATCTATCTATCTATCTATCTATCTATCTATCTAAATCTGCTAATTATCAATGTTAATTATCTATCTACCTATTATCTTCGTATCTGTTTATGCCTGCTTACTTGTGGAAGTGGTAGCACCTTTGTTTCTGGCGTTAGTAGTCAGTACTTAAATGGAATAAGAGCCAAAATTCAGAACTGTGATATTAAAGATAAGCTAAATAATCATATTGTATTATTCTTGCAAGAAAATTTAGTTATGATGTGATATTCTATCACACAAAATTGACTCGATAACCAAAACATAGATGTAATAGTCACTAACCATAGAACCACTTGACAGTAAACCCTTTTAACTAATCGAAGTTTTACTTATTTAGCCTTGATAATGTTCCTTTAAAGTCAAGGAGAGTGAACATACACGTAACATTAATAAATAACATACAAATTAATACTAATCCATTCGATAAACCACCGTTATTATCCATTAATACATATTTTCATAATTACTTTTACCTTTTTTAAAATTAACACGGTACTTGTATTTGTTACTATTATATTATCATCATCATCATCACCATCATCAGCAGCAGCCTTTTAGCACCCGTTGTTGGACATAGACTTTTCTCAAGATACCCCAACCCTCTCTAACATAGGCGTCACGTAACCACTACTTTTCTGAACTTATCTAGTTCGTCACGCCCTGTTTCGCATGTGATATCTGGGGATCGTTGTGAGTCTTGATTGTTCAGCAGATTTCTCACGGATTCTACAATATCTCTGACCCTTGTCTTTGCTCTAATGTATTGTGCTGTTGTGATATCTCCATGTGAGGTTGAGCATGATTCTCTCTTGAGCTCGTTACATGATTATCAGTAAAAGGGCTAGTCTTTCGGTTTGGTCCCACTTTTCAGCTCCATAGGTGACCATCGGGAATCCTCCCAAAGCGTTGGTTGTATACCTTTCTTTTTAGCATTTGCAGGATCTTCTAATTCTTGAACATTGAGCTTGCCCTGTCAAAAGCTTGCGAACTTAGTGTGATTTTTTACTTGATTTCTTCCTTTTCTGAGGATTTCATGTAGATTTCTTGTCCTCGGTAGATGTAGTGGTCTACTTTCTCCAGTTCTGCGTCTTCAATCTTGATTGTTGTAGCTTTGTCTTCAACATATTCGTTGTACATGACATTTGTTTTACTAAAATTCATGCAGAGACCAACTTTCTTACTTTCTTCGTTCCGCCTGGAAAATTCTCAGCAAAAAGGCCAATGTCGTCGCAAATCTAAAGTTGGTTAGAAATAATTAGTAATGATACACTTCACTCAAAGGTTCTATGCAGGAGTTTATATTAGTATCTGGCATATATTACTTTCCTTTTGGCTTATGATATGCTTAGGAAAATTCATCTTCAACATGTAGGACGCAGGATTTCAAGACTTATTTTGGAAAAGAATTAGCGTTTTTCTGACGTAAGCAAATATGATAACAATTAAAAAGTCTTCAAGTATTTTGTAATATAATAGAGACAGTGTGACTGTGTTTGGTCTTAGTGATTTTCAGTAAAATAGTGGACTTAACAACCACACATCTCTGTTGTATTATTTTTCATTCGATACGTTTTTGCCTACTCACCCAAACCCAATGAACTCTGTAGGAAGTGCCATCAACTTGACATGACGAACCTAACGATAAACTCTTATCAAATGGTTGCATTGAACTCCGCCTTCAATATCATGAGCATCAAACGAATTGTGATGACTTCAGTCAACAACATAGTTGTAATTTACATTTATGCAACGGTAAAAAATTCATTTGTTATCCCTTATTTCAATACTGGGTTCTTACATGACTAGGCTACCATACATAAAGCATCAACAAGAAAGCCTTGACTTTTACGTTCAGCTGCCGATTCATTTACTTTGATATTTTTTGGGGATGATTTGAATAAAACATCGAAATAATAGGTCACCTACAACTGTTGTCTGATACTCAAATTTTGGGTGATCTTTTGCTAATCATTACAAGTCGATTCAGCCATTTACGAAGTCGGGGCGGTAGGGCAGAATATTAGAGATGGTGACACTATTGACGAATTTATCAATATATACACACACACACACACACACACACACACACACACATATATATATATATATATATATATATATATATATATATATATATATATATATATATATATATTATTCAATACTATTTATCAACAAGTTCTCCCACTTAAAACAAAAACAAAAATGATTCCTTCACTGTGATATCAACAAATAAAATATTGACCACTTTTTAAATGCTAATTTAAAAACAGTATTTCTTGAATATAATGAAAGTAAAGGGTGTATATAGAAGAAATCAAGAAATATAAACTAAAATGTGTTCATGATAATGAATCTATCAAATTCATTGTCATAAACAGCTTTGCATCATTAAAAATCGATATGAAATTAATATGACTTTTAAATGAAATGTTTCCGATCGACTGATGCAAGAACAATAATCATCTGATGAAATTGTCTGTAATTACTATAAACGGCTTATCCGATAATTCTATCATAATTATGTAACGCTTGCATTTAGATTACTTCTATGTTACTTTGCACAGACGGAACAGCCGCCTAAATGAGGCAGACTACTCTCTTTGTTTTGTGTCTCAATTAACCAAATGTATTGCACTTGATTTTATCTTGGGTTCTGCTTGACCTCTTGCTCGGCAATTAATTGTGTATTGTTTATTTTTCGATGTCGTTCAGCTAAAAAATAAACTTTTTTTGTTTTCATCGTTAACGCACACTATACCTCCTGTAGTCCATCACTAAACTTTGGAGTTGAGTACCATTTAGAGGAAAGGATATCACAAGAGTTAAATGTACCAAAAAGAAGCAAAAGTTTTCAGTTTTCAAGTTAGTGTAACTGGCTATGTGTGTATGTATCGTGCGTAAAGGCTGTACCAAGGGCTAAAGGAATGAAAATTCCAACTTTCACTCATTATTATGTCGAGAAAACGTTTTTGTTTTTATTTCTTTTTCAAATTTGCAGTCTAAATAAGTTTTTTGTGAGTGGGGGTGGGTCATTTTGCAAATTAAATTTTTGTTAAAATGGCCTCTTAGTTAGTGTCTAGCAGCACTGCGCTTTTTATTTTTGAAAGGCAGGGTCAGGCGTCTATATTTTACACCATGTCTTACTCACCATCAACCAAAAAAATTAAATAAAAACAACACACCTTCTTCCTCCCTGCCCCTCATATACCAACACCTATCCAATAAATGCTAGACACCACCTCTCCATCTTATAATAAGAATAACAAAATCCATCTTTCCCTGAGAAATGACCATTCTAGCCCTTCACTGCCTTTCTGATCTGAGACAAGCCAAACACCTACAGAAACAGGAAATGTGCAACCACAGATCCTGCCTCTCAAAGACCTATCTCATTCTTAAGGGAACGTTACCCTCATTTACACTGATGGAAACGCTTCCTACTCCCATCAAACACCCAAATAGAAATATTCACAATCTCTTCGTAGGAATGGCTTTTTCGGCATGGATTAAAGTGTAGTATCTGTTCCCCAGCAGAGCCTGAGATGCAGGTACTGACTCTGGCCTGCCGAATGGGCCGGAGATTGTGTTATGGTGAGTGTCAAAGACCAAGTGCGTCGGTGCAATTCGTCAGCCAATTAGGTTATACTGAGGCTGCACATTGCTACGCGCATTGGGAGCCTTTGGATTCGTCCTTGGGCTCTCCTACTATTACTCAGCCCAGTTGCGGGGGAGCAGTTTGTTCCTGGGCAGCACTGTCCCATTGCACTTAAAGGGGTAGGTCAGTCTCGTCCAGACAATTTCGTGACTGCAGTTGCTTAGCAACCAAAATCATGTCGACTTGAGCTATCTTTGATGGGTTGCTCCTTTTTCCTCGTGTAAAACCCTGACCTTGTGTCGTATTTTGCTCCGGTGGGAGTGTAAATAAGTAGAACTCACACACACACGCACGCACACACACACACACACACACACACACACATATATATATATATATATATATATAGTGCAGAAATCTTTACAGCTTTACACACTAAACATTAAAAACATTCTTTCTTGTCTTTTCAGTCACTTATCTGTCAATGCATTTTATGAATTTTCTGCCGTGTATTTTCTCTGATTCATATATACTTTGTTATTTTGGTGCAATGTGTAAATTCTGTTTTGTTGGTATCAACAGTAATTATCAAGTAACTATATTGTATATAGATTTTAATTTATACTACACTCATTTGATTTTTGCATTTTACATTTAATTTCAGGAAAAATCTTTAAAAAAAGTAGTTCTAAATTTAAAAAAAAAGTTTTTTAAAAGTTGAATGAAAAGAAATGAAACTTTGTTTTTCCTATAGTTCTAAAATTTTATTTTGAATCGTCCAAGGAAACTGAAAAAAATGCTATATGTAGAGTTGATGAACTAGTAAGTTATCGTGGGTCATTTTTCCTCTTCCCCCGAAATCATTCTACGAGGATATAAGTAAAAGTAAAGTAGTGCTCTTTCTGTGGCTACAGCATTATCTGCCTTTGCCTTCATGTATCACAAGTTTGTCTGTTTCGGCTAGTTCTTTAAAGTTTGCGAAATAGACTTAGTTGCATTCAAACACTCGAAGTAGCGTCATTCAATTCACCATTCACTACGAAATAAAGAACGTCATTTTTAAAAATATTTTGTTTCCTGCGTTTAGAGTTCCTGGCGTCTTTGTTTAGTACCTTGTATGTGTCTACTGGTATGTGCCTATCTGTAAATTAACTTTCTTTCAAATAAACGGATAAACTGATTTCATGTAGATGTGAGGTCGCCGAAGATGATAGTGTCTGGAAGTAGAAACGCGTTAATCTTGTCACGTGCACAACTGGCTTAAAAGCTTCTCTTCCAACGGATTTAATGTTAGAAGATGATGACGTGTACAGAATGGCGTCGCATCTTTAACAATTGTAGCAAGTAACATTCATCTGTCCATTCCACTCTCTGTCTATTATTTTCCCTTTTCTCTCTATTCAATGCTCGTCTCTTGTAGTTTCTGAAAAAAACAGAACAAAACATACACCTGTGTGTGTGAGTGTGTGTGTGTCTGAACCTGTGTGTTCATGTGAGATAGGATTCAAAATCAAATAAGTAACTAGAATTGGATATAAATACATTATCTATCTATCTATCTATCTATCTATCTACCAGGAACTGTCAACCAAAATGGTTAAAATCAACGAAGCTAACATCAAAATAGCCTTCTTCAGTTTTCAAGTACGTTTGTTCCGCTGGTTGGCTATATATGTACCTATGTGCAGGTCACGTGTCAGGTCGCATCAATGGAGCTAGAGGGCTGAAAGGTTTGATATTTACTCTTTATGTCTTGGAAAAAACATTTTTATTTTTTCAAATTCCACCTAAATTATTTTTTTCGATTTTTGAAATTTTTCTCAGGTTGGAGTTCAATTTACAACGTAATTTTAAGTTGAATCAGCTCCTAATTTGTGTCCAGCTGCATTCACTTTTTTTGTGATCACTACCCAACAAAAGGACAGAGAAGTAAATTATTCATTGATCACACCCTTTTCCAATTTTTTTGATTGATCACCACCCAAAAAGGATGCTGTCAAAAGACATTGGATCAGGTGATGGTTTTTCGTTGAGTGACTAATCATATCCATCTATCTATCTATCTATCTATCTGTCTATCTGTCTATTCACATGCGCAAACACACACTCGTACTGGGGGATTAGATCCTGAACAAAAATTACTTACTTTAACACATAGTTTCCACATTCGCTTTCAAAGCAGTTTTTTAGAAGGTGTACTGATCAGAAAGTGTTACAACAATAGTTCTTAGTAAATTTGGTTCGTCCCTTGATAATTTGATTGACAATGCAAAATACGTAGCTATTCTTGTCACGTGGCAGTGGCATATTATACGACTCCAATGATACACAATGGATTCAGTGGAAATATGTGATGGAGTGAGAGATCGATAGTCTCTGCACTTTACGTATGAATGCTGACTAATGAATATATATATATATATATATATATATATATATATATTGAAAAGCTTACTTATCTAGAATCAGCATTCATAATCTTGGGGTAGGCTTGGACTCGAACACTGACCTCTGGCACCAGTAAAGAATATGTAACCATATTCTTGTATATTTCTTACCTATTTTATTCCTATCTATCTATCTATGGATCCACAAACGAAGATCCAAAGAATCATATCACTTCTAAAACATAACTACTGATGGCTGATTTGGCCATTGCAGGATATCCTGCCACAAAAAGTTGCAAAGGAAGTTTCGAGAAGTAGGATGAAAATAAATGTCTGATGAAAATTGAGTTCTGATCCTAAACGATGATTCTGCTATAAAAAACAAAAACAAAAACAAAAACAAAAAATAGGCTTTAACCAGTTGTTATGTTCAGTTAATGTTGTCCACTCTAGAAGTCAATGCTACAGGAGGTGAGATTCTTTTTAAAAAGGCTTCGTGTCCCTCTTCCTAAGCGTTCTTTCCTCTTGCTGAACCGTAAACAGTTTACCGAACATCTATCTATCTATCTATCTGTGCATCTATGTTTTTCAGCTTGCTGTTTGGGTAAACTCACGCCTTCAGTCCAAGTATAGCCAAATTTGTCTCGATGCTCCAGATATTCAAAAGCAATTCATCGAGTGTAATCTTTCTCACCAAAGACAAGAGTCATTTTTAATTATTGTAAACTTTGACCTGGGGCTGCCAAATAAGGGGTCGATGAAACTTTTGAAGTTAACCAGCATGATCCTCATATAGCAGTTTGCCAAATGTAAAAATAAGATAAATCTATTTTCTTATATTCTCTACGGTTGAAAAGATAAATACTAAACTTCTGCTGGCCATTTATTTTGTTTTATTTAAAGTAGATCTGTTGTAAGTATGCACTTTTCATCGGGTGCAAAATGAGAAATTCTACTAAACGTGCTTATATACTGCATATATATATATATATATATATATATATATATATATATATATATATATATATACCTTCAACATGAGTAAGTTGAGTTTTCGCATAAGTTGTCGAATTTATTTTGTGATAACCTTTGTGAAATTCAACCAAAATGTATGTCATCTTATAGAAGCCCTCATTTTGAGTAACTTTTTTTCATTACACCGAGTTGCGAAAATTACTCTGAAAAACACTAAATAAAGTTTAGTTAATTTTCGTTTCAAATTCGATGTAACGTGAATAACACAAATTTTATACAAATATTTATTTTGATGTTTAAAAAAAAAAAATAAAAAACGAAGATTACAATGTTCTAATTATGTCCCTTTGAATTAGCTCTCTAAAAATGGGGATCAAAAAAGTTGGCTTCCAATCTCCAGGAAGATGGCCGCTCATAAAATAAAACAGTTTAACTCTTACTATTCTGTCATCCCTATTATTACAAGTGTAGCATTATCATAATGGCGACATTACCGGACTTTCCATAGTTTCAGGCGGATGAAAAACCCACTTTTTTGGCTCTGAATAGATCTCCAGACTTGAACACTTGTTTGTAGCATTGGATATAAACGTAACAAAACGACAGGAAATATTGTTGGTACATAATACATGTACACAAGTCAGTGGTATTTACTTTACACCAGGACATACAGAGGAGACTTACGTTGCAGCTAGAAACAAGCTAAACATATTTTCAGCCTTCCAGAAAACTTACATTTGAGGCTTTCGACTTCAACAACTAAAACAAACCTAAAGGGTAGCCTATGGATAAATTTGTTGTATGGTTCCGAGAGGTTGGTGAGCATTGTAATTCAATGATTTGGATAGAGCAATAAAAGACCAAATTTTTTTCAGTGGGGATTTGTGATTGAACTCGTCGATTAGTATCGTTGAACGATTCTAATTTCGATAACTTTTCAAAAACTGATCACTCCATGGAAATTCCTTCCCGATAAGATGTTCTTACTGAAACTAATCCGAACGCAGACACTGCATGATAGGTATAGTACAGGGGAAGTAAATACAGTCAAAATGCTCCGATAGTACAACATCTTTTTGCCTTTCTTGTGGAGGTAAATGACCTCACCCAGGCGATCGAAATGCATGGGTTACAGTCGGTAAAAAGTGTTGCAGTTATGACAAATTTGGCCACTTCTCAGGGGTATGCATGTTCAAGCTTGGCGTTTTGGCAGTTTTATGGGAAGTCAGCTCTGACTCCGACGGCTATTATGTTGAAAAGATTGAAAAAAAAAAATAGCTGGAAGTAAAGAAATTTGACACCTGTAAAAATGTAAGGTACACATTTCGTAATGCAAACTGATTCAGAAGATAATGTAAATGTTATAGACAGGGAAGCTTATAACAAATTGAAGGATGTGGTTGCTATGATGAAAGAACTCCTGTCAAATCATTTCTTTATACAGGTAATGCTGCTCTAAAAGCTTTTGGGACCTTCCAAACTGCAAATTAATCACCACCTGAGTTGCATACTGTTGTATTGTATCTTCTCAGAGGCAACACACACTCTTTGATCAGTTCACAAACAATTGTAGATATTGGTGTCCAAAAATGTATAGAAAAATGGTCAACAATACTACTCGCATTGATAGATTGATAATAAATACGGTGACCTTTTCCATCGATAAAATGAAGGATGTAGATGTGAGATACACATAGATGAAAATGTTCAACCGATCGCCCAGACTCATCAACGTGTTTTGTTTTTCCTTTGAGAGAAAAAGTTGAAAGAGAATTTCAGCATTTTGTACCGACTGCTATCATTGAGAAAGTTGACGGATCAACGGATTGAATGTTACCAATCGTTATTGCTCCTAAAAAGGAAGACAAAATTAGATCCTATGTTGATATGATTCAACCAGATGAAACCATAAAAGGACATGTCATTTCTAGACTTCCCAGACGAACCTTGAAATATTCTTGTTCAATATTTTTCTTAATAAATATTATTTCTGCTTCCTGAATGGTCTTGGAATAACCGTTTTGAGAGTTGTGATAAAAAGCAACAAAGTTAGACAGTTTCACTTGAAATGATTGCCTCTCTTAGAAAATCGATATATACATGCAATGGCTAAGATCCATACTTATTCAGGTAGAGAGAAATAAATTGATGCAAAATCTTCCTGCATTTTTACCAAAATCAAATGTTCATGTAAACTCATAGTGTCAAAGTATTTCCTTGTCTTTCTATGACCTTATGCTACCTTTCAATTAAATTCTGTGTTTGGTTATGAAAGAACGATTCCAGTTTTGAATCAACGTAGTCAGTGCTCGTTCTAAAGGTGCATGTTTGGAAGGGGCTCAAACATTATGATTTCTGGCTCGTTGTACGAAATTATGGCTTCAATTTATTTCAGCTTCTTCTTTTCAGTGTTGCTAATTTAGATATTATGCATCTACATTTAGATCTGTTGCCAATTTAGATATTTCATACCAAATTTAGAGCTATGATTTTTGATAAAAGATCTATAATCTAGTTTTTAAATCATTTTTTAAAAATTTGATTACTTGAGAACGGCTGATCCGGAAAAACTTAAATCTTGACACTGCACTGCCTTGTGTGCTGACTTATATATGTGGTGAATGTTATCTTGGCACAATGTCCGATTGTCGAGTGGTCGTAGTGCATATACGCACGAACGCAGAGATTTCTTCAGTTTTTGTTAAATATCCAGAATTTGCTGAAACCACTAACCAAACAGGAAGTGTTGCATCCTATCGAAGCTTTTTGAGAGTGTGCTGCGTCACATTGCACCATGGGGGTGGCTGTTTTGAAAAATATTTGGTAGCCTTCCTTCCCAGAAAAAGGTTTTCTCCCTTTTGATGCATCATTCAATCGAGCCAATTGCTCACTGTATCATTGCGTAGAAGTAGCTTATCTAATTTCCAAGATTTCCCCATTGTGCAAAAGATGATGCTGAGAACATTTTCATCAACGTTACAGTTACTTTATCAGCATGTGAAGAATTATTAAGATAAAAAAAAAATCATCTTAGACTCACCATAGTATTTTGTTTAGAATCGCTGTTTTTTTTTGTAAGGGGATAAATACAGATTTATTCAAAATTCTTACAAAATTGGAAAGAAGATAACTTTTTGGTAATAAGCCGTTCTTATCATATGGCAATATTTGAATAATGAGACAATTTGGAAAGCTGGGGTTGATGCTACATATGGGATTTCTTTATTCAATTTGACATGTTTCATTAGTCCAAGCTAATCTCTCCAGAAAAAATGCCCAAGTGGACAACAATCTTTTATATTTGGGATATCACACCAATAACTGGTCTGGGATTTTCAAATTGACACCATTCTGTGTACACATGCATTTTCTGGGGATGTTAGTTTGAACTTACAAAACACATTAAATTGAATGAAGAAATAGCATTTGTAACATGGTCACCTGATTTGTCTTTTCAATCTAATACTGTCGGATTAATTTTTATTCTCTTCCATACACTACATAACTATATAACTGTTTTTTGTGATTTTTTTTTCGTTTGCATAGAATCTAGTCAAATGAGCATTTAGCGAAACGAGGTATAACGAGATTTGTAAGATATGATTGGCAGCGTTTCCATTTTAATACCACGATCACGGAAGGTAATTATTTGTTCAAGCAGCGGAACTTACGGACACTGGTGAACCATGAATATGCTATGCGCACCGGACCTCTTAAGTGATGACTTGTAACATACACACACACACAGAGACGCATATGCACGCATAACTTTAATGAGTAGAGTACGAGAGCTCCAAAAACAATAACAAAAGCATCTATAGTAGTAGCAGAAGCAGATGTAATAATGGCATTCTAGTGCAGGCAGTTATAAGAAAGTCAAGGTATTTATCGAAATAATTTTCCAGTGCACTACACGTTCAACTGATCGCAAGAACTAAGTGTGTCATTTGTAAGTCACGTGTCAGTTATTGATTTGCTGGATGTTATCATTTTGGGAGTCGAGGGGAGATGGGGAAATAACGAAGATCAATATCGTTGTTTTGTTATAAACTCAAATAGTCGATATCCTGCCCTAAGAGGCGGTTCAAATAGCTATAAGAAATGAAAATAGATTGACGGATGAGAATCAGGTCATGTTTAATTCAATTTGTTTTTAAAAAGTGATTTTTGTGACTTTTAGAGTTTGTTACGATCTCGGAAAAATACTAAATACATAGAGAGCGCCTAACAGAAAATAAACATTCATTCTTCCATTTACTCTCTGCTCCTCTCTCTGAACGATACCAAAGTACCCATTGTCAGCAAGATATTTACCTCTTAAACGAATTTAAATCTTTTTACTTTCTCTTTTCCTATCTTTCCTTCTTTCTTTCTGTTAGTTTATTTGTAGCTTTTTTTTCACTTTTCCCTTTCTTTTTTTCTTTCTTTCTTTCTTTAGTTTTATCATTCCGGGTTCCATTTCTCCCTCTTCTGCTCTCTTTCCATTTCTGTCTTTTTGTACAATTCTTTCTGACATCCGGCTTTTAACTTTTTCTTGGTCTCTTTATAGAAAGCAGTCCCAAATAGTGAAAATATCAACATTGATCTGAATCTTACCTATAGCATCGTTCACTGGATCCTAGATGATCGGTGATTTGTGCAGATTATCTGAAAGTCGCAAGAAAAATAAATGCTTCAAATGTGTCGGCTTTGGATTAAATGAAAAACCGTGTTGTGAAGAGAAAAGATATTCAATAGAGACGTTGCCATGACCACTGGATAGAGGGCATTCAACTTCCTTCCTGTCCATAGTCAACAGGAAATCGCAAAGGACATTTTATCATCATAATAATCATTTTCATCATCATCAAAAACAGCAACAGCCTTTTAGATTCTTAAAATTCGCTAGATCTCTCTATCACGGGCATCATAGAGCCTATACTTCCTGTACTTTTCTAGTTCGACACATCAACTTTTTTTATTCGTACATGATCCCTGGATATCGATGCGGTTAGTCGTGATGTCCAGCGGTTGTCTGACATTTTAGCAACATGACTAGCCCATTGCCATTTTCTAATCATTTTCCTATTACGATTCTGACTCCTATTTATATTCTAACATAATATACTGTCACGTGATCTCTCTATTGTGATGTTGGGTATGATCCTCTCCTGTGCACGCTGCAGACCTCTCTTTCAGGACTAAAATGTGTCAATCGTTTGCTGTGAGAAAATTATGAATGGGTCCTTGGAACTAGATATACGGTAGGGCTGCATCAGCCCGTCCGGGATGGGCAAAGTGGAAATGTGCAATTAGTGCTTCCAGGGCACCGTAAGCCCCCGTGGATGATAAAAAAAAGGCCATTTGTGGATCTAGAAATATGTAAACGTCGTATCCCTGTGTAAGCCTAATTTTCACCACTGAGTATCCTCCAATATATAAGATCATTAAAATATCCGTTTATTACCGGGTTGTGTTTTCTACCTTGTATAAATAAAATATTTTAGTCTTTACGAGTTAATAACAAACATAGTACAGAAGAGATCAGGATGGGGGCTGATACTTTTTAGACACTAGTTCCTGTTGCTCAGTGATAAAAGCAAAAGGGCGTTAACCCAGCCACCTTAAAATAGACATTCTTCATTCTGATTCATGCAGTTAATTTATTTACTTATTGCTGAAGGGAAAACGGCCAGAGTTTAGTTTCGATAAAAAACAATAGCGATGAAAGTAAATAGAAGCCAAAAGATTGATGACAATAATTGTTGGAATATTGTTGCATTGGGCCATTATGTTCGGAAAAATGCTTTCAGGTAGCTTAGTAAATGGGATTAAAATTGTCGGCAGAGTAGTTTTATTGTTCTCCTTTCGTGTTCTACAATGGTGTACTATTAAATTGTTCGGAGATTCAAATATGCATTTCAATATTTAATACTTTCTTTGCATTCATTCTGCTATGGTGTCCCTTTAGATAAATTTATTCTTCCGTCGCCAAACAGTAGGAATTTGGAATAAAATAAAAAAAAGTACCGTCAGACGAACCTTGAACCAGCTTTCCGCACACCAGAAGCCCCCTTTTTATTGACAACTGCTTGAAAAATTTAGCTATAAAAACCTGTTAGGTAGTCATGATAAGACAGGTTGGCACCTGTAGGTTTTTCCTCACAATCTATATCACAACAGTAGTAGTAGTTATACTCCAAAGTAAATCAGCAATTGAAATTCCACTTTTTAGTTTGAACAACTTATGACACTTGTTGGAAATACGCAACTATTTCAACCGCAAGGCAAGCTGCTTTTTGTTCTTGTTTGCTTTCTTCGTAATCTTAAAGATTTACTTAGCTTAGCACAAGACCACATGCCTTGGAGGAAGAATGTGTTACACCAATATTTCAAATAAAAAGTGCCCGCATGCCTTGAAAATTAACATTCAAAATCTCAGTATTTGTTTGAGCTGGATCAATGACACCAGACACGAGTCCAACATACGCAAATAAACAGACCACTCATCGTTCTTGTTTCGTTTTCTGCTTCAACATTTACCCTTGTCTTTTTTTTCCATACTTCTCCTCGTAATATTTCTAATTACAGTTGAAGTATTCTCTGTCTATGTTTCTGTGTGTGTGTGTGTGTGTGTGCACCACGATTACTTCACTACTGACCATTTTACGAAGGTGGAATGCGTCAGATATATTAGTCAGCAGCCGAAGCAGTGCAGTGTCCAGATTAGATTTTCGGGATCAGAAATTAGAGAAGATAGATCTTTCTCCGTGATTTCTATTAATCATCTCCCTTGACCTCCGATATTCAGAATTATCTGCATTTACATATGACACGGAAAATTATTTTACATGACACCAATTACGAAAGAACTCCTTGAATAGTTCTTAGGAAATTTTTTTTGTTTCTTTTGTCGTCGTTTGGTTTTGTTTCTGGTTATTTCGACCGCAATTTCGCAATTTCGCTCCCTTTCTTTCCCTCTGAAAGCAGACAGTAAACTTGAGCAAAGCAGTCATGGTTCAATGTTATGTAGTCGATTGCAATCATCGATCATTGTCACTGTTGCAGCTATTGTAGATCCCATAAAGATGAGTGTCGATTCCGACATTGGGAGACTTTTTTGCTTTTTTCGTATAGATCATCTAGCATTAGTTGGAGGTTGAATAGGTTCTCTGCGAAAAGGACGATGTCGTCTGCAAATCTAAGATTGCTCAGATATTCGCCGTCTATTTAGATTCCTTCATTCAAAAATAGATACACATAAATATCAGAACATATTTTTCTACCCACAAAGTAAATCAATTATTTTTTTTAAATTTCCGATACAATCAGATAATAAAAGGATGAAAATGTGTGGTATTTTGCCGTAATAGTTTTGTGTTGAGTTTCTGTTTCGGCTGCAAATTTCAAAATACCAGATCATGACGTCAGCACTTCGCCACTCTACTATGGCGGGTTGCTCCACATTTCATGAAGTAAAAAAGCAAAAAACAAAAACAAAACATGCATCTTTGGAATGGACACTCTCCTAGTTCCTACATAATTCTAAAATAATATCACTAATGATAATGATGATGATAATGGCGGTAAGGTTATATTTACATTTATTGATTGAACGTTTGCCATTTTATAATCAAAACCGTTATAAATCTCGCTCAGCTTTTCTGTTTACATCCTTTTCTAATTCTGATTCTAAAGATTAGCTCCATTTTTTTCATCAACACCTTCCACTTAGACGAACTCTTGTTGGCACGTTCGTGTTTTTTCTTCTTTCTTGCCTCTTTTTCTCTCTTTCTTCATTTTTCTTTCCTCTTTTTTTTACACAGACCTAATTTTCATTCTTTTCTGTCTTCTTGATTCTTCCTTTCGTCTTCTTTCTTTCTCCTTTTATCGAAAAGTTTTTTTCTTCCTGTTTCTATTGATTCAATCTTTGTTTGTTCCTTTCCCTTTTCTTTCTTTCCTTTTTTTCTTCACTTTTTCCAGTTTCTTTCTTTCTTTTTACTTTCTTTCATTTTTCCTGGAGTAGATATTTTTTCTTCATTTTTCTTCCTCTTCCATTTTCCCTTATTTCTTTATTACTATCCACGTTTTTCTGCCGTTTTCTTTTTTTCTCTCTTTTTCATCATTTCTCATTTTTTCTAAGATAGATTATACATTTTCTTTCCTTTCTTCCTCCCTTCTTTCATTTATTCATTTCTTACTTCTTTCTTCCTTTCTTTCCTTTTTCCTTTATTTCCTTCCATACTTCATTCACTCATTTGTTCATTCTTTCAACCTTTCTTTCTTTTTCCTTTCTTTCTTAATTTCTGTCTTCCGTTCCTTCCTTTATTTATTCAGTCCTTCTGTTTTCATTTCTTCCATTTTTTCACTCTTTCTTTTCTTTCCTTCCTTCCTCCAGTCATTCAAACATTGTTTGTTTTTTTTCCATTTGCCTTTCTTTCTTTCTTTCTTTCTTTCTTTCTTTTTTTTCTTTTTTTCTTTCTTTCTTTCTTTCTTCCGTTTCTTTCTTTCTGTCTTCCTTCTTTGACTTTTCCCCTTTCGTTCTTTCTTTCTCCCTTCATTCCAATCTTTCTTCCTTTTCTAGGTGAAGATTAAAACTGTCAATTACTTTTTGTGAATACTTTTTCAATTTACATTAAATCGGTTCTCGTACAATGGAAACAAATTCGTCGATGTGAGCAAGATGTAAAAAATATTTTACTCACGAACTATCGATATTCTGATATTATGTTTCTAATACTGCTCTTGTTATTCCTTGAGTGTGACTGAGTTAAAATAATCTATTGGTAAATTTATTTCAAGTTATCAGATACTGTCAACCAAAACTGTCAACTAGGTTTCTCTCAGTTTTTAAGTTGGTGTGGCTAGCTGACTATGTATTTATCGCACTTACAGGCTGCATCAATGGAGCTATAGAGCCGGAAATATGAACATTAACTCCCTAATATAATTAGGAAAAGTTTGTGGGGTTTTGTTTACATGCCCCCGGGTAGATTTTTTAGTGGGGGATTGAATCAATAGATTTATGCTGAACTGATCGCTTAGTTTATGTTAATCTGTTGTATGACAAGTAATACTTTTTTTATCGATCACTGTTCTAAAAAGGTGAGGGAAGTAACTTGTTCATTGGTGGTCCCGTTTCTAAATGTTCTGATTGATCACCCCCAACACGCATGCTGCCAAAACACGCTGGTCGAATATCGGTTTCTATTTGATGACCTATTTGTAAATTACCTAAATGTTTCCTTGTCTTTGTTTTTTTTTTCTCCTCTTTGTGGTTGTAAAGTCACATCACGTGATGTTATAACAGAAATATAATTAGCAAAATAAGCGTTTTCGCGGTCTTTTTACACATTTATTGATTCGCCATAGAAAAATGTAATTGTTGCTGAAATTTAATTTTCATTCTAGAATTATCATCTTTCAATTTATTCCAATTCATGATAATATTTGTGTCTTTCCTGTTTTTTTCTCTTTAATCTTCACCCTCCCTCTTCCTTTGATGCCTCTTTCTCCCGCCGCATCTTGTTTTGCTCTTCACTGCGCGTTCTCTCTCCGTCTCTCTTTATTTGACATCCCCCCATCTTCCACTCTTCATATCTTGTCCTGCTTTCCATACCCTCTCTCTTATTTTGTCGTTTCTCTCTCCATATTTTGTTTTATTCCCCAACTTTGACGTTTTCCTTCTCTTCTTTCTCGTTCTTTCGTATACTCCAGCCGTTCTTCTTCGATTTCTCTGCCCTTCAGTCCTTTCTAGTTTATCACTCCTTTCATCTTTTCTCTCTCTCTCTGTCCCTCTTCGTCTCCCTTAATCCTTCTTTCCCATTCCTTTGTCGTTGCGCTCATAACTCTTCTGTCCTTCTCTTGTCTTTTATTCTAATTCTCTTCCATTATTTTATTTGTCTCTCTCTGTCTTTCCTTGTCGTTTATCACTTTACTTATCTCTCTCGCTTCTTTTATCGTTTATCTCTACTCTTTATTCACTTTTACAGTACCGTTTTTCTGTCTCACTATTTCTTTCTTATCTAGCTCTCCTCTCTCTACTTCACCCATTTATTTCTCTCTATCTCTCTTCCTTCGTCAGTAAATTCCGTCTTTTCTTAAACTCCGATCCAAGTTGTAGTTGTCAGGCGGCTCTCTTTTTAGTTGAGCGAATATGATACGTCTTATCAAAAGATTCATTTATCATAAATACAATACCAAAATTGCAGGAACCTTCTTGAGTTGGAATAGAGGTGGATTTCGGTCCTGTATCCTTGTGTCCATCTCACTTTCAATTAAATCAATTTTGTCTTTATATGATTTTTACTTCTCCTCTCCTACTCCTCAAACCTCGTTACTCCCCATCAATATCTTTTACTCCTCTTATTTCCTTTTCTATGCATCTCGATCTATTCTTCTGACTCATCCATTCTATCCTTTATCCAACCAAAATCCTTTCATTTTCAACTCTTTCTTCTCCCACCTCTCTCTACTTCTACTTCTCACCTCTCACCATCTACCTCCGTTTGTGTCTTTTTTTGCCATATTTTCTCATCATGAAAAATCTTACAACAAATTCTTACTTTATATCCAAACTACTGAAAGTCAACCTGGCAGATGAAGTTAAATTCTATGAGAATTAGAAATCGTCAACCGATACTGTCACGGAAAAGGTCAACAGGTTTTTTTTTCAGTTTTTAAGTAGCTCTGCCTATCTCTAACTAGATATCTATGTGTGTATGTATCACATAAACAAGCTGCGCCAATGGAGGTAGAGTGCTGAAAATTTAAACACTTACTCCTCATTATGTTTAGAAATTTTTTTTCCGAAAATTCACGCCCTTAATAATTAAAAAATGGGGTTCTATTTGCAGTATTGATTTATATTAAACTGATCCCTTAGTTTGTGTCCAGCGGCAAACATGCTTTTTTTTTCAATTCAGACTTCACTGCCAACAAAAAACGAGAGAAGTAAATCATTCATTGATCATCTGTTTCCCCATTTCTTTAATATATCACCCCCAACACGGCATGCTGCCAAAAGACATTCATCATGTGACAGTTTCTATTGCGTAACTAACCTGACTAGTCAGTTTTTTTTCTTTTACCAAAAATTGAAACTCCCTTCCCCCTTCTTCTCGGCAAATCAAAACCAATCTCCGGGCCGAAGGTTCCTGAATTATTCTCCTTGACACCTGTTTAAGGAAGCAGGTCACGAAGCTAACTCAATTCAGGTCTCTGAAGTGTTCTTCGGGGAACAAGGAAAAATAAAAACAGAGAAATCAGAGCAGATTGTATCGATCTGAAGCAGGAATATCTTAAAACATTCCATCACAAGGAAAGTCAATAATAACACTAATAATTAGACGAAGGGAATAGAAACAGAGAAAAAAAATCGATTGTTTTACATGCTTCTCCTAAATCGATTGCACACTTTGATTACTGACTTTCTGATCAAATCTAATCGAATCTTATCCTTCAACTCCGTGGATGGTTGGTGTGTTCGAAAAAGCCAACCGAACATGCACTTTATCAAACTCAAGTTAGAGTTGCCTTTGTTTCTCATGTCACAACAAGAATTAATTCTCACCTGGAAGGGGGGGGGGTAAAATCATTACTTTTTGTCTATCTCGTCACGTCATACCAAACCTGTTTATAAAATCAACATTTCCCTAATGTGATTTGAAATCATACCCGAGTGATTGGTAGGCAACTCTCTTGAACTGAACTAAACTGACAAGTATATATTTACGAATTTATCTATCCCATATATACTATACGAAAGTTGCAGTAATAATCGTCAGAATTGGAGACATTGCAGCAACCTAATTTGCTTATTTTGTATTTATATTTAAGCATCTATTGAACTTACTTCAATCTGATTCACAGCCATAGGTGCAGAGTCTCCAGTAAGTTTCAAACTCTCAGTTATAGTAATGGTCTGCTAATCTAGCTTGTTAATCACTGCATTGTGTTGTATATATTTATCGATCGGAAATTGTGTTAAATTCTTGACAGCTCTCACACGATGCATTATTTTCATTAAACCTAAATGAAGAAAAATAATAAGAAAAGATGAATAAATCGAATGGCAAAAAACCTCTTCAGATCTTCAGCACATTCCTCGCTTATTTCACTGATCCTAGTACTGCCGTGGTCGGGACATCCTAAACTTTTTCTCAGATCTCAAACTTTGAGAGGTATGAAGCTGGACACACGCTTATTATAACAAATTTTGGAGTATCTGTAAATCTATCGTTCCTAAAAAAAATCTTTTTATTTTGGGGGAACATTTGCTTTGAAAAGATTGTGGTGAATAAGAAGTCTCGAAGTAAACCTTTAGTTTTTATAGATACTGTAACACTTACTGAACCAACCCTGATGACGATATTACGTACTTTGCAGTTTATGAGACGCAATTTAAAAAAAAAATCTGACCCTCAAAATAACCCTGCGACTTTCATGATATAGGGTCAGCTTTGTGATCAAGCTTGGGATCTACGAATCACACAAGTTTAACGACCCATACAAGTTTAGAATGAATATACATGATATATAACTATAAACC
Source organism: Thysanoteuthis rhombus (assembly GCA_963457665.1). Taxonomy (NCBI): domain Eukaryota; kingdom Metazoa; phylum Mollusca; class Cephalopoda; order Oegopsida; family Thysanoteuthidae; genus Thysanoteuthis; species Thysanoteuthis major. The sequence continues at coordinate 24,752,571 of OY735229.1, read as the reverse complement.
TACCAGAGGTCGTCCTCTATACCGGTGCATCTTACAGGCTGAAAACTTCCTTATCATTTCTGCTCCAAGTCAAATCTCTCCATCGAAAGAAAAACCAATCACTCTTGATCAAGATCTGAACCCAAAATCCTGGGACTTGATGCTCTAACACTGACCATTAACGCTCTGAAGGTATATCCATTTGGGGATGAGTAAATTATTTTTATTAGCCTAGTCAAACGGCTATTTTCCTCTCCGTTTAACCGTGAAAACTACATTCACAATTGCGACGGCTTCATGGCTGTGATGTCAGCAATAGATGATATTAAGTATCCGCCAAGTCGGCAGGCTTCCGTCGCGCATGCTCGGTTGATTTGCCCTGAATCATTGCATTTGACTTCTACGGACCGGCATTAACTGGACGGTCGGTCATCAAATATGCATAAGGAGTCGACTGACTCTGATCAATAATGTAGAAAGGAATAAAAAATGGTATTTAAAACGTATACTCTCCTCTCTTTTCGTCTTTTTCCTAAGAAAACATGTATGCACGTACACACATTCATTAATACTCACGCATACAAACACATCTATGCAAACATCTGCACAAATATAAATTTATGTATGCAAAAATTTACATGAACATTTACGCATATACTTCTAGCCTCTGTCATAATTGGCAATGATCGTATCAGCCATTAACAAGTGTTTGGGCGTTAATGTGGTTATGGGAAAGTGGTTTTCCTTAGTGTTCACACATACTATCTCTTCTTAGTCAATAATCGGGGCTTGTCAGCAACGAGACCTTCTTCATCAAAAAGAAAAAAAAGGCAATGGGAGAGAAAGATCAGGGATGTGTATTCGTGCTTTTCCCCAATGGCATTAATGCACTGTGAATACAAACAGTCTCGGCTGGAATTCGAACTCAGGTCGCCAATTTGGCTTTCTTTGATGATAACTGTTACACTAGCTCGTACACAAATATACATACACAAACAGACACACACACACGCAGACACTCACACACGCAGACACTCACACATGTATATATATGTACATCATCATCATCATCATCAGTCTTTCAACATACGCTGTTGGACATAGACCTTCCCCAGGATTTGCCACACTTCTCTATCACGGGCGTTGCGGAGCCAGTACTTTCTGAATTTGTCTAGTTCGTCTCTCTATCTAATATTCTGCCGGCCTCAGTTCCGCATGTGATCTCGGGGATCCATGTCGTGAGTCACGATGTCCATCGGTTGTCTGCCATTCTTGCAATATGGCCAGCCCACTGCCACTTGAGCTTTTTAATGGATTCTATGACGTCCCTGACTCCTGTCTTTTCCTGGATGTACTGCGCTGTCTTGTGGTCTCTCCATGCATAATTTTCGCATGTGCACGTTGCATAGTTCTCAATTTGCGACGTATACGCATTGCTTTTTGTTTTAGAGCGAGGTAGTGAGTATGATTCTCAGGAAATGCCCCACTAACATGTCAGACTAAACCTTTGTGAATATCTGCACACATTTACAGTTATACATATATACACGGACATTTAGTGACACACGTACGCATCCATGCATTCATAGACACCTACGCACACACGTAGATGTCTACATTTACACAGATTTACGCACATACTTATGTATGTCAGTAGGTCTGTAGAGTAATGATCAAAATAACGTTTATTATGCACAATAAATATTAATTTTTCAAACATAAAACAAATCTGCTCTTGCTTGTGAACACATATACTTAAATATACTCAATGATCCTAGAAGAAAGGGGTTTAAGTTTGTTCAAGATGGGGTTTTATTTACAATGTAATCAATATACTAAACTGAACCCTCACTTTCTGTTCAATATGAATGACTTAGCTTCGTAAAGGAATATTTTCTGAATTGAGTACCTATTTTCAAGGCTGGGAGATCTTCCACACTTGGATTTGTGAAACATGTCCTCCCTATCCCCGTTTTCCAACATTTAGCCAGTTACAAAACTAAGGTGAGCTTACAAATTATCCATACGTTTGTACACGCTCATATGTGTGTGTATATCATCATCATCATCATCAGTCTTTTAGCGTCCGTCGTTGGACTTAGACCTTCCCCAGGATGGAGCTGAAACATGGAACTTAACCAAGAAACAGACCCGTAAGCTGAGAACCATGCAATGTGCACATGAAAGAATAATGCTGAGCCTCACATGGAGAGACCACAAAACAGCACAGCACATCCGGGAAAAGACAAGAGTTAGAGACATCATAGAATCCATAAAAAATCTCAAATGGCGGTGGGCTGGCCATGTTGCAAGAATGGCTGACAATCGATGGATATCACGACTCACAACATGGGTTCCCCGAGACCATATGCGCAACCGAGGCCGGCAAAATGTTAGATGGAGAGATGAGCTAGACAAGTTCAGGAAATACTGGCTCCGTGACGCCCATGATAGAGAAGTGTGTGTATATACTTGGATATAAATCAAAATTAAGATCAAAACATATCTGAGAACACAATTCAGCATCCACTTACAGATATCTCCCACATCTAGTCCACACCCTTTGACATGAAACTAATGACCACCAGCAAATCACACAAACTACAAAAAAACAAAAATACCCCCCCCCCCCCATCATAGCAACAACAACAAGATTCTCACCAAATTACCCAAACAGGAATTTAAAACACGCATGGAAATTCGCCTGAAAAGAGGACAGAAGCATAAAATTGTTTGTGTAGCGAATCTACCTTCTACAATGTTTCCAGCTCTACTCTAAACCAACTTAACTGTTGGAGTTAAAAGTTGAATATATCAAGCTCTCAACGGAATAATTCCATCACTTATAAGACATTACTGTGTATTACATTATATTATGCTGTATTCCAAACCTGATTTGAACTATAATATATATATATATATATATATATATATATATATATATATATATATATATATATATATATATATATATATATATATATATTCTTTTACAACTTTGAACACGAAAAAACTCTGAAAATTGTTTGTGTCACTTTATTCACTTATTTCCCAATATCTGTCAATACAATTTTTGTAATTTTCTTCAGTGTTTTTCACCCCGTTTCGCATATATCTTGTTGTTATGGTAGGATGTGTACATTCTCTCTTGTGGGGATCAGCAGTTGTTTAACATGTAACCGTTCTGGGGATTTTGAAAACAAAATAGTATTAACTTGGCACCCGAGCAGCGTTGATCAAACCTCCCTTTCAGCCATGATTTTTAGACGTAGCTTATGTCATACATGTAACTGCATATATATACATATATATATATATATATATACATATATATATATATACATATATATATATATATATATATATATACATATATATATATATATATATATATATATATATATATATATATATATATATATACATATATATATATATATACCATGTGTGTGTGTGTGAGAGAGAGTGAGTGAGTGTGTATAATTGATTTCCTTAACTCATAGCTATATGCAGATGATTTCAAGGGCGATACTTATACAATATTAAAATGTCTTTAGATGGATCTTGTTTTCATGTTTAAATGCTTCGTGTGGTGCATTGATATTTCAACTGAACAAAAAATGTCTTCAGTTAAAGTGTGATGATAGAAAAAATTGAAAGATGCATTAAGTGTCTGCCATTTTTCTGTCAGTTTTTTATCTCGAGATAAACGTCTTGAAAAGATCTGTTCTAAAAATATTATTGGTGAAATTGATTTATAGGAACAGAAAAGATATTTCAGCAAAATGAATGTCTAAGAGACCATTTCGTGTTGCAAGGAAGTAGTTGCACGTGTAACTGCAAGTTATACGCAATAATGTTTTTTCTTTTATATTCATAAATATTCATATGCACATACACGCACACAGAATACATACACAGCACATATACCCAAACGTACCCTCTCATACCCATATGCATACTCATAGTTATAACTGGAAATAGCCTGAAATTAGTTTTGTAAAAAAATATCATTGGCCGGTTGGAGAAATATATGCTAGATAATTAAATTTCCGGGGGTTGTTCATGTTGTACAAGCTAAAATGTGGTACAAGACTAAAAGTGAACAAACGTAGATGTGAACTTATATATTTAGATAAACTCATGTGCGGTCCAAGGCCATATTTATCGACCATTTTTGAGTGTTATACGTGTACCATATCAGGAAATTTTTGTTAGCCATACGATCTGATTGTAAAACATGAATACATACGATAACGACGCATAGAGATACATATTGTTAGAAAAACGCGTGGCATGCCACAACTGTTGACGGTGAGGAAAATGGGTGAGTGAACACTAGAGAAAACCACTCTCATTGTAAAGACGCGTATATAAGTAATTACTCATGTACACACATTCTATGAACTTACGTGTAAGTGGGCATGTGTAAATAAACGAGACAACTCATACCGAGGCTTTCGGCCATTTTCCATTGACATGTTATTTGCATATCTATCTACAACGTGCAGCAGCAGATAATTCTCTTTAAACAAACATTAAATAAACAAAAATAAATAAACATCGAGCTAGGGTGTCCGCCCCAGCCGGTAACCATTTTCTTCCCTTTGCCTTACTGTCCGTCACCGGAACAAATATTAATTTTCTTCATCTCTTTCTCTCTCTCGTACTCACACCCCTTCTCTTCCTTTCTATATCTCTTTTTTGATTTCTCTCTCACCCTCTTTCTCTTTCTTAATCTCTCTCTCTCTCTCTCTTTCTCACGCGCTGTATTGTATCTTTGACAACGTCCTAGAAAAACATTTATGCGTAAATATTTCAGTCTGTCATTACTCACCAATAAAAAAAACTGCCCTCTCAGCATATGAAGAGTAATCATTTTCTAGTGGTTGGCAAACTAGTTTTACAAAATATTGACAATGAGTTTGATATTAATGTGTGCTCAAACGACACAGCCTTATGCTACAGTTTTATATAGAAAAATCACTCTCCCCCTTCTCTCTCGATATATCTATACATATGACACATTTATAAGTTTGATATTGGGCTGAATTTATGGATAACGCCAGGATATAAAAGTAAAATAATGATATCCGATGACTTTTTTTTAGACGAATCTCTTTCTCTCACTGTTCTGTTTCATCTCCATCATGATGATGGTCTAGTCATTTGCATTTGAGAAAATTTTAATGATTACGTTATCAATCCAGTTTTCTAAAATTATACAACCTGTCCGGGCAGCAGAAGGTAAAAGTCACTCATATATCAATGGTCGGCCTTGGTCGACGGAAGACGATGGTTGATGTATTGAAATGTAAGTACATCATACGTTTTATTTCAGCATTTTTTTGCATTTGTTTCTTTGCAAAATCTGTGATACCCTCGTGGTATAAATATCAGTCTAGCCGTCTTTCGGACATCCAATTTTGTCGTTCGAATTTAGGTAAAAACTCATTAAAGTAGACAGACAATCCTGAAGACTGGTATATGGCTAACTTCTACTTCCCTAGATCAATACATTTGTGTACTTATGAAATCGATGATAGCCAAAGGACTTATACCTCAGGCGAATAACTCATTTATGTTTCTTCGTAGGCACCAACGATAAGATATTATATCAAAGGAAAGCTGTGCACATGTAAATATCAATAATTAAAGATTTTTGAAACGTGAAAAAGTTGGAAAAAAAGCAATAAACAAAAACACGAGTTTTCAATTTCATTGTAAACATGTCAATTCATACTTGAACACAAAAATGTGTGTACAATTATATTAGATGAGAACGAGATGGATAGATAAACAAATAAACACATAAACAGGCTTAGGTAGACAGGAACATATATATATATATATATATATATATATATATATACACACACACACACACACACACACACACACATATATATATATATATATATATATATATATATATATATATATATATATATATATATATATATATATATATATATGCTAGCATGTTCCTAAAGAAAGGCCCAAATATGGCCTATCGATATTTAATCCGGAAAAAAATTATCAAACACTTGAATTTATATCTTTTGATATAAATATATTAATCGCAAAGAAAAATATCTTGGGTAGAGTTTCAAGTCGGAGAAAAAAGTGAACACACTCAAATGAAAAGTAGGTCATTGGGGTTAAGTACGTTTCGAATAGCCAAAAAAAATGACTTACAATTCTGCCCCGA
>OY735229.1:24601381-24741381 GCA_963457665.1 Thysanoteuthis rhombus | reverse complement strand
ATTCTATTGTTGTCATTCAAGACGTTTCACTTAACATTGCTCTTATTACGAACTCAACTTTAAGAACGTTATTCTTTATGCAAAAAAATTTGAATTATGTATATGTATGTGTATATGTCTATATGTGTGTGTGTGATTATGTATATATATATATATATATATATATATATATATATATATATATATATATATATATATATATATATATCCCACAGTACAAATGCAAACACAAACACACACACACACACACACACATACACACACGTCTGATGGTTGTGTCCTTTTCCTCTGCGTATTCGGTATACATGGCATTTGTCTTATTGTAGTCCATGAAGGGTCCTACTTTCTCACTTTCTTTATTCATTCGTCTAGCATTCTTTGAGGGTCATGAAGGTTCTTAGTAAAAACTACGATGTCGTCACCAAATCTGAGTTCACCTAAATATTTGCTGTCTATTCTGATTCCTTTGTTCTCCCAGTCTAGGTTTCGGAAGATCATCTCGAGGCAGGCTGTGATTTATCTGAGTGAGCTGATCTGGCCTCGTCTTACTCCTTTCAAGCTGAAAGGGCTGAGAGTCTTTTGATAGCCTGATCAAGGACCTGCTATGTCAGTGGATATGCTGCAGGACTCTTGCATATACGGGATGTACGCCTTGTTTTATGACAGTATAAATGACTTCTGGGATTTCTACCCCAAGTCGAAGGCCTTATTGAAGTCTACAAATTCTACAACGAGTGGCATCTAGTGATCATTACTGGAAATTTCTGCCCCTTTGATGTGTGAGGCGGGTGAGAAAGCAATTTTCTTGTCTTCCTTTGTTTTTTTTTCTGTATGACAGCGTCAACTTGCAATTATTAATGTCCGCCATTCATTTTGGAGACCCAGACAAATATATCTTCGGCTGCTGAGAATTTATTGACTTCTAAGAAACATCCAAATCGACTATGACGAATAATTTACGAATGTTATTTCCGATAAAGGAAGTAAAACGATTTATATCATCCGGTTTGGTTTAATGAGTTGCAACAAATCATTTTGTCAACCCATCTCCTACCCAACTAACCGAGAGAAAAAAAAAGATCTCAGATTTTGGAAACCCTTACATGAATTAATTTGTGACATGAAATTTTCCTGCTCTGTTTTTAACATTTACTTCCAGTTGTTGACTTATGACAGAATAACATTTAATAGTTTTAGAAAGCTGTGTCGTATGCACGCTATCTAGTTTTCATTTTACACCTTATTCCGAAAAGATTAAGAAGTAGCGCTGGGAAATTACAAGTGTGGCAAACAATTAAGAAAAATAGGCTTGCAAGTTAAAAAATATGGAAAAGTAAACATACAAGCGAACTGAAAACAAAATACTCAAATCTAGTCATTTACTTTTTTTTCACACTAGGTTATGAGTATAGAGTGACCATTGAGGATCGAACTCGCTAGAAATTATCTAGGAAAACAGCACGTAAACCATTACATGACGGATAAGTGCTCAAAATTTTGGGGAATTGGTTTAGATCAAAGGCCGAGAACCTTTTTATTGTCTTCTAACGAAGTCGCATATGTGATTCATTTGGATGCAGATAAGGTACTGACTCGCTAATAATAACGATTTTAATTGATACAACATTTGGTTCCAATGTGAATTTATACGCTAAACATTCAATCTGTGACTATTTTTCATTTATAATTGCCGATGTTGAAAATTATTAATTTTTATACGGTCGGTGCAAAAATATTTTAGTACGTTTTTTCCCCATCAACTTCAAAGCAGTATATCTCAGCTTAGGATAGGGGTTATCAATCGAAATAGGAACTTTCAGAATCTGCACATTTTTCCAACATAGAGCATAGAGTTCAGGGGGTCCGGGACCAGTGAATTCTTCGAAGGCGTTTACATCTGATGCTTGGTTGTTGAACGCCTTCCCTTGCAGGAAGTCAGTCGGAGAGAGGCCTGGCGAGTATGCTCGGTGAGGTAGAGTTTCGTTGCCTAGTTCGTTCAATTTCTGCAAGGCTATTCGTGATATGCAAGTTTTTTTTTATTCTTTTTATTTTTCCGTGCCGAATGTTGAGCTACTGTCGAATTGTCAACGTTCAGTCTTTCAGTAACTTCTTGAGTTGTTTTATGCAGGCTAACCGCTTTTCGTTAATCACAGAAGGACGTCCAAGTCTTCATTCTCTCGTCTCTGTTTCGAAACTTTTGATACCAATGTTGAGCAGTACGCTTGTTGACAGTCCTCCAGCTATTGTGAGTAGTTTTCGCTGGTTTTCGACCCATTCTCAACTCAAACAACAAAATTGCTCGAATTAGCTTTTTTTCCATCTTTCATTTGACAGCCTCAAATAACCCAAATTAATAGTGGAGACGATACATTCATCTTAAATAAAAAAATTTGTATATTCCATGAATAAAATCAAATAAAACATATCAGCCTAAGGCTGCAGGTTCCCCACCGCTGGTTTCAATGTAATTCTCTGTTTATTTTCTAATCGTCCAAATTTCGTGCCAGATTTCCCTTATATTGTAACAAAGATGACACTGAAAACTTTTGAATCAGCTTAATATATACATTTTTTCGGGAATTTCCTAAAGAGTAGGAATACACACGTATTGAAGAGCTGAGTAGTTACTTAGCTTAGCTTAGTGTAGCATTGAGCAACAAGTGTTGGACACCCGGTGAGGATCAAACTCACTCCAGTAATGGTTTGTGGAAGTAGCTTTTTAACCTGTAATACATGTCGTCAAAAATGACGTCAATATTTGAATCATTTTACAGTTGCATTTCATTTAATGAAATCAAAAGTATCATTTATATTCGACAAGAATGAACCCGGGTTATTAGGCATTTGGAAAAAGTAAGGGAGACTACTCCATAATCAGCATCTATTAGTTATCTCCCTTAGTGAATATCACACACACGAAATATATACACCTGGCATATTGTGTGAGTAGATGCTGTATTCTGTCCATAATGCTCGCTTTAATTCATGACTAACAACAAAATCTTCATCTGTGATAAATTTTAGATGAAGAAGTGAAAGACAAAATTAAGGCTGGTCCATCCAAATGTCTGTACCTACTTTCATATCATGCCAATATTACGTATAAGTTTCAAACTTTCAAACCATTTCGTCCCAAGAGGAGGCCGGGATGGTGGAATGCCTCGTTCATTCGTCCTTCTCCGACGTACACCCATGCTGCCAAACTGTTTTCTGCGTCTCTGCAATAACATTTCGACAGTGGGTTTAAGAATTTGTAATCCAATTGCATCAGTAAGTTAATTCATTCTTTATCAGTTTTCGAGGATTTTTGAACCCAGGTCATCCCCAAGTAAGTGATGGTGATGATTGGCTTTACCTTGCCACACTAACCCATGACATATTAGGAGGGTTAGAAGAGATGGATACATGCTTCTCCCTTATACATAAATGCAAAGTTTGCATTTGACTTCGGCTGACCGCTCTCATTCTCTTCAAGCATTCGACTTACATTTTGAGGAATAATCGTTGATCTGCCTTAAGTAATATCGTGTTAATTCGTGAATCTTCTTACATATATTAAATTAAGTATTGATTTAATGTTATTTATTCCACAACCCCACATTTAACGTAAAATATCACTCAAGGTCCTGTATGACGGTGAAACTTGGCAATATAGGAAATTTGGTTAAGCTGTAGACATCTGAAATGACTCTGGTCGATTTTATTCTAATGCAATGAGTGGGCTGTCTCTGAATTACAAATATTTGCTCCCTCGACCACGCATTTTTTTTTGTCAGTGTATCGTAACTTGAAGGTGAAAAGCCACTCCTATTGATAATATAAGAATGATATTGCAAAATCAGTCAGCAAATGAATTTACTGAAGTATGTGATTTTTGAAAATTCCTGTATCTAGCATTTCATTGCCTTCGTGATTGTAATTAACTGATGAATATCTTTTCTTACCCAACGTTCATCGGAGAGTGATTCTGGGACGAAAAGAATGTAATCAATTAAATCATGAATAGAAAAATAAATGCGGCCGTCTTTTGGAATGTTAAATACAAGTGTGTCTTGTTGGAAAAAATTCTCAATTATAAGTGGTCCCAAAAGGACTGAGATTAATTTTGCTTGCCATTAATATATCACTTGATCACTCCCATGCTTTGCTGGTTTGGGTGCGGACAGTTATGATATTCGCTGCTGATAATATGGAAGCGCAAACATTGTAGATTTATTGAACGTTTGATTTCTGAATTATTCGGAAAAATTAAAATATGATATACGCAGCAGTCGAGGGTTGTCTTTGCAAATACTACCCGAGTTAGTTCCCGAATATATCATGGCTATTGCTTCTGGATGAACTAAAAGTTGTCTGATCAAACTGCACATACATACATACATACATATATTGAGCACTCTGGTGGATGAGGAATTTCTGTGTAAATAGATATATCAGTTAAATTCAGCCTTACTGACTGTCCAGTTCCGTAGTCCAGAGGTAGGATATCGGCCTCCGGGTCTGCCTCTTGGTACTGGATGGGATAATGGAAAGTCTATAGCCACACTGAAGAGATGTAATACATCGAAACAACTTTCTGTGGATGATACAATAATTATATATATATATATATATATATATATATACAAATTGAAAATATATATTGAACATATATATATATATATATATATATATATATATATATATGATTATGAATTCATATCATATTGAGACTATATTTGAAATAATCTCCCGTTGTTACACGGTGAACGTATAATTTCGCTAAGACAACGTAAATAGAATAAGCATAAGTGCAACACTACATTGAAGAGACAACCCGATTAGTTGCAGGTTGGATTCCTGCAGTTGCTGCATAATCTTCAATTGTTTATGCTCTTCACGTTGTCTAGACCAAATCATATATTCACCCTGTAATAATGGGAGATTATTTTAAATAGAGTTTCAAAATTATATAATCCAATTTATAATCATCCTGCCAGATCACATATCCATTTCTTAATGACATATATATGGTGATAATTTGACAATTCGAAAGTGAAAAGAAATTCAAGAGGAAAACAGAAAAATTATTATCACGTGGATGTAGATGTAACACTTGTTCTTTTTTCGAATTACTATTCCACCTCAAAAGTTCAAGCTATTACTCACTTATGCACACACACACACACACACACACACACACACACACACATATATATATATATATTGTAAGCCTATGCAAAGCTCTCCCATAGGAATAGAGCACTCTGGTGGATAAGGAGTTTCTGCGTAAAAATGAATATATTGCTTAAATCTAAATTACTGACCACCCAGTTCCGTAGTCCAGAGGTAGGATGTCGATCTTCGGGTCCGATGTGAGTTTCAATTCTACCTCGCGGTACTCGATGGGTCAAAGTCTATTACCACACTGAAGAGATGTAATACATCGAAACAGCTGTCTGTGGATGACACAATAATATATATATATATATATATATATATATATATATATATATATATATATATGGAGAGAGAGAGAGAGAGAGAGAGAGAGAGAGAGAGAGAGAGAGAAAGGATCCAAAAATTTACAAAACCATTCAAAAACCAACTGAGAACCACACAGATACACAGAGAACAATAGAAAGAGGGAAGTTGGTAATAATTCTTGGTGTTAGAAAAAGACGAACGTCGATGCGATAGTATCGCACAAGTTATTAAGCAATACAAGTGTTGATGGACCGAGCACATAGCGAGTAAAAGGGACAACAGATGAGACAAAAGTCTACTTGATCAGTACCTGTGAGACAGTAAACACAGTACGAAATGCCAGACACAAGACGGGGAGATGATATGGAAAGGTATGCCGTTAGACATGATAGAGGGGGGTTGCACTATGGAAGAGGGGCTTAGTACAGCATGATGTCGGGTGGAAAATGGACGTGGGAAGATTGTGTTGCAGCGAATTTCCATTCGGTGACTTATTTCCATCGTTATATCACAACGGCTTTTTTCGTTTTAAGACAGCCCTTTAATAGTTTTTATCAGACCTGTTGAATTTCCATGTTACATCAGGAATCGGACAAAATAGAAGTATAGCCAGTTATACAATTAAGCATATCAACGTGTATACATGTCATTTATATGGATAGATTCCAGCACACTTTATCAAACCTTGTTTTGGGCGTTGTGTTGTACTAAGCCTATCTACCCTTCTATCTACACATCACCATGAATCTACGAGAATATGAATGTCGTCATTTTTGTGTATATGAACAAGTGTCGATACATGTCTTCAAAAAAGAAAGCTTCGATGTACAACTACATCGATGAAGTATATAATCAATACTGAATTCACTAATAATATCCAGTGCAGCAGGCTAACCACTCCTACGAGGCAAATGCTTTCATAAAGCGTGTGTTAGTGCGAGATTTTAAGCAGCATTTTATCAGCTGTGACCTTGCATATTAAAACCAGTCATGGGGTGGCGAGACAAGTAATGCTTGTAGGCGAATGCTTCGAGAAAGAAGAAAACGAAGAGGAACAGCTAATTTGTTTACTTAAAGCATCATTGAGTCACAAGCTGACCGACAAGACTACACGAGAACAACGTTCAGTGTACAATAACTATTGCTACGAAAAAGGAGGAAGTGAAAAGTTTCAAGATTAGGCAATAAAACATTTCATTTTTTTACTGTCTCTTCTGTTCGTCAAATCAGTCTATCTATTTATCTACCTAAGTACTTTTTACTTAAAATCAAAATATAAGTTCTTTTGTTCAAAGCCTTGGCAAGTTTATTGTAATTTATGTATTTTCCAAAGATGAGTATCGAAAGTGTTAGAGTTTCAATTCTAATCTATAAGTAACTTTATTCAAAACATTGATAAATATACACGAAGTGAAGTCCCAGAAGATTAAAACACTCATAATGCAATCATAATGTTGTTATATAAAAAAAAGGAAGTAAAATAAAAAATCAGATCAACAACAGACCAATAAGCATACTCAACTGCATTTACAAACCTTTCACCACAGTGATCACGAATCGAATCAAAACAACTCTAAATGAAAAACCATCGTGGGAACAGGCTGGCTTCAGAAGAAGCTACTCAACTATTGAAACTCCAAATTCGGTAAATGTACTAAACTAGAAAGCATTAGAATATGAAATATAACTCAGTAGAAATTCTCATGGTCACTGATGCTCTCATACAACAAATCGTAGATCCCGTATGTGTCAAAATCTTGTAACATATCTACCGACACATCAGTTCCTTTGTTATGCTACATATAGACTCTGAGCCCTTTCAGTTTGAGAAACTTGAGGTGATACCTGATCACCCTAATTCCCCACAGCCTGTCTCGAGATGATCTTCTGGAATCTAGACGGGGAAAATAAAAGGATCAGAATGGAATATCCAAATAACCTCAAATTTGCTGATGAAAGCGCTCTTTTTGCAGAGGACTTCAAATAATTCTAGATAGATGAGTAGAATGAAAAAAAGCAATTCAGTTTTCACGTTTATTTCAGCAAAACGAATGTTATGTACAACAAACATATTGAGGACAAAGACACAACAATGAAAACGTAGTGCTGGAAAAAGTAGACCATTTCCTGAGGGCAACGAATCTCTATGACATCCTCCAAAGAAGAAGAAATCAAACCAAGTATCACTCTAGGCTGGCAAGCTTTCGCTAGATCAGGTTCAACCTACAAAAAAAATAAAATCTTATTAGTCCTTAGAGGAGGGCCATACAACCGATGCAGTCTCTCGATAGAAACATATGGAACTGATACATGAAACTTGAAGATTGACCTTCAAACTAAAAATCATGCAACTTGCACTGGAAAGAATCATTCTTAACATCACATGAGTGAATCACAAGACAGCACAGTGTACCACAAAGAAACTGCTGACAGAAATATTATAGAATTCATTAGTAAAGCTAGTGGGCTTGTCATGTTGCAAAAATGACAGACCTCACGACAAAAAGTGAGGATTTCCAGAGATCATATGCAGAACTGTGTTCGGCTGAATTAGAGATGGGCTGACGAACGAGACCAGTTCAGAAACCACAGGCTCTGCAAAGCCCATGATAGAGAAGTGTGGCAAATCTTCGGTAAGATCCATGTCCAACAACGGACGGTGAAAGATCGATGATGATGGAAAAGATAAGGATCGTTATTGTTCTAATTATCAAGGTGGAAAAAACAAAAAAATAACATCTAACTACAATTAAAGGAATCTATGTGTGTGTGTACCGCGATTACCTGACATTTGTACAAAACTGATATTCACTATACATATTAGTCAGTACACAAGGTGTTGCAGTGCCGAGTTTCTATTTTTAGATGAATGGTCCTTGAGAAATCTAAAAAAATGAATGAAAAATTCAAAGTATTGATCTAAAATTTAGATTTAAGTTTAGATATAAAATATCTTAATAACCAACACTGGAAAGAAGTAATAAAAATACTTCGAGGCCGTAATTTCAGAGGAAGTAGCTCAACCGTTTGGTACATTTGGTTATCAAATGACAGTTTCGTGGTTCAAATCCAACCGTGAGGAGCATGTTTTGGGGGTTTTTTTCTAACAAAAGTGACCGTTGAGGAGGGATCTATACATAGATACTAGTTGAAAACCCTCTCCACGGTCGGTAGTTTGAATACTTAAAATCATACATATACATGTGAGTGGGAACAAACTTTTTTGTATTATTTAGTTGGAGAAACATGTTGCATTTATATAAAGTAGATGCATGTAAACTATTGATTCGCAAACCAAATCAGTAAATGAAGGTGTAAAGTATCGTTGGGGGTACAATCTTAGTATAGAACAAATTGAAAATTTTGAAACTGAGTAAAAATTAAGTAGATCTTATGAAAAAGTTGTGAGCTAGAATTTAAAATAATTTGATTTAAATTAAAGCCACTTTGAAGCAATCAAATATAAGTATTTTGCTGTCATTGGCAAAGTAACATCAAGAAATGCATAGCGTTAATTGACCTGAAACCGCAAATCAACTTCAACTTTGACTGTTGCATAAAATCTTTACGAAATAGCAACTCTTCAGAAAGAGGTTGACACCATCATTTCTTTTCTGAGATAATATATACATAATCACAACAGGCCTTGAAAAGTACTTTTTATTATTTTGCTCACTAAATGGCCGTCGTCACAGCCAATTAAACTCGATATCAAGTGATTTCCTTTCAATAGCCGGGCTACGCCTGTACGAATATATTTAATATGTCTTTGATCTGTATAATATGTACATAATTGGGTCATGGTAACTCATCGCAATACTTTTAAGCCGTAGTTTTGTGTGATGGAGTTGAACAGGGAATAGAATTCCTCAACAAAAATATAATGTTACAAATCTCGAGTTAAAAAAAAAAAGATTCCTTCAATGTAGTTCATTATAATCAAAATATCTTGAATGTAGCTGTAAAAAATTCCTGAATCTGTCGTTAAATATGAACACCTTTCCCTCAGTGCATTGCCCAGTCTTCCACGAAATTCTATTGAGGACTCTCAGAGACATTGTGCCATGTACATATAGTCATAATGATGGGTGTAACTATGAAAAATTCATGGATCACCCTCGAATGCAAACACTTTTTCCCAATACATAGCAAATCCTTCTTCAGGACTTAATTGGAATACATTGAAAACCTTTGGAGATATTGTGCTGTTCACACAATGCTACAATAAGGAAATCGACTGCAAACATTCCGAAGATCCATCTCGAAATGTTTTCAATGAATTTTTACAAAATTTCATGGAAATGAATTAAAAACCTTCCTCAGTTCATTGCCCATTTTTTACACAAAATTCCCATCATATTCATAAATATAGCTACGATGCTGGGGAGGCAACATTGAAAAACTCATGGATCCGCCCTCATATGTATTGACTACCTTCAGCAAAATTTAATTGGAATTCATTGAAGACTCTAGGAGATATTGTCGATTGTAGATAAAGCTCCGATGCAAGGGAGTTAATCACGAAATATTCCTGGATCCACCACAATATTTAAACCTTCCTTAGCCCATTGCCCACCCTTCAACAAAACAGCATTGAAATTTATCAAAATTTTTTGGAGATATTTTGTGGTGTAAATATCACTGGGAAATTCCTGGATCTACCCCCGGATTCTTTAACACTTCATCCTTAGCCCTTCAACAAAATGTCATTGATGTCATTCAGAAATTCTAGAGATATTGGGTGGACCAAAAAAGAGGGTTCAATTTCATCTTTGTTCAGTATATTGCCCCCCTTACAAAAAGATGATGTAGTGGATGGAAATCACCAGGATTGACTTTACTCTCCAAGTTAGAGAACCCCAAAGATTAGGGGCTAAAAAATTATCCTCACATTATGCCGTGTTTCCTTGGTTACGGTTACATACACACAGACAGACAGACAGACAGAAAAAAAATGTCATTGATATCAGGATTTTGAATCAAATTTTTTGGGCGAAAAATTTACTGTAAACTTCAACAAATCTATCGTTGTCTCTCCAATTAAAAGAACCTCACCTCAAAATTGGATTGCTCTAAATAAAATTAAAAAAAACAAAAAAAAAACAACATTTATATAATTCCTCCAGCGAACACAATAATTTTTCTGAATGCTAGGCTCCATGGTGTAATACTTAGCATTCTGGACTCTGAATCAAGTGAACCTGGGAACGTAATTTTACCTATTTATCTATAACTCGTATTGTTCACGTCAAAAAGTACGGAATTATTTACAAATGGATTAGCACTTCTTTTCAGAAACATCTGTCTATCAACATAATGTCGCTCTCCAGCCGTCTGCTTTAAGTCTGATTGTAACATTTGTGCACCCAGTGAAATTTTATTCATATTGCATCTTATATATGAAATATAATATTCACTGTCTGAAGTAAAAATTGGTGAACAGAAAGAAAAATTCTGAGCAGAAAATAAGGTAAGAAACTTTTTCTTACCTTATTTTCTGCCCAGAATTTTTCTTTCCGTTCACCAATTTTTACTTCAGACAGTGAATGTTAGTATAAAAATAATGTTATAACTTCGGTCCTTGGTTTGAAAAAAAAATCATATAATAGAAATCAATTGTTTCTATCATTTTTCCAACAATCAAAAATCTGATGTTTTGTTTCTTGATTAAATAATCGTTTAAGAAACCCTGTCGATGAATATTTTTCTCCAAATGTTTTTATACAATAAAATTTGTATGAAGACTTGTTGTCAAACAGTTGTCAAAAGTTGCACCAATTATAGAATATGTTAAAGGGTAAATTTAAATTGACATAGATAATAAAAAAAATCCTTTTTAAGTATTTTCAACAATTCTCGTTGGGGTAAAATATCTATTTCATCGAAATGAATCTTACTTATATCAAGGTTTTGTTTTTCCATATTAGGAACATTTGAACAGTTGAAATGGTTTTCCAGTATCTGTGGGTTACGGCGAACTTCGAAGCGAAGAGAACATATTCGAAAAAAAAACGCTTGGTATTTTTCTGAAAAAAACTTTTTAAACAAGATGAAATTTAAGAGGAATAAAAATCAACAACATACTCAAATGTCCAAACTAACTGTTTCAGAGCAAAAGAATTTTTGGTCGCACAATGGATTTCTAATAGACGGGAAGAAAAAACGCATATCCTAGAGTGATTTTTTCTAAATCTTGATAATGTCCTATTTTCAATTATTTTTCTTTAGAGGAATTTCGGATTAGAAAAGGAATTTACTTTAGTAACTAATCAATGTAAATCATTCAAATAATTACAAACATTAAATTAAAACTAAAATAATAACTTATGTTGTTATTCAACACACGTATTTTCCAAATGTTTAAGCATGATTTGGGGGTCAGTTTATCAAGAATCTTCGGAGCGTTGAATCTGGTTTGTTTTACAAACAATCTCAGATAGATAGATAGATAGATAGATAGATAGAGAGAGAGAGAGAGAGAGAGAGAGAGAACCCAGACATATGTATATTTTAGGCGAAATCAAGACAATCTTTGAGCTTGCATAAATAATTTAATTTGTTTAAGCAGTTAAGTCTGGCGGAGCTTTGCTGAAGTATTCAATAAGAAAGTGTTTATGAAATATTCGGCAAAAGAGTGACTTATTGAAATCCTTGATTGAGAATAGAAAAAGAAGGAGAGAGAGCAGGAGAGAGAGGGAGTGAGAATGAAAACAATAAAAAAAAGAGGAATACTAGAAGAATGTAGCAAAATAAGAGAAAGATTGAAGAATAAAGTAGAGGTAATGTGAAGCTTGTAAGAAGAGTAAGGAGGAAAAGGCAAAAGGAGAGAAAGATTGAAGAATAAAGTAGAGGTAATGTGAAGCTTGTAAGAAGAGTAAGGAGGAAAAGGCAAAAGGAGAGAAAGATTGAAGAATAAAGTAGAGGTAATGTGAAGCTTGTAAGAAGAGTAAGGAGGAAAAGGCAAAAGGAGAGAAAGATTGAAGAATAAAGTAGAGGTAATGTGAAGCTTGTAAGAAGAGTAAGGAGGAAAAGGCAAAAGGAGAGAAAGATTGAAGAATAAAGTAGAGGTAATGTGAAGCTTGTAAGAAGAGTAAGGAGGAAAGGGCAAAAGGAGAGAAAGATTGAAGAATAAAGTAGAGGTAATGTGAAGCTTGTAAGAAGAGTAAGGAGGAAAAGGCAAAAGGAGAGAAATAATAATAAAAAAAAACAAGAGTGAAAAAAATAAGGCAAAAAGCAGATTGAGGGCAAAGAAAACCGATAAAAAAGAGGCGATAAAAAAACGGACTGAAAACAAAATATGCCGAGAAGGAAGTGAAGAGAGTGAAAAAGATGGGGTAAAGAAAAAGGAAGGGAAAATCAAGAACATCAATGATTGATCAGTTTGTGACATTGAACTCATTCAATGTTCACAATAATTACATACGACGTATTTTTTAGATGAGCGAGCAACTCTGGTAGCGATTGACCGTGCCACCATCTTCTTTTCTTCCACCCTACTATATATGTCTGAAAGTGAAAGGGGGAAAACTCACGCATCCATGGTCTGAATTCCAAGCTTGTTTACTAGAAGAAGGTACAATGGACTAAGACCACCATAACTACACTGGCTCCGATGTATCGTTTGGGAGAAAGTCGAAATGGTCACCAACTATTATTATTATAAGTATAGCTACAGCGTTGAATGTTTCTTATGGCCTTTCTGCTATTCTCGTTTTATTTATACAAACATGAGAAAAGCATTTATTTATGTTCATTAGTTGAAGTATCATGAATCATCATTTCTAATGTTATGACTACTTTTTACCTTCATCTTAATTTATTAGTTACTATTTATCGCAGCTTTTGCTTAGAGCGATTACCCTTGGACGCTGTTTGCTCATTGCTCGAGGGTGATCGGTCTGAGCATAACGTTGCAATAAAAATCAATCAAGATCAAGGTAAAACGTATTCATGAAATTGAAAATGAAGATAAGAAAAGCAATTGGCAATAATAGTTTTCTCAAAGATTGTGTTTTTTGCTTTCTTATTTTCATACCTGTCTATCGACGTTATTATAATGATTTTCAATTAGACTTCTCCTGTACAAGGCAGGCTTGTCTGATAGAGAGTTAGATGTTTATATAAGCCATATTTATTTGCATAATTGTATGGTTGGAAGTCCTGATCAATTTCTGTTATAAACTCAAAGTCATACTGGATCAGTCCATGTGAAATAGATTAACATAGCGAAAAGATCAATCATAGGGATGTAATAAAACGACATAGTATGATGTGACATAAAAATGAATAATATATCACAGAATCTCTGGACGTTTGAAACTGAAATAAGAGGGAAAAAGTGGATGAGTGACTGAAAGGAATATTTAATGTTGAGTTGACATACGAGAAAAAAACTTGAAATGAAATTATCTAAAATGAATTACCAAAATTTAGGTAATTTATTTTAAATAATTCAAGTATTCTAATAAATACATTGATAATCCCATCATTTATTATATATGTATATCAGCTGCCAACTGCTGGACAAATGCCTTTCCCATCTTCATCAATAAGGAGCGTGATTACGCTAATCTCTGCCATGCTTTACAGAAAACTTTCCTATCTTTTCTCATGATCTTGTGTCAAGTTTTTTCCTTAAACATTCATTTATCACGGGCACCAACGTGTTGGCCCTTTGATGTTGATACATATATATATATATATACTAATTTACATTTTTGTTAATGAATATATTTTTCTGATTTTCTATCTTTGCAGTGAAATAATATTTCATCAATTCCTTGTAGATAGTTGTTACACTTTGCATCTCCAATATATACGGTTGTTACTCAAAGATCCGTGAAATCTGACCATTAAAAAATTACTTGACCTAACAACTAGTTTCCACCGTGTTCTTCGAAGTAATCCCCTTCTACGTGTATAAAGCGGTCTCACAAAGAGTACTGGTTTTAATGTAGCGAAAAAACGCCCTGTGTCTGCTGGGTGACATTTCTTTGTTCTAACAAGGTAGTTCCCTCATGCGACCCGGGGTTCTCTCTTCACGAGTTTATCTGGTTTTTGCTTGCGATATGTGAAATGAACTTTGTGGCGACAAGCACCTGGAATGGTTTCACTCACCTCACTACTCTTGATTACAGCTTCTGGTTTTCAAAGCAGTAACTCATCGAGGTACTAACTATGCCTGGCATTGCTCAACTTTGTTAATCACACCAGAACCGGTGTATCCAACATGATTTAGCTGTGAGCCCCCTTCGAATGTTGTCATACTTTTATTTCTTGATTTTTTTACCACGCTTCAATATTTCATTCGCTGACTGAGTGTTAATAAATCTGCCGATACAGGATGTAGGTTATTTGCGTAGAATCGTCCACCCATACTCCGAAATGGACAACCGATATTGGTTTTCCATTTTCCCCTTTTGTTTGTTTCGGCCACTGTGACATTTGATCAGTTAGACGTTGTTAGGAAGATCTGAAGGTTGGCAAATAGGGCGTTCATCTTGTTCAGTGCAGAAACAAATATCAAAGGAAAGACCAACACGCTCCCTGTCTCTTGTTAATTAAGTAATTAATAATGGATTTCACATGCACACATACACTTATTTGTACACACATACACTAGACACGCACATAGATATATAGATACATAGATATATATATGTCCTCATTAGAAACCGTCAACCAAGACTCTAAACAAAGCTGTCAACATAGGTTTCTCCAATTTTTAAGTGATTCTGGGGGACGTTGTGAATGTATGTATGCCGCACAAATGGAGCTGTACGGCTGGAATTTTGATAATTTAGGCCTTATCATGTCTTGAAATAACCAAGAACTTGTTTTTGTTTTCTAACCCTTCCCGTATATTTTAGGGGGGGTTCAATTAACGATGTAAGTTTATGCTAAATTGGTTTCTTAGTTATTGTCCGGTAGCATTCAGTTTTGTTCTTATTTTTTTTTTTTCAATTCTGACTCATTGGTGGTCACGACCCAACAAAAAGCATGAGAAGCAGCTTATCCATTGATCACCCCTTCCCCCTGAAATTTTCACTTGATCATCCCCAACACGGCCATGCTACCAAAAGATGTTGGTCACGTGACAATTTGCATTGGGTGAATTGTTTTTGTATTGCTTCTGAACGAGTTTGCTGCATTCACATGTATGTTTCCCAATCTCGTTCCTGTAGTCTCTCAGATAACATTAACTGTTCCATCGAGTCTCATCGGTTCCCACCTCTACGTAATTAGAATTCTCTTAGAAGGGACCGATTCATTTCTATTTAATCGTTGCCAATTTGAGCTTATTTTCTGATGAAATAAAACATTGCAAATTCCTTTTTCTACGTGTCCACATATCTCAATGAGATGCTCTTCGGTCGGTTCCATTTACGTTAAAAAAAAGAAATAGGAAGGAAGAGAGAGGTGTGACGCCATTAAAAGTTGTGACTTCATTAAGATAACATAATACGATGTAATAATCGAATGTCCAAGGTCCACATTTTTTATAAAAAAAAGCAAAAATGGCCCAAAACGACTAAAAATGCCATTCACAATTTTTCTTTAAAGTACTACTATTGTTGTGACATCATTTCAGAAGAAAAATGTTATCAGGCATAACAGAAAAGAGACATGCAAATTTAAAAATACGCCAAGCAAATTAAAAAGACAAGCGATCTTGATCATAAGTTAATTCTTAATTTGCTAGGCGCATATTTTTTATTGCTTGCCGTATTTGAAAATTTGGTTGCCTTTTTTGTTAATTTGATTTTTGTGAATTTCAATTTGTTTGGCGTGTTCTGAAATTTGGCCACCATTTTTTTTAAAAATTTGATTGCTGTATTTTGAAAATATGGCAGTCGTAGTTTTCAATTTAGTTGCAGTATTTTTTATTTTCATTTTGCTTGAAGAATCTTTTAATTTGCTTGCTTATCTTTAAAATTTGATCTGGAAAAGGGATAGTTATGGCTTTGTTAGAGATATTTAGTCTTGTAAAGAAATAGATAAAGAAAGAAAAAACAAATATGAATAAACTCTTTGCTCTCTCACTCTCTTCCTCTCTTACTCCCTCCTCCCTCTCACTCGTTTTGTAGTACCGAAGAATGGAGATCACACTCATTCGTTCTGATCACAAAGAAATTGGTGAGAATTTCATTTTAAATAAATAAAGCAGAAGAAACAACACAAGTATTCAACTGACAATCGTTGACACGCGTTATCAACTCACTTTTTTACAGAGCTAAAACCAAATATTAGTCCTTACAGAATTATGGATTTTTACAGTAGCCAGTCAGTGTTTATTCGGTAATCTTGACACTACATGATTCTTTGAGTAAATTTACCGAGGATAAATAATGAACGAGTAAAGGACATATCAATAAATTTGCAGCCATCTTGGACAACATCTTGAAAATTATACCTTTCCTGTTGTCGGACTGCAGTAAAATTTTGGTATGTTATTCAAGACACTTGAAACTACTCGAAACCGTTGATAATGAAGTTGTAATTGGCATTTAGATTATTTGCCAGTCATCTTGGACGTTATCTTTAAAATTATACATTTCTATCGACAGACTGTAGAATTTTGATAAGATATCGAGCACACTTCGGACTACAAGAAACTGTTGGAAAAACTTGACGTGGGTGAATATTGAACAAGTAGGTTTTTTTTACTAATTTGGCGGCCATCTTTGATGCCATATCGAATAATATATTTTCCAGTGGTCTGGTACTGATAAACTTCTAGGCTGTTATTGAGTAACCCTGAGCCCACAGAAAACCGTTGGTAAAACCTTTTTTCTGATAATTGCTCCCAACTACGTGATAGATGTAAGAAATTATTCCAAATAATGACTTCATCAATTTTAATCTGTAAATTGTCGAAAAAATTGGCAACACATCTGTTGTACACGTACTTTGATGTTTAAGCGAGATATTACTTGTATCATAATCAACATGCTACCAAGCACTCAATCTATTAGCAATGAAATGTCTTTTAATTTTTTTTCTACTTTTGATATGTCCTTAATGCATTTTCTTGCTTTCTGGCGACCTCATAAGTATCACCAAATGAATGGACATCCTTGACTTAGTTTGAAATGTTACTTTAAATGGTCTTCAACGCTGCTTGATTCTCAAATCAAATGCATTTAAACATTAGAACCAATCGACTGGTGGTCCTCAGAGATCATATTTGACTTCCCTCCACATCTGGAATTTGATGTTATGGTATATGTTATGTTGAAAATCCCATGCGTTTGTCAAAAACTGCCCAATCATCTTGGTTATTTCCTATTTTCCTTTTATGTAGGCTTCAAATAACGCTGTTGTTCTTGCTATCAGATATCGTTCTTCAAATCCTACACCTAACCATACCTTCATTCCTAACTCCAACTTTCTGTTTCTATTTTAGAGCCGACATTATACCGTTATCTATAGAGCTCGTAGAAAAATTAAAAGACAAAGAACAGAAATGTAGCCATAGGCTGTTTGGCTATCTATCTATTTATGGATCTGTCATGCATTCAGACAACACCAATAGAGCTAGCAGGTAGGAAATGCCATCATGTCATTTTTTTCGATCCAGCAGTTTTGGGTGGGAAGGTCAATTTACAATGCAAGTTTATACTAAGATTGTACCTTAGTTCTTGCCTAGTAACGTACATGCTCACTTAAAAAAAAAAATCACAGTCCAATAAAAGGCAAGAGAAATGATTCATTCATTAATGATCCTTTTTACTAATTCTTTTTATTGATCATCCCGCAAAAGATGTGATGGTTTTTATTGATAGACTAAACAGACTTGTTCAACTATTTTCTTAGTCTTGGTTTGTTTTCTTTCCTTTGGGCTTGCATTTTGAGATTAAATGGGTTATACGAGTGGAGAGATCAGATCAGGTTCGCAATTACTCATCGATTGAGTGCTACAGGTTATTATTGATTTTCTTTAGAATTAAAATTGTAGGCTTGGACGTTTGTTTCTTCTTACCTTTTTATGTATGCATCTGTGCACGTACATACACACACACACACACATTTATACTCACTTATGTATAACACAAGCTCCCACATACATATATATACATACATATATATATATACACACATACACTTCCACGCACACACATACTTTATTTCTTTCTTCCTTTTTTTTAGCTTCACTTTGACCTATTTAAAAAAAACCCTCTTTTTACTTTTCATCTTGTCATTTATTCTTTTATTTCTTTCTTATGCTCATTCCTCCTGATCATTATTATTAATCTCTTCTTCTTCTTCTTCTTCTTCTTCTTCTTCTTCTTCTTCTTCTTCTTCTTCTTCTTCTTCTTCTTCTTCTTCTTCTTTTTCGACAACTGATTGAAAGAGAATATAACATTGAGGAACACAAAAACAAAGTCAATCAGAAGACTTAATAAAGGAGCAACCATCACTACTATTATTCACACGCATGCGTAAATTATACTCACGTGTAACAAAAGGGCAAATTCAAACCATAGAAGAAAGACATGCAGATTGTTTACGAATCAGAATAGCGAACGCATTTATTGATACTAATGAAACAGATGTCTGATACAATACCTGTCAAATTTGACAGTGTACCTACTACGTTAATTCATTCACACTTCCATTCATTCTATGGAAGAACAGAAGCAAATCCAAAATAGTGAGGCACAAGATGATATAACTAGAAACAGGGTTAATCTTTGTCTCTCATCAATAAGCTATTTATAAGCTTTTGTTGTCTCTTTTTGCAGTGTTGTATTCCTTACAGTTTTTTCCGTGTCGGTGACACTGTTTGTGCACTGTGAAGAACTCTGTTCCATTAAAAAACAACACCAACAACAACAAAGTTTAAAAGCATTACCCGTACCTTGAGGTCTTGTTCGAGGTCTCTCTGACCTTGGTAAGAATTTTCATGCAAATTAAACTTGGATTATTTCCAAATGACCGAAATATTCTTATCAAAACGAAGTATTTTTATCTCTCGACTATCATGAAAATAAAAGTTTTAATTGGAGAATGCATTGAATTTGACACTCGCTAAATCTTTCTAATGATTAATTCATTATTTTCTTGTTGCTTGCAACCAGGCCCATCAGAAGGTTCATCGGGGTTGAGCAGCAGGAGTGGGATCCTTTGGCTTGCGTTATTGAGCGTTTTGCTGAGATCGGTCTCCTCCAAGAAGAATCAATGCGATCGCCTTTTGATGATTATATGAGAATCCAACACGATTTGGCCGTAACATCTTCACACTGAAAAATATATTGACATTAAACATCTGGGTGCAAAATTATCCCAAACTAAACCAAAGTTTGCAAATACCATTTGTTACCTCGTCATGGTGCAGTATTTAGCAAGCAAGTCTTGCAGATCTTCACTTCTGTTGTGAATTCGATCATTACTGGGTTTTCCACACCAGTCAGTCAGACTCAGCTAGGCTAAATAAATCTCGATCTGCTTTATGGCAATATAGAACCTCCTACCCCGAATGGATTTTACAAGTAAACAATAATGAGGAGATATAAGAGAAAAACACCAGGCTGAGACAGGTTCCGAGTATCTATAGCAGTTCAAGCAACCCAACCGGATAATATTCGAATCTCAGAGACTCTGGTAGTTGTACGAACCCCCGATTTTAGCGGTCAGTAACTGATCAAAGCAGGAAATCTGAGTAGTTGGAATTCCCCCCAGTTCTGAAGACGGCCTCCGCACCTACTGTTCGTACTAGGTCTCTCCTCCCCGTCTCACGGATACAGCGTTAGGGACGGAAGGCCTCGAAACAGGATCCGAAGTCTGTATTTTGCCGAAATAAAAGCGGAATCAACAGTCTATTAGCAGCGCCCATCATCTATTACCAATGTAGTTTGACTTCATGCCATTTTGTGAGATCACTGCCCTCCCGGAGCTTCGATCAAACTAACAGATCTTCTTCGAATAAACAAAGACACAACATAGGAGTGGCTGGTGAGAAGTTATGATTCTATCATTTTATCCTTGACACATATTGTGTTTATGAAATATTCTCAACCTGGTCTTTTCTGTCTCCATATCTTCCTCTAGTATGATCTATCTATCCATTTATCCATTTATATACTGTTCTTATCATTTTTAGAGTGATGCATTACTCACAATAGTGACAACGTCAGTGATTTAAAAAAAGGATCTTCAAATAAATTAGTTCACTATCAACTCATGACCAGATAAGGAAACTTTATGTTGACTAAATCTAGATATAGGAATGTGATGGACGCAACCATTCATATAAAACTAGTCGCAGGGTGACTCTCTGAAACAGCATTTCCACCTCACGCCCACTGGAATGTCGTTACGCAACCTTAAATATTTTCCCTAAATTATCTCATCGTGTAAACATATTTGTTTCGGCAAGTCATTCATTATCTTCATTTGAATCAAGTGACATTGATAATAAGAATAATGAACATTTCATACCGGCATAGTTTAATGCTTGCGAGGCGTGAAGGTAACCAACCCTAAATCCTATAAGTTTGACTCATGTAGGTATTGGATTTTTACACACGTTAAAATTATCATTCAACTTCTGAAAGTTGATGATTTCCTCCCTCAAGCACCCATTTCAAATGATATTGATTATTATAACAGGTTTATAGTTTGCATATTTTTGAAAGAGTCATACTCCTGCTAAAAATGTTATGTTTGTTCGGTTTGTTGAGTAAAAAAATAGACAGGTCAAGAAACCATCACATGACCTATGTACAATTTTGGCAGCAGGCCGTGCCGGGATGATCAATTATAGAATTGAAAAAAAAAGATAATCAATGAATAAGTTACTACTGTCTCCTTTTGTTGGGCAGTGATGACTAAAAAGATTTGAATTAAAAAAAGCACAAAACAAAAAAAAAGTTTTTCTAGACATGATAAGGAGTCAATGTTTAAATTTTTCACCCTCTAGCTCCATTGTTTCAGCCTGTGTGCGTGATATATGTATACATACATAGGAAGATGCACCAATTTCAAAACTGAAGAGACCTATGTTGACAGTTTTGGTTGACGGTTTCTTTTTTATTTCATTCAACATCAAATTTATTGGACAACACAATTATTCTTCAATAATCTGACGAAGCAACTTCATAATTCTATCTTCCAAAACATTTTACCTCTCTCACCAAAGAACTGCCTTTTCATAGTCTTCTTTAGAATTGATATTTCTTCATTAGGAGAATTTTTAAAGACATGAAAAAATGTTAATCAAAACTTAAAATTTCTCATAAATCAGTGGATGAGAGAGAACTTCCTAGCTTTCAACATCCTTTCTCTGGTCACCAAGGAACATGCAGTTTAGGGTAATCTTGATGGAATATTACACCCTTTCCTTTGACCGTACGCATACATGTTTTACAACCAGCGCAAAAGAAAAATAATGTGTGCACAAAAGATTTCGAATTTTGTAGATATCATACAAAGTTTTTATTTAAATGATATTGATTCCCATTGTCAAATTCAAAAGTACACACGTTCTTTTTGCACGAAAATATTTGCACGGCATAAATTCTTCGCAGTCACTGACAACTGAAAATTAGAGAGAACATTGGACGACTTGTGTGAAAATCAAACAAGTATATACTAATCAGAAGAAAATCTGAGGCAGAATTCAAACCATCCAAACAACAGCGTTACTAAAATCTGCTAGAATACCAAGGGCAGTGCCGAGGAGACTTGCTACCACTAGTTTTATAATGAATGCCACAAGATACAAATGGTGTGAAAACGTAGTGAAGGCAGAGATAGATGAATTATAATCACCTAATTGCACAGCTCTACGTCATTACTTGAAATGCTCCCTTGCGTGTAGTTAGAGCTCTAATGCTACACAATCGTTGCAGCAAGGAAAAAATGACAACAGATTGAGCAAAAAGGGAAGTAAATGCAGTAGGAAAAGACTAGTCACGTGATGGTGGTATGAGATAGAGAGGTCGGCCGGTGAGACATGTCTGAGTTTAGCACAATCAAGGTCGTCATGGAAAGATATGTGAAAGGCTCATGTCCAGCAGTTAACTGATAACAGATGAAAATTCTGATGATGATTTGCGCAATACTTTGGTTGGCACAGAAAACTCGTGCAGATGGACGAGATAACTTATGCACCCTGCAGACTGCCTTCACCGATGATGAAGCTACACAAAGCTTTGCAGTTGCTAGCGATATTTCACTGTGCAACTTCTTTTTAATATTTTTATTCCTGAGTAATAAGTCGTACTTTCTCATTCATCACGTCTAAAAGGTAGAAAAAATGCCAAAAATCCCCTTCAAACTTTGCATTTGTGATGATTCAAAATCTACTTATTTTCAAATGGACAACAGCTAATTTGCACATTTTTAATCACACAAATTAAGAAAAATAATTTCATATGAAAATCATCATCCTGACCACAAAATCTTGAAAAAGTTTCAAGGGAATAAAAGCCATTTTCTAAACTCATAACCCACATACAATTAAAAAAATAACCCTCACTATCCATGAAGAAAAATCAGGCCGAAGTGTTATAATTGGTATTGGTTCAAGTAAAACACTCCTTTTGCCTAATATTCGTGCTACGCATGCCTATTACTTTATGAAAGACACAATGAAGAATGTAAAACGACACCCGCTCTCCTAATTGTAATCTACGCGATGGCTTTTTGTATATATCAACGAGATTACTTACAGTCGTTTTTCTCGTTTTTTAAGAAGAATATCAAGGAACGTGCTCACGCCCATACGGGAAACAACTTTTATAATGACGTCTTTCCTACTAAACGAAGACGTTTCTTATCGTACTGGGTTTATGGCAGTCGATTATTTTCTGATACTCCTGCCTTCTCTGCATGCAGCTTGTTCTGTGAGTAAGCATGCTTGTTTATCATTGACAGTGCTAATATTGATGCAGTTTGATTCACTTCTCTGATTTATTCATTTACTGATTCCTTTAATACTTCAATGTGCTTCCTGTAGAATACCACAAATGTTTAAATAAACCTGTTTAGTATTCTGCAGGAGGATCGTGCAAAGATACCGATAGTTGTTACTCTTGGGTAACATAGCGAATAATCCAATGTTAGCCATATGACTATTCGTCACGATCTGAGGATGAAAAAGTGCCAGGTATTGGAAAATGGGTTACACAAATCGTGTCCGCAACAAATCGCTATTTGTAAGTCACTGCATTTTCAGCAGCTCCAAGTGATTTTTTGATTTGATAAGCGAGGCCTTACTGTCCTTTAAAAAGTGAGGAAACGAAACGTTCCCGGTGTATCGCCCTGTGAGCATATACTGAATAAACTCATGAAAAATGATACCAAATTCAAATACACCCTCTCAAAAGTTGTTACAAATCTAGGCCATCCACGTAATATAAATGTCAGATAATGGAATCACCTTGCAAAGAGCAGTTTAGTATCCAAGAGTATTCGAACAGGAAAGAGGAAGGAAGTTGATGGTGTGGAATCAACTGCTGATAATTATCAATAGAAGTGGTAAAATGTGACTATAAGCAAATGACCCAAGTTTCAGATGAAGGATGGAGAATAAAGTATGTATGCACCAACAATTGTTGTTTAAATTGGATTATATTTTTCTGTTGGATTAAACTGAGATTTTTATCCATTTGATAAAGCTGACATAAAGGGTATTTGTGGAAAAAATCATCAAATATCTAATACATGGCAGTTCGGTATTGATCTTGCGGCAATTATCGTTCCTATATCAAAGCCTGGTTACAGATATGAGAAATGACACCATTTGATTCTTAAGGCCATGCAATCAGATGACAGTAAATTGATCTAATGACGTCACTTTTACAATGATTGATTTTCCTTATTATAAATTTTGCTTCGATCGTAAAGCACAAAACGAGTGACGTTGCCTGTAAAATTAGATGAATGAAAATCGATCAGCATACTGCTAAAATATTCGGAAATATATATATGCCTGCTAATACAGAGAATGCAACTTATTGTAATCATGGATCAATTATTGATATAAAAATTAGACGGCTGAGAAGATTTTTTTTAAACAATAAAAAAAGTTGAATTTAAAAATGAATTTCAAATATTTTTTTATAATGTAAAAAAACTGACAGAAAAAAGAGCGAGAGAAAATTGACGAAAAGGAGATAGAGAGAAAAAAGTAAGAAAGTGACTAAAGAGAAAGACCAAATTCATTGAATAAATATTGTAAGAAGGGGAGACGAGGTGTCATTTAGAAGATACTGACAAGACGTACATACCAATCAAACAATTTAGACATTCAAGAAAAATATTGAAATCATTGATGACATTAATATATTCATAATTTCTCTTCAATTCTAGTCATTCGGCAAAAGCTAGTTACTAATGACTCAACGAATCACAATTATTCATATTTGCTAAAGGAAGCATAGACTTTGCAGCTAGGAAATAAAGTTGTCTAGTTCAATTACGAAGGGTATAAAAATGAGGCATAAATCATAACTGACGTTTACATTAAAATTCTGGTTAAACATTGAAAATCATTGCATTAACAAAACTAGAAAACATTCAGAGATTGCATACCTCTACCGACACCCTTGTAAGGGGGAGTAATTGTGCATGGATCTGCTCGAAAATTAGTTCTCTCTATTGTCGTACCTTCAACAAAATTTCTTTGAAATTCATTGATAACCTTTGGAGATGTCGTGTTGACATTAATGAGCGTTATTGAAAAGACACCAAAACAAAACAGAAAACACATCGCTCTATCAAAAGAAAAAAATCTCATGGAAATCCAGCCGATACTTTCGGATATGTTATGTTGACGGTCATGGAAATGTGATTAGAAGATTTAGACTTATGAGAGATTATTGTGCGTGGATCTGCTTCGAGGTTTGATCGATTCTTTGGTGGTGTATTGTCTACTCTTCAACAAAATCTGATTGATATCTCGCGGACCGGAAATATATCATATGGTGTTGACTTATAACTGCGTGAGGTAAGTGAGGTAATTGTGCAAAGAACCAATCCATAATGTAATGTTCTTTCGAAAACTATTTGCTCATCCTTCCAAAAAAGGTCACACAAAGTCATCGAGAACTTTTGGGGATATCGAGAGACACTTGAAATTAACGTTATATTCTGTGGTTAAGAGCAATAACTACGACGAAGGGGAGAGAATTTCACGCGCATCTGCTTCAAATTTAATCAGTTCTCCTGTAGCTAATTGTTCATCCCTCTTCAGAATTTCGTAGAAAATCATTCATAAGCTCTGAAAATATTGCGTGGACAGTAATTAAAAAAAAAACGGAAAAATATTTCTCAATCAGAAATAAATTCCTGGACTCATCCCAAAATAGTACCACTTCTTTCTTATCTCATTACTTTCCACAAAATCCCATTAAAATCCATCCAGTACCTTCGGAGATATCGTGTGGACAGACGAACGAACAGACAAATAGAGGCGACCAAATTCATAGAACTCTCTACAACTTCATTGAAAGAGGTAAATGAAACTAGACTCAGCATAGACTTGGGCAGTTGCCGTTCCAAACGTGCATGTTTGGAACGGGCTGGGCTTATGGTATGTGAAACAGCCTGCCATAATTGTCATGTAAAATAATTTTCCCTCCCTCGGGCGGAACGATGGCTTGGAAGTATTTCAGTTACTTCTCTTCACTGTTGCCAAGTTGGTTATTTCAAACCTAAATTTAGATCATTCTACGGATTAGGAGTAAAGGGAGATACTTCAAGAAATTAGAAAAATATTTACAATCCGTATTTCTCTGTTTTTATTAGTTTTCTCGAGAACTGCAGAAAACTTCTAACTAACCACTGCAGCACTGCCCTGTGTAGTGATGAATAGATCTGGTGAATGTCAGCTTTGTACAATGGCCAGTTATTGAGTGTACACACACACACACACACACACACACACACACACATACACACACACACACACAGATTTCTTCAGTTTTTGTTAGATTAAACTGAATTCAATAGATGTTACAACTCAACACACATGTGCACACACGAAAGCATGCAACCTCCTCCCACACAGGCAGATGTATAAAAACTATATCAAGTATATCAGGGAACTTTTTACAGATGGCAGCTGACCATAGCTATTCCCCATTCAATAGAATAGTTGTACAAATATCTGTTACCAACACAACAGACGCTTTCAGTTCAGATCCATAGTGACATGCAGCGAATGTCTGAAGGGGAAATAATCTAGTTATTGCGCAACGGGGCCTTCATACACCACTTGCGTACGTTCTCGTGCTTAAGATATCAATTGAAATTAAAGTATGTAATAGTTTTGAATGAATTCATTTATTTCTCGATTATTAAATCCAGTGAAAAAACTTTTTTCAAAGTGATCTGCATAAGCGGCTGGCTCTGCATTACCTTCAGAATTATTTACCATTCATTCCGAGTTATGTTTAAATGAAGTGGGAAGGATTAGGGTTCTGGGTACTCCAGAGTAATTATTAGTGTTTCTTGATTTCTTCTAGAATAGTGCTGATCTATAATGAATAGAGGCATCCAAAATTTGAAATACGCCAATCAAATTTAGTGATGCACCATGTAAATTAAAAATCTTCTATTTGATTATCTTTTTAATTTGCTTCTTCAATTTTTAATGTACTTTTTTTATTTTCAATTTGACGATAATTGAAAATGTCGTTGCCTTTTTAGAATTTGATTGTCGTACTTTTCAATGTGTTTGGAGAAATTGAAAATTTGGTCACCGTATTTTTGAATTTGGTTGTTGGAGTTTTTAATTTTGTTGTATTTTAAAATCTGTTTTTGCTTTATTTATTAATTTTCTCATGAAAAGGCAGAGTTTGTTTTACGAGCTGTAAACAGTATTTGGCAATCGTCCCAAAGAAAGGAGATAAGGGCAAAGATTTCAAAATGATTGCTGTCAATTTGACATTGACATCACTGTTAATCTGCGAACGTTCCAGTTATAACAAGATCTGTGCCAGGTAAAACTTAACCTGGTTGTTTTACCCTTTAACATAGGCTTAAAGTGCTTTTAATTAATATCTGATGTCAATGTGAGTGCCAAACTTCGAACTCTGCATTGTGCAGAAGACTATTTTCATTCTGAGCGTCGGGA
Organism: Thysanoteuthis rhombus; assembly: GCA_963457665.1. Taxonomy (NCBI): domain Eukaryota; kingdom Metazoa; phylum Mollusca; class Cephalopoda; order Oegopsida; family Thysanoteuthidae; genus Thysanoteuthis; species Thysanoteuthis major. The sequence continues at coordinate 24,713,831 of OY735229.1, read as the reverse complement.
TAACTCAAAGGTGAAGAAAAGAAATTAGTCATTTTTGACCCGAGAGAAAATGAATAGTAAAAAAGTACGAAATCACCTTATCAAAGAAAAGTATAACGGAATTTGACTTGTTATTAATAGCTGGTTTACCTACGTTTTCATATTTATAATTCATATTTTCATGATTATATTTTATTCACTTTCGTATAATTTCATAATTGCATCTCATTTATCTTCAGAATTATAACTAAGCCTCTCTTCAGAATTATAATTCATCCTCCTAAAATCAGAATTCAGCCTTTTTTTTTGCAAAATTATAATTCCACCTCTTTTCGAAATCATAATTCAGTTTCTATCAGAATTTTGATTCTGCCACGATTCCGAATAGCAATTCAGATTCTTTTCAGCATTAGACGCGCACATCATCGACTTTTGGGGTTCCGAATGATTAGATGCTTTGGTTACTGTTATAATTGTACCTTTTGGGGTCAAATGGTGAAAGCAATATATTTCAAGTCTAGTCGTTTTTCACACACACTCACACACACACACGCACACGGGAAATTTGAACTGTGCGCACAGATACAGACTTTTGTAACGGTTTTCAGGAGAAATGTCCTTTGTGAGTCAGTATGCATAAGGTATCAAGGTAAGTAATAATTCTTCATGGCCAATTCCTGAACTACTGGTTTGTAACTTTTTCTTTTCGTGTTAGCGTTAAATGGCTCTAATTTTTTAATCTTATCATTATTACTAGAAGTTACGGTATGACTCAGATCCGAGACTTTATTGGACGGAACCCTGAGCCTTAACATTAAGATTTATCCACAAATACCCGGTTGTAGCAGGCACTTGAAATCATAAGCTGGAGATTGCATTTAATTAATCCCAACGTGTTGGTTTGAAATACACGACAATCTTTTGAGAAAGTGTTTGAGTATGTTATTTATGTAACCTGCGCTGAAAATTCCGCATGGTGGACTCCAAGACTCTGTTAAACAAACAAAAGAGAGAGTTGATAATATTTATAGAAGATCAGTATTTATTTTTGATTAACGAATGGAAAGAGGGGAATTAAAAGAGAGTAATTTCAATCCGCTAAATGCTGGCAAGGTAAGCATTTTCGAAAGGCAAGCAGGGACATATTCATCGCTTCATGCTTCACCTTCGTGTCAAGTACTTTACAAATCTGAACACGGAACATGGAAAATCGTGTTCAAACACAACTTGTGGTGGTTTGAAGGTAGTACCAGTTGGAATCTCGGAGTTATCATATAAGATTTTCATTGTGAAATAATTCACAATGCATTCTCTGAATAAGATCATTTCCCAATCATTTTTCCTGTAAAATCATTTTCAATGAAGATCTACGTGGGCTTTTAGTATTTTCTATGTCACTCTGTATTTGAACAGTTGAGAGAATTAAACTGTTGGCGTATTTATTCAAGAAATCCTACCCCAGAAATCACTTCTACCATAAGTATAATGCCATTTCGTTTAATGACATCAGCTGCTTTGAGCTGAATTCAGGACTTATTGTTTGTTTTTGAAAGAGATGGATTCACACAATTTCTCATAATTGGTTTTGGGGTCATTTATGATTATTTTCATAAAATTCAAAGCAGAAAATATGAAATGAAAATTATGTAAAAATATCAAAATAGGTCTGGTTAGTTACTCGATAGAAACCGTCACGTAGCCAACATCTTTTGGTTGAAAACCAGGTGGGGCTGATCAACGGAAAAATTGAAAAAAGATTGATCAATGAATAAGTAGCAGGACACAAACAAAGGGAATAATTTTGCATGAACTTTCATTGCAAATTGAACTCCCCACTAAAAACTTATGTGAGGTGTCAAAAGAGCAAGAAAAATGTTTTTTCTAGTAAGGTATAAATATTTGAATTTTCAGCCCTTAGCTCTATTGAAGTGACTTGCATATGTAGCCAGCCAGTCAGATCAGCTTGAGATCTAAAGAAACTTTTGTTGACAGTTTTGGTTGACGGTCTCGAATAAAGTAAAAATGAAACAGTGCAGCGTCTGATACCCAGTTTCCCTGTCTCTTGCTCGAATTTCTCAACGAATGACCCAGAAATACGAACCCTTATCTATTGGGGAGGGAATACATTGGATATAAAATGAAAATAGTTTCACAGGATGTTTGTTTTAAAAATGTAGTAATAATTATCAAGTTTTATTGCATTTGCACATGGAAACTATACAAGTTTAGGAGTAGAAGGGCTATGATTTCGGCCAAGATGTTCTTCTTGGGTCATCTTGACCACCGGAACCCTCAGCAAAGAATGGCCATGGGCTGTCAACTCCATTCCGTAAAACTTACTTGCTACCGAAACCGTAGTTGCAGTTGACTAACGATAGTCCCAGCGACACTCTGGTAGGGAAGATTCCTTTTCAGATGGTCATTTTTGCATCAAAACAGAGAGGCGTAATATAGACTTTCCTGAAGCAGTAGAATATATCTATAGATATGTATAGAAATAGCTGCATATTTAATAATACAGTTATAAAAGGTGCTCATTATCATATACCTTCTCACACGACCCAACCAGGTGGGTGAGGATAGCGTACCAAAAATGATCTTAGTGTATTGAGTGTACTAACTGGCAGGCTATGCGATCAATTCTTGGTGTGGATGTGGCGAATCCTCTGGTAGGTTTGCACCCATTTCCGAGCAGACCCACGCAGGCCTGCACCCATTCCTGGACAGAAAAACATAATCTGTGCAGCTATTCGTGTGGCTGTCATTGATATGCTTGAAAGCGGAAGTTTGGGTTTATGATTCTGAGGATATGAAATTGATGGAAAAAAAATTCTTCTAACCCAAAGCGATGATTGAGAATCCTCCATTTTGAGAAAGCAAACATGTTTACGATTGTCGAAATCGACTACGAAAACACAGAAAAAGAAAAAATGAAATGATTTAACTAAAACCGGGCAAATTACAAATTTTATTTGATAATGATCGTAAAATGAATGTTCCACACATTTCCTTATTCAATGTTAGAAGCGGGAACACGTTTTGTCAGCTGTTTAAAAAAAAGAAATTAAAGAAAACAGAAGTTGATTCATTATTCTTAGTATTATTGATTTCGATGAATTCGAATAGTTTTTGCGCTTTGGTGCATCCATAGTCAGTTTCAACCACGTTTTAAATTTCAAAACGAAAGATTTTCCGATATCTCTTCTTGCCAATAGAAAAAGTAACGAAGATAAGCTAATACTTCAAAGGTGTATTTCCGTATGATGGATGGAAAGTAAGAGTTCAGCCTAGCATTGTAGTTAGAATAAATAATAAATACATCCATTTATCTATCTTTCTCTCTTTCTCTCTCTCTCTCCATAAATATATGTATCAATTAGTTGTGTGCAGAAGTGTGTGAAAAAGTTTCCAGCGTATTTTATATATATATATATATATATATATATATATATATATATATATATATATATATATATATATATATATATATATATATATATATATCCGATTATCTGTGTTCCACAATATTGCATGGAGGAAGCTGATATTTTCCATGGTGATACATCTTTCCACGGCAGAAGACATAGGATGGGGCATTTTCCAAACATTTCACAATGGGGCTCTACTTACACAGTATCCATAATGCTAAACTGGGCCCTGACATTTCGCCCGACGTAAGAAGACGGTAATTTTATTTGGGAATTTAGCAAAGGGGTAAATCTTATCACAGCGGCTCTGAGATGTCATTCAAAGTCATCCTGTGTCATTCCAATCCAATTGAAGTAATTGTAGCCAATAATTTGCCCCTAGGAAGCTAAATTCTGACAGCAGGGCACCTATTTCCACCGAAAACGTGTTGGGTTTTGTGAATTTGAATTCAGAGATCATTTGAGGTCACCAAGGGTCATTCATGATCATTTTTAGGAAATCAGAGCAATTGTAAAACACCATTTTGGACCTAGGAAACTGATATTTGGGATAGGGGTACGCCTTTCTGCAACAGAGGTAATAAACTATGTGGGGTTGGCATCATAGGTCATCTGAAGTCATCAGAGATCATTTCAAATTTTCAAAAAGATAATTATAAGGGGTAACGACTCATTCTCCCAAAAATTTAAAATAAGTACTAAAAATTGAGATGAATCCTCGAACCTATCCTTTTAAAAACTTTTAACTTATAAATATATATAGTGCTCAATAAGTTTGTAATGTTTTTGAACATTTTGAACATTTTTATTTGTTAATTTTTGTTTTAAAATCTATTTTTCCACAGAATCATTTCAATATTTCACGGTGATTTACCCATATAGTTTTTTACTAATATTTCAGGATATTTTTATTTAATTATTCCTGGCAAATTGACAACACAGATAGAAATATATTATTTGATATATTCTTCTTACACAATAAAAACCATCGAGCCAAAAATTATTAAATGAGCATGTGGGGATTTGTGATATTTCAATACTTTTGCATATTCTTTCTCAAATCGGGTATCGTGCACCCCAGGCAAGTCTGCATACATTCTTGACAGTACTATGCGCAAATATTCGTTTCTGTCCAAAAAATGTGTACCTTCAATCCATACGACCTATGTTTCTACCGGTAAATTATTACTTGTGAGAACAATATTTTTAATCTTTTAGGAGGAAGTGTTCATTTACAATGTAACTACAATACTGAACTTGAAATGGGAGCGTGCACAAATATTTGTGCACATCATACGGAAACTTAAAAAAATATGAAGTCTTTTCCTGTGCTGTCATATTACAAGTTATTTTCCCTGGGCTACGCCGCGTATCTCTGTCTGTTATATATATATATATATATATATATATATATATATATATATATATATATATATATATATATATATATGGGGGTCATATCTGTCTCTCGTTCTCATTCTGTAGCTTATCTCTATCTTTCCATTCCCACGCAAGCTAACGAACACAAAGGCATTTGTATATTCAAATTTGTTTTTATAGTCACCAAAATAGCTGCGCTGTAGTACGGGTGTGTATGTCACTAAAGCAGGGTATGCAAATATACGCACAGGATTGATTTCAGTGTTACTTGAAGCAGCAGCCCAAACCCAAAATTTGAAATATAAATAGCGCTGATTATTGGCCAGCTCTTTCAAATCTCCGACGAATCAGCAGCCGCTCGATCATGAGTCACAAGAACTACGCTTTCACTGACAAGGAAGGCGGATGTATTTATGAATATATGAATGAGTCGGCTTTTTCCATTCGGTTGCCATCACCACTTGTGAAAATGGAAAGAAGGTGGTGGGTACCCATACAGAGACTGTAATGGGTCGGACACTAATGCTGATTTGTGGGTCTGATAAGAATACTATATTTAAGAGGAAGAGGAAGAGATTCGTAATGTTGGTTTTGGGAAACACGTCATGTCAGGTTCCCGTGGGTTTAGCAAAACTGCTCTGGTTGTTCCAAGGAACAAAAGATGAGCTTTTATGATAAAGTGTCATAGTGACATCTACATGGAACTATTCATGAAAGGAAATACACGACGTTCTTGTAAGCAGGAATACATCTGTGAACTCTTTTATGAGACCTTGAAGCAAATATGCACAGGCCTCAATAGATACATGCATACATGAGCCTGTGTACATATCTGAAGAGGAGTGTAATTGAAATGCTGTGGGTAAATATAAATGGATACGTAGATAGATACGCACTGTTTGAAGTGGAGTGATAGAATCAAATAGCCTGAGGCATATATATATATATATATATATATATATATATATATATATATATATATATATGTGTGTGTGTGTGTGTGTGTGTGTGTGTGTGTATCAGGAAAGCAATATAATTTAATTTGATACATTTGATACAATATCTGATGTGTGATAGGTTTATATATATAAATATATATATATATATATATATTGAGAAAGAGAGAGAGAGAGAGAGAGAGAGAGAGAGAGAGAGAGAGAGAGAGAGAGAGATTCTAGCATGCCATAGATCAGAAGGGAACGTTGTAGATACAAGCAGAACAGTATAGATGGATATGAGCTCACTATGTGACTATGAACAGAACAGATATATAGATACATCAATGTGAATAGTACGGATAGATATTATAGGTATGAACTGACAAAGATAGATAGATAGATAGATAGATAGATAGATAGATAGATAGATAGAACTTGATTTGACATCTTTTGGTCACGTCTGCGGTCACGTCCTTCACACGTTGTGTTTTCCTTGTGAAACTTTAGCGCTGCATAACATCATCCTCATTAACAAATGTATTTGAAGACATAATTTACAGCAATGAGACGACCTTACAGGAGAACTATTTTGAAGTGTCTATTGTACAATGATTTTTAAAACAATCTTAAACATAACTTGTTACCAACGCACTCCTTTCGTTGTTGAACCATGACTTCATGTCCTCCTGGAATCTTCAACCAAATGATTAGTTTGAAGCGAGAGATGCAAAAATATCAATTTGAGAGAAAAATATATTCATTTTATCGTAATATTATGCAAACGCCCAGAATTTAGAAAAAAATCTTATATTTTCGCTGCAGGCTCTCACTCCTATTGAAATCACTCACCCTTCGAGGTGGGGGGGCATGGCCACTTGGTTAAGGACCATTGTCCTAATTACACGAATAATCGGTTTTTCAACAATATTTAGTGACTTGGTTACAACAGGGATGCTTATCTTTGAGAACCTGAAATTTAAATGTATCATCATTGCATAATTGTAAAATATCATTCAATGTCAATAAACTCACAAATTCAAGGTTTTATCTATCAAGCTCATACTGAAATAAACAGCACTCCCATGTATCCAGCCATTTTGAATATCCCGAGAACTGGTTGGGTGGCATTGGCAACCAATCAAAAAGGTCCTAACACACACACACACACACAGATTTATTCAATTATCGTTAGATGATATACAGAAATATTACAAACATGACTGGTTGTTTTTTTTCTTTCTCCGAAACGGTTCATAAAGCGAATAGATTTGTGATAACAGATACAAAAATATGAATCAGATAAATACAAAGACACCAAACACGAGAATCTGAAATAATCGAAAGGGTCCCTTGAATGATTGATTAACCTATCCATGTACGTTTACTCCCTAAACTGAAACGATCGTATATTCGGTACTTGATTATCTATTCAAAAAAAGGTGGTTTTTTTTGTACTGATCTAGTTATAGTCGTCAGCTACAATGTATTTTTCCACTGTCAAATAACAAAGATAAATTAGGCTAATAATATCAAAACTTTGGTGAAGAACTTTAGAACATTTATGATGTGGAATAAATTAGGTAAAAAATGATTGTCGGAGAGCAACCATCTTGACTAAAATGAAAATCAGCAGAGCTGAGATTTAGTTGTATTTGACCAACAACAGTTTCGACCAGCGATCTCAGAACATAATATAATATCATAATACAGATTTCCTTCGCGACCCAAAAGTCGAGCATTCCTATAAAAATATTTAGTGCATGACAAAGGCGTCATTGCCCTAGGGAGACTATTTTTTTTATTGAACAAATTGATCAATCTGTATGTATAAAGTGATCCCAACTTTTATGTGTCTCGTCGTATATTTTATTCATTTGGCGAAATCACACCATCATTTTCCTATTGTAACAGGACAATAATGGGAAGACCTGAAAAAATTGAAGGCAAATTCGTAGTGACGCCATAGAATTTCCTATTTTTTTCTGATGACTTTCATCTGCTTCATCTTGATTTCAATTTGCAATACAATACAGGTAGTGTCAATGAACGAACGATATGAAGTCGACTCCAAACAGGCCTTTGATTCAATTAGATTACCTTCGCTATTTGAGTGAAAAAAGAAAACGGCCCAATTTCAGCCAGGATCCGGTTTTGTACGTTATCAGTTGCTGTATGCCTTTCTCTTTCGTTGTTTCCAACATCCTCTCTTATAAAAAGGATATAACTCTAAATATGGCGCCTTTGGCTTCGCGTTATCTAAATAAGTTTTATGCACGGTTGTATAGATGTAATCAAACCAAACTCAATTGGATTATTATCTGCATATTGGTGGCGAACTCGAAATATTGTTAGAACTGGAAGAATGGATCAATTTTCGAACTTCCACATTTAACAATTGAGTAGGTTTTCAAATTTGGAAATGATTGAATGAAGCGAGTAAATTCAAAATAATTTTATATATATCCAAGCGATCTAAATCAAAAAGAATCTGGGATCAATTTGCCACTCTCATGCATATAAAATATAAAGTCGCACAAAGGCACAAATATCAAATCTACCACTACATTAAATCCAGGCTTCGAGATAGAGTATTGAATTTAAGGAACATTATTTTTTAGTTTGTAACATTTGTCAAGTGAGATAACTATTAAATTCTAATTACACTGTAATCTCCCTTACCTATTTACCTATTTATGTTTTGCAAATGCTTAATAATCCGGGTTCCCCCTAGTTGAAAGTTTACAAGAAAATGCAGAACAACATGATGTTTTTGATGATTTTAGTACCGTGCAATTGCAAACTTATTCTAAAAATACTGCTGTAATTCCTTCAACAACATCAATAAAGCAGTACATGTATAAATGAGTGTATATCATTCACATGAAAAGATCTCAGTCCAAAATATTTAACAAAATGAAATATTTGTTTCGTTTGATAATGATTAGTTTTTTTCAATTTGTCAAACTATATATATATATATATATATATATATATATATATATATATAAGTTGTAGTGTAAAAAGTTGAAAGAGAGTCGAAGTGTGCTACAAAGAATTATTCCGAACATCTTTCGGAGCGAAAAAGCTTCATCTCGAGTGAAAAGGTCTGACACCTTTAGCATTGGTAGAGCAATAGGTCATACGTACGTACGTGAGACACCATAATAATTCTGAGTATACGTCACATTTGCCAGCGTTGGTAATCAAATAGTAAGCAGTATTTGCCCGATCTCTGGTCCTTCGGGGCTGGGATCAGTCTTTTTCTTGACATGTCATCAAAAAGGAGTAGATGACACTTGTCCCCGGAGAAGCTGTTCCTCGGACAGAACCACCATATACTATTCAGGGGGTAGTGTCGTGGGTCTTTGTTTGAAGATAAATCAATATGTAAGATGAAAAGTCCTGCATGAGACTCCCGTAAGTTACAAAAACTGATTAATCAACACCTAAGAATTCTGGACTAATCGGAGAAGAGTTATAATGAGCAACATTCGATTTACAATTAAGAAGGTGACTAGAAACAGTCTGTGTCGAACGAAATGCAATTATAGTGTTTTTATTATCACGAAGGATAATGAACACGAATAAGATTGTAGTTACTGTCTATAACATTGGGAAGAGCCATTAGAATGCTCAGAAAATCTAACCTCTCCTACCCATATTTGATATTGACACAACATTTTAAATGACTCATTCCAGCGCCATTTTCAGGTGTAAAAGTTATTATATTTGCAAGGAAAGAGGGCCTCTTTCTGCCGTCTGCTCTAAGTTATCGACAGTAACTGCAATCATATTCGTGTTTATTCTCCTGTGTGATAATAAAAACAACATAATTGTAGAGGTTAGATTGTCTGAACAAAAGTTGGTATCATTGTAGTTACTTAATCAGTTTTCCCAGTGAGAAGTAATCTCGTTATGTTAGGAAAGTGGTCTACTATATGAGCCGGTTTACCATCACACTTCGGCAGGACCAATGCACTTCATTACTTCTCTTGATTATGTGGTAAAGATTTTGTCGCCACTGATGTTGAATTAGATAGACAGCAGTGGCTATCATTGAACATGGGAGATTCGCCAGACCACTCGATCGTGGGCGTTGCGGAGTTAGTACTCTCTGAACACATCTAGTTCGTCACACCATCTTTTTTTTGCTGGCCACAATTTCGTATATGATCTCTGGGGATCGGCGCAGTTAGTATTTAAGCAATTACAGAGTACTTCTCAATGAGGTAATGGTCAGCAAACTGATTTTGCAGATGATTACTGTTAAGCAATGAGTTTCAATCTTCACAGAGTGTCCAGAACCTGTAGCTTTGTGTCCTCGTGTTGTTTCCCTGTCTCCATTCCTCTCCTGTCTTCTTTCAGGCAACAATATTTCTCTCCTTCCTTTTATATTCTATGGGAGAGAAATTCTGTAAATGCTTTTTGTAGCTGTCCGGGGAATTTTCTCTCTACGATGATTTTGAAATGTCCTGGTTGAATTGAAATCCATATCTGCAATATCTAGTGAAAACCAAACCAAGCTGTTGCAACTTTTGCCAAATAATACGCGGCCTAGCGTTATCTCGATGAAATATTCTGTTAACTAGTTTCGGACACTTTCCATCGAGTGCTGTCTTCATATGTCGACTCATATACTAGGTAGATTTACACACACTAGTACGTAAGGTATGTACCATAGCTGGTACCTAAAAAAGCAGGTCAGTAGTCAGTAAAATTTTGGTATGAAAAAAGTAGGTCTGTAGTCAGAAACTAGGTCAAGCTATTTAACGTTTTGCTAAGGCAAGAGAAAACTTAGTGAAAGCTGAAATTGAAGTCTTATATATAATCTGAAAGTATTAATCGAGAAACTAGGCGAGATTTCGTAGAAAACTGAGAAATGTGATGAGAAATATCCGAGAGCAAGAACTAAATTGCCGTCCCTCCCTAACCTAGTTTTGACTTTGTTTTTGTTTTGATTTTAAAATCTATGATAGTAATCAGCCAGGCGTATGAAAACTAGGTCAATAGTTAGTCTGGTGTATAAAAATCAGGTAGTAAGGCAAAACTGCGTCAACGAGGTCTGTCAATAACTAGTTACCAGCTATGGTATTTACATGACTTGCAACAAAAGATTTGGAAATATCAGATAATTGTTTTTTTTATTGCTTTACTATAATAGACACAAACTTTGCCCTTTCGTTCTTTTTGATATTTTCCCTGAGTTCTACTTGAGAAGATTCGATAAATGGAGGCTAATATTGCGGTATAATGTGTGCGTTGGAGATGTGTTCGTAGAGCATTCTGCTATTCCACGAATCTAGGTTGAATAAAAGCTTTGCAATGTAAGCACACGAAAAAGGCCAATTATACGTGGAGGAGAAGGTGCCGATCGATAAGTTATAGTAATACTCACGAAGATGCATGTTTTGCTGTCTTTACCTTATACTTATGATGAAGAGGTGAACGTGAAAGTATCTAGACAGGTTTCTTGACTCGTGCTGTATTGTTCATAATAGTTGGAATTGAGATTTTCTTTTCGTTTAATCTTGGTATTCACTCCTCTTCGAATCACTTTATTGTTATTTCGAAAATTTATAAGAAATGAAGAAAATTTGTGTAATTTCAAACGATTGTTAAAATACAGGTAAAATCAAGAATAATTTCAACTTGATTTATTTTTTTCTTCACTTTTCATTCATGTTCTCTTTCTCTCTTTGGATGTTGTCTAGGTATTATTATTATCATTATTATTATTATTATCAAAGAGATGACTGTGTTTACCGTCATAGTGCGTTCGTGGCAAGGCAATAATCAATATGACTGGCGATTGGACAAGACGTAAGAGGAGTAGTATTATAGGAGGAGTCATGTTATTCCTAAAGCCATGAGTTAAAAAGTGATATAATTAGATAACCCAAATTTGAACTAGGTTCGTTGATTTATTTTCCGAGCAGATATCTGTTAGCTTCGTCTGGAATTAGGTTACAATTTTTGAGCCCATCTAGTCATTGGCTTAACTAGCCGTGGCTTACTATGCTACACATATACATCACTATTAGGAATATGGAACTCAAGACGGATACCTGGTGGAGATGGCAAGGGCACAAAGGTTGAAGCAATTAGGAAAAGGAAAAAGATTCATTAAGTCTTCTTTTATCAAAATTTAAAACTATTCAGACATCAAATCTTTTGCTAGTTACCTCAAGAAATCAACGATTAAATTTGATAAGCTGTTTTTGTATTTATCATTTACTAATTTCAACTTTGTGATAATATCAGCAGTTTATCGATTGATGTGTTTTTTCGGTAGAAATTAATGTTGAAACCTCAAGTGATTTATTCATACGCCAAACGAAATTCCTGAAAGAGTCGGGCTCAGAAATATTTGGCTTCGGTTGTAGTGAACTGAATACAGCTTGTACATGAAGACTGATATGGTTTCAATGAGTTGGTAGAAAATATACAATTTTAAAAAATAATTTGCTATCATCAATTTTGAAAAGAAGTGCTCCCGATAGTCACCACGGAGCTGAAGCATGAACCTGACAAAAAAACAAAAACAAACTAAGAACTATGCAATAAACCCGAACGAGGGTCATGTTTAACATGTGAAGAGATCACGACAGAACAATATATCGGTCAGAAGCAGTGGACAGAGATGTCATTGAGCCCATTAGAAAACTCAAATAGCGATGGGCAGACAATGTTGCACGAATGATCGGTGGACTCACGACTTAGATCCCCTTAGGTCTAATGTGGAATTTCAACCGGTAAAAGAAGGGGACGACGTAACAATTTCAGCATGTTCAAGATATTTTGTCACCTCAAAGTACGCGATAGAGAGATGTGGCGAATATTGGGGGAAGGCTATACCCAACGACAAACGTTTAAAGGCTGCTACTGATGAAGACGGTGATTGTAAGGATCGTACAACTATTTTTACTCTGTGCACTACAACCAATAGATAAATTATGACAAAAAATGACAATGTGACAGTGCACATTTGCCACTCAACAAAGATTGATTTTCATCAAAAAGATATCAAAAAGCCAATCGTGCGTCGGAAGAGAATTAGATAATATATATAACAAAATATGAAATAGATAAAGTCATAAATAGATTGTAATGCAAATACAAATATATAGATAAATGCAGTAAAATAAATACAAGTAACATATACAGGGTGTGTCATAAAGATTTACCCGCCAGTTTTCCCAATTTATTCAAAATTGAATATAGGCATGTGTAGAGTATACAACAAATGTTTTCATAAGACCACCTTTTGCCACGATCACGGACTTTAGAAAAGAAGTAACTGACTTGAACAAAGGCCACACGATTTCTTTATCCATTTCAGATAAGGAATTGGCAAGAGCTAACTTCTGAGCTGCAACACTGCTGTAGAAGGAGGCTTGGTGGAGACCACTTGTTTTAGTCTGAGAATCGACTGAAATCCAACCGAATAAATCCTACTATTTTGGAAATTCATTACAGCTAGCACATTGAAAATCTCATAAGATCTGATGAAAACTTCCCTCTGCCAAGTCAATTCTGCATTGAGTTTGTTAGTGACGACGTTGCATTTTATATGCCCATAACCTTTAATCCTCTTTCAGGATCCTTCTGAATGTCTCTTTTGACATCTTCTGAACTTTCTCACTGACACAGCTTCGACGACCTCCTCAGCAATTTCTGTTGGGAATAGGCCTGTTCCAGTTCTACTGAGGTTTCATGACATAATGAATGACCTTTCGGTAGAAAACCAGCTCTCTTATGACTTGATTGTATTTCAGTCAAGCCTCTTTCTAGACAACAATTTGGTCACGTACACTCTTCGACACCCTACCTCATTTGATATCTACTTGGTGATTAAATGATGAGTTAATCATAATGGTGCACATGTAAACATCTGTGGATTTTTCAGCTTTGTAGGTTCTGTAGGTAATAATGATACTTGGAATCGCATTAATGCACTGTTAGGAAAGCGAAGCGGTCGTCCTCTGAGTGGGGGAGCTGGTAAGCTTTGGTTGACAGACAATCAGTCTTGGTCATCCATCATGATCATCAGTCGTCGTCGTTGGCGTTACAGAGCCAATACTCACTGAACTAGTCCAGTTCGTCTCTCAATCTTGTATTCTGCCAGCCTTGGTCTCGCATGTGATCTCTGGGGATCTGTACTGTGAGTCGTGGTATCCATCGGTTGCTCGCTATTCTTGCTGCATTATCAGCCCATTGCCATTTGATTTTTCCAATGGATTCTATGATGTCTTAGACTCTCTTTTTTCCCGTGATATATTGCTCTGCCTTGTGATCTCTCCATGTGAGGATGAACATGATTCTTTCATGTGCACGTTGCATGGTTATTAGTTTAACAGTCTCTTGGCTAGGTTCCTTGTTTCAGCTCCATACGTGACTATCGCAAGGATGCATTGGTTGTATAATCTTCTTTTAAGGACTAATTGAATTTTCTTATTCATCGAAGTTGAGCTTGCTCTGCCGAAGGCTTGAATACAAACAATGACAAGCCAAACTGCTATCAGACAGGAACTTGTCTGGTGAAGGTATGGTGAAGAGATGTGTTCTATTTGATTTCCATAACAAACACTTCTGGATGAATTGCCACCAGAAGAATTTAAAAAAAATGTGTATCGAATATAAAGCGCTCACCTGATTAGCAATTTATTGGTCATAATTAACCCGTTCTTTATAATAAAAAAAGCAGCAGTCTGGAAAAATTCTTGAACGTGACCACGGAACAAAATAAGCCTCGATTTCGTTATCTCGTTCAGAGAAGTGATTATCAAATCGACACTTCTAGTTTTGAGCGCGAAGAAGTTCTAAAGCTTGCGTGATGATCGCTTGAAAATGGCATTTGATGAAAATAGAAGCAGGAATAAAAGGAGGTGAAAATGAATGGGAAAAATGAAAGAAAGAAAGATGGTAACTTCATAATCCACGAAGAGGAAATGAAAGAGTGTTTTAAAGCTAAGTAAACAAAAAAGGTGGGAGGGTACAAAGGGAGGCAAATAGCGTTCGTCGACAAGCCCAGACTAATTTGTAAAATGAAATGGTAATAGAAAAATCAATTTAATCATAATTTACAAATAAATAAATATGTCGACATGCGAAGAGTTTTTTTTTTTTTCGAAGAAATCGATTTCGTGTGCTATTCATTTCAGTGCTATTCATTTCTTAATTGAATATTTCTCTATTGTTCAGACACTCTTTCTTTTTTTTTTCAGCTGTCTAAGTGACCTTCTCTCATTTTTTGAGATTTCCCTTGAAATTGCTCCGCATGAAATCTTTCCCCAAAGAAACTGGAATGAAGGAGATGGAGAAGGAGAGATTGGTGGAACAGAGGATAAAAAACGAAAACAAAATAACGCTCTAATAGGAATGAGAGAGAGAGAGAGAGGGAGGGAAAGAGAGAGAGAGAGAGAGAGAAGGGGGTAGGTAGTTGAGATAGAAATTGAAAGATAGTTCACAAAATGAAATGAGTGAAAGTGAGAACAGTTTTTACTATAAGGAAACGAAGGCATTATAAGCTGTGAGGGATCCATTTCCATGTTTGTTACTTTATATGATGCAGATCTCCCCCATCAGGCTATTCATCTTTTTGTATATAACTGCAGAACCATTGCTGGAGAGAAAGAGACCTGACACCTGAGTTTTACTGGAAATTTATTCTCATATAACTTCTGATACCTTACAGCCGTTGCGCTTGTCCAATACTGGCCTTATGGCTCCTCAGTTTTTGCATATAAAGGTGATAAAGCGGTACTAGCTCCCCATAGTTCCACCTTGTGACCAGCCAAAATTCATGCGCTCAAGAAAGAATTCAAATTCTATTGATAGCTTACTGAGCTTTCGCTGAAAAGGTATTAGTTCCTGATGATGAATTCGAAATTGGGCACATACTTTTGTCGCAGTGAAAAAAACTTTTTTGCACCTGCTCACAACAAAACATTACCGAGAACCCTGCAGATCCCCGTAAGTATTACCAGCTTATGGTTTTTCGAAACCTACACTGGATAAATGACTGAATTAGAATTGCTGGCAGACATCTAAGTAACCTTAGATTTGCTGATGACATTGTCTTTTTCTTGGGGGGGGGGGCGTTCATAATCGCCAAACCATGCAAGAAAGTTGGTCTTCATATGAACGAGACCAAGGCCATATAGAACAAAATCGTCGAGGATAAAGACTCAGTGATCAGAATAAAAACGTTGAGCTAAAGTAAGTATATCACTACAACTATCATATCAGCTCTCCAAGAATCCTCAAAGGAAGAAATCAAAACCCTCGTTTGGCAAGTTTTAAGAAGTGCAAACACGACCTTCGAGAACAAGATAGATCAATAGATAGATCTCTCTATATAAATGTATGTATACCTCATGCTATGTAAGTATAGAAAAGCAAGAAGTCCATAGGAACAAAAAGATGAACACATAGAATCAATTTTCGACAACAACAATTTTATTGTATTTTTTACGTTAGTTACTTCCAGCGTTCTGGTTCGAATTCGCTTTCGCATGATTGGAAATCTTGCATCGCCTGGAACTCCATTACATTCACGGGGAGGTTCTTCCTCGGCTGCCTCAATATTTGAAGAGGAGGAGGAGGAGGAGGGGAGGAAAAGGAGAAAAGTACGACAACTGCAACACAGAATGGTCGTTTTTTTTTTCTTAAACTCCTATTGGAGATCAATCGATAAAATCTTCGCCATTAACTTCACAAAAAAAAAACAAAAAAAAACGAACAGAAACAGAAATGAGCAAAAGGGAAGAAGAGATGATTTATTAAAAGAAATAGATGCAGTTACCAAACCTACTTGCAAGCTTACAACTGGAATTGAGTCAAAAACATCTAACACACATATTCTCCAAATATATATCTATGTAAAATCTAGACTAGAATCAAACATGACTTTAACCGTCAACATTTAATTTGTTGAAATTGTAATTATCTATTAGAAGTATTACTCATTTTGTAACTATATGCTGAATGAAAATGTTGTTGACTCCATCAAAAAACCTTTAAACAGCAATTTTCATCATCTGGATACATCAAAAAACTTCTAGATCTAGTTCTAGATGTAAAACATCTAAATTTGCAACCGGGGCAATGATGAATGCGAAAAAAAGTTGAGAAAGTCAAAGTATGCAGTGCGGTTATGAGTGCATATGTGTATGTGTATGAAAGAGAGGAAAAGAGGGGGTTTATCCTTGGATGGAAAGAGGGTAGGAAAAGAGAGAGGGGGAGAAGGAGAGAGCAAGAAAGAAAGAGAGAAAAGGGGGAGTGATTTATCCATATATATGAACAAGGAACAAGAGGTGAAAAAATTGCTTGCTGGAGAGAGAGAGAGAGAGAGAGAGAGAGAGAGAGAGAGAGAGAGAGAGAGAGAGACAGAGAGAGAGAGAGAGTCCTTAAAAGTAGATCATGAAAAACCTCAATAATGTGGAATCGCGCACACGGAGAATTGTCGAATGTGTGTTGGATGATGGGTAAAAATGTTGCCCGTGGAAGAACGAGGCGTGGCTGGCTGCTGCGATCTGGTTGTTAGACTTTGTAAGCGAATCGATCGATTGTGAGTGTGTTGTTCGGTTGTGATTATTTTTAGTGAAGAGGTTCAGAGGTGGGGGTAGGAGACAATGGTGTATCGGTGGGAAAGACACAAGGATAACAAGAAAGAAAGGGAGAAATGAGAAGAATGAAAACAGGCTTCGGAAAGGAGATGAAAAAAAATGAAAGGATTGTTGAAGGGAGTACAAATTTCTGCACACCTGTTATCCGAAAGTTGAGCTTTCATGTGTAAACCTTTCGTTATCTGAAATTGCGTAAAGCGAGGAAGCAGTTTTGATTAATTCATATGGGAAATTTTCGGAGCGTACCCAGACCTTAATATTGTTTGGCTGATTCATCATTTATCATTTATGATTAGATTGGTGAGTTGCAAAGCAAACGTTAAACGCCAATGTTTCGCTTTACGCTATTTTCTCCTAAAAGGAGAAATGTGGAGTGAAAGTGGAACTTTGAAAAATGAAAGAATTGAAAGACCATTTCAAAGAAAATGTGGAAAGAAATAGGGGGGAAGACATACGAATAGAAAGTCATTAGATGATTGGTAAAAAAGAAGAGAAGGAAGAGATAGAAGGAATGAAAGCAAAGAGAAAGAAAAAAGGAAGAAAGGAAGAGAGTGAATACTGAAATGTAAGTTAAAAAAAAGAGGAGAGTGAATGAGAAATTCAATAAGAGAGAAAGAGAGAGAGAAAGAGAAAATTGAACCTTAACATAAGAAAGGATGGACAAATAAAGTGAGGATCGTTAGAAAGAGAAGTTAAGAGAGAAAGAGAGAGAATGTGGGAAAGTGACAAATTAAGCAGATGAAACAATATTTGAAAAATGATACATGTCAAGAAGAAAGAAAGAAGAATAGAAAGGGAAAAAGATATTGAAAAAAAGAAGATAAGAGAGAAAGATAATGAAAGAAGGAAAAAAGAGAGGAAGAAAGATGATGAAAGAGGGAAAAGAAGAAGTAAGAAAAAAGAAAGATGATCAGAGAAGAAAAAGAAAAAGAAGGAAATATAATGAAAGAAGGAAAAGAAGAAAGAGGAAAATATCATGAAAGAAAGAAAAGAAGTAAGGGGGAAAATAATAAAAGAATGAAAAAAAGAAAGAAAGAAAGATAATGAGAGAAGGAAAAGGAGAAAGGAGAAAACATAATGAAAGAAGGAAGAGAAGAAAATGGAAAGATAATGAAAGAAGGAAAGGAAGAAAGAAAGAAAGATGATGAAAGAAGAAAAAGTAGAAGGAAAGAAGATGAGAGAAGAAAAAGAAAAAGAAGGAAATATAATGAAAGGGGGAGAAAAGAAATAAGAAAATAAAAGCCACCAAAAGGGAGAGCAGATATTTAGCAGATATTTCCGAAATAATTAAAAAAAAAGAAGATATTGGATAGCTTGATAAAAACATATAGACACAAAGACTTGAACGCACAGAGATACATTTGTAGAGATTGACCCAAAGATATGAACGAACTGAGATAGATACATGATCGACTAATTCGGCTGGATACGAAGATATGAACGGACTGAGGTGGACACAAATATATCAACAGACTAGGATAAACAAATGGAAATGAACACACTGAGGTAGACACATATATATCAACAGTCAGAGAGAAATAGATAGATAGATGTAACAGCTGTTTGCTTCAACTGCCTGGGCTGGTCTGGTTTTTATGGGAGAGTGCTTCGCTCAATAACTCTCTTCTCCGTCAACCATAATGGTATATTAGAAACAACACATTAGTCAAGATATCTGATAATAGAACTTTTTTAGAAGTTTTTCCAAGAGCGTTTGTGCTATGTGGACATAAGCAACCTTTGTCAAAACTCAAACGTAGTTCAAGGATCGTGTTTTCCGTAACGGTAACCGTTCCGTCACACTCGCTCTTTAAATTAATGTACTGTTTTTTGGTGCTCGATAACATATCAATACAGTTAGAGAAAGCTAAGATATTTTCCAGTCTTGAAGCTGAAACTCAGTCTCATCGGGAAGACGTAGACGTTACCAACTATTTGGAAAGTGCGCACGTAAAAAGACTTATGAAATCTGAAAAGTTTTACATTCAGTTATTTGATCTCTAAAAAGTCGCTTCCTTCCCGCATTCGACATTTTGGCGCCATTTGAATCCAGTCTTCAATCTGATTAGAAATTAGCAGCGTCGACCCTGCTAGTGAAAATAATCATAACATCCGTTTACAGGGTTAAGTGCGGGGAGGAAAAGGAATCGGGCTGGTGTCGATTGTATAATCGAATATCTTACTTCCGTTCAAAGAATTACACTAGGTCTGTCACCTAATGTCATGGCCTTCACAGTCTGTTACAACATCATTGAATTATGCCTGATCGTTTTATGAGGCCCTGGTATTTTCTCATGAATGCAATCGCTAAATAAGAGTTCATCTACATTAGATTGCTCGTCCATTTATCGTCAAACTCTGGTGCAAGTTATCTTAAGTCAGTATAGACGTAAGAGAAGTGATAGCTCCTGCAACAGCGAGACTGGTTTTCTTTCTTTCAAACAATTGTTTAAAATTCTTTCTGTTATGAATCGTGATAGAGCCTGATATGATTCGCAATGAAGTATCCTTCCCTTTATGAATCGTAATAATGTCTTCTTTCTGTGATGATTTGTAATAAAATATTCTTTCTGTTACGAATTGCAATCAAGCTTTATTTTTGTCATAATGAATATGAATAATTTTGTTCGTAATAAAGTCTTCCTTTCGTTATGAATCGTAATAAAGCCTTGTTTCCCTTATGAGTGGTAATGATGTATTCTTTCAGATATGAATTGTATTATCATATTTTTTCTTTTATGATTCGTAACACGATTCCCTTACTGTTATGAATCGTAAATGAGTTTTCTTTCAGTTATGAACTGTGATAAAGTCTTATTTCTGTCATGCATTGTCGTGCAGAGTTGCTTCTGTTTAGAATGGTTATGTTGTCTCCTTTCCGTTATGAATCGTAAAAAAACTCTTCTTTCTGTTATGATTCTTGATAAAGTCTTCGTTCTGTTATGCATCGTAATAAAGTCTTCTTTCTATTATGAATTGTAATAAAGACTTCTTTCTATCATGAATTGTAATATTTTCATTCTGTTATTGATTGTGATAAAGTCACCTTTCTATAAAGAGAGAATTAAAGACGTGGTTCTTTTCAGCTTAGAAGTGTTGAACAAGAGCATAAACATGTTTGTAAATTCCAATTTCGAGAAAGACATCTTTCGTTGATGAAAAATTTTGTATCTAAAATAGACAGGTCAGTTCAAGGAAGGACAATTTTGAAAATAATTAATACAATGATGCGTACGTGCCCAGTATGGTTATTTCCTAAGCTTATCTTAGTCTTGTCACAAGGCCACAGTAACTGGGCACCCAGTTAGCATAATGCAACGTTATGTCCGGTTGCAAATGCCAGTCGCAACATCGTGATTTGATTGGTTGTACGGTCATAGGTTCCATATAGCTGGAGATTTCAACGCAGAAGGCGGGTATTTCAGCAAGTGTATATAAGTGAGATTTTCAAATTGCATCTTCCTTGCTTATTGTAAGAAGACCAACATGAAAAGTGATAAAACGAGATCACTATACACATACCCACACTCACAAGCACACACATAATATGTTTATATGAGTTTATCGTGTGATCATGCACACGACAGGATTTTTATTAAAAGTGTAATAGCTTACGGTCGTTCCATCCGTACTGGGCAGTCTTCCTTTGAAATCGAAAGTTGGTTTGAGAAAGATGGTGAAAGCTACAGAAATGTTTGAATGGTAGTTGGGCTTGAAAAATTGTCGGGTATGGTAGAAACAAGCGGGGTTATATGGAAGTTAGGTCTCTAGACAAAGGATATCCTTTTCGGTAGAAAGGCTGGTTTTAGGGGTTGGTTCAATTAATTATTGAGATCATTTGGGAATAAGGCATTTAATCTCAAAATCCATCTATCTTCGCGTATTTCAAGTGCCGGTGCAGTGCTATTAGCAAAATCAATTTTCTATTCTTTCAGTGATTGTAAATTCATCCCTTGTAAAATCATGGCCAGCAAAATTGAAGTGCTGTTCTACAGATTATAGTTAGTTGTAAACTTCTGATTTATCCCATATCTATAGCTACTTCTACTATAGCCTGTGTGTGAAATAACCCAACAGCCTGAGCAATGGAGTTTTAAGGTGAAGTTGACTTACCCGGGACTGACACTGCCTTTTAGACCTATGGTCCATCAAGGTGGCATGGATAGGTGCAGGGCTCCAAAGGTCGCAGATTTAATAGGAATTTTCTGGTAGATGCAAGCTATCGGGGTCTGCCACCCAAGGGTGGAAGTATCCCGACAGTTGGGTAGACCTGTAGTTAAACAACAGGATGATAATATTCTATGATTAGTAGATGCCAGAGCTAGCTATAGGCCTCTATCGTCTTTTTAAAAGAGATTCAGGGCAGTACAGCTGTTTGCAACTTTAGACACAGTTCCTAAAGACAAAGCAGCTATTGCTATTTAATCTATAGTGAAAAGACCATTCAAATTTTTCGATGTAATGTTTAGAACAATGTTTTTTGATTATATCATGGCTCTTCTATGGATTATTGTTTGATTTTGATGCTATGTTTATCAAGTTCTTCATTGGTGGAACAGATCATTCTACGTTTCAGGATTTGTGGATAGGGTACGTTTCCTTTGGTTGCTTTCGATAAGTGTAGTTAAAGAGGAAGTACTTATTGGTATCAGTAGATTTAATGTAAAGTGTGGTTTGTATTTGTCTGTTTCCATCTGCATATATGATATATTATTGATTTTCTTGATGATATATATTATACACTGTTTGTCATATTTTTAACTACATGTATGAATGTGCACACGAAAGTGCTAATATATGCACATGCATACATGAATATATTTGAGGTGACAATAGCTACATATAAATAAATGTATGAGTTCGATTATTTGTTTATCCTTGAAATTTTCTGAAAATCGACTGAAATTTCATACCAGCATGCATACCCATTTATACATGTATATGAATGTGTGCCCATGAGAGGTCTGTCCATAGAGAAACCGAATTTTCAAAGTAGCGCACCGATGAGACATTTTAGAGGACTCTGACCAAAAGGTGATGGATCTGTGACCTAGAACTTTTGTATAAGAGAAACTGCATCAAGTCACTTCAGTTGATTTTTTCCCTAAATTGACCAATCCAGATTCCAGAAACGCTATGATTCATTCAAAATTCAATGATGTTAGGTGGATGAAAAAACAATTGCCGTTTTCGTTATTTTAGAATTTCGGATTTATAACTGCTTATAAACAGTTATTTATCTTTTATATTCATGGAATATCTCATTTCAAAACGTGAATTTTACTCTATTTACTTAAATTGAACGTTTTCTTCCAACATGTATTGTGGCTTATTCAAAACTGTCAAATAAAGATGTAAAAAAGTGAGAATTCCTGTAGTTTTGTTGTATGGGTTACAAATAAAACATTTGGAAGTGAAACTACTCATAATATTAGCCAAGTCTTTGGCCAGGCGACAATCGACGGACGTATACTTCAACATTGGTTCAAAAAATTTCGGAACTGTGACAGGAGCTTTCGAGATGAAGTGGGTTGTGGCCGTCCTTCAGTTATTTACGACATCCAATTGAGGGCCATTATCGGGGCAGACACACACAAAACAACTAGAGAATTTACTGAGGAACTAAACATTTTGTAGAGATGAAACACCAAAATACTTTCCAAAACCAAACAAGATGATGTTCACTGTTTGATGGTGGGTAAGTGGAATCATTCACTACAAATTGTGGAATCTTGGTGAAACTATCACAAGAAAGAATTATTGCCTTGGAATCAACAAACGCACTAAAAACTGCAACGTTTACTTCCAATATTGGTCAATCGTAAAGGATCAATTCTTTTTATGACAACGCCCGACCGCATGTTGTGCAAAGGAACCCACAGAAATGGAACAAACAAGGCTACAAAACTCTACCTCACCTGCTTACTCGAAGCTCTTTCCAACGGACATCCACTTTTTCAAGCATTTTAACCACTTCCTGAGGGAGTGGGGAATAAATGGACTTGTTTCTAGTTGGCAAAATGTGCTTGATTCTGAAAGTTCTATTTTAGATTATTAAAATTTTTTTCTAAATTGGGGTCCGGTCAGATGGTATAATTGTAAGTAGTCCTGTGTCACTCACAGAGAGAACGATATATATATATATATATATATATATATAGAGAGAGAGAGAGAGAGAGAGAGAGGGAGAGAGAGAAAGAGAGAGAGAGAGAGAGAGAGAATTATAAATTGCGTTATATTATACAGAAACTTATTTGAAATGATCTCCCATCATTATATGATTAGAGTATTAATTGATTTAGTCAACGTAAATAGAATAAACAATTAAAGAGGATGGGACTGCTACAGGAACCAAACCTGCCACCGATAGGGTAGCCGCTTCAAAGTAGTGATGCTCTCAGCATTGAGCCTTCAACCCTAATTCTCATCTCGTTTATTCTCTGTGTGTTCACTTCTATCAACACGACAGTTGTGTATTAGGAAATTAATAAATGTTACCTGACAGAATTAATCATAAATTGCGTTATATCATACAGAGACTGATTTGAAATGATCTCCCGTTATTACATCCTTAATGTATCACCCAACCTAGACAATGTAAATAGAATAAACAATTGAAAAAATGGCTAAAAGGTCGTCAGACTGAATTTTCATTTTTGAGGCAGGCAGGTCTTCCAACCCTGGAAAATAGATGCAGTACAATCTATATACAACCCATCCCTTTTTTTTTTTACCTAGGTTTATTTATATATTTATTTATTTATTTATGCGACACAGGACAACTATTGTATTTTTAAGAAGACACAAAAATAGACAACACTATAAATATTAACTTCATTTATATACATCCCCCTGGACCGCTCCTTGTACTCCTACTCCTTCTGCTACAATAATAATAAACAAAGAGTATGAATGAGTAATCATCTCCTGGAATAAAATGAAAGACCAATCAGTTCCATCTGCGCCTGGGCAACACATTTATGTCAAGTGATGTTTCGTCAGAGAATGAGGGAAAACAAAAACCACAAGACAGACACGGAACGACGTTTTTTGCATCAAATTCATTTTGTCAGTTGACATAAATCCTGCAAGGAAAACAACGTCAATATCTCCTTGGCCCAGATTGCCATCTTTTTTAGAGTTAAGTCGGTCAAAAATAGGATTGCTGGTTTTGCTTTTCTTGGTTGATGCAGCAGGATATACATACAATCGGTAAATTGTGCAGGATTTTTCTTTTCTACGCTTATGAATAAACAACTGAAACGATGAGCGTTTGATGATAGGCAATTTCATTGTATAATTCATTCATTTACTTTCATTTCTGGGATGAGTTCGTTGTCAAGCTGGGTGTCTCTATGAGATCTACAGTGCCCTGACAGGGGAATGGCATCATTGTTCGATGAGTTTCGGCCTGGCAAAAAGAGAATACAATGGTATGAATATCAAGTCTGGTTAGTCACTCAGTAGACACCATCCCATAAACAACGTCTTTTAAAAGTATGCTGTGTTGATCAATTGAAAAAATGGGAAAGGGCTGATCAATTAATAAATTGCTTCTCTCGCCTTTTGTTGGATCGTGATCACTAAAAAGTATGGATTTGAAAAAAAACAAGCGTGAATTCAATCGAGCTAAGGGAGCAATTCAGCGTACATTTACATAGCAAATTAAACTTAAAAACTGAAAAAATAAACTCATGTTGATAGTTGGTTGGCAGTTCCTAATTCGAAGTACAGAAATGAAATGATTTTTTTTTATCCGTCACAATTGGGTACAACAAGTACGAAAATGCGTATAAAATCTCAACATGTAAATTGCAACTATCAAGCCATAGACAGCACGTTTATGACTAAATGAATAAGAAATGATGAAGTGATAATAAACCTAATCTGTATTGAAATGTGGGAGAGATTTACGTCAGTGTTATCATTAGATGACAAGATAAACACAAAGGCACGTGAATTGCCATCGGAATTGAGCATAATTGATGATCAACTGACTTGAATATAAGCCGAGTCAATTATTTTGCCATAATGTCGTCATGAGAGATATCCCCTTCTTTTGAACTCATCGTGGCTCTTGTTCAATTGTCACCGAAACATAAATCTATTCCATCATTAAGATGTCGATCGTTTTCTTCAGGGAGTAAAATTAAGATTATGTGATGACAACCTGAAAGATGATTTTAAAAGAATATTACCGAATACGCACCAGATACTACATACCAAACATTTCATACAAACCATAGCAATAAACTGAGTTAAAAAGGTATTTGCCATAACTTACTGACTAAAATTAAAGAAATATCCGCTTCTTGACAAATGGCATCTATTTCAACCTATGAGCCAGCAACTTATCCAGTACATAAATATAAGAATTTCATGATTACATGTATAAAACTTGAAGGTTTCCATTGAATGAGACTTCAGTTTTAAAACAAGAAATGAAAACGGGTGTCCTCTATATCTATTTTTTTTACAAATAATATAAAAATTTCCTTTTGCTCCACACCAATTCGCTACCCACATGAGTATCAGTCTTCGCTCGCCCGAATCGCGCTCTCCATGGGGTTCATTCAATAACGACGACCGATACATTTAGCAGTTATATCATAAATGTAAATGCTGTTGAATCAGAAGGTTACGTGATATTTCGTCTTTATTATGACACCAAGAGTGATATATGTACACACGCACACACACACACATATATATATGTATAAGTACACACATGCACAAATACACACCCACCTCCATATATGTATATATATATATATGTGTGTGTGTGTGTGTGTGTGTGTGTGTGTGCGTGCGTGAAAGGCTAACGAAAACTTCGAGCAATTCATCAGCTCGTGTATGTATGGATCCTTATCGCTACCCTTTTTGAGATTACTTTGAAGAAGATGCTAGCCCTAGACATGAGAGTAATTCTTGCACGTTCACACATAATAGATTAATCACGAATTGTATTTGTTTATCTATCTAATTACTCTAGCATGTATATATTTGTGTGTATGTGTGTGTGTGTGTGTGTGTGCATGTGCTGAAAAGTAGGTAATTATTGCTGGACATACAATAAAGTTTTATCCGTCTAAATGCACGTGAGTACGCTCTTCCATTATATATTTTCTCCAGGAAAGGCAAAATGCATAAATATAATGATTAATTGTGTCATCCACCGACAGCTATTTCTTTGTATTACAACTCCTCAGTGTGGCTATAGTCTATCCAATATTCCTTCCAGTACCACGAGGTAGGGTCGAAACCTTAACTTCAGACCCAGACGTTCTATCTCAACCCGACACAGATCTGGGCGGTCTGTGGGACCGAATTAAGCGATGTATTTACTTACGCATAATTCCCCATTTACGAAAGCGCTCCATCCAAGAGTTGGAAGGGCATTGCGTTGTAGCAGTCGTAGACGGGTGCCCTACCGAAGAAGGGATATGTATGTATATTTTAATATTATGTAACATTGTATAATAATTAATATGTACGTGTATATACATATATATATATATATATATATATATATATATATATATATATATATATATATGTATATATATATATATATATATATATGCGTGTGTGTGTGCATGTGTGCATACGTGCGCGCGTAACATGTTTCGCAAGAATCAGTCATCAAAAATGATTTGAAAACACGTGGTCATGGAGGGAATTAGGAAAAAATGTTCGTCATTGGTATTACTTTGGCATCATTTAAAATAGCAACCAATCAGATTTTTTCATTTCTATTTCAAACAGTGGAGTAACCGAGATGACAGGAATGGTCTTCCTCTCTCTGCTGACTTAAGGCTAACGAATGTCTATGTGTGTTCATATGCTGCTATTTTTTCCTCACTACTTTTTTCTAATTCTTAACTATTTGTTTTAAAGTAATTATGATAAAAATAGATTCTTATTTTTAGGTTTACTTACGTTTGTGTGCGTTTATCGTTATTGGGGCACGTTCAATATAGGGTTTCAATTGTCAGTACACCGGTGTAATTATTGGGTCAGGATTCTGAGTTTCTCTTCTACGGGTCAGGATTTTGAGTTCTTCCAATCATTGTAGCATTCCGTGTTGAGGGGATTTAGGTCTTGAATTGCTTGGTATTTACTATTTGATTATAGGATTTGACCCTTTCTCGATGGAATCTCGAAAATATTTCGGTAATGCACAGTTGTTTTATAGGTTTCTAGTGTAAAGGAACTATTGTGGTCGTAAAACATTATCTTCTACTTCGAGGAAAATGAAATTATATATATATATATATACAAATAATATATATATATTCTTCGAAATCAAATTCACTGACCGCTGATGCCATCAGGAAATATGAAATTTGGGAACAAGTTGGGCAAGTACTGTCAATAAATTTGAGAACACTCATTAACATTTAACGAGTATTTCTGATGATTGAACTTTGTTGTTGATGTTTTTTTTTTGGCCGATCTCATTTGCATAAAAGAATGGATTGGCCGAAAGGATGTGCTAATTGCATAAACAACAAGGAATTCAATGATCCGAAAAACTTTGAATAATTGGGCCCACTAATAGTTTTACCAACTCTGCCGTAATTATCAGTTAAAAATCATGTGATTTATATGTCTGCTTATTGGTAATCTTTGGCTATTGTTGTAGAAGAAAGCCAGTTTGGGGCCATTTTGGTTCTCATAATTTCTACTCATTGAAGATATGGATCTTGTGATTTTATTCAAATATATCTCTAAAATAAAGCTCTCTTTCACTCATTGTAAGGAAATGATCTTGCCTAAAGATAGTCCCAGTCGTCTCGAATTTTTTGATGGCCGCACCTGAGATTCTTCTGTTAATTTACCAGTTACACCCATTTACTCGGTATCGGCATTCACACTGGATTTCTGTAATTCTTGTCTTGCTTTCTTTCCCGTGGTTCTTCCGAATCAACTGTCTCAGTCACTCCTTCTGGCAGGCAGATCACATGTGATCCCACGTGCCCTGCAGGGCGGAGTCGCTATACGGTAACACCCACGCTGTGAAATCAAGATTCGTTCTTCTAATTCTTTGCTGATGTACCAAAATATAGGATGAGTCCAAATTGGCTATGGTTTATTTTTGAATTTTTTCTTTTTTCTTTTCTTTTTCACTTTTTTTTCTTTTTTCTGTTTCCAAACAATTTTTGATTCCATGATTCTGGCAGATACAGCATTGTAGGACTAAATACTGAAGAGATCGGAGTTTCCAAATCGCTTAAAAAAAGGAAAAAACATTTTTGAAATCTGAAGGGACGTTTCCTTTTTCGGACGTTTGGATTTCTGCTTCCATAATTTAGGCAGATGCAGTTCTGTGGTTATAAAGTGAAATTAATGGCGAAAGAGACCCGAATTCATAATTCTAAGGAGCATCGGTGTCCGTTGCCACTTTTGGAGGAGAGGGGGAAAATGCTATTTTTTTTAGGAGGCAGCGCAAAAAATTTATTCGGAATATTTCCGTAGCAGCCCTGTTACCAGCAAATATTTATGCACAGTCTTTTTATTGGTAAACATGAAGTTGGGGTTATCTATAGCAATTGTACAGCACCAGTAACTTTTATTGATAGTAAAGTTCAAACTATCAAAACCCTTCACTTTCGGTGGGAAGACCTGATCCAAGGGATGGAAGTCCAGCATTCCCCCTACTAACGGATGCAAAGGAGAGTACAGTATGATACATAACCAAAATACTTCTGATAAAGAAGAGAACTTCAATTCTAAATCGAAACAAGTTGTTCTCTTTGTTCTAGTTTTTCTATTTTCGATTTATTTTTAGATACACGTAATCACATCATCGCAGCAGATTCTGTTGCGTGGTTCTAGGGTGTATGACTAAATCTAAACGAAGTTTTATTTCTGGATAAGTTTTCTTTGATTTTTTTTCACTTCCATTTTTTCCATTTACATCATTCCTTCAGACAAACCTCTGTATTATAACGATAACAGAAATTTGAGATATTTAGAGGGTATCACATGTAACCAAAATATATTAACTAGAAAGAAAATGAAAAAATCATTTGTTTAAAATCCCTGTGGTCCTTAAATCTACGTCTTGTATTAATTTCAAATGACATTTTATTTAATTCTACGATGCCAACGCACGACCTTGGCAACCTCTAATAGTTGAAAATTGTATAAAGACAGTGTCTATCTACATAAGAGCATATCTGTTAATACATAAAGTCGATTTAAGTTACATACAACAACTTACGAATACAAACATATATAAAGTTGGTGTTGAAGTCGATTGACATCACATTAAACAACAGCTTATGGTTACAAATATCAACATAATTATCGTGAAGTCGTTCTGCTTGCAATATCTTGACATATTTTCCGTTCCTGTCCGACGTTGCAAAGTCTAAGAAAATCCAACAATACAGGATACATTTTCTAACAATTACTACAGGATATGTTTGTGCATGCGAGGACCAAATGCAACCAATAGAATTTTTCTACAGGAAAGCTTCATGTACATATTTATATACATAAGCGTGTGTGTATCGCTCAAAGAGAAGTTGATTTTTAAGAGTATATGAAGAGTTTCTGCAGGTGGGAGAAGGAAACTCTCATCCTTTCATCTTGCATTCAACACATGCACACACACACGCACACGCACACACATATTTGCAAATAGAAAATGACAATTGGAAGGTGGAGAGAAAAAGTCAAGAGATAGATGGTACATCACAAAATTTTTATTTTTCCATTGGCGTATTTCGATACATTTCGATGGGGGCAGAAAATATTTTGAGATGCAATTTCTATCTCTTGAGTATTCTCTTCACCTTTCAAAAGTCATTTTCATCTAAATTATGTCAAATCACTTCTCATCCACAATACAAACATATATTTATAGCATATATGATCACAAATATATACATATACGATTTTGACTTAATGCCTACTAATTAATATTGTGATTGCCCTCATGAAATGTGCATATTAACATATCATGGTTTTTGCAGATTTTACAAATACAAAATGAATAATGATATGAATGAAAAGATAAAAAAGAAAGTGAGACTTGAGAGAGAAAATAAAGGCAAGGGTTGGAGAAAGAAAAGAAAGAAAAAAGACAAAGAAACAATTGCAGATGAGAAAAACAGAAAAGAAAGGAAATAAGAAAAGAAGGAAAAAAGAAAAAAAAACAAACCTGGTTAGTCACTCAATGGAAAACGCCACGTAACCTACGTCTTTTGGCAGCATGCTATGCTAGCGTGATTAGATAAAACTTTGGAAATACGAGTAATAAATGAATAAGCTATCTCACCTTCTATTTGATGTTAATAACTAATACATTTGTTTTCAAACAATTGTGAGTGCCCCTAGACAAAACGAATGGACTAATTTAGCAAAAAAATACATCTGAAATTAGGACCGAGCTTAAAAAATGTTTTGTAGACATGATAAGGAGTAAATATTTAGATTTACAGCCCTGTAGCTCTAATATACGGCCTATAAGCAGCAAGCCCAACTGAAGAAACTGCAGAGATCTATATTGACAGTTTTGGTCGACGAACTAAGCCAGAAGTGGTGAAATACGTGAAAGTAACTCTTTGCAATCATTGAATTGATACAAATCAATGAATACGTACGCGTTTTACAAATCCCATATGAATAGAGATAATAGGATCGACTGTCAGCATCCACTCTTAAATTTTACATCCTTTGCCATCTCCGTTACTGGCAGCCTTATCATCCGTGGACTGAGCCATATAAACAAGGCAAACAGATCGGAAATGGAAATTTATTTGCAAGCAAATCATTTGACTGATTTAGTTTTTGAATATTGAATTGATTCATGCCTGTTTCAGAACTCGTCCAGCTGCCATTCAATCAATTGTCATTGGCCGATAGAAGCTACGGAATTGCGTTTACAATCCTTGGCCATTTTTTTCAGAAATAATCATTCGTCTCATTCTTGCAGTCCAATCTTCTTGCATTTTGACAATGTGATTCTAATTTCCGGAGTTTCAGAATTGAACAGATACAGCAAAAGTAATTTCTAATTGAATGGATTCTACGTATTGAAGTAAGCGAACCCAAAAGGTCTGTGTAATAGTAAGTATTGTTTTAGTTTTGTTAAGAGACTGAGAAAGTTACCGTTAAATGCTCATGCAATTATCAAGTAATGGATTTAGGTGTACAACGAATTTCTTTTGAAAATAAATTAATTTTTTTTCATACGTATATATTGTTAATTTTATCCAAAATAATCTCTTTTCTCCCAGCAGCTTTTGGTGCAGTGGTTTGCCCTGATGGTCACTCATTCTCTTCCCAGGGACAATTATGACGTATTAATTACGAGACATTTTGTAATGATAACTGTTGATAAGATAAAGTGTCAGAAGAAGTAAATTCGAGCGTTTCCTCGGGATGACTGTCACACAAATATGATAAGCGGTTTATGCCAATTAACTCAAAAGTGGTTCAAAATAGATATGAGCTAACAGGCATAAATCGCTTATTATATTTGTTATATTTGTTTATAGTTCAAAATAGATATTGTAGAAACTTGATTCACTAGGAATTATGCAAACGACTGGAATTTGGCAATTCAAACCATTGGGAGAATCAAAATAACACACTCTACAATATTGTTAAAATCATCAGAACTCTGAAAAGTATTGGAGTATTCAGCAGACTTGCCGTCTCTTCATCACCAGAGAATGCCACCAATTGGAATCAAAATTTATTAGTGTACTTACTCGAAATCAACTCTTTTAAATATGTTTTTCAAAAAATCAATATTGAAATACTTAACAAAATAAGGGATGGGGGGAGAGGATCAAAACCAAGACATTACGATATAACCACCCAAGCTAAAGAAATAACGTCTAGAGGCTTCTTAGTTGGTGGAAAGCAAAGGTAAAAAGGCGGTGGGAGCAGACCCGAACAGATATGACAGTGCAACCGATTAACATGGATAATGCGATACAAAGTCGAGATCTGTGTGTATCATAACTGACAGGTGCTCCCTTGTTGGCTTTAGCTAGGAACTGCTGGCCATACCTTCGGCTCGTCTTCCCTTATGGGCCTTCGGGAAGGACATGTTCGTTATTGAGTGACTGTTGGCCAAAACTCCAGCTCATCTTCCCTTAATGGCTTTCAGGAGGGACACAATCACCCTCTCACGATAGTTGGCCAAAGTAAGAAAAGAAATGGTTGAACATGTCGAAAAATTAGTTATGTATTTCTTTCAAGAAAGAAATCCAGCTAGTCCGAGAAAGAAGGGTTAACAACCATAATATCCTCACGATAGTTACCTATGGAGCTGAAGCATGGAACCTAACAAAAAGATTGATCCCCGAACTATGCAACGTGCACGTGAGAGAATCCTACTCAACATCACATTGAGAGGTCACACAACAGAGCAATAGGTAAGAGTCAGGGAAATCATAAAATCCATTAAAAACCTCAAATAGCAATGGGCTGGTCATGCTGCAAGAATATCAGACAACCGCTAGACATCATGACTCACAACATAAATTCCCGAAGATCAAATGCAAATATAAAATGGCAAATCTTGGGACGGTCTGCGTCCAACGACAGGCGCTAAAAGGCTAATGGTGATAATGGCACTAAAAAATAAACCATCGGTGAGACATTATCGAGATGGCATGCGCACTCTATGGAGGACAAATCCATTGTAAAGGCATATTATCAGCACCCAGCTGGCCAAGTGGAACAAATGCTGGAGAGTAAATAGCTCTTAGAGAGAGAACTGCAGGAAATCCACAAGAATATAGAAAAAGAAGATACGACTTCCCTGCAGAGGAATATTCAACATAACAGTTATAATAAACGACAAAATAGAAACATGTTTAAACAAAAGCAAAATCCCTGACCAGATAGAAACTCTAACAGAAAAGATACAAGGAGATAAGAGGCTGCAGTTATCCCTAATTGACATGAATTGGAAAAAGGTAAAAGATTGATCATGTCAACTGCCACTCACAAGAACCTGGTCTACGCTGGCGCAAAAATCGAAAAGGACCCCTTCACAAAACAAAGAGAAAACTCAAACAACAGAAACAACAACAACAAAAAAACACACCTGAGAAATGAGATTAGAAAAAAAGCTCTTCCAACTATAGAGATATGAAGGATTACTGAAAAATACATGACGAATGTACTGACTACATGCAAGACTGTGGGACAAATACAAGACCAAAAGGAAGACCCACTGCAATGGAAGAAGATAAGAAGACAAGACGACATAGACAATAGACTGTCCAATACACTACAAAGAAGACAGAACTTGAAACTGGATGCTATAGAGGCAATTAACATTTGGAACAAGACGTGGGGATACCAAAAAAACACAACAAATCTCCTGAATGGTTCAATAATACCAAAAAAGAACTCCAATACATAGATTAGGGCAAAAAATTCTATTGAATAATTATACATTAAAAATTACCTTCAGAAAAATAGCCATCTGTCAAGCAGTAGGACCTGATCGGATATCTGTTTATATTACATGATAGACTCGTCAACGAGTTCTTAACTTGAGTAGATAATTGAGTCGACTGAGTGAGATAAGACAAAATGAACCTTATCCAAAAGGACAATGAGAAAGGGAACAAGACAAACAATAATAGACAAATCATGTGGCTAACTAATGTGGAAGATTATGACCAGAAAGATAGCAGAGAGAATATATATTTCCTTGGAAAGAAGTGGCCTTTTACCAGAAGAACAGAAAGGGTGCAGGAAATGAACAGAAAGGTCAGATGATTTGTGCTACACTGAACAGATGATTCTAAAAGTGGAAAAATGTTGCAATAGGATGGATTGACTACAAAAGAACATATGACATGATGCTGCATAGCTGGATTTTCGAATGCCTCATGATAATGAAGATTAGCTAACCAGTGATGAGATTCATTGTCAAATCTATGAAAAACTGGGAAGTCGACTTGACAGGTTCAGGAGAAAGCTTAGCAGAGGCAAGTATAGACAGGGGAATGTTTCAGAGGGACTCTCTGTTCCCACTATTATTGGTACTAACCATGATACCACTGAATAGAATCTTGGGAAACAGCAAAAGATACCAATTCTCCAAAACGAATAGAAAGGTCAACCACCCAATGTTTATGGACAACATAAAGCTATTTGCAGACAAAAAAAGGAGAACTTTAAATGGTGTTCAACAAAGTGAAAGAATATAGTGGTAGAGCATAAACCACACAAAGCTGGTGCATATACCGAGGAGTTCTCGAATGTGAAGCGATAAAAAGGAAAGGAATGAAAGAGAAAATAAAAAAAACTACTGAGGATGATAATAGAAAATATAAGAATCCAAGCTAAATAGCAGAAATCTGATGAAAGAAATGAACACGTGTATCGGTAGCGAGATACACAGGTTCATGGAAGTGCACCAATCAGTATAATCGGCTAACGATGGAACTCATGACGATGCACAAGACACTACGTTCCAAAGATGTCACAGATAGACTATACGTGAAGAAAAAGAAGGCGACGGAGGACTCATCAGCACAGACTACTATATACTAGAAAAAAATGGGCAAGCAAGCAGTGGAGACCTAAAACGAAACGTCTGAAATAGTGCAACAAATAATTAAAAAAGTAGCCAACGAGGAATCAGCAAACAGACAAGAAAGAAGAATAGAACAGAAAAAAAATTACCCAGGGAATTCAAGAGAGAAACAAAATATTGCAGACGAGAGATCATGGACATGACTATGCAAAGGAAACCTGGTGAGAGAAACAAGATCACGCATCAACCCAAAACAAACTATGTCAATGCAAAGATCGCCAGGACCCAGACAAACAGCAAATGTCGCCTATGCAGAGACAGGGATTAAACTGTAAACCATATAAGCAGAAAATGAAGTGAACTAGAGCAGAAAGAGTACAAGAACAGACACAACAGGGTAGCAACAGTTATTCACTGGGAACTAAGCAAACGATTGGGATTTGGCCATGCGGACAAATGATATCAGCACGAACCGGAGACAGTCCTGGAAAATAGAAGCCACAAATTACTCTGAGACTTAGGCGTCCAAACTGACCACTGCATCCAAGCGAGAAGACTGGACCTGGTAATAATGAACAAGAGGAAAAGAACCTTCCAAATGAGAGACGTAGTTGTGCCTGCGGGTGAATATGAAAGTGAAAAGTTTGGAAAATACCAGGACCTTGCAAAGAGACTGAAGGATGTGCTGAATATGAAGGTCAGTGACAGTGAGGGCACTCACAACCGTTCCAAAGACACGGAAAATGAGATGGCAGGAGCTGGATAAGAGGAAGGATTGAGACTATGCAGACCCCAGCACTACTGGGGGCTACTTGAATACTGGAAATATGATATCAACATTCACCAGTCGTCAGCAATGGCCAAACAGTCAGGATAAAAAAAAACATGGTCGAGATATAACACATTACTGCACTGCTGTGATATGTTAGGACAGTGAGAGGAGTGCTGGATACTTGACTTGCTATTATCTAGCCTTCAGTGACAACTGACATGAAATTGCAAACCATAGCACTACTGTGGATTGTGAGAGGAGGGCTGGAGAATTCGAGAGACTTGATGTCATTCAGTCTTCAGCTACGACCACCAGGCAACGTGTCAAAATGTGAACGATAATAATAATAATTCCAAGGTCTGGCAAGAGGACTGGAGAAGATGCGGAATATGAAAGCCAGGGTAGTACCAGTAATAATAGGCGCACTCAGAACTGTTCCAAAGACATGGAGGGCGAGATTGGAGGAGCTCAGGATAAAAATAAGGATTGAAACTGTACAGATTACAGCACTGCGAAGAACTGCATCGATACTGAAGAAAGTACTAGAAATGTAAGGTCTACAGCGCTAAATGTTAGCAGTGGCTTAACAGAGGAAGGAAAATAAAAGCGGGTATGTGAACCACAGCACTGGCGTGATAGGCGAGGGAGAGAAGAGATGTATGCTGAAGACCTGAGGAGTCTCCTTGTCACTCAACCTCTAGTGATGACAATCGGGTAACTAGTGTGAAACTGTAAACCACAGTATTGCCGTGGTCAATGAGAGTGTAGAGAGGAGGGCTGGATACTTGAGGAGACTTGCTGTCACTCAACTCCAGCGGTAACCACCAGGCAACTAGTGTGAAATTGCAGATAATAATAGACCTGCACGTGGGTAAGTGGAATTAAAATTAAATTTAAAATTATTATATTTATAATTTATAATTCAAAATGAGTTGTCCCATAGAAGTATAGAAAAGCGAGGGGCGATTATATATATATATATATATATATATATATATATATATATATATATATATATATATATTATATATATGTGTGTGTGAATGAACTTTTCGACTGGCGGCACCCCCCACCTCCCTCGAGATTAGTATAGTATAAATTGACTGTGGTCGCTTGGCCATCTACCCAGCGGGCATTGGAAGAAAAAACAACGAATATCGAAGACAGCCTCCCACATTTTTTGACAAAAAGGCTTCGTTCCTTTTCAAGATGAATTCTGGTGACTTACTTTGAAGACCTAACTAACTCAGGCTAGATTTTAAAATTTATTCTGTGATTGAATGTCTTATTATTAATAATAATAATAATAATAATAATAATAATAATAATAATAATAATAATGATATTAATAATAACAATGCTATTTTGACTACAGGCTGCCCCTGATGATTTTGTTCTGGGCTTAGTTAAAGAAGTTTTCTTTAGATTCTAATGATACTTAACGTTTGGCTTTGAGATGAACTCTGATTATTTTCGAACATTTCAATGATATTTTACTTTGGTTGATTATTCTTGATATTTTGATGGTATCTTTGTACCTCTGAGATGGTTTTCTTTGTAAGTCTGAGAAATTTTCTCTTGCAATGAAGAAGCCACTGCCAAGTCGGAAAAAGTTGTTTCCTGGACCTGCACGTGGGTAAGTGGAATTAAAATT
The DNA here is from genome assembly GCA_963457665.1 of Thysanoteuthis rhombus. Classification (NCBI taxonomy): domain Eukaryota; kingdom Metazoa; phylum Mollusca; class Cephalopoda; order Oegopsida; family Thysanoteuthidae; genus Thysanoteuthis; species Thysanoteuthis major. Next base: position 24,676,532 of record OY735229.1, on the reverse strand, counting down.
AAATTTAAAATTATTATATTTATAATTTATAATTCAAAATGAGTTGTCCCATAGAAGTATAGAAAAGCGAGGGGCGAGTATATATATATATATATATATATATATATATATATATATATATATATATATATGTGTGTGAATGAACTTTTCGACTGGCGGCACCCCCCACCTCCCTCGAGATTAGTATAGTATAAATTGGCTGTGGTCGCTTGGCCATCTACCCAGCGGGCATTGGAAGAAAAAACAACGAATATCGAAACTGATACTAACTCGAGACTTATAACATTTAAGGGAGACATATGATCTTTAATGTATGTAACCCCCCCCTCCCCAAGAAAAAGGCTTAGTGTTATTTCTTTAGTTCAACAATCAGGCAAATGTCATATCACTAGGTAGATATCTCTGCAAGCCTGAATGGCTTGTCCTTGTGAGGCCATACCCTGGGTGGTAGGAGCTGGTGGGGCTCTTTGGTTACCACTGTGCACATCGGTCTCAATGAACCCACCAAGGTCTGGCGCTACCTTAAAAGAACCAAAAGGGCCGGTGGGGCTCTTGGGTTACTTCCGACTCACATCGGTCTTAACCAACCCACCAAGGTCTGGTACTACCTCCAAAGAACCAAAAACCCTAATCATGACAGTACAACCAAACCATTTTACCGCAAAAAACGGGGCACAGATCCAAGACCTGTGTGTCGTAACCGGCAGGTGTTCCCTTGTTAGCCACCAGGAGGGACCCGGTCGTCATCCTGTGACTGCTGGCCAAAATCTCGGCTCGTGTACCCTTAATGGCCTTCAGGAGGGACACAGTCGTCACACAGCTACTGTTGGCCAAAACTCGTATACCACTAATGACACCCAGGGAAAGCGCAGTCCTCACGGGGTGACTGCTATAAAGAACAAGAGAAAGAGATGGACAAGGGAAGAGAATAGACTAGTTATGTACTGTTACTATAAAAGCAAGCCTTCAGCGCGATCTTATAGAGAACGTATGCTCCAAATATGGAGGGAAAAATCTGCTGTGGAAGTATCGAACCAACGCCTTGCTGACCAAGTAAAGCAAATTCAAAAGAAGAAATGGCTGTCTGAGACTGAACTACTAGAGATTCGCATTAATGTAGAGAGAGATTTAGGTGACACATCTGAAGAATGCCCCCCCCCCCAGCAAAACTAGTACCAATAACAAAACTAGAATAATCCCCCATGAGACCCCCACAGTAAGCTACGCACCAGAGGGTGATGACGAGGCACCAACGGAAGAAGAGAAAACCAAAATACAAGCTTTGAAAGAGATCATGCGAGGAGAGAAAACAACACTCCCCTCCCTAAGAGACAAAGACAGAAAGAAAGTCGGAGAAGTGACCGAACAGGTCAACTGCCTCTTACAGCACATAGAAACAGACACTCTCCTAGAACTCAACAACCTAATTTACGCAGGGGCGAAAATGGTAGCACAAAGCTTCACAACACAAGATAGGAACCTAAGCAATAATAGGGAAGGGAAACCCAACTGGGAGAGAAGGTTACAAAGGCAGATCTCCCAACTATAGAGAGACGAAGTACTGCTTAGAAATACACCACACACAGACAGACCACGAGTAAGACTTTATAACAAATATAAGGTAGCGCAAAAAGGCATCGCAACTGTAGTCGAAGAGTTACACCAGAAAAGACTAGCTAAAGAGGCAAGACTAAAAAGATACAGACTAAGAACGGCCCAATACACACAAAACCGCACATTCCAAAACAATGAGAAAAAGTTTTACCAAGATTTAAATGGGGAAAGAAGGCAGGACATAAAACCAGATGCCACAGAGGCCAAGAACTATTGGAATAGCATATGGGGGCACCCAAAAAGACACAATGTAACACCGCAATGGTTAGGAAACATGAGAAAAGAACTAGAAGATATAGACAAGGGAGAACCAATATTACTGAATGAAACCACATTGAAACATACTCTTAGGAAAGTAGCCAACTGGAAAGCACCGGGTCCCGACGGGATCCATGGGTATTGGTTCAAAAAGTTCACCACGTTACACGGCAGACTCACTCACCTACTCCAAAATTGTCTAAATGAAGGCAAAGCACCAGAATGGATGACTAAAGGCAGAACCACCCTCATCCAAAAAGACCCGGGAAAGGGGAACATAGCAAGCAACTATAGACCAATCACTTGCCTACCGCTTATGTGGAAAATCCTGACCGGGCAAATAGCAGAGAGAATATACATGTCAATGGATAGAAGGGGGCTACTACCAGAAGAACAGAAAGGGTGTAGGATAGGAACCAAAGGGGCAAACGATTTACTCTACATAGACCAGATGATCTTAAAAGAAGTAAGGAAAAGGAGAAAGAATATCGCAATGGGATGGATAGATTACAAAAAGGCATACGATATGATTCCACATAGCTGGATACTCGAATGCCTTAGAATGTTCAAAATTAGCGAACCGGTGGTTAAATTCATTGGTAATTCAATGGAAGACTGGAAAGTAGATTTGACAGCCGCAGGGGACAAACTAGCCGAGGTAGGGATAAAAAGGGGAATCTTCCAAGGAGACTCGTTGTCTCCACGATTATTTGTTCTAACAATGATACCGCTTAACAGAATCCTGAAAAACAGCAAAGGATACCACTTCTCTAAAACAAAAGGAAAGGTCAACCACTTAATGTACATGGACGATATTAAATTGTTTGCAAAAAACAGGGGAGAGCTTGAGACTCTGTTCAACGAAGTAAGGGAATATAGTGAGGACATAGGAATGGAGTTTGGGATAGAAAAATGCGCAATCATGGTGATGCATAAAGGAAGGCTTTCAATGACTGAGGGAATAGAACTTCCGGACAACAACAAGATTAGGGCATTGACTGCACAAGACCGATACAAGTACCTAGGTGTCCTTGAATGTGACACGATAAAACGGGAAGAGATGAAGGAAAAAATTAAGAGAGAATACCTCAGAAGGATAAGGAAAATATTAGAAACCAAATTAAATAGCAGAAATCTAATAAAAGGAATGAACACCTGGGCTGTGTCAGTAGTTAGGTATACAGGACCATTCCTAGGATGGACAAAGGAAGAGCTCCAATCAATGGATAGGCGAACAAGGAAACTTATGACGATGCATAAAGCATTACACCCTAGGGATGATACAGATAGGCTATACGTTAAGAGAAAAGAAGGTGGTAGGGGGCTCATCAGCATAGAAGATTGTGTCCAGAGAGCTAAAGTAGTCCTAGAAAGGTATGTGCAAACAAATAGTGAAGAAATCATAAGGAGCGCGAGGGATAGTGCAACAAACAATAAAGTAGAAAACAATGGAACAGTACAGCAAACTAGAAAAGAAAAATGGGAAGGGAAAAAATTGTACGGCGAGTTTAAAAGACAGATAAAAGATATAGCAGACGAGAAATCATGGACGTGGTTACGAAAGGGAAACCTTAAGAGAGAAACAGAATCGCTCATCATGGCAGCCCAAAACAAAAGCATAAGGACAAACTACATAAAAGCAAAAATCGACAGAACACAGACAAACAGCAAATGCCGCATGTGCAGTGAAAGAGATGAGACAGTAAACCACATAACTAGTGAATGTAGCCAACTCGCCCAGAAGGAGTATAAGCATAGACACGATAGAGTAGCAACGATGATACACTGGGAACTAAGTAAACAAATGGGATTCAACCATGGGGAAAAGTGGTACCAGCACAAGCCAGAGGCAGTTTTGGAGAATGACAACCACAAACTACTGTGGGACTTTGACATCCAAACTGACCACCTCATCCAGGCAAGAAGGCCGGACTTAGTAATCGTAGACAAAAAAAGGAAGGCCTGCCAAATAGTAGACGTTGCTGTACCTGCAGACCATAGAGTAAAAAAAAAGGAGGGTGAAAAAAGGGAAAAATACCAGGACATAGCAAGGGAGTTAAAGAAAATGTGGAACATGAAAACCAGGGTAGTACCGGTCATAGTGGGAGCACTAGGAACTGTCCCCAAAACGCTGAGGGAGAGACTGGAGGAGATCGGGATTAGGAGGAGGATAGAGACCGTACAGACCACAGCACTGCTGGGAACTGCACGGATACTGAGGAAGGTGCTAGAGATATAAGGACTGCAACGAATCGTAGCTCCGTCATGATATGCGAAAGAGAGAGGAGACGTTAGCTGAAGACCTGAGGAGACTTATTGTCACTCAGCCTTCAGCGATAACCACTGGGCAACCGGTGTGAAACTGTAAATCGTAGAATTACTGCGACCTATGAGTACTAGGAGAGGAGGGCTGGAGACTTGAGGAGACTTGCTGTCACTCAAACTCCAGCGGTTACCACCAGGCAACTGGTGTGAGATTCCAAATAATAATAATAATACAAAAAAAGGAAGGCCTGCCAAATAGTAGACGTTGCTGTGCCTGCAGACCATAGAGTAAAAAAGAAGGAGGGTGAAAAAAGGGAAAAATACCAGGACATAGCAAGGGAGTTAAAGAAAATGTGGAACATGAAAACCAGGGTAGTACCGGTCATAGTGGGAGCACTAGGAACTGTCCCCAAAACGCTGAGGGAGAGACTGGAGGAGATCGGGATTAGGGGGAGGATAGAGACCGTACAGACCACAGCACTACTGGGAACTACACGGATACTGAGGAAGGTGCTAGAGATATAAGGACTGCAACGAATCGTAGCTCTGTCATGATATGCGAAAGAGAGAGGAGACGTTAGCTGAAGACCTGAGGAGACTTATTGTCACTCAGCCTTCAGCGATAACCACTGGGCAACCGGTGTGAAACTGTAAATCGCAGAATTACTGCGACCTATGAGTACTAGGAGAGGAGGGCTGGAGACTTGTGGAGACTTGCTGTCACTCAAACTCCAGCGGTTACCACCAGGCAACTGGTGTGAGATTCCAAATAATAATAATAATAATAATAATAATAATAATAATAATAATAATAATAATAATATCCATTCAGAGCTCAACAACCTAATCTGCGTTGGAGCGAAAATGGTGACAGAACTCTTCACAACACATATAACACATATGGACAGACCACATGAATGACAATGGGACAAATACAAGATGAGACAAAAAGGTGTCCCCGTTGCAGTGGAAAAGATACATCAGAGGAGACTAGAAGAGGCAAGACTGAAGAGATACAGACAAGAGACTGCCCAGTACACACAGAACTGCACATATCAGAACAATGAGAGAAGGTTCTACCAAAATCTTAAGGGAGAAAGAAAACAGAGCAAAAACCCAGATGCCACAGAGACAAAGAACTACAGGAGCAGCATATGGGAACATCGAAAGACACATAAAAGACCCGGAATAATTAGAGAATATGAAAAGAGAACTCAAAGACATAGACAATGGAAAACCAATAGTATTGAACGAAACCACACTGAAACACGCTCTCAGAAAAATAGCCAACTGGAGAGCATCAGGACCTGACATGATCCACAGATATTGCTTTAAGAAATTCACCACACTACACGACAGGCTCACCCATCAATTCTAAAGTTGCCAAAATGAAGGTAAAGTACCAGATTGGATGACTAGAGGCAGAACCACTCCCATCCAAAAAGACCCTGAAAAAAAAAAAGACCTGGCAAGCAATTATAGACCAAACACGTGATAACCACTCATATGGAAAATCCTGACCGGACTAATAGCGGAGAGAATGTATATATCCATGGAAAGAAGAGGACTATCACCAGAAGAACCGAAAAGATGCAAGAAAGGAGCCAAGGGGCGAATGACTTGCTCTACATCGACCAGATGATCTTAAAAGAAGTAGGGAAAAGTAAGAAGAACATAACAATGGAATGGATGAAGTATAAAAAAAGCATACGACATGATTCCACGCAGCTGTATACTCGAATACCTTAGAATGTTCCATATCAGTGAACGAGTGGTGAGATTCATAGCCAACTCTATGAAAAACTGGAAAGCAGACTTGACAGCCACAGGAGAAAATCTTAGCAGAGGTAAGTATAAAAAGGGGAATCTTCCAGGGAGACTCGCTGTCTCCATTACTATTTTTTGTAACTATGATATCAACCAACAGAATCTTGAAAAGCAACAAAGGATACCAATTCTCTAAAACAAAGGGAAAAGTCAACCACCTAATGTACATGGGCGATATAAAAATTATTTGCATAGAACAGGGAAGAACTCGAAACACTGTTCTACAAAGTGAAAAAATATAGTGATGACATTGGGATAGAGTTTGGAATAGAAAAATGTGCAATAATGGTAGTGTCTAGTGGAAGGCTGGCAGCAGCAGAAGGAATTGAACTCCCGGACAGCAAAATGATGAGAGCATTGACTGCACAAGACCGATACAAATACCTGGGAGATATCGAATGTGACAAGATAAAACAGGAAGAAATGAAAGAGAAAATAAAAAGAGTATACATACAGAGGATAAGGAAATATTAAAGACCTTACTAAACAGCAGAAACCTTATAAAACGGAATGAATTGACGGGCCGTATCGGTAGTTGGATACACATGGATAGACAAAAGAAGAACTCCGGTCAATGGATCGGTGAACAAGGAAGCTTATGTCAATACACAAAGCCTTTTACCCCAGAGATGACACGGATGGACTGTACGTTAAGGAAAAAGAAGGCGACAGACAGCTCATTAGCATAGAGGACTGTGTCCAGAGGGCCAAAGCTGTCGTAGAAAAGTGTATGCAAACAGTGAAGACATCATGGAGAGTGCCCGAAGCAGCGCAACGAACAACCAAAAAGTTGGAAACAATGGAGCAGCACAGCAAACTAAGAAAGAAAATGGGAACTGACAAATTATACGGAGAATTTAAAAGACAGACGCAGGATGAAGCAGACGAGAAATCATGGACATAGGTATGAAAAGGAAACCTGAAGAGAGAAACGGAATGGCAGCTAAAAACAAATGCAACAAAACAAACTATATCGAAACAAAAATCGACAGAACACAAATGAACAGCTAGTGTCGCCTATGAGGGGGAAAGAGGCGAGACCGTAAACCACATTACTAGTGAATGTAGTCAACTCGCCCAGAAGGAGTGTAAACGCAGACACGATAGAGTAACCACAGTGATACATTCGGAACCAAGCAAACGAAAAGGATTTAACCATGCAGAAAAGTGGTACTAGCACAAACCGGATACAGTCCTGGAGAACGGAAATCACAAATTACTCAGGGACTTCTAAACTGACCAACCCGTCCAAGGGAGAAGACTGGACTAATTAATCGTGGGAAAGGAGAGGAAAATCTACCAAATAATATACTTGGCCGTTCCTTCAGATTACAGAGTAAATAAGAAAGAGAGTGATAAGCTTGGAAAATACCAGGACGTGGCAAGCGAGCAGAAGAAGTTGTGGAACATGGAAGTCAGGTTTGTACCAGTAATAGTAGGCACACTCGGAACCATAACTAAGACACTGTAAGAGAGATTGGAAAAACTAGGGATAAAAGGATGGATCAAGAATATACAAACCACAGCACTGTTGGGGACTGCACGGATACTCATGAGAGTGCTAGAATTATGAGATCTACGACCCTAGCTGTTAGCAATGGCCTAATAAGGTGAGAAACAAAAACAAAACAAAACAAAAAACACACAAATAGTGGTGGAGGTACAAACCACAGCACTGCTATGATGGATGATGGATATATGAGAGAAGACCCGAAGAGACTCACCGTCACTTAGCTTACAGCGATAGCCACCGACCAACTGGTATGAAACTGTAAACCACAGAACTTTTTTGATCTGTGAGAGGGTGGAGTGAAGGACTGGAGACCTGAGGAGACTTGCTGTCACTCATTCTCCAGCTATGACCAACTGGTGCGAAAATACATCATCATCATCATAATAATAATAATAATAATAATAATAATAATAATAATAATAATAATAATAATAATAATAATAATAATAATAATAATAATGAAGAAGAAGAAAAACAGAAAATATTAGAAAAGAAAAACTAATAACATCAAATTTCATTTTATTATTAACAGCTGCAGCAATTTTTCTCAGCAGCTGGAAAAAAAGGATAGTCTTTATCCAGGGCAATATACTCAGACAGCCTGTACAACACCTGGGTCTCAATTAAAAGTTGATTTTCCAACAGACATGTTTTATTTCCTCCGTGAAACAATACCATAATAAAGCGGTGTAGTCCAACCGACTGGTCAAATGGAGAGAAAATTATTATTTTAAAAGCACCAGACAAATGTGGGAGGAGCGAGAAGACATATACCCTCCGGATAGCAGCTTCAGTGAGGATTGGGGGCGAGTTTAGAATATCTTTAGAATTATCTATATCTTTCCTGGTGAAATGTTCCCGTCTGGAAGTGAGATGTGCGAGAATTCACTCTATCATGACAAAGGGGCCCCAAAAAGTTTATGAGCGAATTCATTAAGGCTTTTTTCAAAACAATTATCTTTTTTGAATCTCAGCATAAAATTGACTTCTCAGAATTAATCCGTCCTCAGCATAGTATATAACAATGTAACCGTGTCTTGAATTGAACATGTTGACTACATTCAACGATACTTTGTTAACGCATAACAAATATTATACCTCGTTCAAACCGCCTGACTACTTAAATTTTACAGAATTACGTTCAAAATATATAATTTTCTATTTTAAAACATTTTCTACGCAATGATCTGCTCTTCTAATGACATTGACATAGCACCCACGCATGCACATATGCATATAAAATATTTTTATGTTTAATTATTAACCAAGCCTAGCTTAGTCAGCCTCTAGGCTAAAAGTGTGGGGTAGCCTGTCCGGATCAAAAGCAGAGCACATAATGATCTGCAAAACTATCTTGCTAACCATCAATCTACGAGTATGCGAAAACTATTGATCAGATGAAGCAAAAAACTAACCAATTGATGCCAGTGAGACAGTTAACGCAATTGGAGAAGGCTGGACATAAGATGGATATATGAGATGAAGGGTTTGCCGGTAAGACATGGCAGAGGGTAACACAATCATACTCATCATGAAAAGCGGCCGTACGGAGGAAGATATTTATAATTGTATGAGATTATGTACATGTGTGTGTGTGTGTGTGCGTGCATGCATGTGTGTGTGTGCGTGTGCATGTGTGAGTGTGTGTGAGTGTGTGTGAGCGGTGTGTTTATTAGTGTTGGTTGTGTGTTGTGAGGAACGCAACTAACCATGAATTATTTACATCGTATGCAAAGGGAGAACAGAATTTACCGAGAGACTAATCGACAGAGCGTTAAACACAACAATTGATTTTGATATGAAAGTTAAGAAAGCGACTTTCACATTTCTTATCATCTTGAACATCCAGCATCAATCTTGATTGTTTCTCAAATGGGATGTGATTTTAATCCCGTCGGTTTGAGATGAAATCTCCACGAAACAAAATCTGTCTTGCTTGTAACACGTGATTGTTTGCCAACACCTTGTTAGGACTTATGAACCAAACTGAAGAGATTTCTCTATAAGACACATTATTAGAGACTGTCAACGTAGGTTTCTTCAGTTTTTGAGCTGGTCTTCTTGGTTGGCTGGCTGGCTGATTTTCTATACATGTATCTATCACACGTACAGGCCGCACCAATGGAGCGAGAGGGCTGAAGAATTTTTACATTTACTCCTTATTGTTTTTTAAAAAAAACTTTTTTTTTGTCTTAACCAAAAGAGATTTTAAGTGGAGGGGGGGGTCAATCTACGATGTAAGTATTTTCTAAATTGATCCCTTAGTCTATGCCTGGCAGCTTCACGCTTTATGAAAGATTGCATATTTTTTGTGATCATTGCCTCCAAAAAGCTGAGGGAAGTAATTTATTTATTTATCATCCCCTTTTCCAATTTTTAATTGATCATCCCCAACGTGGCGTACTACCGGAAGACATTATTCACATGATGGTTTCTATTATGTGACTCACCAACCAATTACATTATTTTTTCTTGGAGTGAAATTCATCTTCTTGTGAAATCTTCCCTATTTTGGTTCCTAATGACCCCAAGATAATCAGTGGATCGTATTAAATTTTGTCTCTCTTTGCAGATTCAGGTTAGGATTCATATCTTGTTTGAAGATTCTTAAGAGGCAATAGAAGAAAAAAAAGCCAGCATAGAGGGTGTGGCAGTGTTGACTCTAGAGATTTGGTCGACTCGTATAACATATTTCAAAGCTCTTTCATTGCGCCGACAACTATAGAAGAATCATGGTAATCAGTAATATTATACAGACACTAAGGTTACATCAAGATTTTAAGGGAAATTTGGGGGGATTCACTTTTGTGCATTGTCCAACGGTAATGGCCTCTTGTCTATCTATTCAGGCGAAATATATTTTCGAGAAAAATAGATTTCACTTTCAGTACATTGCGAGACCGACCAGCACAATTATGTTCTATGGCAAGGACTCATCAAATTTTAACAAATCCACTTAATTTTTACCTCGCTACACCGTTAAGGATTTTGGAGATATCTGCCCTCAATATCTAGAGAACAGTGCAAAAGTAAGGAATATCAGAAGTGCAGATTTCTCAGATGAAGTATTCTTATCATTCATTTTAACCAGGTAGGTCTTGTACTTTTCATCGCAACTCTTAAGACATTTTCATGGTCTTGAAGTTTTATGATTAGGCACTTAGCCTGACATACTTGAAAACTGGAGAAACCAATGATAACAGTTTTGGTTGACTGTTTCGAAGGAAATGAAAAAAAGATTCAACAAAGCAATATATATATATATATATATATATATATATATATATATATATATATATATATATATATATATATATATATATATATATATCAATGATTCTTCTTAGTGGCTGGGATAGTTACCTAAATTCCACCGGTGCCGGAAGTCGGTGTTTGATTCCCACTGAAGATCTGAATTTCGAGCCACAATTTAAAGACAGGTGCCTAAACTACAATTGTAAGGCTTACGCTAAACAATGTTTCTAAGTCACTTGAGCTGAATCATTATCTGTAATATAATTAAAGAGTATACACCATGTTGTAAAAGGTTTCCCTAAAACTAAGGACATATTTTCATGATTTTCATGTGTTCCCAACCAAAAATACAAGATGGCAACACTTGTCTAGTTATAGGCGACATGTAAACAGTGAAAATTAGAATTGTGAAATGTAGTCAATATTTTTTCACAGAAGGTTTACAAAGAGTGTTTCATATTTTTAGAATGCTTATTTTGACGAAATGACTTAAAACCATGTGCCATTTTATGCTGAGGTCAAATTCCGCGCAATTAATCATTGACCTTGTCTCAGATTTTGTCAGTGGGGTGTGAAAATGATTACTCGTTGGGTATGCCGTATTGTGAAAAGATTCTCTGATAAATATTGAAGATATTTCTCATATTTTCAGTGTTTCCAGGAAGAATACTTTCTTATTTTCTAATTGGTATCTATCTATCTATCTATCTATCTATCTATCTATCTATCTATCTATCTATCTATCTATCTATATATATATATATATATATAGTGAGGAAAATGATGAGATTGTTCCGACTTAATGGTGAATTTAATTGACAATACGGAAACACAGAAGATTGGAAACTGGGCTGTTTTGCGATTCTTCTGTCAGTTTATATGAATGATCATGGGGATCGGAGGTTTTCGAAAGTTTGCTCTCGATTGTAGGCTGCATATTCTCAGGACTTTCAGTTAGAAGCCTATCTGCTGAGTTGGGCAGATTTATGTTGTTAGGGTGAATCAAGAGGACTCCATCGTTGTATCTGAGATAAGTGGCTTCTTTTGGTAGAATGAATTGGAAGGAGGCCGATTCCAAGGAAAGACATGCTGGTACTCCACTGAATCGTGAAACCATATGTAGGCTAAATTTCGTAAAATTGTAAAACTCATTATTGAATTCGAAATATGATTGGTTTATGCATAGTGTACATATTTTGATGATTGTGTCTACATGTAAGGGTAGCTCTAGCTTGGATTTGTTCAAATGTGTTTTCAGTATGTGTAAACATGTCTCGACTGTTATGTTGATATGTTGGTGCATAATGATTTAATGTCTAAACTGGCTAGCAATTCTTTTTTGTTACGTCAACGTTTTTTAGTTTGTAGGGTAGGTCTCCTGAGTTTTTTCCAACCTGGAAAACATCTTACAAAGCTAAACGTACACATCGTGATAAAAGCATCAAAAACCATCGGTGATATAGTTAGAAAACCATTAAACGAGTCGGGCATATGCAAAATATATAGTAAGAATTGCCCAAAAATGTATATCGGGAAATTTCAAGGAATATCGAAAAGAGAATACACGGACAAGAGATCTTCAGAGAGACAACCATAAAACGCTTTGGTACTACACTGCTACTAAACGAACCACGCTTTTGATCTAAAAAAAAACAAAACAGGGTCATAAAACACGCCCATGAAAAAACGACTCCCCAGATCGTAAAAGCGGCACTTATTACCACGAACAATACTATGAGACAACGTCCCAGTTTCTACAATATATCCACGGACGTCGCGAGGATAATATTGATACAAAAGAATCTCACCACAGAACACGTATACAAGTATCAAATATAAATGTCATCCAGTGGATGCAGGTTAGTTCAAAATCAAAAGATACATAACCAAAGCATCTTCGAAACAAAATATCCTACCTACACGCCTCTAAAATCTTCGAACAGCCACACACTTATTCATATCGCAAAATACAAATACTGGAACATTTTCCTCTAGAACAGGTCAGTCCATAAATCAAAATTCAAAAACGACACATCTTAAAATTTAAATGAAAATTACCATCTTCTAAAATCTTGGGTTACCCACACACATTCACACAGTAAAATACCAATACATACACAGTTTACTCTCCAAGAGGTTAGTAAAAAAATCAAATATAGATCAGACACATCATAAAAAATCTAAATAAATGGAACATTACACTACTTACACTTTAAAAAATCTTAGATTAGCTACACATATATTCACACAGCAAATACTAATGTAGAAACACTTTCCCCTCAACAACACACCCACAGCAATGCATACAACATATACGTATACAATTCATCTCAATAAGAGTCACTACATTCAACTACATATATACACACAAAACCCCTCTCATTTTTACCTCTTATACACAAATGGTTTGAACTTTGATACGGAAACATTCAATAAAGATAAGAAATTTAGAACAACCTCGCATAATCTAACCTCCTTCCCAAACCTTCTTATTCTCAAATTTTTAACTTAAAAGAATAATATACATATATATTTATGTATACATGAAAATGTGTGTATGCATGTTTGTGTGCGTAAGTGTGAATGTTTAATGATATATATGTGTGTGCATATGTATACAGAGATATCCTCAAATAAAAAAAATAAAAAAATTTAGAGGATAACTGGGAAGTAAAAAAAAAAATATAATCACCAAAAATGTATTGACGATAGCAGAAAATGAAATACTTTATATCTTAATGTAACTATGACTCTTGTTGAACTAGTTGTTTTAGGTGGTGCCACATGGCTCAACTGAGGCCGCCCATACACCAAAACATATTCTGGAAATGGGCCCCAAAACGGCAGAGGGGTTCCTGTTGAATTCGGTTGTGGCGAGAGATTGTAGTATCCTGTAAGCATTCGTAGGGTAAGGGGCATCAAGGGTCACGAATGCATTTAATCGACGAATAATTTTCGCTGACCACCACCCACCATTTCGATCCACAAATCCATAAGTTTTGAACAAAACTTCTTGATTAACAAACGCTTTAGCACTTCCAAACTGGACATGTACAAATAAATAAATGAATACAGTAAAAGATAGAGTAAAAATTTCAAATCTCAAAATTCGACTTCATTTTTTTTCTGGTGGCTGATCCACGGATCATGACGAGATCGAAAAATTTTAGCAAAACCGTAAATACATCTTCAATCTAGTCAGAAATCCTCCGTGAATTCGCAAAAATATATTCTCTCTTTTTTACGACTAACTTCATGTTATTTTTGTTCATTTATAACTAAAATGAAACTTTCAAAGAAGATATTTAATAATTGAAATCCGTTCTAAAGCGCGTTAAAATTGCATGGTTGTTGCTATATATTTAGTAAAAGGAATATATGGATTATTAACGAGAACCATAAATATGATTTTTTAAAAAACAGAGCAGTCATTTTTAGCATTTTCCCCCCTTATCATGATACTATTTACTTTCATCTTTATATTTTGTGGATTTTTAAAAATATTTTATCCGGTTTGAGAAAAGTATCATCTAAAAGGAAAATATCAAGATGATGGGAAATAGTATCATGAAAATGATGGAAATTGTTAATGATGATTTACAATACATCATCTGATATAGAGGAAATTTGTTTGTGGTACAGCGAGTAGGAATAATTATTCATGTCTAAAATACCGTTTGACTAAGTAATTCGAGTGTGAGCAAGTTTACAACCACAATTAGTCTTCACACGGGTTTATATTGTCTTCTTCGATAATTTTTAGTTTATAGTTCTCAACAATATTTTCTTATTAATAGCACAAAGATTATGGTGATACATTCATGATTTCCCAAACTTTCCTAAATTCTTGGTTTTGTTCATTTATTTGGGGAGTTTTGCAGTACGCAACCAAACTCCCTAAATATTCCCTTCAAATTATTCAAAACTGAACCACGAATTCTGGAAGACCAGCGAATGGCGAGGGATACCTGTAATATATATATATATATATATATATATATATATATATATATATATATATATATATATATATATATATATATATATATATAATCCAGTACGAGTAGTTTCACTCTGCAGTAATACCCTTATAAAAGGCATGGATCCAACTGTAGTGAAATAACGCAGGATGGAGTGAGTGACACCTTGTCCAATGCTCACCTCTCAGTCTATTTCCAATAATGCAAACTGACCTGAGTCGGTAGTAATTTGATATGTGGAGACCAAGCAGTCATTGTCTGTGTAAAGACACTGTTTACTTAAAGTATCCTTGTGAGTTCACTTGTTTTATTCTGAGTCTTTCGAGTGCAATGTAAACGAGTTTCAGTTGATCCTTATGCTTTCGAACATCAAAGAGTTTGTTAAGGGGGCGAGTCGTGGGGAGGCTTCAAAGAATGAGAAAACATCATTGCAAAGTGTAGTCACTTGTAGGAGAGGATTGGCTTAAGACATTCTGACAGATACGTTATTAATTTAGTAGAACAAACCAAGAGCGACCAAGGAGTGTTGACTGAACTTTGCTTTTAAGTACATTTATAGGACAGCAAAAAGGGAGATGGAGCAGGGGAATGATATTTTCTCGATTGTTTGGATCAGAAATTAGGAATCTCTTCAAATGTATCGTTTAGGATAACTCTTATTCATCTCTTAGAAGATATCTTTTCTGTGTGTGTGTGTGGGTGTATGTGGAAGAAAACATTTTGGTCCATTTCCTAAGTTGAATTTCAGAGAAACTTATTTGGCTTAATGGTAAGAACATCTCTACGTTGAAGCGGCTACCCTATCCGTGGCAGGTTCGATTCCTGCAATAACCCCAGTCTCTTTAATTGTTTATTCTTTTCATGTTGTCTAAATCAAGTGATATATCAACCATGTAACGACGAGAGATCGTTTCAAATAAGTTCCTGTATAATAATTCATATACATATATATCATAGAATCACAATTGGAAGATGATGGGAAATCGAAGAGGAAATATATATCATAGAATCACAATTGGAAGATGATGGGAAATCGAAGAGGAAAAACTGACACGAGTAGAATTCTCTCCGTGTTACGTGGGCATCTTTTCAGAGAAACTTGCAACTGTTGCATAGGAGACTGTATGCTGTTTTCACGTTTGAGATTTGTGGAATGAAATGAGATTTCTATGCTGTGGGTCATTTAGTAGGAGTGGTGGTGCTTGTGTGTGTGCAGGCCAGGAGTTGGTCTGAAATAAGCTGGATCCGTGGGAGAAGGGGTCAACAGGTGTTTGTGTCTCAGTTAATGAGTGTCAGGCTGATTTGAAATAAGAAGGGTCAGTGAAAGTTGCAGTCACGATGAAAATGGTCAGTTTTCGGGAAAGTTTTGATGGCTGTGAACTTTTTAGAATGGAGAGGTGGTTTATGGCATTCAATGAAAAGGTGTTCACATATAAGAGGCGGGGTGGAAGTGGGGTGTGTTGTATTTTTTATCGTTTTGAGTGATGGTGGGTGAGACTTCTCTTTTACTATTCTGAGAGGAGATATGTGTCTGCTCATATAGTATCTTAAAGGAGTCAGACGTGTGTTAGCCGATTTCTGACCGCAACTTTCACTGACTCTTCTTTTCTCAAACCAGCCTGATACTCGTATAGACAGATATACAAACACTTCCTGACCCCTCCTTCCACGGATTCTAATTTCAGACCAAATCCTGACCCGTACAGTTATAACCCTCACTCCTACTAAACAACCCACTACACAGATACAAACATTGCTTCTCCCACTCCTTCAAATCATCAACATAGAAATATCCTCCCTTCATTCCTCAAATCTCAAGCACGTAAATAACATACAGTTTTTCTCCACAACCACTGAAATTTCTGTGAAAAAGGTGACTGGCAACCATCGAAATGTATCAAAATATCCCCACGTGATAATAAAAATTCGAGTTATAATACCTGTTTTTTCTTATTAATTACTCTTCACCTCCCAATTGTTATTTTATTAATATTCTATCTGATCAACTCACACCCGTATAACAAACATATATGTGTGTGTGTGTGTGTGTGTGCCTGGACAGACATAAATAGATAGATGGATAAATAATTTGTTGGTCAAAAGGTTATTTCAGTTTTGTCATAAGAAGTTATTAGAAGCGATTGATTGTAATTTACTTCATTCATAGAGACATTTTTAATTGAATTGTGACCGATGTCACATCTCCGTATAATCGGAATTGTTTGGCGTATTTTCATTTATTGAATGCAACCTTGAAGATAAAAGACAACTCGCAACATTTTGGCCTATTAGGCCTTTTGAAAGAAGGGGAAAATGTGAACCAAACATACAGAATCAGATTTGTATTTTTTAGAAGTTATTGTGGATAATTGAATGTATCAACAGTGGTTTGCAGAATTTTGGTGAGGGGATTCTTGCTGGACGGTGCTGTTTTGATAAAACATTCAAGGTGGATAGTGATCAAATGAAGACATTATTTGAGAACAATCAGCGTTATACGAAACAGGTGATAGCCAACATTCGAAAATTATCCAAACTAAACGATTAGAATCATTTGCATCAGTTTGGATATGTTAATCATTATGATATATGGCGCCCATGAAAAGCGACTGACCGGAATTAGTTCAGAAAAAGGACTTAATATTCAATCAGGATAACGATAGACCAGCTTGGCTGGAAATATTTCACTCATCCACCATATTAACCAGATATTGCACTTTCGAATTACCATTAATACTGGTCTTTACAGAAGATTCACGATTGAAAGCTTAATTTCACTGGAAGACTGCAAAAAGCAGCTCGCATTTGCAAAGATAAAACTTTTGTGGAAGATGGAATTAGGAAGTTACTTAAAAATGACAGAAGATAGCCGAACAAAACTGTAAATGTTCAACAAAGTTGATGTCGAAATAAAAGAAAGTTTGTGTTCTAATTTCTTATCCAATAAACGAAACGAACTTCTCATGCAATCCAATATTATTCTTATGTTTTAATCTTTTTCCCCGTGCATTTTTGATACTTCGGTTTGAAAGTGGATAGACGGGTTTTTCAGGTTAAGCCTGTTCCTCTTGATAAGTAACAATGTCAGTCAATATCTCAACCTTTGAAATCATCATTTTGTCCAGAGGGCACGCACGTTTCAAACCATTTAATCAGTGTATTTATTTGTATCGTCAAAACGTCTCACTAAATCTGTTTCGATAAAGGTTTTTCATATTTTCAAATACTTGATTCTCCTGTGGTAATGATGAATAAATTTCTAATATTTTTTTTAATTTCCAGATAGATTTCTACGGATTTTAATTTAGATTTTTTGGCAGTTGTTCTTAATTTTTGAAATATTATTGAACATATTCAAACTCCTTTTGTGTTTTTACCTCGTTTAATTTTTTCTTCTTCGTTTTTAACTTTCTTTTTTTTCCTAACTCTTTTGGTACAAAATAATTCGGTGTCATCGCTTTTATCGAAAGATTGTTTTGCAATATAATTCATGATGATTTAGAACTTTTGTAAACGTCGCTATCGTTGTGTATGATATGGTCGGGCTATTTCCGTCGTCTATTTATTTATTCATTCATAACGTTTCGGTCGTGTATCCTCCGGTCTTCGTCGGCTGTTCGTAGGGATAGATTGTGGAATCACTTTGTATTACACATTCTCGTTTAGACTAGTCCCGTCACTACGTTAGAAATAACTCTTGTTTTCAGCTTCGAAAAAAATCATTAAGATTCAAATACTTTGTTCAAACAACTGGACGACTTATTGTGTTGTGGATGTTGTTGTCACAGTGTTAGCGTTCCATAACATTCCTCAGGAATAATCTTAGAGAAAGGGAAAGATGATGGCGTGAAAACTCAATAAGCGCAAATAATGATTATGAAATAATATGATATAAAATAATAAAAGTATGAATAATAATGGAAATGATCATGTCCGATATTCTTTAGGCTTTACCATTAGAGAACAGTTGGTTTAGCCTCTGTCTTCTCTGCCTCAGCCTCATGGAAGAGTAATCATGAAGATCTCCGTTATGCTATCCTCTGATGAAGACTTGGCTCTGGTTTGAGGCCTCGAAAGGATGGAACTGAAATATTGCCGACGTTGTATGGACTCATCGAGCTCCTCTGACGTGTGGTACGAAGACGTGGCAAATTTTCAACTATTGGAAAAGGCACAGCAGTCAAAATGTTGTGACAGTGACAACCAAGATTAAGACACTAATCTAAGTAGACCAATGTGTTATTGGGAACCGTCAACCGAAACTGTTAATATAAGTTTCTTCAGTTTTTAAGTGAGTCTTTGACAGAATTGTCGAGCGCGCCCAAGGATTTTACCAAGAACTCAACTCTTCAAAACATGGACAGCAAAACAATGACCAAAACCTGGACTGGGAAAATAGAGGAATCAAAATAGACGGCAAATATCTGAGCAACCAGATTTGCAGACTATATCGTCTTATTCGCAGAGAACCTTCACGAACTCCTACTAATGCTAGATGAACTAAACAAAGAAAGCAAAAAAGTCAGCCTACACATGAACTTCAATAAAACAAAAATCATGCGCAACAATCTCACCGAGAATAAGGACATCAAAATCGAAAATGAAAAACTGGGGTAAGTAGACCACTACATCTACCTAGGACAACGAATCTCCATGAAATCCTGAACAGAAGAGAAAATCAAGCGAAGAATCACTCTAAAATGGCAAGACTTCGATGGAGCAAGCTCACCTTTCAAAAACCAGACGATCCCATTAATTCTAGAAAGAGGAGTATACAACCAATGCATTCTCCCGTTAGTCACTTACGAGGCTGAAACATGGAACCTACAGACAGATCTGCCAACTGAGAAGCACACAAAGTGTGCATAAGAGAATGGCGCACAATCGATGCACATCATGACTCACAACATGGATCCCCAAAGATTACACGCGAAACCAAGGCTGACAGAAAAATCGAGATGGAGAGATGAACTAGACAAATTCAGAAAATACTGGCTCTGCGACGCCCATGATAGATAATTGTGATGGATCCTGGGGAAGGTCTATGTCCAACGACGGTGATGATGAAATATTTATTCCTCCCTCAATTGTCTAGAAAAAAAACCTTTTTTTGTATTTGCCCCCCACCATTTCAATGGTGATGGGATCCAATTTACAGTGTACGATTATACTAAATTGGCCACTTAGTTTGCGTCCAAAACATTGATCACCCCTTTTTCAATTTTTTCAATTGATTTCCCCTGATACGGCATGCAATCAAAAGATGTTGGTCACGTGGGTATTTCTATCTAGTGACTAACCAGTCCTGTATTATTTCTTCATTTCAGAAATTCAGACAGGAAATAGTGTCACGTTTGTGAATAGGAAACCTTTTAATGATTATTTGCATTTTACTCACGATTCATCTAATCAAAATCGAATGATATGAAAAGATATATTTTATCCTGTTTATGAATAGCAACATACAAAAACATCAGATGTCGAGTCGATAAGGCCTAAATCCATGTTTCAATATGCATATCTACGCAGATATGAGTGAACATTTGTTGTGATAAAAGGGTGATAAGCATGTTAAGAGCCGAATTCCCAGCATGTATCTTGAGAACGGGCATTAAAAATACATTTGTGCACGAATG
This sequence comes from Thysanoteuthis rhombus, assembly GCA_963457665.1. Classification (NCBI taxonomy): domain Eukaryota; kingdom Metazoa; phylum Mollusca; class Cephalopoda; order Oegopsida; family Thysanoteuthidae; genus Thysanoteuthis; species Thysanoteuthis major. Next base: position 24,656,184 of record OY735229.1, on the reverse strand, counting down.
AATAACATTCCATCGAAATTGGGTCACATTCTTTTGATGTGCACTATCTGATGTCTCCAGGTTAAAATCGATTATTGCAATATTTAGGTCGACTTCGATCTTCCTGCAAAAATAGATGTAATGTTATGAGACATCTTTGTTTGGTAGAATTCGATCATGGATATTTTTATCAGAATTTCAAGAAGAACCTGCTCCACAACGTATATACTTATTTCCGACTAGAGCTAGTTGCTTTTTTGAAGGCTGATTCTCTGAGCTGGCAGGTTTTTTCCACTCTGAAGATTTGCAGAACACAATATTGATTGAACAACTTCTGTTTGTTTTACTGTGGTCAGACCATTTTAAACAAATGGACACAGATTTGATGCCAACAAGGCCTTACCTTATGAGGCGTGGTACTGCTCAAGATCAGCTCTCTTTTCAACAAAAATTGCGACATATTTTTGTGTGTGTGTGTGTGTGATTTACCCTCATTAACCTGACCTTGTGTCACATCTTGTCAATGTGGGGGCATGGGCAAATAAAATCAAAATCTTGCTATGCTAACTTTCAGTTTTGGGCCGAAGCTAAATGGCCCGAAGTAGTTATGTATTTCTAACAGTAGAGTGATGGGTAGCAAACAAACCTCGTAGACCAATTCCCTAATGTGGTGTTTAATCTCCACTGAGGGACTCACATTTGTAGCGTTAGTAAATAACTATCTGAATATCACAGTAGTATTTCTAAGCCTGAATAGATAGATACCAGTGTTAAATACTAACTTTATAGATATATATATATATCAATAGGTTTTGAGGATTTTTCATATCACGTATCCGCGGGATCCCGCATATTATGGGCGACGCTTTACGATACATCAGCGGGGGAACTACAGACCTATTTAGATATTGTCTCCCTTGAATTTAGATACTTCTGTTGATATCCTTTATCGATTCTTGGATGATTATCTTCAAAAGCAAAACGATTGAAACGAGTCCATGGGAATATTCGTTTTTTTACACAAATATTCCTCATAATTCTGGAAGAAATTCTAGTAGGAATTCTATTTATAAATCTATTCATTGGGAAACAATGACAATTAGATGAAAATAAAACTGATGTAACAATGAACAAACTTTATAAGAAAAGGTCTGTATTCCTGACATGATAGATTGTCTGAAATATATTTGTCAGATTGAGAAGGATACATGGCTTAAATTGGAATAATCTATGTGTGCATTACAGTGGATCATTTCGTCTTGTAAATCTATTTTACTGTTCCATCCCTGCTTGTTCATACACTTTGTCTAATCAACTTTGAATAGCAGTAGCCTGACACATTATTAACTGAATTTTGATAACAAAATCTTCCTGTGTAACGTTCAATCTATGTGGTAAATATTTACCATTGAATTACGTACATTAACAAAAAATAGGGAGGGGATGGATTCATGCTTTTCCCAAAGGCATCAATGCAAAGTAAACATAGCCGATTCTATCCTTCGACCTGTTAACCACTCGGCCATACTCGCATTTCTCTTTAAGTGAACCATAATAGAATTCCAGAAACAGTCAAAAGGAGTCATGAGCCTTTGGAATGAACGTATTTTGCCACTGATAAGCTATTGTATCGTTTGAATTTAGAATATAACAGAGAGGAGCGCGTTGCGTTTATATTTCATATTGTCTGCCACGTCTCTGGTTACGGACTGTTTTTTTTTTCGAAAGGGCTAGACGCTGACGAAAGCTTATACATCAGTAGAAAACCTTCACCGATTTTCGGTGCCCTGATGACAGATGTTTGTCGCATTATTGGCGAGTCACAACGACGACCATCTATCCGAGAAGACTCAATAAAAGGCAGTTCAAAATGCAACAAGAAATGAGTGAACGAAAGAACGGGAGGGTGAAGGGAAGATGTGAAAGAGAGGGAATGAGAAAGAAAAGAAGAAAGGGGGGAGTGAGAAATTACAGATAAAGATTGGTGGCAGAGAGTAATGTAGACTTAAAGATATAGATAAAAACAAAGTAGGATGGAGATGAAAGAAAACAGATGAATAGATAGATGCAAAACGATTTAGATCGATTTGAACTCCAATATGGCGAGTCCGACATAAATAAAGAACCATAATTTAGATTGATATGAATAGAATGAAATAAATGAAATCAATAGATAGATCAATAGATGTAGATAGATGCAAACGGGATGTGACTGAGAAATAAAGCAATAAGTAAGAATCGATGGATAAAACAGATGGAGGTATATACGAATAAAGATAGATATGATTAGAGCGAGATAAATGAATACATACACACGAACAGATAGATATGAACAAGTTGCGTTAGATAGATAGATGCAAACTGGATAGAACAGAATTGATTGATAAACAGATAAGAATGTTCGGTGAAAAAAGATGATGTTAGTGTTCTGTTTAAAAATTTCATGATTGAAATACGTTCCTTTAACCAAAATATTCTAGTTTTCTGCTCATATCTAACATGTTGTGTACCCATCTTATTTTGAACCAAACCTTACTTTCTTCTACGTAGATACAAACAACTCCCATCATGCTCCAACTAAACAATCAAACAACACAGAAATTCCATCATTTCTCTTCTCGGTATTAAAACATGTACACAGCAAAATTTTCTGTGAAATGCTGCGAACATTTTCTCTCTAAAAGATGGCTGGCTGTCGTAAAAATGCATCGAAACAATCCCATAGAATAATTTAAAAAAAAATGAGATGTAATACCTATCTTTTGAGTTTTCCTCTTTACCTTCCAATTGTCATTGTCATCAACACACACACACACACACACACACACACACACACACACATATATATATATATATATATATATATATATATATATATATATATATATATATATATATATATATATTCATTTATTCCAGAATAAATATTCTGCTTTCATTTAGTGTCTGAATTGATAAGAAAAAACATCCGCAGTTAACAACGTTTTCCAAACACCTAGGCAGTAAGAAAGGTAGTTAGGCTGTGGAAGTTATGAAAAAAGAGTTGGGACCAAACAGATTTGAAAGGGGTTCACTGAAAAAAAGGAAAAGTCACCTAAAATATTTCAGGTTGAATGATACCTGTATGTTCTTTTCAAAATCCTTGCTAGGAGAAGTGCACACACGGCCACATCACTTACAACTGACACAAATCCATCCCTTCATCCATAAAATCGTTTTCAGTGAATAGAAAATGTTAACAAATTGTTACAGCCAGAAAAGCACTGATAAGTTGATAGATAAATGTATAGCTAAAAGTCAGATAAAAGTTTATTTAGTTTAGTTTCATAGTTTTCAGAGCTCCAATGCAATGATGGCTGAAAGCAGAGATTGAACTCGCTACACGAGCGAATGGTCAGCAAGATAAACATTCTAACGAGAGGCGCCCATAAAGTGACGTTTCCATAAATTCAATAGATGATTATTAGGCTTAGTTTAGTAAAGCCCAAAACTAGATAATACTGGTCGACAACAATTTCCATCAAGTATGAGTTGTGGTAAACATAATGTAGTAGTTTTTGATGCTGATTCTGAAAATGTAATCTATTTTCTTGAATCATGTTTAGTTTTCATGAGATGGAAGTTATCTTCAGCACATAACCTCTTGAGGTAACCTTAAAGGATTCAAAGTTCAAAGTTTTTAGCTTGTCCTTCTACCTAGTATGTGATACACAGTAATTTGATTTACTTTTCTTAGAAAGGCTCTGACTCAAGTATCGTTTTCATACAACACACGCCCATATTGCCTCATGTACAGTAAGACTGAAATCAGAATGTGTCCATAGCAAACGAAAATCAGAGTGGAAAGGACTTGAAATTTGTAATCTGCATCGAAAATTGGTCTTAAGATGTACAACTGGAATCTTGATTAGAAAAGGATATTCAGTTTTATTAGTTAGTGTAGTGGGAAAGCTGTGAAATTTTTGGGGCCAGTTTTCCAAGTTAAGAGGATCTGTCAGATGAGAAAGTCAGCATCCAAAATCCTGTTCTTTCCCCTGGGCAAGAACACTGATTCCTGGTACCAATAGCAAAATACGCAACTATTTCAGTCACGTGGCAGACCTTACAAAAATATATAATCGGTTCAAAGGTATATAAAACACAAGATTAGTCGAATGTACAAAGCTGTACTTGAAGATTCCTGTTGACGTTTGATGTTTCCTCTCAAAAATTCCAACCTGAAAGGGAAAATCCCCAAAAGAAAAAAAAATGTATGACATCCCTGCCCCGTTGCATCTCTGCCATCATCTTTCAAGTATTATTTTCTGATTGATGTCTCTCCAGCATACCCAAACCCCCAATTGCTATCTTTCATCCCAGGAAAACATTGTGGCCATATTGTCCGAGGAACTACCTGGTACACATTAGTAATACTTTCTCAAAGGAAGAAAATAGATAAGATGTCTTTGTTGCGTGGTCTTCACGAAGTAACTTTGTTCGGTTCACGTTATCATTGTTAGCCTGCTCAAAATATGCACTGTGCATTGATTACCTTGCGATATCCACATCGATCTGTTTAAACGTCTTTTTTATCCACAATATATGTATGTATCCGTCTATTTCTCTCTCTCTCTCTCTCTCTCTCTCTCTCTCTTTCTCTCTCTCTGCACCCATATAAATGGCATCTCATTATATTCATTTCTTTCTATATTTATCCTCACGTAGAACTTTCTGATTCACAGGATGGGTGATAAAAAAACCCACACAAGTATAGTTATACGTTTGACGATTCAGAGAGTAGACAGAAAAAAGATATAATATCTAACAATAACACCCATTTTTAATTACAATTGAAACCCTATAAGGATGATAACCCAATAATGATAAATACACAGAAAACAAAAAAACAAAAAACAAAAAACAATCATGTAAGAATAAAGATTTACGTTCAATGTATATACTTTGAAACAAAAGCTAAAAAAAAGTAGCCATGAACTTTAGTTTTCGAAATGAAAATGGAGAAATCTCATTGGTGTTTTTTTTTCTCCCGGTGATGTTAAAATAACACCAATAACAAGCTTTTTCCAAGTTCGCCCCATGCCTTTGTATTTTCAAATCACTTCAGGTGAGCGTTTCCAGTGTTACACAGTATTATGAGCTCTCCGGCTTTTTCTAGTATCTATATGTGTGTGTGTTTGCATATATATATATATATATATATATATATATATATATATATATATATATATATATATATCGTTATTATTAGGAATTGGACGTATAATCTGACTGAAATAGTTATGAATATTATAAATGCATTATATTGCTCTGAAACTTTTTTTGAAGTATATCACTTGGTTTAGCCAGCGGAAATAGAATAAACAATAAAAGAAAATGGGGCTACTGTAGGAATTAAACCTGCAGTTGATAGGTAGCGGCTTTAACATAGCGTTGCTTTTACTGATGAGGTAAACAGCCACCGGTAATGCAAAGGCCCAAAAAACTGTATCACACACTTACACACACATACGTATATATATACAGTCACAAATGATATACACGCGCACGCACACACACACACACACACACACACACACACATATATATATATATATATATATATATATATATATATATATATATATATATACACACACACACACGCACACACACACATGAATGCAAAATTAGACTTTGGAGATAAAGCAGCCATATAGGCCATTATATTACTACAGTGCAGATTGAAAGGTTCAAATGTTCTGATAACTGCAGAGTATTGGTGTATCTGACCTTTTGGGGTTGAAGTCACGGTGTATCGGCTCACTCTGTTGATCCTCCTCAGTGTCTGCCATAAGCCCATTATTAGAATATTACACTGTGATGGATTGCTTAAAATTACTTGTGGCTATTTAGAATTTAGAATCGACCGATCACTCGGGATTTGTATTGGGCTATAAAAGGATCGCTGCGTATGTTGGTACGTGAAAAGCATCACGGAATTGGATGTCATAAATGTGAACTGTTCAAAATGACATTTTTTAAGTGTACAGGGTAGATAAGAATTAATCCTCTTTAAAAAAATCATGCACAAATTTTGTAAATAGTGCTCTGTTCTCATGAAGCAAATTCTATTTTGGCCCTTAAAATAGTTGAAATCTACCATTGTATAGTCCAAAGTAACGCTAGTTTGACTATAAATCATAAAGTTATTACCTTTTTTTCCATTAAGTCTCTTCTCGTCCATTCTGGCTCTTAGCAGCTTCTTTTGTCATACCATGATTTTAGAAAACTAAATGTTCGTATCTATCTATCTATAGATTTCGTCTAAGAGTCCGTTATCAAATGAAAATTAATGAGAATGAAAAAAAAGGAGATTTTGACATAAACTCTATTTACTGCTTTGTTCCATTATCATCCCCATTTTTCAGGTCGCTTCATATCTCTATTCTCGCAGAAATTTGCATCTTTTAAGAAATGAACTACTTCAGGTGCCTAATATAGTCTCCCATGGAATTGAACATTTTAAAAAAATATAATTCCGTAAAGACAGGAATAAATGGTAATCTGTAACTATATCTTGGATATATGGTGAATTAGTGGAAACTAGTCAGCAAAGATGTAATAATTTTCGCTTGATAACCAAACAAGCAGGTGGTCTAGAATTATCCTGATATAGTTTCGTAATTTTTAATTTTAGGCGCTTTTCTACGATTTTTTATTTTACTTTCTTGATTTGGTTATTTATCAACCTCAATTGGTCTATCTCACAATGGAGAAATACTGAGAGAAAAATCTGGCAAATCATTTTCAAGACGTTTAATCATGTAATGTTCCCTCCCTCTCAATTGCACACACATATTATTAATGCATTTGATTTGCATTTTCTTCACTTAAAATCATAAGATGTTAAAAATATTGCGTATTTTTTCATCCTCAATGTAGCAATCAATAAACAAAATAGGCCAATTTTGAATGCGGGCTGATAAGACACGCCACAATGAATCAAAATCAATTCTTTTTGATGAACTGAAGTAAAATAAATGCTCTTTCCATTTATGGACAAAAACTGAGCGAACCTCTCAGCAAACCTATGATATATCTATTTGTCTTTTCAAACACAAACACACACACACACACACACGGAGAAACGTCGCGTTTAGACGCCTTTCAACTTGTTCCATTTTTCCAACCGTATTCTACAATAGGCCTAATCACGAGCCCACTATCTCGGCTATCTTTGGAACAGTCCCCTTTGGTAGTTGTGGTTCGTGCTGGTAATACTGAAGGCCATCTCGGTCATTGATGTTGAACTTATTCTTGCTTGCAAAGAAGACCCTACTCCACTCTTCATCCTACGTCTGATGAAGTCGTGCAAATTCCAGTCTATGCTATTCGTAGATCATTTTCAGAGTTGCATCTTTTTTTGTCCCCGAACCCTCTTAATTGTTCTCCTGATGGTCTCTGTCTTCTGCCTCTAGGTGAGCCATCGACTGATTAAAGTTTTGTCACAGTGTTCTAATAAATTCCCTCTCACTACTCTCTCTCCATGGTTATTCACGACTGCATAACTTCAATGGATTTACTCAACTATTAGACGTTGTAAGAGTTCCTGGTTCTGAAGTACAAAAATCCTACCACGTTTGAAATCGGGCAGCTTTGGTCTCCCTCCCATAATGTGACACCGTTTTCAATATCAGCAGTAATCAATAAATTGAATCCCGGAACCACTAATTGTCACTGGGCCCAAACTTTAATTGTAAAGCAAATTATCAATGATTAAAATTCTGTTTGAACAGCTCGACTCCTCTTAATAGTGGACATAACTTTTTTTTAAAACGACTCCCCAATCCAAAACAGTTATGGTTTAATCAAAATTGCAATGAATTTATTCAACCTTTATAACTTTAGTTTAAAGTTTTACTAAAGTTTTTTGTTTGCTGTATTTGTAAAACCAAACTCAAGTAGTTTACGTAAAAATTAGATAAGTTTCTTCATGATAACGTTCCTTTCTCTTTCAACGATCATTTTGAGGATCATTGAGGACGGGACAGCATGCCGAGATATTGAGATTCATGTCTTCTCCGAATGCAAGAGTGAAATCACTCGTCATTGTATATACCTTAGTCACCACGAACTGCATTATTTTGCACCAGAAAGGCACGCGCAAGAATCTCATTATATATATATATATATATATATATATATATATATATATATATATGTATATATATATATATATATATGTGTGTGTGTGTGTGTGTGTGTGTATTAGAAACGAAAGTGTCAGCAGGGGTTTCTTCGTTGTTTTTTTAGTTGTTTATTTTGGTTTAAGTGTTTGGCTGTCTATGTCCAAGCTGCATCAAGGCACTGAAAAATAACAGTTGCTTTTATAACTGGGGAAAACATTTCTTTGTTTTTTGAAATTTCCCCTAGCCTAAATAGCGTTATAACAGGTGATTCAATATCCAATGTGAGTTTTTGCTAAATTGATTCATTAGTTTGTGCCTGGCAACATACACTTTAAGTCAGACTTTTCTTATGATCACTGCCCAACATAAGTCGGGGGAAGTAACTTATTCATTGATCACCACTTTTCTCTATTTTTAATTGTTTACTCCCAACACTATAATCTGCCAAAAGATGTTTGTCACATGACTGTTCCTATTGAAACACACACACACACACACACACACACACACACAAGCTGGTTCTATAGAATGCCAATGTTTATTGTAGCTTTTTCGCGACTTCTGAAAGACATATTTTTATACGAACCCGAAACTACTCCACTTGACATGAGCCGCAGGGCTGATAAAATAGACATGGTTTTGATAATAGCAAAGGTTAGACCTCGTTTGTTTTACTTGTTAGTTGTACTTCAACCCTTGCCAGGATATATCCGGCTGCCTGGGGGGAGTGACCGATAGCATGGCGTGGGTGGAATGAACCTCATAGGACCCTGCATTGGATAAATAACATGCATGAATCCTCTGACAAATAATACTTAATATTAAAGCATGGCGATTAGAGCACATATGTCGGTGGTGAATTAGAAAGATGTCTACGTTGGCAGCCAGGTTCTACCCACTTTGACAATTGGCGTAACATGGTCTTCCTGCCTTCATTACACACAAGCTGTCTCTGTGCCTAACTGAATAAAGTTTTGTAAATTTGGATAGACATTTAAAAACAGAGGATGAGAGTAGATCGAGATAAATAGATGGATAGGTAGATTTGGTTAGATTTAAACAGATTGGGGAAGGTATAGGGTGATTGAAATTAAGAACAGATCTTCAAATTTCCAATGCACACACATGTAACTAATCTTCGGACTAAAAGAAGAATGTGTACCTCCAGTCTCAACATTCAGAAATTCTGAAATATTCTGATTGGGGCAGTAGCGAAGTTTTATATATATATATATATATATATATATATATATATATATATATATATATATATATATATATGTATATATATATGTATATATATATATATATATATATATATATGTATATATATATATGTATATATATGTATATATATATATATGTATATATATATGTATATGTATATATATATGTATATATGTATATATATATATATATATATGTATATATATATATATATATATATATATATATATATATATATATATATGTATATATATATATATATATATATGTATATATATATATATATATATATATAGGAAATATAGAATATATATATATATATCTAGAATATATGTATATATCTAGGAAATATAGAATCCAAACAGAGATATATTAAGAGATATATCATTCCCCTTTCGAGGTGGATCTCTTACCAACTGAGCCAATACATACAATGCAAAAGTTGCAGAAATCATCTTCAGTCGGAATAGAAGTAGGATTTGAGTTTGATCCTGCAGCAGCCAGGCTTGTTGATGTTTTATTCAATTTTCCCTTTCTTATTGAATATTGAATAAACGATGAGATTTATGGACTTGCTTGGAGCCACCTTAATATTCTTATGTTGCGTTATTTGCATAAAATCGAACGCGAAACTAGTTTAAATGAAGTGAATATACTGGTTTGAATAGTGTATAGGATGATTTTTTAGAAAATTGTACATTTGGTTTAGAAACGGTTTTGTTCATTGTATATTTGTAGAAGAGATAAAACCATAAAAGTATCAACCGCCAGTCTGTACCAACATCGACTGACCAAAGTACCAAGAGGAAGTTCAATTGAGTTCCACTGAAACTCTAATTAATGCTTGTTTTCCAACCTTTTTGTTCTCCTGTATCCTCAGACATTCTGACAGGTTCCCATATAAACGTAAATATTAAGAATCAGAAATTGAAAAGAAAAAGGTATCAATTTCAGTTTGAGCTCCATTTAATTTTTAGTGAAAGTTTCAGGAAATATCCTTCATGTTCTTCTTTCGGCTTCATGAAATGCTCAGTGAGTGATTCTTTGAACAAGTCAATTTTGGATTGTGATACAGTTGAGCCTGTTCTGGCAATAAGTTCATTAATACGAGGGAAACATTTAAATAGTACAACTAAGATCAGCAGTTCTGAGATGTGACCGCCGTTTTGATTTAAACCTCAACAATACTAAAAATGTTGACTCATAGAGCTTGTCTCGGTTATCTACAGAAATGGAAATCATTTGTGGGTTCATTAATTTCATTTGTGCGATGGTTACAAAACGTGTGCGTGCGCTCAAAGCTTAAAGGAAACTATACCTCGGGATAGATGCACACCAGGTTGGGAACTTCTGGGATAAAATGATACTTAACTCAAACGACTGCAGATTGAAAATGCCCTTGCACACTTTACCAATTACAAATTACGTGTACCTTATTCAAAGACTAATACCATCTTTGAACTTTCGTTTGCTCAACTTAATCTGGTTGCTTTGTTTGTAATTGTCACATTATTATTTGCACAAACTGTTTTGTTTTTTTTCGCTTTGATTTTGTAGCAAAAGAATCTATTCGTAGGTCCAACCAGTTTGTACGGTTGACAAAGGCTTCAATTCTATTGTGACAGGTCAAGCAGGAATAGTGACGGGGAAAAGGACAGTGGCACTGTCAGTGTTCATCTTCCCAATCCCATACATGAATCTCTCGGTCACAACTCGCTCGCTACTGAAGACAAATAGCAAGTATCTCATTATCGATTAAATGGTACAAGGATTCTTGTCTTCAGTACATTATTATATCTGCAAGGGAAGCATTGATTAGCAAAAAAACATTGTTTATGACAACTTTTTCATTGCAAGTCTTCTTTACTCTTATTATTTGTAGTTCTCTCTCTTTTCTCTCTCTCTCTCCCTCTCTTTCGTGTTCTTTTTTCTCAATTAACCATTTTTCTTTCTATCTCGTTCGCAATTTCTATATCAATTTTCTCTATCTCTTTTACTGAGTAAACTTCATTTCTGTCAGTCTTATTCCTGCTCTTTCTTTCTCTCTCTTTCAATCAATCTATTTTTTTTTAATGTCAGCCCTGTACTCTACCCAGTTCTCTTGTTTTATGTCAATCAAATTCTCTGTCTGCTTCTTTCTTGGGTGAAATTTATTCTATTCCTCTAAAAACCGTCAAATCAATAATTTCAACAAATGTTTTTTCAAGTTGATCTGGCGAGTTGGAGCTGCAAATTTCAACATTGACTCCTCATTATATCTTGGAGAAAGTTTTTTGTTTTATTGAAAATTCTACTAAAGTTCTACTGAAAATTTACTAAACACGATTTAGAGGAGGTTTCTATTGGCCACGTAAGTTAATATTTAATTAGTCCGTAAGTTCATGTCCAGCAGCACTCACACTTTTTTTTTGAAAATTTAAACATTTTAATGATTACATCCCAATAAAAGGTGAGAGACATGACTTATTTTTTGATCATCAATATTTCCAAATTATTCAATGGATCGTCCCTAACACTGCTGCCAGAAATGTTAGTCCCGAGACAGTTCTATACCAAGAGACCAGCTAGACCTGTTCAATCCTTTTTTCTCTCATTCATCATTAGTTATATTCTCTCTGTATTTCTATTATTCTAAGTTGGCTCCAGTTTCTATCGTTCTGATTGCCAGCCTTGTTTGCTCTCTACATTAGAAAGACCTCTTCTCTCTCTTTCTCTTTTACTTTTGAAGTTTGTACTCTTTTTCAATATTACCTTATTTACCCCCTTCCTCTCACTTGCAATCTGATTCCCATTAGTTTGGTATCCCAACCATTTGGCCTCTCCCAATTGATTGGACCGGCATCTCATCATTTTTCACTATCCATCTGTAATTTTTAGAAGAGTCCTCATCCTTTGAAGATTGATTTATACTATTGACCTCATTCGTATTGTTGCTTTTGCATACCAGAAGTTTGTAGAATGACTGACTGGAACATCATGATAACTCTTGGATGGTTGTGATGTCCCCCTCCAGCCACTTTGGTTCAGCGGAGGGCCAGAAAGTATGAATGGTCAGCATTTGTGTGGGCTTGATTTGATGACTCATAGTGAAAAAAGGATCAAATGATACGCAAGAAATGGCGGGTATTAAAAATCAAGTAATCCGTTATAGAATCAGTCGGATAGATATATGTTCAACAGCATTTCCTTACAACCTTCGCCACATACACAGGGTGTCTACAAAATTTAAAATGTAAAATTTGGAGTTGTCCCCTTGAATTTACAATCAGCTGATTGTATTCTAAGCTAAGCGTAGCATCGAATCAGCTTACGGTAAATTCAAGGGGGGCAACTATGAAGTTCCTTTCAAAGAGTAATCTCCTTGTCAAATTATGTGTTTTTGTAGACTCTTTCTAAGAACTGACAATTGAAAGGACTAAAAGGTTGCATACATAACAGATGAAAATGAGATCAATAATATGGACAACCTTTGGAATACTGACATCTGATCTTTCATAATATTAAACATCATTTCTAAATCTAATGGTTATCCCTTTTCTTTCACTTGCTCACTAACTCTTCCTCGTTGGGTTTCTTTCACCCTCTCTCTTAATCTCACTCTTCTCTCTCATACTCTTTCCCTCTTTCTTTTTTCACTTTCCACCTTCTCTTTTCATTTCCCTGTGCCATGTACTTTCTTTTCTTTCCCTATTCCCTTCACATTGACACAATTTGTCTTGCTCTTTCCCTTACTTTTCAAACATATTCCTAACAATCTTCCTCTTTCATTTTATCTCTCTCCCTCTCTTCCCTTCCTCTCTCTTCCACTCGTTCCTTCTCTCCCTCGCTTTCTCCCTCTCCCTATCTCCCTCTCGTCCCTGATCTACACTCTCAATGCCTCTTTTTTCCTTCTGACATAATTCTCACCTTGAATACTCGCTTGATATTTTCCATATTCTCCTCCTTTTTTTCTCCAATCACTTCCCTTTTCTGTTACCGTAAATTCTCACTCGATCTCGTTCCATACTTTCTCTGTTCAGTTCATTTAGCTCCAAAATCTAAATGGCCTCCCAGTTCATCCACTCAGTCGAGATAAACAGACAATGGCCTTTTGTCCATTGAAAGCAACGCCAATCGCGTGACGGCAAGAAAGAAAGGCACACTTCGATTGAAACGACGAGAATAATCTGCTGCATAGCGACTATTTATAGCTTTCTTGAATTTATCTTCTTATACTTGCCTCGGTTTCTTGTACTTTCCTCTGATAGATTAAACCAATTTTTATTCGACACTTTCAACCGAAACTGTCACCCAAAGCGGTCATTTCGATTCCTCCAGTTTTTAAGCTGGTCTGGTTGGCTGGCTATACATTTAAGTAAGCGCTGCACGTCCAGACCCCATCAATCGAGCTACAGGGCTGAAAAATTAAACATTTACTCCTTATTATACCCACAAAAAACTTTTGATGTATTATACCCCCCCCCATAAATAAGCCGGTGGTGATGGTTGGGAGTTCAAATGTGAGTTTATGCTAAATTTGTCCTTTGCTTTGTATCCAGCAGTCTTTTTTTTTCGAAATTTTGACCTTTTTTAGTGATTACTGGCCAACAAAAGGCGAAAAAAGTAAGTTATTCATTGAGCAACCTTTCTTCTTTTAAACTTTTTATTGATCAGCCCAAACACGGCATGCTGTCCCAAAAAATTGGTCGCTTGACAGTTTCTATTGAATGACTAAGCAGACCTGTTCTTTCATTTAAACTGAACACTAGCATGCAAATACGAAGACGAATGAATATGCATATATATATACATACATATATATATATATATATATATATATATATATATATATATATATATATATATATATATATATAAACTTCGTTGGTACAAATATACTACAGTTTTCGGCACAGTCTCCTTCCTTGTCAATGGATTTAATTTTGAGGCGAATATGAACCACATAGATTGAACATTATAGATTGAAAATGTCGGATCAAAATTCCGCTAATAACTATGTATCTGACTACGGATCTCGTATCAATAGGTGCCTATTGTAGTGATAGGGAGATTGGAAGAGAAAACGTGTAATATGAAGTGTGACAGAAAAGGTCTGAGAGAGAGAGAGAGAGAGAGAGAGAGAGAGAGAGAGAGAGAGAGAGAGAGAGAGACCCCTCTGACATCGGCGAATTTTCACACCTTAAATCGTTACCTAGCAATTTCTCTTTCATTTCGCATCAACTCTTCGAAATATTTACATGGATGGAAAGAACATGAAATGAACAGTCCAAATATGTTCGTTTGTTGTAGAAATATCCATTAAATTATTTTAGCAGCAAGTTAGACGCAATGGAACGTTCAAAACAGGCGGGAATACGGAACGCACAATTTAGTCTATATCTGCGTTTCATAGGTTATATTTGTATGCGAATTTGAGAGGTCAAATCATTATCAATATTCATGAAATCAATTAGAGGTCACTTCACCCTGAACACAGGTACAATTTTACTTCCACAATATCCTGGAGTGAAGTTAAGGCCTAGCAAAATTGACTAAGATTTCTTCGAAAATGATCGGGTAAATCGTAATAGATCATGAATTTTCAGATTGAGGATAATATCAAAATCATTTTCGTGTACAATACGTGAAAATTTGATGATTATCAATGCTGTGCGCCTTTCATCAAACTTGTCTTTTCTATTCGGTTGTGCTCCTAGCTTTGGCCAGCGTTGCCAACTCTTTCAAATTTTTTATATCCAAAATTGAGACAAAACATACAAAAAATATCTATTTTACCGGAAAAAGTTATCAATAAATACATTGAAAGTATGAGGCGTTCATTCATTGCATGTTATATGACTATTCTAAAGTTAACAGTAATATTTTAAATGGATATCTAAAGTTATATAATATCTAAAAAAATATCAAGTCCTCATATCTAAACGCAACAAAAGCATCTAAATTTATGACCCCTGTCCCATCGCTATTCGTTTCATCATTTTTTTTACTTACAATTATTGCAAAATGTTGGATTTTACACTTGTTAAAGATGGTTCTTTGGCAAGATGAATTCAGTCGTGGGGGATAGACACAAGTATTATTTCTATCGTTAGGAAACGGCAATTGAAATTACAGTGTTAAGAAGGATCATTTTATGGTACTTGCCAACATTCGCAACACTCGAAAATAGTATTTCAGAAGAATACTTCAAACCAACATATCATTGCAGAAATTGACGTTCTATACGAAAAGCGGGACAAAAAACGAAAAGAAGACAAGTCAGATTCTAATTGAGAGTTGCTGATATTGATGAGACCATCGATACACGTCCCATCGTTTCCATTGCAGCGATTTTCAAGTGATGTACCGCGCCCATAAGTGTGCGAAACATTCGTAAGTGGCGCGAAAGTTTTGAGGACGATCGATTCTCCCACAAACCAGAACCGTGGGACACTGTTCCCAAAATGGTTACAAAAATAACATGAAAAATTCCGAGATATACTAACACGGAATACGTTTAGATGGTTCAGAGCAAAATTTCGTTGTGTAGACTGCTGATCTTCCCTGCCAGCCATGAAATGTGAGGATAAGAGAATTATCACACAACTGCCTTGTATTACAACTACTGTTACCATTACCACCTTCCGTTTAACATACAGTTTTTCATACATATTCTTTTAAAAGATCAAATTTATCTTCTAATACAGGAGTGTGTCTCGGCCATTTTAGTGCCATTGCATGAACCGAGTTATAAATCACAATTTTACTGCACGGCTCACATACATCTGGGATTTCATTCATACAGTTGGAAAGACGTTAGAGAACATCACCAAATTGTAAAATCTGACTGGACTCTCTTTCAGTTTTCTGCTCTTGGATTTCCAAAGTATTGGAGAGAGTTGTTTGGAAATTAGAGAAGTTCGGTCCAGCTAGAGACCACTAGAGAATTTTAGTAAGAAAAGGCATCAAGTCTGTCATAGGGAACTGGAGACACAATAGATCTGATGCCCTTTTTCAGATGTCAGCTGAGGCACTCCTTCATCTTGAACTTCATATTCATATCAAAGATACTCATACCTCTTTGTGGATATTGGGAACAGAAGCCTTCCATTACTATACGCACTGATGTTCACTGGACTTAAGGCAGAATTAGTATGACGGACTGTCTTTTCCATCTCACGAAGACAGTATGAAAGATTCGTTTTCCTGTGTAAAGGTTTTTGCATCTGCTATGAATCGAATAGTCACAAAGAAGTTCGGAAAGTTTCTTCCCGGAGGTAAATTCAGTAGACCTTCAAACAAAAACTTCGTACAAGATATATAAAAAGATATAACATTGAAATGAAATCTTTTGGAAATTTCGTATTTCTTGGGTTTATGGAAATTACTGAAAATACTTTTAGTATTATCTGGACACGGCGAAAAAGGTTGTTCTAGGTATTAACCTCCGTTAGTGGTATACTCAGTAAGCGAGGTACAAGGTATGCATGATTAATTAAGTACAAAGAAATATGACTTTATACCATAATGAATGCCTCTTGAATATCCCTCTTGATTGAATGAGTTTCTTCAAATATTTTCTTGGTTTGTAGATCTATATCTTATAGAGACATCTTTTTGGGTTATTTTTTTTTTGCGTGAGAAACACAT
Source organism: Thysanoteuthis rhombus (assembly GCA_963457665.1). NCBI lineage: Eukaryota > Metazoa > Mollusca > Cephalopoda > Oegopsida > Thysanoteuthidae > Thysanoteuthis > Thysanoteuthis major. Next base: position 24,639,181 of record OY735229.1, on the reverse strand, counting down.
GAACGTCGAAAAATACACTCTAAATAATATCTTTAGCAGTTTCATTTGAATTGCTAGCCATTATTATTCATTTTTCATTGTTACAACCTGTTCATATCATGGACAATAATAGCGTTCTATTTTACACATTCAACCAGAAATGTGCACAGTTTATAAGATATATATATATATATATATATATATATATATATATATATATATATATATATATGTGTGTGTGTGTGTGTGTGTGTGTGTGTGTGTGTGTGTGTGCGTGCGTGTGTGTGTGGTATCTGTATATACTCTTCAACCACTGGGGCAATTATTAAAATCCCTTAGATGAAGAATTTTCGCTTTTATTATTATTTTATGACTAGTTTCACTCCATCTTATTACATTATTGTTTATGACACCCTACTGGGTCGATATGCTTTCCAAAAGCAGTTTCAATCGGAACTCGATTTACCAATTCTGTTTTCCGTGTTAATAACCACTGTGTTCCATGGCAATTAAAATGACCCTCAAGATTCTATTGTAGAAGGAATGGAGGTGGAGAGCAATGAATTGGAAGGGCAAGCAATGGAATTCAGGTCAAGCGGAGGGAGACCAGAAAAATGATAGATGAACAAGGAGATAAACGGAAAAGAAAGTTCATGAAAACTGAAGCAATCATTTCAACTTCGTTTTGGTAAAGCTAATCCCCAGATTAAATTAATCTCCTTTATACCAAAGATTCGCTGACAGCATCGCACATGCCTAGACATGTAAACCCTATCTATAAGAGATAATACGTTAGATCATTCATTCTTCCTTATTTTTTTCTTGTCGAAATTTCAAAATGGTTTCGTATTCTTGTGCCTTCAACAGTCTATCTTTAAAAAATCATAGCAGTCTTCCATTGTTTCTGTCTGTTTCGTGTCATATCCAGGAAATCATGGCGTCATCAGCTTCTAGTGAATAATGTTTGGAATAATACTAAACAATTTTGTTTCTTTTTCGGAACTCGTTTTAGTAGGAGATATAAACCGATGAAGATGAAAAGACTAAGATGTCTAAATTTGATCTGGAAAATTTCATAGCTATATAACAATAAAGATACAAACATTCACACTAAAGATGCTATCGACGCTCGCTGTAAATAGTTTAGGTGATATTGTATCCGGTTGTTTAACTACTTTTCTTATCTTTAATTTGTTTGTATCTTCGTGTAGTACAATTATTGCAGTGCCATTTTCAATGACTTGTGTGTCATTTTCGTTAACACTCTGTTCATGTATGATTTATTAAGTCAAATACTAATCGCACAATTAGCCAGGGAAAGAACAAAGCTAAGAGACAGAAATAGATCAATATCAGTTTTTAGGTTCGTCTAGCTGGCTATATATGTTTGTATCACGCGTACTGGTCGCACCAAATGAAATAAAAAGCTAAATATTTAAACACTCGCCCCTCAATTCGTCTAGAGAAACTTGTGACCCCCGCTCCACTAAATAGGTTTTTAGTGGATGGTCAATTTACAGTGTGTGTTTATGCTGAATTAGTCTCTTAGCTTATGTCCTGTCGCATCCAGTTTTTGGAAAATTTGGACTTTTTTTTAGTGATCACTACCCAACAAAATGCGAAGTAATTAACTTATTCATTGATCATCCACTCTCTAATTGATCAATCTCGACACGGCATGCTGTCATCAGATGTGGATAACGTGACAATTTCAATTGCATGACTAATCAGGCCTGCTGTATACTATTTTTGCCTTCCAACGGCCATGGAAGCATTGATAGTTAAGGGGAACACAAATCTGAATTGATCCAATCAGATTCTTAATTCCATCTTTGCTCCCCACCCACCTGGCAGTTGTTAGTTTTTAAAAGAATTTCAAATTTAGTTTTGGACACCGTCCACCAAAAATCTCAACATAGTTTTCTCTCAGTCCTTATTACTCATTACTATGTGGACTCACCCCACTTTGTTTACGCACCCCCTAGTTTTTTTAGAGGAGGGTCAGTTTGCAACATAAGTTTATCATAAATTTGTCCCTATTTAGGGCCAGCGTATTTTTTTTAAAATTCAGACTTTTTAGTGATTATCGCCCAGCAAAAGGCGAGAAGAGTAACTTATTCATTAATCAACCCTTCTTCTACTGTTTCAATAAATCACCACCAAAACGACATGCTGCTAAAAGACGTCAGTAAAACAGTTTCCATTAGGAGACTAACCAGACTTTTATTTTTTCTAGTTTTACTCATCTCATCATTAATACTTTTATCCCAACACTATTAGTCGATAAACTCTTCGACCGCTAAGAAAACTTTTTGGTTTCCATTCTTTATTTTATATTATTTTTTTTAAAAATTTTATATATTATTTCAAATTTTTGATTTTAATTACAATTCTTGATATTTCGCTTTTCATAACTATATTTTTTTTAATTTTCTATTCAATTTTATGACTTCTTTTCACGATCATCTTTATTCATTGGTTGTTTTTAATTGCAACTTCTGACTCAGACTGATCACCTTTTGGCAATGAGCAAAAAACTTTAGGGGGCAAGTTTATCGAGTAAAAATTAAGATAAAAAAGCAACGATTGAACTAAGTTTCAAGTATAAAGAAGACATAAGATTGAAATTTAAATGATGGTCCATCTGAATGAAATTTTGAAAGAAAATGCATTTGTTGTTGTCAATGTTCTCTTGTTTTTCATTTCATTTTGATCAGTATTATGTTTTCCATCTTATTTTGATACTATTCTTAATTTCAGGTTTTCACATCGTATATATATATATATATATATATATATATATATATATATATATATATATATATATATATATATATATATATACATATATATATACATATTCAGTAGAATTGAAAATCGCATTCGAATTAGGTACTTTGTTCAGAATACGCGCACAACAGATGTCTCGTAGCATTTAGTAATATATTACACTTATAAAAAGGATTATGTATCTTATGAGCCAGTAATGACCAAAAGTACTAGAACTGGTTATAGTTCTCTACCTAGTTATCGTCATTCTCTATAAAATGTTCTTCCAAATTCTGAAATGCAGTATTTTCATTACCATGAAAAGAAAATGGACGTCTGTCTATTCATTGCAACCCATTCCAGTCTATTCAAATCAGTTTTTGGGATTTCATGTTCATATCTATCATACACTCTCTCTCCCTCTCTCTCAATATATATATATATATATATATATATATATATATATATATATATATATATATATATGCTCGTTCACTCACCCACAAACTTCATTTTGCCCGATTTCTTTATTTTTCTATTCTTCTCCTCTTCCTGACAAAAACGTATCTCTCTTTTTCAAACTTAATTGGATTCAAGATTATTGATCGCTCTGTGGAACAGAAGATGAATGTAAAAGATAACGTCTATTGATCAGTCTCCGCCTGATTCAGGACAATAATTATGAGTATTTATCATTTGAAGATTAATGAGTGACAGGTGATAGGATTTTTAAGTATCTTGAGTTAAATATATTATCATTGAATCAGCTCAATAATTATGAGTATTTATCATTTGAAGATTAATAAGAGATGGGTGATAGGATTTTTAATTGAATGCAACAATTATTTCTTAATTAGTTTTATTACAGTCCATATAAAGAAGAAAGCAATGATGACGTCATAGAATAAAGGTCGCCGAGGCGAAATCAATATCATATCTGACCATCATAGTTAATCAGCGAACTTGAGTGTGAATGTGCGTGTTGTGTTTACGCCGTAATTTGAGCTGCTCTTCCTTTGTCTGTCCATGTCTCAGAAACTGTCAACCAAAACTGTCAACAAAGATTTCTCTCGCTTTTCAAGTTTTTCTGACTGACTGGCAGCACGTTTATCATCTATTAGCTCGCGCAGATTGTGTTATATTTATCCATTGAAGGGCTAGAATTTGCTCTTCGATGAAAGAGAATGAGAAGAACGATAAACAAATGAAAGTAAGCTCAATCAACTCTTCATATAAGGCACATTGGATAGTCAAGCCGGGCTACTGCAGGGTCAAATTCCCTTTCTTCTTCTATCTCGACTGAAGATGACAACCACAACGTTTGTATTGTATACATGATGAATTAAAAAAATGAAAGAAAATGTATCTTTTCGTATGATTGTATCAATCTATTAGAATGAAATAAGTCCTATTGTATTTGTTATGAAATTTTTATAGGTATATAAGGCTTGTCAATTTGGCTCAGTCGGCGAAGAGAGCCGCCTGCTGATCACTTGGTCATGATTTTTAATCAATGTAAAGAAATTTTAATTCTATTACATAAAAGAACATACTAATCTAAAAGGGATCGTCCTGCCCCATCCCCAAATATCCAGGATAAAGATATCTGTCTTTGGTAAAGCACTTACAATATGATGAACTAAAATTAGTAATAAGATATAATAATAGTGAATATTTTTATCTGAATGTTCAACAAAATTAATTTGGATATTATGTATTCCATACAATTTTTAGTCGAGTATCCTCGTTTTTATTGCAGTGCATTCAACATTCCGTTGGATACATTCTCTGGACATCCTAGTGTTGACTAATTTTGAGATGAAGCATTGTCAGCATTCAATGAATTATCCAGACGATGGTTCTTTATTTTTGTTTTGATCATATCGTTTTTCGAACCTCTCAGGAGTATATGAAATCTTGTGAAATATTTTGCGTTTTTTTTTTTCTCTTGGTTTTGTAATAACATAATTAACGAGGTTTTCTCAATATCTTTCCTCTAAAAGAAAACTGACTGAATAACGAATACTTGTAAAAAAAAATAATGAATATCAATAACGTAGATCTATCTATCTATTCCAGTCCATTCATATGAATCTATCTATATATCTCATCATATATATTATCCACATTCAGATCTATGTCAGTCCCTTCAAAGCTCTCTCTCTCAATCCCTCTGTAAGTCCAAGTTTTCAAGTGGGCGGGTCCAAGTGACGCGTAACTCATTCATAAACCAAGGATTTATTTAAGGGATGCCAAAATATCGAATTGTCTCAAATTTTCTAGGCTAGTTGTTTGCATTAAAGAACACGTTGGAATGTTATTTAGGATTGAAGCTTGTGCCCAAAATAAATGCAATTATTTACGTGTGAAAATGAAACTCTTTGGATAGTCTTGTCGTGACTGGGAGAAGATATTATCGGATTAACGTAATCAAAATGATACTTTAATATTGATTCGGATTGCCGAAGAGGGACCGGCCTGGATTTAGTTACGATAGAAAGCTACAAAAATTGAGATTAAAGTGTTTAGTAGCAGAAAATGAATAAAAATAATTATGATAACATGTTTTTGGCGATAAAAAACACAAACAAAATTAACGTGTGATCAAGATTCTTACTAACAAGTAACTGATCTCCATTATCTCGCTGCGTGTACGGATGAATGGCTTGGCTTTGCAAACGGGGATTTTCGGTAGACATATATATATTGATGTATGTGTATGAATGCATGATTTTAAATCAGTTCGCACGCCCATGCTTGTTTGCATGGGTATATATAAATATATTCTTCTACACACACACAAACACACACACACACATATATATATATATATATGTATATATATATATATATGTGTGTGTGTGTGTGTGTGTTTGTGCATATATATATATATATATATATATATATATATATATTATGATGAGATTTATCCGACATTATGGTGAATTTAATAGACAATAGGGAAACGCGAAGGTTTGGATACTGGATCGTATTTACGGAATGGATACAATCCATTTTCCAAACTTTGGTGTTCCCATTTTGTCTATTACATTTAGCACACACACACACACACACACACACACACACACACACACACACACACACACATATATATATATATATATATATATATATATCTGTCATTTTTTGTGCACCTGTCTGTTTATCTGTCACTTGATCATAAACCGATACATAAAAATCAAACTGCGATTAGATCGCAACATAAAACTTGGTAGACTGTTGAATATGTCTTTATATAGTGTTGTAAAACCAACATCTGGTTTGAGCAGGTTACTCGTGGTCGAAATTTGGGATGTAATTCTGAACATTTTGGTATTTGTTATACAAACGAAGATGCTACATAATCTCACGTGGTGTGTCATTCACCAACTATCTTATAACTTCAGTTCTTACCGTAGGTATTAAGGACGGACCCTCCATCACCTAATGCAGTGATAATAGTGATTTTATCCTGTAATCCGAGTCTGGTCCAGTATTACTTTTTGTTTTATCCCGCTAACTTCTCAATAGAAACAAGTAACAAATGCTGCAAGCTACTTTTGAAGACTATTGCTTGTGAAATGAGTTTAATCGCCATGACAGTCTTGTACTGTACAAAGCTATGCTTGATGAATATCAATGAGAATGGTTCACAAATTTGGGCCCCAAAGCCACATGCTAACACAGCATATTTGCCCCAGTATCTTGATCTCCCTCAGCTACGGAGGGCATTAATGGTCCTATCCAGTTCCTAAACTCTGCTGAGCACTCTCCCATCAAGCACTAAATTCTTATCTAGACTCACGTTTTCATTGGATCCTCACATACGTCATCTCTTTTATATCATATACTTTATATCATAATATATTATCCTAACCTCAGAGGGGATGCTATGCTCCCTTTCCATCCATGTATGGTCTGCCAAACCTGATTTCATACCTCCGCTTCAGAATATGTCTTTCTGGGCCCTTCAAGCTGAGGGCAACTAAACAACAATCAAGGATTATCCGATTTATTATACACCTCAAGAAAGGCCAAAACATACATCGCGCAAGACAATGAAGATGTGAGTGATAATACAAAAAATTAATGGGCGAATGACAGTGCTTCATCTGAAATTTTCTGTTAATAAAGAGATGTGTCGAGAGCGAACCGGTCGAAACGACGAGCTTGAACTGACAATGATAATGTTACAAATCCGAATAGAAATATAATATTGCACATTGCATCTTCATACAAACAGCTTTCATGATAAAATGAATCATGGAGATTCTGTGGAGTAAATAATGAACAAAACGCCAGCTGGTTGCCAGCTTGAGGCATGAGTCAGGAAAATCCAATAATTATCAGCATCTCTATTTGTGGCTCGACATAAAAATGCCAACGTCGACTGTTGATTAGTACCAACTGCATTTACAAAGATACCCAGGGAATTATATTGATTGAGATATAATGGTCTGTTTTGTAACGGGAAATCTTTTCAGGGTATAGCTGACTTTATACACATAGCAGTGCGTTAGTTAGGAGCAGAGAGTATGTCATCAAGCTCAACAAAGACAATACTGATGTATGAGTACGTAGTTTTGGAAGAGAGAGTGAAACCAGCCTTTTCTCTTCCCTTTCTCACTCTCTATCTCTCTGTATATATGAGGCGCTACCCAAACTTTCTGAGAATCATCATCATAAGTCTCTCAACGTCCATCATTGGACACAGACCTTCCCCAGGTATCGCAACACTTCTCTATCGTGGGCATCGCAGAGCCAGTACCTTTTGAATTTGTCTTGCTCATCTCTCCATTTAACATTCTGCTGGCCTCGGTTGCGCATGTTATTTCCAGGGATCCATGTCGTGAGTCGCGATGTCCATCGGCTGTCTGTAATTCTTACAACATAGCCAGCTCATAGTCTTTTGAGTTTTTTGTCAAATGGGACATCATAGGCATTAGTGAGGTAAGAAGACCCGGAGAAGAACTAATCGAACTGAGAAGCAGACATCTTCTTTACAGCTACGGTAAAGAGAAAGTAAAACAAAGTGGAGTTGGCTTTCTCATCAATAAGGACCTCAAAGACAATATCACTGGCTTCAAAGCCATCTCTGACCGAGTAGCTAGCGTCACAACTTTACAACTTTCAAAACGATACAAACTCAATATAATCCAAGTCTACGCTCCCACTTCGCAATCAACCCAACAGGAAAAAGACAACTTCTATGATGACTTGAACTCCATACTCCAAGACACCAGAAAACACTTCAATGTTATCATGGGAGACTTCAACGCACAGGTAGGACAAGGAAATGAAAATTGCGTCGGCAAATTTGGATACAAAATATGCAACGAGAGAGGAGAAGATCTTGTTAACTTTGCAACGGCTAATGGATTCAAAATCATGAACACCTTCTTCAAGAAGGGACCTAATAGGAAATGGACTTGGAAGAGCCCCAATCACGAAACAAGGAACGAAATAGACTACATCCTAACGGACAAAAACGATATCGTCAAGGACATCCAAGTCCTAGATCAAGTCAATGTATGCAGCGACCACAGAATGGTACGTTGTAAAGTACAAATAAACACCAATAAAGAACGCAGGAAAATGTTCCATACAAAACCGCAGCCTCTAAACATACCAAAAGAGCACGTTCAATCTTTCAAGCTCGAATTGAAAAACAGATTCAGAATTCTTACTGAACAAGACAACACCAACGAACTAAGCAACAAAATGACAGCGTCAATAATTGAAGTAGCCTCTACATTCAAGCCAATGAGCAAACAACCCATTAGCAAAATCTCAGATGAAACTAGAAATCTCATGGAAAAACGCAGAAACCACAAGCCACCGACAACAACGAGAGAGAAAATTGAAGAGGCTGACCTAAACAAATCGATCAAGAAGAAACGAAGAGAAGACAGAAGGAGATACACGACGGCAATCATTGAATCAACTCTAGAAAAAGGTCGGGGCTTCAAAGCTATAAACAAACTCCTCAACTCGGGACGAAGGCAAATAACTAGCATACTCGAGGAAAATGGAAACCTAACAACAGACAGAGACAGGATTGTTGAACGTGCCAGAGATTTCTACCAAAAACTTTATTCATCCAAACAAGGACTACAAAACAATGAGCAAGATACACAAGACATGAGCAATCAACTCGAGGACTTCCCAAAAGTAACCCCGTGGGAAGTGAAAGAAGCAATTAAACAGACGAAGAAAGGAACTGCCCCTGGACCAGACAACATCACCATCGACCAACTCCGAAAAGCGGGTAAAATCATCACTAGGAAACTGGCCGTCCTCTTCAACTTGTGTCTAAAACACAGTAAAGTCCCAGACGATTGGAACACTGCTACCATAATGCTTTTATATAAAAAAAGGAAACCCGAAAGACCTCAACAACTATAGGCCTATAAGCCTACTCAACTGTGTATACAAACTTTTCACAAAGATCATCACCAACCGAATCACAAAAACACTCGATGAAAACCAGCCACGTGAACAGGCTGGCTTTAGAAGAAGCTACTCGACCATGGACCACCTGCACTCGATAAATCAACTGAAAGAAAAAGCAGCAGAGTATAAACTACCACTTGCCGTAGCATTTATCGACTTCAAAAAGGCGTTCGACTCAGTAGAAATCCCTAAGGTCATGGAGGCCATCAGTCGGCAAGGTGTAGATCCAGTATATGTTGAAGTGTTGAAACATATATACAATCACGGCAGCTCCTTTATCAGGCTACATAAAGACTCGGACCCCTTCCAGCTCCAGAAAGGAGTAAGACAAGGTGATACCAGCTCACCTAAACTCTTCATAGCCTACCTCAAGATGATCTTCAGAAGGCTAGACTGGGAGAGTAAAGGAATTAAGATAGACGGTGAGTATCTGAGCAACCTCAGATTCACAGACGACATAGCCCTTTTCGCAGAGAACCTACACAACCTCCAACTAATGATAGATGAACTCAATGAAGAGAGCAAGAAAGTCGGCATACACATGAACTTCAGCAAGACGAAGATCATGTGCAACAACCACATTGGAGATAAAAACACTAAGATCGAAATCGAGGACACAGAACTCGAGAAAGTAGACCACTACATCTACCTAGGGCAACGAATCTCTATGAAACCCTCAAAAGAAGAAGAAATCAAGCGAAGAATCACACTAGGATGGTAAGCCTTTGGCAGAGCTAGCACAACCTTCAAAAATAATAAGATCCCATTAATCCTAAAGAGAAGGGTGTATAACCAATGCATCCTCCCAATAGTCACTTATGGAGCTGAAACATGGAACTTAACCAAGAGACAGACCCGTAAGCTGAGAACCATGCAACGTGCACATGAAAGAATGGAGAGACCACAAAACAGCACAGTACATCCGGGAAAAGACAAGAGTTAGACATCATAGAATCCATAAAAAATCTCAAATGGCGGTGGGCTGGCCATGTTGCAAGAATGGCAGACAATCGATGGACATCACGACTCACAACATGGATTCCCCGAGACCACATGCGCAACCTAGGCCGGCAAAATATTAGATGGAGAGACGAGCTAGACAAGTTCAGGAAGTACTGGCTCCGTGACGCCCATGATAGAGAAGTGTGGCAAATCCTTGGGAAGGTCTATGTCCAACGACGGACGCTAAAAGACTGGTGATGATGATGAATAATGTCCCTGGCTCCTGTCTTCTCTCGGGTCTATTGTGCTGTCCCCAGGCCTCTCCATGAGGCCTAGCATCATCGTTTCGTGTACACGTTGTATGGTTCTCGATTTGCAGGTCTATCTCTTTGTTAGGTTCTAAACTAGTGTGATTCTTCCCTTGATTTCTTCTTCTTTTGAGAATCTCATGGAGATGCGTTGTCCTAAGTTGATGTAGTGATCTACTTTCTCTAATTATGTATCCTCGATTTTGATGTTAGTATTCCCTTTCCCAACGTGGTTGTTGCACATGATCTTTGTCTTGCTGAAGTTCACTTGTAAGCCGACTTTTTTTCTCTCTTCAAGTAGTTCAGATAGCATTAGTTGGAGGTAGTGTAGGTTCTCTACTAAAAGCACAACGTCTTTTGTGGTTGTTCAGATATTTGTTGTTTATTTAGATTCCTTTATTCTCCAGATGTAATCTTTTGAAGAACATCTTGAGGCAGGCTATGAAGAGTTGTGAGCTGGTATCACCCTGTCTTGCCCTTTTTTTTTAATTCTAAAAAGCTCTGAGTCTTTACGTAGCCTCTGTGAATATCACCATGAATTAAAAAGGAAATGGCTTCCCTAAAACATTGTTTACACTATGAATTTCGAAGTATTCCACTTGGGCCTGTATAAGACGATTTCAGGGCGATTACTGCTCATAAAATATACCAGCAAAAGTTTGTATTTACACACGTGTATATGATTACGTTAAGGTTCATATATATATATATATATATATATATATATATATATATATATATATATATATATATAGAGAGAGAGAGAGAGAGAGAGAGAGAGAGGGAAAGAGAGAGATATGTGTGTGTGTTTGTGAGTGTGTGTGTGTATGCATTTGTGTGTGTGTATGTGTGTATTTGTGTGTGTGTGTGTGTGTACATGTGAATGTGAGTACTGAAAGAGAGGGGACCATCTTGTATCTCTAAAAGTGAGAGAGAGAGAGAGAGAGAGAGAAAGAGAGAGAGAGAAGTTGAATGAAGCGAAACGAGGGTATACCCTTGTCATCGACAAAAATTATGTATTTAATCGATATATTGTCTCTACTATAAGTATTGAGAATTGTTCGAATAAAGATTTTCCGGATTAATACATACGACGTGGTATATATTTAACCTATATATGCATGTATGTGTGTGTGTGTGGGGGGGCTATTGTCTATGTTGAGTCAGGTGTAATACAGGCGCGCTTTTTAAGAAATGAACGCCGACTTCTGACTGACACTGGAACAATAAAGAATTTCTTCTGCCAAGTAACCAACATTGTTTCACAAAGGATGTCCGGGTTCGTGTCCAAGATAGATGTCTCTTGCAATGGAGAAGAATAGCTGAAAGAGCTTTGCTTATAATTCAGTCATTCGATCAACTCCAACACAAAGCCAACCGACTACGTAGACTGACACGGGTGCCATTTATAAGCTGCCCTTTCAACACTCGACCTCACAATTACCATCGGACGAGTGAATCCAAAAGTTAATGTTAGATTATGTTATTCTATTGCTTGCTTGCAGAATGGAGTACTCTACTATAGAGGATGATGAAGCACCTGGAGATCGACACTTCGTCTCAAAGTGTAAATTGGCATGACGGTTAACCAAGGAGGAAATGGGATCAGCTTATAGAATTTGAATTCCAGTCAAGACTATTTACGTCATTTTCACCCCTTGCCTCAAAGAATAGGATTGGTCCCAGGAATACAGTTTCTAATATTGAATCAAATTATGTTTATATATTCACACATATATACATGCATGCATCAAAACACACACACACACACACACACACACACACACACACATACATATATATATATATATATATATATATATATATATATATATATATATATATATATATATATATATATATATATGTTCAAGCGCTTCTCTCAGCGAATGGGAGTAACTTGAAAAAATTCCAATGTCTTTAGCATCGAGAGCCTATCCCGCAATAAGCCCAGCAGCACTGGGGAGTCCTCCTTTCCAGGACGAAGACTATCGAATTCAACAGACCCTACTTTTGGGTGTGCTCTCATCAGAGAAACGTGAACGAGTTTTGCCAAGAGATAAATGCATCAACTTCCTAAAATGATTCCCGTCTCGGGGAGAATGAATAAAGAAAATGAGCGTCGTGCAGAACTCAAGCCTGCATCTACCGGGAAGCAATTTTAATGCGACTCTGCTCTAACGACTGAACTAACAACACTTATCATCACTCAGTCGAAAATAGCACATTTGAATTGATCATCGCTTTTTTCTCTGGTCTTAGGCAAAATTTATACGCTTTATTTGTGTGATCGGCTGTCAACACCGGTGTCACCCGAAACATTATTCCTGATAATGAAGGTTTCTCTATTATTATCACACATGCACACACACACACACACACACACACATACATATATATATATATATACATATATATATGTCTGTGTGTGCGCGTGTGTGTGTTTGATATACATATATATACATGTGTACATTTTTATGTGACCGCTTTTGTAAATGACTTCGTGAATTATCAACCAACAGAGGAAGATTGAATTGAATTGTATACATTCTTTTCATCCGAGATATCTCTCTTCTATGAGATCGCAGCACTCATTAGGTTATTACATTACACATTTTTATAAAGCTAGATAATATGTATTCACGCATATTTGGTAGACAAGTACCCATGCAAAAGACACACATACTGACATATATATATATACACACACACACACACATCTCACCCCATCCCATTTGCTTATACATATATCATTTAAATGTATAATCCCCCTGTGAATGTTGACCTTTCATACCTTACGTAATTATCAAGGGAAAAGTGCGGGTAAATATAAGTGTGTATGTGTGTAAGAGTACGTACCCCTTTTTTTATTTGCACCGATCAATATGATAATGAAAGTTACAAATAATTGTTGATCGCCTCTGGTTGGTAATACTGACGTAATCTTGTGCGCAGAAACGGTGACTTGTTGAAAATATAAATTGGCTTATCATACTTTGTTCCGAATAATTTCATTTGCAGGCCGAAGTATCGGCGAAAAGTGACCGATGGAAACGGAATGGTCAACGATATGAAAGGAATTAAATGAGGCCAGCAGCCTACGATATGCAATTGATCAGGTAGCATTTCAGCGGAGAGAGAGAGAGAGAGAGAGAGAGAGAGAGAGAGGGTGAGATAACGGCTATGGGCACGAGAAACGGTGTAGGCGAGCCGATTACCAGTTGTGGTTGAAATTGCATGTATTTCCTTTGCACTCATCTTCTTAAGAAGACATGAATCACTTTTCTTTGCTTCTTTCTTTTTAGTCCTACGGTAAGACCACAACGCTATCCGGAATTAGGAAGTAGGACTCAGATGATAACTCATTGGCAAGAAATATGGTGGGATAGGAGTGACTGTCAATGGATTGGCTACTCCCGGTGCTGCATGACTAGGAGCAAGGAAAATCAGACATACCCTGGGTGGAGGTGGTCGGGGCAGCAACATCAATTGTAGCAGTTGACGATAAGTGGCAGGTCTGAATTAAACATGCAAGAATGGTTCATGCTATCTCTGACCAGTAGAAAAGCTGATAAAAAACAGTTTACAAGTTGAGGCGTCAAATGTGGGCCGTTCGCCTTTTCCCACGGGCAGTCAAGTTGAAGACGCTGTTCTGGAAGCAAAAACAAAAGGTGTGGCGTTTCTGGTATGGAAACAAAGCGAGAGTAAATGTTTTTTTTTCTTTCCACCCACGTGTAGATAAGTTGAGCCTCTAACAGGAAGACTTTGATAAAACGAACTTCTTCTCCCAGTCTGTTAATTCGACGGAAAACCAAAAATTTTGTAAAATCAACTCATCTTCACTTTCTCTATGGAATGCTGATTACAATAATTTTTTTTCCAATTTGTTTAATAAAAAAAATGAATGTTTCAAATTATCGAATAGTTATGTTGGTATGAATGGCAGTTTTTTTTAAAGACATGTCTACAAATCTTTGTTAAATACTATTCGGTCAGTCTGTCGGTTCAACATAGGTTAAACAATTGAAATAGGAAGGAAGGAATCGGCGGGATGTCAATAAAAGACGTCATTAAAACAAAAACATGGTGAATGAGAAGAAAACCCGGTCAACCAGCTGCTAATAGTGTGATATCAGTAAAGGTGATCGAAAGATTAAAAAAAAATTATTCAAAACAATATTTACAGAATACGTGATATCGCAATATTTTACAAGTATGCAAATCAGTTGAATTAAAGAAAAACTACTTACTCTTGCTCCTCCTCTTACCCGTGCCCTTCTTTTTACTACTATTACTACGGATGGTGGACGTATCATTGAATTTATTCATGGTTATTGTTTTTAATTAATACCCTTAGATAGAAAGATTCTAGATTACTATTTCAGTATGCTCTTGTATGTTCTTGTAAAATTTGCTTGATCTGAGATGGAGGGACAACACTGGGCCGAACTCCACTCCTACTTCTATTCCGACTGGGGATGATTACTGCAATTTTTCTATTATATATAATGAATTAATGCATATATATATATATATATATATATATATATATATATATATATATATATATATAATGATTAATATATTAGAATATAATGAATTTATATACATATATATACATAGATACATATCTATCTATCTGTTCCTGTCTCTGTCTCTGTCTCTGTCTCTCTCTCTCTATATATATATATGTATATATATATATATATATATATATATATATATATATATATATATATTAGTGTAAATGTATTTATGAATTAGAATGGAATAAGCCGTTGTGTACATGTATATATTTTGTAGACATGTAAGACTTTTCAGTTAAGCTCAGTCAGTGAGACACGAACCTACAAATCGGTTGGATGTGATTTCTAGTGTTGATTTCGACTCCCCCAAATTCAGTGAGGATTATTGTTGCTGTTGTTAGCATAGAAAAACAAGTTTGGACTGGAGTTTGACAAAAGAGAGAAATACAGAAGACAGAGAGAGGTATCAGTCTGCAAATTGGTGTACAAAAGTCAATACATCTCTGTATAGTAATTAGAAAAAAGTGACATCTACGGTTTGACATGAAGTAAAGTGAGGCGGCGAATAATTTTGACTGTATGTATGTCAGGGGGTCAAAGTAGTGAATCGCGGTAGGGGTTTAATGTGAAATCCTTGGCCCCAATTTTTGACAACCCGAAACAGTGGGCGTTGCCTGTAATACCGGAATTTAGGATAGGATAGGAGATATTTGGAAGGCGAGCCTGGTTTTAGATTACTGTCTGGATGTTGGGGTGGAGAAGGAAGGAGAAAAATTATCGGGAGAGGGCGAGAAGGTAAAAAGAGGAGCAGAAGGAGCGGACATATTTGGGGTAGAGACTTTCTGGTCCAAACACAGTGGAGGTCATCATCATCATGTGGATGTGCCTTAATTGAAACGGATGCATAAGATTTTTTTAATGGTTGTTGAAGGGAGCAAAAATCTGTGGCAAACGTTCACAGGAGTTTTACTGCTAAGGCATAAGACAGGAAGCAATGACGAAAGAGCGAGAAAGAATTGATTTCAATAAGAGAACTGAGAAATATGAAAGGAAATATGAAGACTGAAATAGTTTCCCCTGCGAAAAGATCTATTGAAAAATATGGAGGGGAAAGAAAACAGATAGAATGACAGAGATAAGTTTTTATTCGATAAGCTTCGTTAATATACGACTACCATAACGTAACGGATAAGCTGGTCTTGCAAACCAAATTGCTTGTGTAAAAGAGTTTGATCCTGTGCGGCAATCACACGATGGCTTTTAACTGTAAACCTCGCTGAGCAAAAACCTCAGAGTCAACCAACCACAGCACAATGGTCAAAAAATCTTCTTGCAAAATCAATTTGTTAATTTAATGAATTCAATCCTCATTCGGTGCCTAACATGGATAGCCTTGACTAAACTTAGCTGACCTCAGTAAGTGCGTAGTACGATGGTTACACACTTGTTACTCAGTCAAATCCACTTGTGAGTTTGGTCCTCACTCGTTCCCTCATTACTGTTGCCTTGTGCCAGACTAAAGTAAGTCCAGTTAATAACCCCATTGAGACTTCCTGGTGGGATAAAAACCAAAAACAAAAGTAAGTTAAAACAATTCTGTTTACTGCGGGGTCAAACTCTACTTTAACTTCTATTCTGACTGAAGATGATTTATACAACTTTTATATCGTATGTATAATGAATAAATTCGTGGATATATAAAGCTTGTCAGTTGATAAAGAGCAGCCTTCCAATGACACGATTGTGATTTCAAATCACGATAGGGAAATGCTGATTTCATACGTCAGTTTAGTTTACCGTGATAGGATAGACAAACAGCGAGTTTATGCACCCACATACCCTGGATTTGATGAGGATTAATCTTGTAACGGCGCAGAATAAAGTCAGCTCCAACTTGACATGGAGTTTGGCAAAGGAACGAAATTTGTTTTTGTAGATATTACGTATTAATTTTCAAACCTGCAGAGAATGTACAATTTAGCCCAGTTTTAATGCAACGAGTAAATATTTAATAGTTTTTCACGCCTCGATAAGTGGTTGTTTCGCCCATTTATTGTATAAACCAGGTCTGTGCGGAAAGCTAAACTGCTGTATTCCCTTAACTGCTTTGAATTTTGATGAAGATTATAGAAAGTGAAACAAAATATATAGTTTAATACTTTACTCAGCTGTTACATAAAATAAAGATTCTGAAAGGAAATTGCCAAAACGTATAACTTTTCTTGGGTTAGTGTCGAATCGTACCTAAATAAGTCAAAAGTACGTATTTGGTACAAACGTACCGAAAGTAGCAGCCCTGGTCCGGTCAGACCTCTTATCCATGGGTGTGTTCATGCAAATGAGTGAGTAAATAAAACGGTATGTATCCGTATGTAGATCCACATTTTCCTTTTTACGTGGTATTTGAGATATCAGCTGTACAAAAGAAGTACCGATAAGGTTACAAAGAGTTTGCTTAATTTGGAAGCACTTATCGCTTTCCCGAGTCGGCTACGAAATTCGCGCTATCCAAAACAACAACAAAAAAAATAAAAACAAAAGTAACGAATAAAAAAGATAGTAGAAATATTATACAAAGGAAAATAACAAAATAAACTGAAACAATAGAATTAACAAAGAAAAAAGAAATAATGTATTAAAAAACATGTAACCAAATATTATAAAATAACAATAGATGCCCAACAAATATAACATGAATTAAAAAAAAATCATTAAAAAGAAGAAACTAACAAATAACATTAAAAGGTAACGGAAGTAGAAATTGAAAATAACAAAAAACTGAAAATTATCAATTCATCAAAAACATGCAAAAATAAAATTAAAAAAACGGGTCAAAGTACGTTGAACATGAAAAAAGATCAAAATATTAAAAAAAATACCCCAAGATTATAAATATGACATAAGAATACCAAAAATGAGCGTTATAAACATCATATACTACTATATCATGGCATATTTTCAAATGAATGGTATGGATACGATAAAATAGAATATTGAATAAATAATGAAATAAAAAGAAATAAGACAAAAACATTAAAAATGAAAAATTTATAAATGTTGACTTCTGATAATTTTAAAAGAGTAATTATAGATTAAGACCACTTATCATCAGGTTGTATTAGCTGTGAATTTTATAGCCAACAAAATAAAAACCACACAGCTGAAAACGTTGGACCTTAATTGCCAAAATTTCCTTACCGCTGTCTCCAATCACCCAATATCCTTATCTGCATTTGACTCATTTTATTCACTTTCATTTCACTTCCATCCTTCATGTAAGTACAATTTCACCTTTTCCTGCCGACATTTTTCTTTCAGTCAAAATAGTCTTTGAGTAATCTATTATGACACAAATCCCGGCCTCTTATTCCAGGCTTTTTCTCCATGAAAAACTGTCAACATAGGTTTCTTTAGTTTTCAAGATCGTCTGTCTGGTTGTCTGGCTCTCTGGATTCTGCTATTCATGTATTAGGTACCAAAGTACAAAAATAATTGCTGTTTTATTATTTAAAACTTCGATGCTTATTTTATAACAGCGTATTATTTAACGGTGTTCATTAAATAAGCTGGACGTTTTCTCCACCATTCATTCTGATTTATTTGAAGTTGTCAAATCAAGAATGAAAAGAAGCAAACTCGAATAATTTTGTTGATTTAATTCAAAACGGAGAGAGGCGAAGCTGCTCGCAATATCGGCCAAGCATTTGGCCAGAGGACCGTAAACAGATGTACATCTCAACATTGGTTCTCACTGTTTTGAAATGGAACCAGTAGTTTTTAAATTTATCTTCGCAACGCCTGCGATAGAGAATTGTGGTGAATCCTGGGGAAGGTCTATGTCCAACAACGACGTTAAAAGACTGATGATGATGATTTTGAAACGGAGACGAGAGCCTTGAAGATGTGGACGTCCTGTGATTGGCATCATTCAAGTGTGGGCCATCGTTGTAGGGAGGGGGCAGGTTGAATAACTCGAGAGATTGCTGAGTTAACCATTCAACAGTTGTTCCACATTTGTGCCATATTGGGAAAGTAAGATAGCGCAGCAAATCGTGCGAATGACCCTGAATGGAAAGCAAAAAAGTCGCACGAATAATCCTGCAGACCTCTCCCCGAGCGACCACCTCTTTCGAAGCATTTTGACCACTTTCTGTAACATTAGATCTTCAACAACCAAGCATCAGCTTAAAACAACTTCAAAGAATTCATCAGTTTGTAGACCCCAGTATTCTATAATTATAATTATGCAACCAAAAGACGTTGGATATGAAATGGTTTCTATTGAGTGAACAACCAAACCTGTAATACATGGATTCTTACCGAGAATTTCTGTTAAGTTTATTGACTTCGTTTCAACGTTTCCGCCTCTGCACACTCTGATCTTTCCCTGCTTGAAGTTCTTAGATGTCCTTACTATTATACATTTACTCTTTTCAAATTGTTTCCTCGTTTTTGTCATTTTTATTTGAACGTTTTAGGCTTTCACCTTTTTTAAAGTAATAATATATTTTTGATTCTATTGTACTTTTTAATAACATATATCATTCCTTTTTATATTTTCAATTGCACTAATTTAATCTATTTCCACCGATTTTACAACCTTTATTGATATATAAGGAAAGTTTCTCCACTCATCATTTTCGAATTCAAAACTTGTTCGGCACTTGAAGCATGGCGGAGCTGAAGTCTCGAGGAATATAAACTGTGCATTTTGCTTACATTGTTGTTAGTTTAAAAACTGAAGAACATCAATATGATTGCAGATAGGATAATGTAGATCTTCATCCCGTCTTTCCTGTAGGAATTAACATTAACGAGCATCTTGAAACTTTCATCTGGTCAGTTAACTCAAATTTTGTATCGTTGGATTACCGTTTGATTTTTAGCAATATAGCAACTAAGCTCATGAAAATTGAAAGTTGTCAATTCTAGAAAAAATGCTGTATCTTTATTTGGCATTTTCATATTGAAACGGAAAAGCAACAATATCTTGAGATATCATAAGTTACTGCTGGCATGCCTTGGATTAGTGGTAGTGATGCTTCCACCCCAAAATGATGCCTGGTCCCAGGATCAACACCTCATGAAGGCTCTTCGCAAATACTTTTCACAATCAATCAATATATACATATATATATATATATATATATATATATATATATATATATATATATATATATATATATATATATATATATATATATATATATATATATATATATATGCGTGTGTATTTGTCTATGTTTTATAGTGTACTTGCATTTCTACACTCGATCTGCTTATCCTACCTCTGAAAGAATCATACTTACCGCCCTTTTTCATTTGTGTACTTTCCATCGTGGTTACTTTTCTACTTTTTAAAACATATTTCTACTTTTTAAAACATATTTCCAGACGGGACGTCAAGCATCTTTTCCCGCTTTGTGTGATATGACATGCCTAGTTTCATGCCAGCTAATAATCTTACTTTATTCACTAAATTCAGTTTTCCCGCAAAAAAGACACTTCTGATTAAAATCATCTCCCTCTGGAGAGTTGAATTTTTTATTTTTTCTATTCGATTCACAGAACAGTTCCATTAGTTTTTATTCTATCCATTGGAAAATTCAACTGTAAATTACAAGCGGTTCATGAATTGATGAGTCAAGTAAGAGTAACTAAGTCTGATACAAGGCTTAAGTAATGGGACGACTGTGAGGATCGAACTCACTATACCAGCAATATGGTCAAAGAGACCAGCTTGCTAGCCATAGCACAGCTGTAGGTGCCAAACATCTGTGTGTATAAACTAAAAAATTTCAAGAAGGTCAGCTGCACGGGTGTCTGATAAACTCGTAAATTAACTGTTTGTATTTTTAAATATATATTCTACGCCCTCCTTTGAGGGGGTATTAAATGACAAACTAGAGAGCCTATCTGTTAGTGTTGTTTTTTCTTCTTCTGCGAACATTTCCTCGGCCTTCGGAAGGGTCACATAAGTTTAGGCAATCCTCTTTCCATTAACAAAATGATAATTTGTCACTGCCTCAATAGGTTGCCCTTGTTAACCGGACCAGTTCTAACCTTTCACTCGACACTGGGGCATATTTATTTGTCTGCTCCTTAACACGTATATTTCCTGTGCCCTATTTTTCTCTTCTCAGTAGTTAAGGTTCGTTTTTACGAAAAATGTGTGAATAAAAAAGAGTTGTTTTTTCCTGAAAAAACATACACTTGCTAGCGTAAATATACTGTTATACCTGTTCAGTGTTTTTTTGAGAATTTAGTAAGGGCATTTGTCAGGTAAGCATAGTCTGGTACAAGGACACAAAGGTGAAGCAGCCAGTAAGGATCAAGTTCACTACTGTAATGATAGTCAATGAGATGAGCTTAGAAACCATTATTTTACTTCGAGGCGACTGAGGCAGAATGTTGATTCAAGTTTTAAGCATTAGTTGTAGTTTACGATATTAGATTTTGTCAAATCTGACAAAAGGTAACAAGCGTTGTACTCACTACAATAATGATCTGCATGACTATTATAATAAATCCTGCGTCATGGTATGAACAAATAAGGCAACAGTGAGCAGGATATATATATATATATATATATATATATATATATATATATATATATATATATATATATATATATATATATATATATATATATATAAGAACTAAATAATCGCGTTTAAATCCGCGACCAGAAGGCCTCTGGGGGTCCCTCATCGTTTTCGGTGGACACAGACTCTCAGCAGTTGTTTCAGGCTCGCTCCATTCCAGTTGGTCCGTGTGATCAGAAGAGATACGACAATTTGAGATAGAAATCTTATCCATGGTTTGACCTGGATGATTTGAAAAAAAAAAGAAGCATAACTATGTTCCTGTTGACTTCGACAAAACTGTTCAAACCACAATGGCTTCCCTTCGGAACTTCACGTGTGCCGATGCTTATGCGTCTGCAGTCATTTATATAACACAAAGCCACAAGTACGGGGCGTATTTGGGAATCGAACTTGTTGCAACTTGATAAGATTCAAACTCTGTATAAATAATTACTAAGGCTAAGTTAATTTGGCACGAGGCTGCTGTTGCAGGACTTTCAGTGAGAATGGAATTCACGTCTGTAGTAATAGTCTGCTAGACTGGTAGTTAAACATTACCCTACAGCGACTTGGCGGGGAAAACTCCCCTCTACATCACTGCAAATAAAAAGTAGGCTAATATGCTGGGTACTTAAAAGAATGCTGACTATTTTCGTTTCCTCACTTCAAAAACACTTTCTATTATTTACATTTTAGTGAAATGGTAACCAACAGTGAGGGTGATTAGAAGGCCTCCATCCGTGCAGAGATCTGCTCTGTTCGATAGGGAATCAATGTTGCCTGTTCAATCGAACTCTGAGAGAGAACTGCTGGCTTGATGTGCCTGAGGGCTATGGAAATACTCCCAAGAATGTGTTGATAGGGATGTTAAACAGGTCGTGGGGCTATTTGAAAGCATAGTACCAGTCCCGTTTCTCTTCCGTGGAAGTTATATCATTTTTGAAGCACCCTGTATCTGGTGATTGCTTTCAGAATTTAGTCTTTGATTAACTCGGGGAAATGGACTTAACTTATTCATGAAGAATTGGTAGATATGGACAGTTGCCACTGTTGGCAGGGTAAACTCGTTCCATAACATAGCGAACAAAAAACTGGCAATATATACGGGGTTTTGTTCGCATAATTTAATGTTCGATCAACCTGAAAAACTCGAGTCGGCATATCACGAAGTAAATATTTATTGACCCCAAAAACAATGTTTCCCTAATGCACAAGTCGACGAATATAAAGGGTTTATGTAATAAGACTTTAACACAGTAAAAAAAAACCCAGATGAAACGCTGTTTTAATTTCTAGAGTCGTCAAAGATTTTTCGTTCGACCAACGCGTGCCACAGATGCGATGTTAACACTGTATTAAGTACTATTGGTAATCTGAATGAAAATAATATTCCTTCTTAACGTAGCGACATAAAAATATACATTCACACGCTCACTATCAATCTATCTATCTATCTATATATATATATATATATGTGTGTGTGTGTGTGTGTGTGTGTGTGTGCTTGTGTGTATGTGTGACCGTACTATACTCAATGAAATACCTACTTGGTCTTCTAATGCAACAAACATTTTCTTGTCTCCAAGGTAACCATTTATTTTTGTTAAACAAAGGGGATTAACAACTGTTATATCTAACGCCGTGGGACCAACGATTGACAGGTCTGACGAAAAGTCCTACGGTGGACGCTAAAGGGCTAATGATGATATTGGCAATATTGCATGCATTAGTTCATAAATATTCATGTTTTATTTACATATAAATTACTTGAAGCCCATTCGTTGTGATTTCGAAATCTCTTTTCAGACTTATTATTGACATCTTTCATAGTGGCCTTTTCATGGACCCATATCGATCTTTTTATATCGTTATGAGTTATTCCTAGCATTGCTCTTTCCGATCCTGAGTTAGTTTGCGAGTGGTTTAATTTCCAGGTTTTGCATCCATATGTCACAGCTCGTATTATGCATCGATTGTACATTTTACGGTTTCAGCATATTGGCGATTTGCTCTTCAGTATATCTATTCTATCATCACGTGTCTTCTTATTTCATTCTCGTGGCCTTTCTCAAACTTCATCCTTTAACCTTGGTTGATACGTTCCTCGATCTCTTCAAAGCCATCTCCCAATCTTCTGGTCTTTTTCAAGGCTTCAATATCAAACATTACTTCTGTCTTTGTACTGTTCATCCTTAATTTTTTTTATTTCTCTAATTAGATCACTGATAATGTTTTGTATATCATCTTCTGTTTATGATATTAATGCAATATCATCACGAAACCTTGACTGCTTCAAATAGTGCTCCATTTATGTTCACTCCCAAGTCTTCCAAGTCTGATTCTTGAAAAGAATTCCCATTATTTCCTGAAATTGGTGGTTACTTTTGGGACATACTGTATATCAAGGTTAACCTAATCTGACAGTTTACGGAATAAATGGGACAGCAAATCAGGATTGAACTCACTATGTCTTTGAGACTAATTTTGGATCCTAAATGGTGATATTAATAAATATCAACAACTAGTACACCCCTTCGGTCAAAAATGACGACGGGAGCCAAACCATTGATAATTTGTTTACCTAAACACTTTGCATTCTTTATCTAATAAACATTAGAGCATGAATGAAATTCTTTTTTTACTTCGCCAGTTGCATCTCTTAGCGTAACGGAAGGCATCTGCACATTGCTCATTATTCTATGTGTATGGGATACATGCTGCCTTCGTCGGGATCCAAACTTACACACCTATGTTGTAAGTAGCTTCGTCTTGGAAGAACATGATAAAAGTAAGGAATCGGAAATCTGTGCTCTCTAAAATGCAACTTTAAGATGTCAAACGCCCTCACTGGGTAGCCATTTTGTCGGGTACAAGGTAAAATGGTTTGTGTTGTCGCTGTGATCACCAATGCAGCTGCTTTGATATCTGTATCTTCAGATATCAGGGAGCGGCTTTCAATTTTTTTCTCTTTCGCTTTTTGGGAGAAAGAGTTCAATGGCGGATGAATGGGTGGCTTCTATGCACGGGATATTGTCGGGTAATTGGATTTCGGCTTGTTATTGTTCGGACATGACTCTGAACAACTTGCAGCTGTTCAGGTGGACGAACAGACAAGTGGGAGGTGGATGAGACTGGGGCGTTGAAAAAAATCATGGCTGAAATGTCACCTATAGACGCTATTAACCCTCCCATTTCACCCCTCCCGTTTCACCCAACCTTTTCAACCTATCCCTGATTGGATGGCTGACTGATTAAAGAAAATGGTGGAGTCTTAAAAGGAAATGCGTTGTTTTTCGAAAGGAAGAGGGTCATGTAGAAGAGACTTGAGATGTTTTGTCTGAAAATTCTTTGTTTTGTCTCTTGATTATTTCCATTTGGATTCAGCCGTCTCTTTTTCATCCTAGCACCTGAGACGGAAATTACTGGTGTCAATTTTGATCTGACAAGGCGTTTTCTAAAGAAAAAGCCTGGCTGCTGCAGGGTCAAACTCCACTCCTAACTAAAGATGGTTACTGCAACTTTGGATTATATATATATATATATATATATATATATATATATATATATATATATATATATATATATACGTACTTATTGCAATAAAATAATCCCTATTTTTAACGTTAATTTTCGTAGGTATGTAAGACTTTGTTCAACTCAGTTGGTAAAAGAGTTGCTCATTGATCACTAAGTCGTGATTTCATTGATGTATCTATTTATCAGAATTGAATAAGCCTTTTGCAGCATAATTTTTTATATATTTGTAAAACTAGCCCGTTTGGCTTAGTCGGTAAGGAAGGCACCGGCTGATCACTTGTTCACTATTTCAAATTACTTGGGTGAAATGTTAATTCTTTAAATCGTTGGCATATACAAAGAGTGAAGAGTTTACTCTGCTATATTTGGTGAGGATTGTTGTTGTTAGTGGTGAGAAACGGAGTCAACACTAGCGACCGACTCGGACAGGAATTTAACAAAATAGTATCAATTAGAAGAAATCAATAGTCACAGCACAAGGTGATTTTTGCGCCAATTTTCTATTGATTCAAAGCCAATGAATGAAGACTTGAAAACTGTACAAAGAATTATGTTTCCATATACTCAGGAGCTGCTGGCGAAATATCTTGCAAAAATTTGTTCTTGTCCTGATCATCAGACGAGATAAATCGTGATGAGGTTCTTTGTATTGGTGTTAGAGCACATGTCAGCACAGGGATTTCAAGTATTGGTTTTTGAAGTAGGAAAGCTGTCCCCACTTGAGAGTTTAGCACACTCCTAGTCGCATTTCTCTCGATTTTGACCTTGTATCGAATTAAGTTAACTTTAGAGCATGCTTAGGAAAGCCTCGTTTTACTTCAATTTAATTTTTTCATCGACCTAATTCATTTCATCGGGATTATATTCTAATTGAAATATGATGAAAGCACTTCTCATATGAAAGGGAATATCGTTATGTGTTTTTAATTTAAAGCCATGCACCGTTACTTTCGTTTCATATGGTTTTGCTTGCAGACCCTTCAAAAAAAAGAGGAAAAGAATGGTTGGAAGGATTAGCTGTTGATTCAAACATTGGCCCAAATGCGTTGCGTTACTGGTGCACTAATTGGGCAGAAAGTGATCGTCTAGAAGAGAAAAGAGATAACAGTTGTTTCCATTTTGAGATGGTCGAAAATAGCCGAACTTTAAAACATAAACAATTCTCGTCCGAAGGTTTAGGTTAACAAAGGTAAAAATTGGGTTAACATTAGGATTCTTAACCAAAGCTACGGACTGTAACGATATATATATATATATATATATATATATATATATATATATATATATAGAGAGAGAGAGAGAGAGAGAGAGAGAGAGAGAGAGATTCCAGCTCATCATCATCATCATCATCATCAGTCTTTTACCGTCCGTCGTTGTACATAGACCTTCCCCAGGATCCGCCGCATTTCTCCATCATGGGCGCCGTGGAGCCAGTATTTTCTGACTTTGTCTAGTTCTTCTCTCCGTCTTGTATTCTGCCGGCCTCGGTTTCTCATGTGATCTCTGGGAATCCATGTTGTGAGTCATGATGTCAATCGGTTGTCTGCCATTCTTGCAACATGACCAGCCCATTGCCATTCAGGTTTTCTGGTAGATTCTAGGATGTCTCAGACTCCCGTTTTCTTCCTGATATACTGTGCTGTCTCCATGAGAGGTTGAGCATGATTCTCTCGTGTGCACGTTGCATACTTCTCAGTTTGCAGGTCTGACACTTGGTTAAGTTCCATATTTCAGCTCCATAAGTGACTATTGGGAGAATGCATTGGTTGTATACTCTTCTTTTTAGGATTAATGGGATCGTCTTGCTTTTGGAGTTTGAGCTTGCTCCATCCTAAATGACAAGCCCACGCTTGATTTCTCTTTCTTTAGTGGGTTTCAGAGAGATTTATTGTCCTTGGTTGATGTAGTCGTCTATTCTCTCCAGTTTTGCGTTTCCGATTTTGACAATTGTGTTCTTATTCTCGATGTGGTTGTTGCACTTGACCTTCGTCTTACTGAAGTTCATGTGTAAGTTGACTTTCTTGATTTCTTTGTTTAGTTTATCTAGCATTAGTTGGAGTTTTTTAGCGAAAAAGACGATGTTGCATGCAAATCAGAGGTTGCATAGACATTCGCCATCTAATTTGACTCCTCTATCCTCCCAGTCCAGGTTTTGGAAGATCATCTAATCCATATATATTTTAGCTTGTTTATTTATGTCCTTACCTAAAATTGCAGCTGGTTGTTATGAATTATGTTGGTCGTATTTGGAGTGTTTCCAACCCTTTTTATCAGTTGTGTTGGTGACTATGGTGATTGATTCCGGTATACCTGTATGTAGGATGTTAAATTACGTTTTTTTGATAGGTACTCTTAGTGGTACAGACTCTTGATAAGTACTTCATTTTTTCATTCTGTAAATCTCCCTTCTGAGGGAGGGTAATACATACATACATATATATATATATATATATATATATATATATATATATATATATATATATATATATATATGTATATATATATATATATATATATATATATGTATATATATATATATATGTACATATATATATATATGTACATATATATATATATATATATATATATATATATATATATATATATATATATATACACATACATATATATATATATATATATATATGTATGTATATATATATACATACATACATATAGTGTATGTGTGTGGTGGGGAGTGGTAAAAGGGAAAATTTGTCGAAGAATAGGGGCTGAGTATTTGATCGAACGTGAAAACTGTTGAAAGAGGAGAAAAAATGTAGAGCAGGTGTAGAGATAGACACATGAGAAAAAGGAGGACACGGAGAGAGTATAAGACTTGCTAATTATTGTGAAGTGCCGTCCTTGAGTATTTCCCATCACATAATCTCGAGTAACAGCAAAGACAGAGAAACTTGTAACATGTGAAGGGCGGTCAGAGATGACTGTTGCCGTAGCCAGCGAAAGGGATCTACTTAAAAGACTTGCTTAAACATCAGAACTTAGGAAAGGAGAGAAAAGAAAGATTGTAGCATAGGGAATATAGACTCACAAAGAGGGTTGAAACCAAGCGACAGGCAGACAGAGAAAGAAAGAAAGGGATAATAAGAAAATACGGCCGAGATAACAATGAAAATACAAACCTGCATCAAATGCAAGAATCTGGGCCAAACACAAATTCACATATTCCCACCGAGTTGTCTTTTACATTTTTCTTTTGGTATTTTTCAGCTTCCAAGAAATTTATATCGTTTTTCCTTCACGTGCAGTACAGCGTGCATCTGTCACAGCACCATTTCTGCAATTCCAGCTGAGTCTGGGACGGCGTTTTATTTTGCTATATATATTGGTAGATTGCACAGCCGAAAATAACGAATTTCATAGAATGTAGCTGTGAGGGACCACTGACAATGGAAATATCTAAGCATTGCTTATATATGCACCCTCTACGTCTAACAGGTTATCTCGTTCGCTATGTCCGAAATGTGATAGTAATAGATGAAGGATGTTTTGTTGTTCTAAAAATATAATATATAGTAACATGTGTTCGCACAGTTCTTAATTCCCGTGTGGCAGCATGGTTCAACTAATAAGTGACCAACCTGACATGCCTAAAGATGAATATCCTTACATTCGTCGATTTTATGGCATAGATTCTTGAAAAAAAATTGCCGAAGATAGTGTCGTGAGTTCGATCATTGCAAAGTGCACAACTATTACGGCCCTGTCCCAGACTAAGCAAAGCTGAGAAAAAATTTACATAATGACATTTTTTTTCTAGTAAACATATAAGTTTCCATTTTCTAATAAATTGGTCATTTAGGTTTTACAAGCAGTAGAACTTACAAACATTATGACAAGTCTGGTTAATTTGAAACCGTTACGTATTTAGAAGAATACCTTGGTGCGGGTGATCAATCACAAGATTAGAAAAATGGGTGTTCAACAAATAAGATACTTCTTCTGCCTTTCGTTATACATCCGAATTTTAAAAAAACAAAACAAAAAAAAACAGGTGTGAACACTGCCGGACACAGACTGATGGGCCAATTTAGCCCCTCTAAACTTACATGGAAAATTCAGCCCCCTCCGAAAAAAACCTATTTGAAGGAGTCTTGGAAAAAAACGAGTATTTTCAGTCCTCTAGCTCCATTACTACGGCCTGCACACTCAACACGTACATAGATAGCCCGTCAGACCCGCTTAAAAACTGAAGTTTTTGTTTACAGTTTCTATAACGTCCGAAGCCATCAAATTTTTTCCCTTAAAAATCGATGACGTAAATTCCAACCTTTTTTTCATTGTATCAAGACGACTATTTATTGCCTTCAATATTGATATATTTCATCTAGTGCTAAGATCCCACTTGAATGTTAAATACATTTTCTGTACAGAAACTACTGACTCCAATGGCCAACAATGCAATGCTAACCCTCATGTTTCGATGAAACCTATCTCACCTAATCGGCTTTGTTTCAAGGGGCTTAAATTGATTTGACACAGGCAACAAGATGAAACAAGTAAAGCATGAAGAGTTGATGCTATTTTCTCGAGTTCGTTGTAATTCTTCGAGTGAGTAGCGTTGATCATTCCGAGAGATTTCAAGATTGAATAATCTAAATTCAGCTTTAATTGTTTGGACTAGAAAGATAAATATTATTTCTTTTCCTACAATTCTTCTATCACTCTTCCCTTTTTCTTTTGGATTCATTTTACTTCTCTATCTTTTCTCCTCTTCTTTCTCGTTTTTTCCCTCTGCTTATTTCTTTTTTCATTCCTTTTCTTCGTTTCCCTCCATTTTTCATCGCTTTTTTTGCTTTTTTTGCCTGCATTTTCTCAATCGATCCTCTCATCTCCAGTTCCTCGAATCTTGTTTTAAGTGTCTTTGGTACAGTTCCGAGTGCACCTACTATTACTGGTACTGCCCTGAATTTCATGTTCCACATCATCTTCTGTTCCCTTGCCTGCCATTTCCTGGGTTTTCACTCTATTGACTTTGAGATCTGCGGGCACACCAATAATTGATCACACAATGATAATCGTCTCGTGACAGCTGTCTTTTGGCCGCATGCTATGTTGGAGGTAATCAACTTCACTTGTCAGAAACTACCAGGTCTCGTCTCCTAGCTCATCATCATCATCATCATCATCATCATCATCATCATCATTAGCAGTAGTAGTTGTAGTAGTGTCATTAATGCGTAAAGAAGAAAAGGCAGATACTTGTATAATAATAATAATAATAATAATAATAATAATAATAATAATAATAATAATAATAATAATAATCTCGCTCTTAGTGTTGTTATTATCATCATTTGCTCATAGACTGAGCACCAGCAGTATCCGGCTATTTTTCATGGGCTGAGAAACTGATGCGATGACCGTCACTCAACGGTATTTGAAATGCATTCACTTGAAGAAACTGTCAACCAAAACATGTGCGTCTTCAGTTTTAAGTGCTTCCAACTGGCTCGTTGGCTATCGAGATATGCATGTTTTGTGCCTACAGACCCTATGAATAGAACTAGAGGGCTGAAAATCAGACATTTATCATAGTTGGATTTTTTTTTTGTTGAAAATTACGATAAAATTCTTTGCCAAATTGGCCCCTTAGTTTATCACCGGCAGCATTCCCACTTAGTTTCTTTTAGGGGGTGGGGATTCTGACTTCTAAATATCCAACAAAAGTCGTAGCATACTTCGATCATCCCTTCTCCCATTTATTTTGATCACCTCCAACACAGCATGTTGCCAAAATATGGTTGTCACATAACGGTTACGATTGTGTAACCAACTACGTCTCTATAGAAGTTGTGTATTGAAATTCTCCCCTATTATTGTTCACTCTAGTGATACCAGCTCATCCAAACTCTTTATGGCCTGCCTCGAAATGATTTTTAGAAACCTACATTGCAAACCAAGGAATCAGAATAGACGTCGAATAGCTGAGTAACATTTACAGACGACATCGTCCTTTTTGCAGAGAACCTCCACGACCTTCAAATAATGCCAGATGAACTGGACGAAAAACACAAGAAAACTGACCCTCACTTGAACTAAGTGAGTAAGTAAAGATCATGTACAACCAATGAGTCAGAAATAGATGCACAGCAATCATAATTAAAAACGCTTACTGGACAAAGTAGACCACTACCTTGAGCAACGAATCTCCATGGAACCCTCAAAAGAAGAAGAAATCAAGCAAAGAATCACTCTGGGATGGCAAGCCGTCGGTAGAGCAAGTTCAATCTTTATGAATAAGAAAATCCCAATAATCCTAAAAAGAAGAGTATGCAACCAATGCATCGTCCTGGGAGTGACCTATGAACCTGAAACATGGAACGTAACTAATAGACTGACCTAAAAACTTACACACGAGAGAGTCATGCTCCACATTATATAGAGAGACCACAATACAGAACATTCTATGAGGGGAAAAGCAGGAGTCAGAGACATCATAGTAACCATTAAGAAACTCAAATGGCAATGGGCGGGCCATGTTGCAAGAATGGCAGACAGCCGATCAATATCACAACTCACGATATGGATCCCTGGTGATTAAATGTGGAACTGAGGCCCACAGAATTAGATGGCAAAACGAACTAGACAGGTTAAGGAAATATTGGTCCAGTGACGCCCAATAAGGAGAGCTGTGGCAAATCCTGGGGAATGTCGACATCCAACCACGGACAATAAAAGATTGATGATGTTCTATATTTCTATGAACACCCATTACCTTTATTGAATTCTTGTATACATGTCTATCAGTTCATAGTTATCCATCTAGTGTAGAATGAGAGGGAGAAAGGTCTCACTTGTCGACTCTATCTGCCCATTACCGTCGTAGTCAACTTCAGACGACTTCTGACGACTTCAGTCTGAAGTTGACTACAACGGTAATGGGCAGATAGAGTCGACAAGTGAGACCTTCCTCCCTCTCATTACCTAGGATGGAACCGCAGACTTAATCGGGCTAAAGACTGACTCTTGAATACGGAATTATAGCTGGATTTTCTTGACGTAAGAATCGGAATCAGATATCAAATAATTTCACGTACTTTCGACATCAGCTCCTGCAAAATTCTCCTTACCTTTCAGTATTTTCCTGTAAAGTTCGGGTATTTGAGGATTAATCATTCCAAACTCTAGCTTCCCCATTTTAATTTCTGCATGTGTTATTTTCAAATTATGAAACATCGTATAACTAAATAAGCGTGGAAATGGGAATCATTGTAAATAAGTTTTGAGATAATGGTGTTTTGTCTGAGGCAAAATTTGAAATGTTTTCTTTGCGTTTGCAGAAGGAGTCAGTCGGGCGGATGAGGCTTCAGTCGATTGAACAGAACGATAAAATATCAATATCAATCATCTATTTGAAAAGTATAGTCAAACATGTACATGCGGACACACACACAAACATACGTTCGTGTAAGCTTGTATGCAGTCATGCGCACACATATGCATGTACAGATATACACACAATCCAACATACACATACACTCATAGAAGGGATACATAAATTACAACATATACGTACCCACACATTGAGATACATACAAACACAAATACACCTACAACCACGTATGCCCATGGGTACACAGATGCATATACTCCCACGAACGTACGAAAACAACCACTCATGCAAGGGTGGATAAAACTGTAGATTAACACGGAGTTATTTGCTGAGTTTAAATCTGATATTTTAGATATATAATGTTCGATCTATGTGATTGATGGGTAAGCGTTTTGTTAAGAGTATCCACAGGGAAGGATATTCTATTGGGGAATAATCATTTGGTGTGAAAAATAATTCTTTTCATATTACGTTTTTCCACATCCTTACATCATGGACTTGATATTGATAAACCTATGCATACGTCGGCTCTCACTCACGTAAATACAAACATATATATATATATTTCTTTCTTACTTCTTTCGCTCTATCTGTTTACAAAACCCCATTGTTCTCTTCCTCAATACTCTCTTTTTTTACCACATCCCCAAAGACCCTTTCATTTCCCTCTTATTGTTCTTCCCTTTCCTTTTTCACTCGTTTCACTCATTTTTTTACACTTTCATTGTCTCTCTCATATACTTTCTACGAATTCTTCTTTGTTTTTCTCTTCTTCAAAATAGAACTCCATTTCATTCCCTCTTCTTCCAGATTATTTTCTTTCTTTCTCATTGACCTTTTGTTATGGCCGACCAGAGAGAGCTCCACCCAAAGGCAAGAATGTTAAATGGTGAACGATTTTCATGATTGTTTCCAGTCTATCAAGCCAGCAACAATTGTCCGTCGCATAATTCTTCCTCAATATCAGACACCTGGTCGAATGAAATCCAGTAGGACTGAAAACAGAAATTTTTATTTAAATGGTCCAGACAGCAAGTTGCAAAAACCTTCAGAAACTCATCAGTTAACGTTTAAATCCATATTTTAACGCAGCTAAAGTAAATATATGTAGCCAAAATTGCTGTAATGAAACAGTGTCTGGACGTCGATAATGAAAATCATTTTTTGATTATGTGAAATTGATAATGTTGTACCGAACTGACATTTGCGTTTTACACACGAATTTGAATATTTATCTTTGAAAATATTTATTATTACAAAAAAATTAGAATTAATCATATGTTGTTTTATGAGAGTGAAGAAAAGAATCAATTTTATTTAAAACTAGCTGATTAAGCCATCCGTTGGGTTGGGATTTCGCTAGTGAAAAAAGAAATGGACATTCTCTCAATATAGTTCATGTCATCAGTCCCTCTGTAAGAATTTATAAACCTAAACATACTCAGGCACAAGAACAAGTGTGATGCAGCCAGTGAGAATCGAACTTACAACAGTGGTGATGGTCTGTGACAGCACTTATGAAGACGGGTACAACTTAGGGCAAAAAGGGTCCCAAAAGAGTTAATACGAATAAGCACCAATTCTTTAATGGATTAGAATATGGTTTATTTTGACTTCATCTTTCATTTTTCGTTTCGTCTTTATCTAGATAACCTGAGGGAGTTAACTTAGGCCTTCAAGGAGGCAGGAGCTCTCCAGTAATGGCATTCGGTAAACAAGCACGTGGACCTTCGCCCCAAGACAGGTGCGCTTGGACAAAGGTAATTAAGTCACAATTGTTAGTTGGGAGATTATTATCAACAAGGCAAGAACAAATCCTATCAATACTTCAGTTTTCTCTGGTGAAATAACAAGGTCTTTTCTGTCGCTCTCTCGGGTCACATGATCGATTGGTGCCTTCAGCCTTTTCCGTATCGTGACCAAATCAATCAATCACCATTGTCAATCAGGAAGAGAAGGATTTTGGCTCTGTGGATGGAAGAGCTTTACAGGAAATAAGAAACATGAAGAGCAAGACCAAAGAAAAACATCCGTTCTTTTGCCTCGCGGTTAAGCACATTTTTTGAAGGTGTACAATGAACATCGAAGACCTCAGAAGAAAAGATAACGATCCATGCCTATTACTTCAGGTGATAACACATTCGTAGTAATAGTAGTAGTAGTTGTAGTGATAATAATCATAATAAGAAAAATAAAAAGAAGATCATTTCAAACAGTAGTGAAGATGAAATGATAAGGTGGCGATAAGACAAACGAAATTATAAAAATGATAATAGTCATGATAATAATACAAAGATGATTAAAATAATAATGATAGTATTAATACTGCTACTAATGATGATGATGGTAAGAAGGATGATGATTACAGAACAAAATAATAATAACGTAGTAAGAAAATAGAGATTGAGCTTGAGCACCTCTAAGAAAGAGGAGGATAAAAAAAAGGAAAAGAAAGAGAAAAAGAAAAAGAAAGATCGCAAGTAATTAGAAGGAAAATGTTAAGAACGAAGGAATAAAATAAAGGAAGGAAAGAAAAGCAATGAAGGGGGAAGGGGAGAAGGAAGAAAGGAAAAGGGAGAGGGCAGAGGGGAGAGCAGAAAGAAAGTTGACACCTGTGTATTTTCCATGTTATAAATCAAATAGGAGTTGGTTACCAAATTTTCATACGATTCATCATTCTGTTTTTATACGTTTGTAAGCATATCGTCACTAACAGTGACAAAATAAAACTTACTCGCTACCATGTTGTAACAACAATGCCTAAATCAAGTACGGCTAACATGGATTCTCTTCCCTCTGATCAGATTTTATTTTGTATGAATTTTCTTTTCATTTTTTTCAAGTCGTTCGGAGGTCATATAAGCTGTACTTCCGTGAAAATGGCAAAAAATAATTACTCCCTTTAATATTAGAGTTGATTTGTAAAAAGAATCTCCTCATAAAACATTGAACTTTTCCTTATGCAAGAAAATTGTGATGGTTCGAAAGTTTAGTGGATTGAATACATCTGAAATCGAAAGGAAAAATATTCTTGAGATAACTATTTCAAGTGCTGGGAATGTGAAATTACTACAAGAGTTTTGAAGTGGGCAGCCTTAGCAGATAGAATAGATTTTCTGCCCTCAATAGAGATTCTGTTACTTCACCAAAATCCTCCCAAGCTGACCAAGCAGTCTTCTTTTCTTCTCCCCTAAATGCTGATGTTGTGTCAGTCCTGATGAAACAGTTGAAAACAGAAGCGTTATCAACATATTTCTGACAAGTATCTTTACATCATCTACCCTACATTGTAGCTGTATATGAACTGATTCTTATTCAGTTTTACGGAACGTAATGTCAAGTACTTCAACTTCTTAGTCGAAATCAAGTAAAGTTAGAGAAACAAAATGTGTTATTGAAGACCTTGAAATGACCTCTAGGGATCACATGATTCATAATGAGTTGAATATAAGACCGTTTTTGGAATCCCCGGGGTCGAATTTGTTGGTAAATACTTTTATTTTAGTATTAATTACAAGTTTGTGAGAATTCTTTCCCCTTTTAAACCACAATTCTAATGACAGCCATCTTGGCGACTGCGACCAAAAAATAATTAACTGAAGTTGGATCTTAGAAGGATCATTTTAGAATACCTAAGCTAATATTGTCAGCATGTAACACTTCACCTCATTTTTTTTGCGCTAAGGGTGCGTACTATAAAAGGAATGCTGAATGTAAATGAGGTGAAAAACATGTTCAATATTCGAGCATTATTGGTAGAAAAAGGGGTGAAACAACAAAGCATCAGCCAATCAGAGAGAAGGGAATAAGAGCGTCAATTAACGACAAGTATTTTGTTATGGCGAAAGTGTCACTGAGGGATCGGTTGAAACAATGCCAAGGGTTATTAGGCTCGGTCGGTTGGTGACATAGCAGTCGATACAACTCATATGGCCTGTTCTTTATGAGACTCTAGGTTGGCTCATGGCAAGTCGACTTGAATAAATGGACACAATTTTCAAATGAGTGTGTATGTGTATATGTATGCATGTGTGTGGGTGCATATGTTTGTGTATGTGTGCCTATGTCTCTGTGTGTGCGGCTGTATGCGCGCATTTTTGGAGCAGACATTCAATCTTTGTTTAGTATTACTGTGTAAGCAAATTACAGATACAAAAGTGCATCAAGAGGTCAATGGTTTGATAATGAAAAAAAAAAAACATTTATTTGACGCAATTAAATTTTTTTTTTCAAAATAATTTCATTCTTTGTCAATGCAAATAATTCAGTGGTGAATAATGTATATCGAACATTAATTATATAATAAATATTTCGGATCAAAATTCGACTTACAACATGTAAGAGTGCTCGTTTCTGTCTCTGTCTGTCTGTCTCTCACTCTCACACACATACATATATTGTAATTTTGGGTGGATAATGAAAATATCGCACCACCCAGGTCTGTCAAACTCCGTTAAATCAAGATTTGGCTACCTGTCACTTCTAGCTTTTCCCAAGTGAATAATATCCGTTCAAAAGAAGGAAATTTCAGGCATTGGTCGAGATTAAGTACAATGCAATGAGGCAGTTGATGGCGACCCTGAAAAGGAACTTCATAGACTGTCTTGAAGAGTGAAAAGATGCTGGGATGTGTGTGAGGTCCCAACAGAAGTACTTTGAACAGAACTAATACACCATCGCCCATGGCCTTTTTTAAAAAGTTTTTTAGTCAATATTAAATGTCCATTTACTTTACAGACGGATCTTTTTTATGTGTATTCATATATATATATATATGGGGGGTGTACATGCACATGTATACCCATCAGTATGATATTTATGGGTGACATTCAGCTTATGAGCCGTACCAATACTGAAGCAGTATATCTAAAATGGCTGACGTTGTCCATATGCCAAGTACAATATCATTGACCTTTTTCATCAGAATTTTTCCAGAAATCGATTTATGCTGATCTGTTAGTAATATTATTCTTGGCTCTGCCTTGACACTGGGGCTATGTTAAGTGATCTTGCCAAAAAGAGACACTTGATTTTAATCAAAACGAAATTGAGAAATTATAATGTAATAAAATATTAAATGGGCAATTCGAATCACAATAAATAATCTTCATTAAGTGAGGAAATAAGGGATAAAAGTCTTGTAGGTCATTGGAGTGATTTGTGAGCCAGAAATGAAGGATTCTTTTATTTTATCTGCCAAAAGTGAATAATCTTATCATTATTATTGATGAATAGCTTTATTTATCATCCAGACCTGGTTTGATATGATAGCTTTGATGATGTGGCTGAGGGCAGAGAGAGCAGTTTGGCAAATATTTATTGTGAGTCCTTTGTTACGGAAA
>OY735229.1:24476381-24596381 GCA_963457665.1 Thysanoteuthis rhombus | reverse complement strand
CAGAAGAACAGAAAGGGTGTAGGATAGGAACAGAAAGGGCAAATGATTTACTCTACATAGACCAGATGATCTTAAGAGAAGAGAGGAAAAGGAGAAAAAATATCGCAATGGGATGGATAGATTACAAAAAAGCGTAGGATATGATTCCACATAGCAGGATACTCGAGTGCCTTAGAATGTTCAAAATTA
The DNA here is from genome assembly GCA_963457665.1 of Thysanoteuthis rhombus. NCBI lineage: Eukaryota > Metazoa > Mollusca > Cephalopoda > Oegopsida > Thysanoteuthidae > Thysanoteuthis > Thysanoteuthis major. The sequence goes on along the minus strand of OY735229.1, from coordinate 24,596,192 downwards.
GCGAACCGGTGGTTAAATTCATTGGAAATTCGATGAAAAACTGGAAAGTAGACTTGACAGCCGCAGGGGACAAACTAGCAGAGGTGGGGATAAAAAGGGGAATCTTCCAAGGAGACTCGTTGTCCCCACTATTATCTGTTCTAACAATGATACCGCTCAACAGAATCCTGAAGAACAGAAAAGGGTACCATTTCTCTAAAACAAAAGGAAAAGTCAACCACTCAATGTACATGGACGATATAAAATTGTTCGCAAAAAACAGGGGAGAGCTCGAGACACTGTTCAACGAAGTAAAGGAATATAGTGAGGACATTGGAATGGAGTTTGGAATAGAAAAATGTGCAATCATGGTAATGCACAAAGGAAGGCTTACAATGACTGAAGGAATTGAACTCCCAGACAACAGCAAGATTAGGGCATTGACCTCACAAGACCGATACAAATACCTAGGCGTCCTTGAATGTGACACGATAAAACGGGAAGAGATGAAAGAAAAAATAAAGAGAGAATACCTTAGAAGGATAAGGAAAATATTAGAGACCAAATTAAACAGCAGAAATCTAATAAAAGGAATGAACACCTGGGCTGTGTCAGTAGTTAGATATACAGGACCATTCCTAGGATGGACAAAAGAAGAACTCCAATCAATGGATAGGCGAACTAGGAAACTTATGACAATGCATAAAGCATTACACCCTAGAGATGATACAGATAGACTATACGTTAAGAGAAAAGAAGGTGGCAGGGGGCTCATCAGCATAGAAGACTGTATCCAGAGAGCTAAAGTAGTCCTAGAAAGGTATGTGCAAACGAATAGCAAAGAAATCATAAAGAGCGTGAGAGACAGCGCAACAAACAATAAAGTAGAAAACAATGGAACAGCACAGCAAACAAGAAAAGAAAGATGGGAAGAGAAAAAATTGTACGGCGAGTTTAAAAGGCGGATACAAGATTTAGCAGATGAGAAATCATGAACGTGGTTACGAAAAGGAAACCTTAAGAGAGAAACGGAATCGCTCATCATGGCAGCCCCAAACAAAAGCATAAGGACAAACTACATAAAAACAAAAATCGACAGAACACAGACAAACAGCAAATGCCGCATGTGCGGTGAAAGAGATGAGACAGTAAACCACATAACTAGTGAATGTAGTCAGTTCGCCCAGAAGGAGTATAAGCGTAGCCACGATAGAGTAGCAACGATGATACACTGGGAACTGAGCAAACAAATGGGATTCAGCAATGTGGAAAAGTGGTATCAGCAAAAGCCAGAGGCAGTTTTGGAGAATGACAACCACAAACTACTGTGGGACTTTGACATCCAAACTGACCACCTCATCCAGGCAAGAAGGCCGGACTTAGTAATAGTAGACAAAAAAAAAGGAAGGCCTGCCAAATAGTAGACGTTGCTGTACTTGCAGACCATAGAGTAAAAAAGAAGGAGAGTGAAAAACGGGAAAAATACCAGGACCTAGCAAGAGAGTTAAGGAAGATGTGGAACATGAAAACCAGGGTAGTACCGGTCATAGTGGGCGCACTAGGAACAGTCCCCAAATCGCTGAGGGTGAGACTAGAGGAGATCAGGATTAGGGGAAGGATTGAGACCGTACAGACCACAGCACTACTGGGAACTTCACGGATACTGAGGAAGGTGCTAGAGATATAAGTACTGCAACGAATTTTAGCCCTGACATGATAGGTGAAAGAGAGAGGAGACGTTAGCTGAAGACCTGAGGAGACTTATTGTCACTCAGCCTTCAACGATAACCACTGGGCAACCGGTGTGAAACTGTAAATCGCAGAATTACTGCGACCTATGAATACTAGGAGAGGAGGGCTGGAGACTTGGGGAGACTTGCTATCACTCAAACTCCAGCGGTTACCACCAGACAACTTGTGTGAGATTAATAATAATAATAATAATAATAATAATAATAATAATAATAATAATAATAATAATAATAATAATAATAAGAAGAAGAAGAAGAAGAAGAAGAAGAAGAAGTTAGGTACATTAGTCGATTATTAGCATCCAATAGTTATCCCTATGGGAGAATACTACAGAGAGAAAATGTAGCCAATCCTATTGCGCATTATAAAAGTAGATAATGAATTACAATATAGATATGAACAGATTGAAATGAATGAGGGAAATCGATTCATACGTAGATATTAACAGATTCGTATAGATGAATAAATAGATAAATAAAAACATGGTTAGATCGATAGATAGACGGATAGATATGAACAGACTGATGTGGATAAATATCCTCAGGTATCGATCATATCTATTATGTATCAAAGATAAAGTGTCTTGAGGTCATAACTCTTGTTTTTCTGTGCTTGGCAGAAATTGTTATTCGGCAATGTTGCCAAAACCAGTCACGAATGCTGTCATTATTTTCCAAAACCGGTCGTGACTCCTGTCGCTATTTGTTATCGTTGGCTGCATTGTTTTGCCACCATTGGCGTTCCATCCTACTCATTTTTCTCGCTTACTTTGCACATTGTATTTTCATACGCTCCTTTCCCGACACTTTCCGATCAGGTGATAATTGAATAAGTTACTTCTCCCTCCTTTGGTGCAGCAGTTATTACTGAATTTCAAAAAAACTTACCGGACACAAACTATGGGACTAATTTAGTATAAACGTACATTGCAAACTGATCCTCCCGCTAAGAAACTATTTGTTCGAGGATGAAAAAAACGAGAAAAAAAAACGTTTGTCCTAAGCATAATAATGAGTAAGTGTTTACATTTTCAGCCCTCCTACTCGATTGGAGCAGCCATCATGCGCAATACCTAGCCAGCCTGTCAGTCAGCCAAACTCACCTTAAAAGTGACGAAACGTATGTTGACAGCTATGGTGACAGTTTGTGCTGACAGCTTCTAATAGGAAAACACTCGGATTGATAAACAGATATTGAGGGAGATAATTGATTGCTTTAAAAAACTGAGATCTCCTTTTCTCATGGCTAAAGCAGTTAAATTTCTTGGTGCATAAAAATAATTCAAAGGTTTAAATGAATGTGAATCGACAACCGACAGACAAACGAGGCATTGTGCCAAATTCAGAAAATCTGAAGCACCTAGAAAATGCCCAGCCTACTGTCAGAGGCTTGCGATATCCATACGTGAATCTCTTTTATTCCAGGAGTAATTGATGAGATCGGCAATCTTGTAGGTAGCTATTCTACGTTGACCTATCATTAGTTTTCTTCTCACACAAACCCAATAAAATACTCAAAGGACTCACAGAATCAGCATGTCTGATGCACAACTCAAAGGACACTGAATTTCTGCGGACTGTAAATGAAGTAATTTAACTAAAAAAACATGACTAATCGCCCCTTTTTAATATCCGGATACTTAGTTATAATTATTTTCCGGTCAGCTAGCGATATCTCGTGTCTATTGGTGGGAAAAGGGATGCAAGTACTGACTTGGTCTGTTTACATATCCAACGATCGGCAAGGGAAATCTTCCAATGATTTTGACCTTTCGACGTACACGTCAACCCTGGAATTGATGCATCCTTTATTATTATTTCAATGAGACAGACTATTTTTTTTCTGGAAGGAAAAACCTACATTTAAAGACTTACTGTTTAGAAATGATCTTTCAAGCAAACCCAATATCAGAAGACAATCGGTAACGGAAATCCAAGCATATAGTTCATTTCCGTTACATAAATGCACAGTCTTTTTTAGCTGAATCATTTTGACAGCATCATTAACAGCATTCACGCTGCTCTGATCTATACTTCAATCCTTTTATAAACACGTTTCATTTGTTTGCTCGTCTGTATCAGTCAGCTTTCTTTCTTTTGTTTAACTTCAGTTCAAGTTGGAGATGACTTTGATTTTGAACAACAACTCACCTAATTCAGGGGAGTAAACTTTTCACTGTTTGTTTATTACGGCATGTTAAAGCAGATCGATACATGAAATTAACATTTCCCAGCCGTGGTTTGAAATCACGACAAAGTCATCGGTAGGCAGCTCTCTTGCCAACTGAGCCAAATTGACAAGTCTTACATATTTACGAAAATCTATGCAACTAATTTGCAAGGGCCGATTTCATTTTAACAAATATATTCTATTTACATACTAAAAACCAAGTATTTAATATTTAAAGAAAAATTTCAAACGTATATAGAATAGAACAATTGCAGAAATCCTCTGCAGTCGGAAGTAGGGGTGAATTTTGACCCTGCTGCAGCCAGGCTCATCTTTCTTCCTTTTTCTTTCCTATTCGGAAAATGTAGACACACATTTATATTACATGTATGCATTTATATTAACAGGTATCCCTCACTTCTTGAAATTTTACTCTACCTTGGTATTTTTTACAAACTGACTACATCCAGGTTTTCCAGCTATTGAAAATAGCGTTAAGCGAATGAGCAATTACCATTATTTTGTATGACATTTTAATTTTAGTGTCCCTTGGCTCGCAAAATATCCTTCTATGTGCCTCGATGTCGAAAGTATAGATACATCGTCTGCGGAAGGCTTGAAATGTGACAGAATGTTTGCCAGTTTAACCGCACGCATTTATTCGCACAGTTCTTTGCAGGGACATAAAACACACTACAAAACTTCCTTTAACCTACGTGCTGTCTCAATGGTGAAGTCATATATTTTTGCTATCAATGCATCTTAGTCAATCGTTGCTACAGTCTCGCACAAAATTTTTTCGGTGGTTTGAGAACGCCCAAAATATTTCCCATATAGATAAATGGTGATTGCTTGCACGCTTCATGTCATTTTGCTTTACGCCACACACACACACACACACACACACACACATATATATATATATATATATACATCTAACAATTTGAGAAATGATTTTATTATGTTTTTCAAACTACAATTGGCCTGTTGTTTCAATGCAATTGCATTTTTCCAAGTGAACAAATTTCAATATTGTTTAAAGCAAACATAGGACTTTGAATTTTTGAACTTTGAATTCTTTCCGTAGTAAATCTTGGAGATTCCCCTGCGTCCTATTCAATTTCATGTTCATTATTAATTTCTTTTAATTGCTGTAAGTCGAAATTGGTATTTGGGGACGTTTTCTGATTAGAGCATCATCGATCCCAATAAATTCAGTATGCGTTTGAACCTTGATATATTGTTAATTCCTTCATCCATTAAATCTTCGTCTGAATCTGGAAGCAATCCCTCGAAAAAGGAAAAACTTCATCGCATTGAAACTTTCATATTAACTCGGCAAATGGACACATTTGTAGATGCAGCCCTGTGTTATGTAAATAACATCCTTGACCAGTTGCTTTTTCTCCAAACATTGACGTTCCGTTAATACTGACGTCATATATTTTCACTGCAATGATTACACAGGCTTTTCCAGCGCTTTTCTCCAACGAGGACTTGAACATTGAGGTTCCCCAGAAGGGTGCTTTGTATAAATGTATGTTTAGGGTGTTCGGAAAGTAATTACGTATTTCATATTTGGAGAGTAATTATGCATTTTCAAATCACAATCGACGTTTTAAAACCTTTTAAACGACCTCTGGCATTTACGAACCTTCTGTACATTAGAACACACAATATTTTTCATTGCCTGCGTAGTATTACAAGCCTTCGGAAATTTATCCAATAAGCAATGGCAAATCTGTTGTTCTCAAAGTCTTTATCCTCCATTGGATTTAACTTTACAGTACACTATAAACGCCACACTGTCGAATAGAACAGAATGATGAAATAAAGCCAGACACTGCTTCGAACTATAAAACCCTGGTCTTGCCTTAGTTAATTGGTTTATAATTCATAGCAGTGAAATGCGTAATTATTTTCCGAACATCTTCATATAATTCTGGATGTTGAAAACAAACAAAACGAAGAATAACAAAGAACCACTGGAAATCAACTAAGACAACAATTTTATTATTTTCAAATCATCGATGTAGGAACATAAGGTAACAGATCTACGTTTAATTCAATCCGACTGGATTCATACCTCCTCTTGCCGGCAAGAGGTCACAGTTGTTTAAACTCATTTCAGATTCCCAAAACAGGCACAAAAAAAGTATCAACAGAAAACGTCGTGGTATGGGGCTTTTATTCTTCAAAAAAAAATCTTGGACAATTTCTTTTCACTGGACGGTTTCATTTTCACCGTCCATAGAATCAACATAAAAAAAAACGTTTCAGCACAAAACTGTCATAAAATCACTGTTGTCTGCAATAATAATACATTTTTGTTATATTTTATGAAGTTGTTTCGTATTTCACATGAAAAGTCGATCTTTTTGTTTATTTTCTCTTATATTGTCGATCAAGAAAATTCAGCACATAACTGGCGAAAGTACTTTCCAGAAAATTCGCTTCTAGAAAATCAATATCTTTTTTTTTTCTTCAAAATTTCGATGTTTATTCCCATCATCCTCAGGGCATCATAACTGTCAACACCATGTTTTTGTAAATAATGAAGTGTGTCTCATAATAGAACCAACTTTTTTATGTAAAAAAAAAACATCGAATCAACATTCTTTCAATATTTTCAATTGATTTCCCATCAGAAGCATTCGAGAAATCTAACCAAAAGTACTTTTATTGCAAGCAACACTAAATCAGCATACTATCAATATTTCTTTAATTATCATGTTAATATCTGGGCCAGAAGTCAACATCTGTTCAGGGGAAAAATAAGCTTTTCCTCATATTGATCAGCTTATGTTGCGTTTCGTTTCATGCAACTGGCGACGTCGTGTAGGAAAGTCAACTGCTTTGAGGCAAAATATCCGGCTACAAAAAATCGCTTTTATTATGAGACTCCTTTCAAATCAATTAATAAAATTACAAAGCATGAATGAAATAAAATGGAGTGAAAATATATCAGCAGTTGGTGATGACTGGGCAAAAAAAAAAAAGATAATATTTAGTCATCATCTCAAAGCTAGAATTCAGTAAGTCATAAATTACTATTATTATCAAAATACAAATGTTACTATGGTCATCCCCATACAATTTTTTATTAGAAATACGCATTCAAGATTTGAATACGCGTTTATTCAAAAATTTCGAAACTCAATAAAAAAAAAATGACAAGCTTCTAAGTGCTGAAAAACATTTACCTGGCCTATTTTATTTATCTATTCCCCAAAATTCAACTGATAACTTTAAGAATTGCCCTATTTATTCATTTTTCAGCTCAGGTGACCCAAACTTATCCAAGTTATTCTTGAAACCATTTACATTTCTCTACTTTTTTTTTTACATAAGTTAATAAACTCTCCCATTATTTCAAAATTCTTTGGGAGAAAGCGCCCGTTCGTTTTAGCGACTTTGTTTAGGAAATGGCTCTGGCTTGTTAATTTCCCGTTCTCTCTGACTTATTGAACATTAGAACATCGTAGTTTGTAAAATCATTTCATTGGTTAATTAGTAAATTTTCTGTTTCAATCCCAAAAGATAAACAAAATTAATTTGGATTTTTGATTATTAAATTAACTATTATTGAGAGGACTTGGTCTACAAGAATTTTTTAAGCGGGAATCATTTGCCAGAGTTTGAAAAACAATTCAAAATACTAATTAATAAAATGTTTTCTAAACCTATCAATTGATATTGAAAAAAGGACTTCTCTTTTCCGTTTCTCCGTCTAAAATAGGATGTGTTTTACAATCCTAATTCTGACCAGATTGTTGATGCATCGAGAATGAACCACATCATTTTGATCAGTGTTTGTGTTGTTCGGATGAATGTTTTGATCACAAAAAATCGCTATTTCTGCGATGAGAAACCGAAATAGTAATTTTCTACCCTGACCTAGCAAAACATTCTTTGTTAATCTGTTTAGGAAGTGAACCTTTACTCTTTGAAATAAGTTTGATAAATTTGTCGAATGTATCGTATGTGTACTAACAAGCATTTTTAAATAAAAAAAACTAATTATTTTAAAAAATCCTCTAGTTTTGTGCCTAACATTTGATAATTTCTGCCCTTGCCTCGAGTTTCTGTATGGTATAAACTGGAATCACCGATTTTTTTTGTGTTCAAGCTAATCCTTATCATCTTATCTATCTAAGAGTCACAAATTCATCTATAATTCAATAATCCACTTCTGAACTTCAGACAACAAGACATAATACAATATAACGTTTATCTTAATATCATATTTTTTGGAAAATGTCCAACCAAAGAGAAGCTTAAGACAAAAATTCCCTGGCTCCATATTGCAGAATTACTCCAGCAAGATCATGCAATACCGAAAGGACAAGACGCTTGTCTTATTGACTGAGTTTTTGCCACAAATGATCCATTACGCGTTGGTGTGCAAGTGAGAAGAACTATTTTAATTGGAATATAATATAATCCAATAAAAATATTTGTCTTTGATTTGAAGAGGACAATTTTGCATGAGATGATAGATCAAATATAACACATCTCATTTACGTCTCTACGATAGGCACATTTATCTCTCTCTCCATCTCATTCACTCTCTCTCTCTCTCTCTCTCTCTCATACTGGTGATAATTTTCTGAGAATCTATTCGTCTCTTGCTCTTTCATCCTGCTCGAATTTAACTCTCTCTCTCCCTCTCTCATTTTCTTTCTCATTCTGATTACAATTAAAAGTATAAAAGAATCCCGACAGAATAGTTGAGAGAGAGAGAGAGAGAGAGAGAGAGAGAGAGAGAGAGAGAGAGAGAGAGAGATTCGTAATACGTTTTTCAAAAATTCAAACCATAAGATTTTTAAAAACATCACTTATTTTCAGTAATCAGATGCCCGAGAACCAGCAAAATAATTTTCATTCCAGTCGGTTCAGCAGTTCCAAAGTTCAATATTTTTGGCATGTTGACAAATGTCTATCGATGTATAAAAAGTAAACAAACAATCGGATCGACTGTAACTCACCATTTTCTATTCCTGGGGTTTTGTCAACATTATAGCTAAATTTCAGCCAAATCGGTCAAGATTTGAGAAATTTTCCCAATAGTAAACAAAAACAACGTTTTTGATTATAAGATCTAAACAAACCATCGGATCAGCCATAACTCCCCATTCCCCGGGTATTATCTCTCCACAAGGCTACGTACAAAGTTTCATTGAAATATAATAACAAAGTTATCAAGTTGGGAAAATGACACAGCGACGTCAACGATGATAGATACCCATAGCGAATAGTCCCCAGCATCTTTCCGCCGGGGACAAAAAAGTTCGCTTTTGCCAACACAAAGTAACCAATTTCCAATGATTGCCTGATTTATCTAAAATGATTTAAACATCATTGATGGAGATATGATGCTGTTTTCCAGCAAAGAGATATGTTATTCTAAACAACTATACATTACCATAATTTGATGAATCAATTGGACTAGTATCCTCACCTTCGATGTTTCGATCACGAGATCTCAGCCGGTAGTTCTTCGGTCTGCCTCGGGAGTATGTTACATCCGGTAATCTTCTTTTTCTCTTTGCACTGCCCAAAGGATCTTTATTGCTTGGATCAGTGAAGAAGAGAAATTGGTTAGAAAAAAAAATAAAATAAGATAGCGAAATGTAGCATGAGAAAGTCGGAGAGACCAGCCACCGAAACAAGTATTCGCTGCTTTTCGCAAATCTTCTTCCCGCCACTCTCCTGCTTCTACAAAGAAAAAAAGGTGAAAAGCGAAAATACCATTCAGCGTTTGTTTAGCAACAAGCTGTTATAGAGACAGAATGCATCTTTCTCCTGACTTTCCTACACTTCACTTCTTCTACCTCCAACCACACCAATCTCAGCCGATTCAACCTGACATATCATCACCATTTATAAAGTCATGGAACGCTTAAAAATCTTTCCGTATGAATTGATGGCCTGTACGCCATGTCAGTTTACGAAAAAAAAATTTAAACACTCCACTTTCGGAATCAGGGGAAACCTGTACATGAAATAACAAAAGTGGAAATATTCGTCCGAATGATTCATCGAACAAACATCACCTGTGATATTCAAGAAGACTATTTCGCAATTTAAAACTTTCAGACGAGTTGAAAATAACAAATATATTGTATATTTTGTGGTTTTGGTTTCTTTTTTCTTTAATAAAAGTGTCAGACGATACAAATGTTATATAATAACAAAATTATAATCTGATTGTGCAAAGTCATCATTCTTTTAACAAAATATAGATAAAATATAGGTAAGTCAAGGAAATTAATGATATATAAAGATAATATATGTAATCGATAATATATAATGATATAGAAGGAAAGGAACACATAAATGAAAATATATTCCACGAGTCATAGATGTGAAGTTTGATAATATCAATATGAAGTGAATTGTTGATGAAAAATCGCGGAAATGAAGAACAGCAAATAACATACAGAGAGAGAAACAAACGTTGCAAAGTAAAGTCTTCAATTCTAATGCAGGCATACCTTGATTAGTGCAGCTAGTTTATTCTCCAATTTTTCGTACTGTTCAAAACTGCACTGTGTAAGTTATTATTATTTTAATGTGTTTTTGTCATCGGCTTTTTCTTAATTACATATATTTATACAGCAAGATCTTGACTGTGCTACATCAAAACACGAATAAATCAAAACCGCTGTTAGATGTGTTCCTGTACATTGTATTTTGCCAGGATGCATTATTCATGAAGAATGACAAAACTGAAGTTTCTTATAACAGAACAACTACGAAAGTCGGCCGGTTTCAAATTCACAACTTATGAGAGAAAATCATTTTTTAAAGATCTAATTTTTTGGCGTATAAGACGCATCTCTTCTGCTCTAAAGCCTCCAGACGAGACATTGGTTATCGTCACTTTACGAAACTTTTCTTTACACCACTTTCTCTCCCCAATTACAAAAATAAGGAGAAAAGTGAAAATAGCATCAAGTGTTTGTTTTGCAGCAAAACATTATAGAGGCAGCACACGTCTCCTCCCCTCTCTCCTAAAACCCAGTTTCCTATATCTCCTACCAATCCCACCTCCGACGCAGTCTAACATACCATCATCACTATAAGGTCTAGGAACGCTAAAAATATTTCCAATGAAAATTAATGGTAATTACATCTTCACTTTACGCCATTTCGATTTACGAAATTTTTCATAGAGAGAAACTCCATTGGGATAGCAGTAGAAATCTGCACTTCAAAAATTCCTCCCCGTCTTGGATCGCGGAAGTCCCCAAATGCTATTAAAGTATATGATTTTTGTTAGTTCAATACGGGGGCCGGTGAATTTGTAAAGTCGGGCGGACTATAAAATATCATGTCATGCAGACCAAAGTGAATGAAATATGAAACAATGATCATTTGAGGCTGCTGAACCAACTTGTTTATTAATTCAAAGTTTTTTTCCTTTGTATAGGTATATACCTACATAAGCTCCCATGTACAATCAATCAAAGAGAACTATGATATTCTTTCTTTCAGTAATGTCTAATTATGATTCAAATTTTGTGTACATGAACAGAACATCGGGAATGTGAGGCTTTCCTTTTATTTTTCAGCTCTGAATTTTATTGTTCACAAATCGAAGGATTTTCTTCATTGTTTACAAGGGATTATCATTTTTTTCTTTTAGGTAGTATGAGAGATAATAATATAGATATAGCATGGATAATGTAACAGGAAACAACAATATCCATACACAGCTAAATTGAAGACAATACCATACATATACAAATAGATATATATGTGTGTGTTTATGTGTGTGTGTGTGTGTGTGTGTGTGTGTGTGTGTGTAGACTGATACATGGTTATTAGCTGGATTTTCATCAGAAATTTTCACGTTTTTGGATTCATGTGATCAGTATTCATCACCGAATTAAGTGAGATGCCAAGAAAGGGCATCCATGTTGAAAAATAAAGACTCGTTGTGTAAAATAAATGTTTTTTCCATCATTTAACTACAGACTAGTGCACTAACCATGTCTCATCTGACTTTTCACGCATCTCCCAAAATCACTCCCCCGGGAAATAGAGAACCATTTTCTACCATTATTTCTTTTGGGGAAATCTATTTTCGTGCCCAAGTTCACCATACCTTTAAGTTGCACCTCAAATGTGAGCCCTAACCACAATGGTCCCTGTCAAAACTGACAAAGATCAACAGCGTTTTACTGTTACTGTTGCCGGAGCAGTAAGGTAGTTATGGGAGAGTGGCTTGCCCAATCGCCTTATCACCCTCTCTCTTCTCTGTTAACCATCATGACATGCCAGCTACAAGTATCTTTTTGTCAAAATATGGATGTGGATTCATGACTTTTCCAAGTGCGAAATGAAAAGCAGCATCGGTCGAAATTCGAACTTGTTTCGCCGATTCTGCTTTCCGAGCAGTTTCTACCCCCTCTCTCTTTATATATATATATATATATATATATATATATATATATATATATATATAGAGAGAGAGAGAGAGAGAGAGAGAGAGAGGGGGGGCAGAGAGAGAGAGAGAGAGAGTTACTTGGTTCATCTTGGTGAATAACTAAGCGCAGAGGAAGAAACGAGGTTGAGAAGACTATATTGCGGCAATCCTTCAAGTGGGGAGGGCTTGCTTGCCTACCTGGAAAATCAAGGTTTGAAATACTAGATTTTACCTGGGTTCGAACGCCAAAAAAAAAAAACTACTGCCGATGTGAAATTACGCAACTCTTTCAGTTACAAGGCAGTCCATTATTATCTATCTATCTACAATTCAGCTTAATCTATCACACGGGCCCTATGTAGAGAAATGGTAGTTGGGTGATAGTTTTCTTGCTTTAAAAATCAACAATCGGAATCTTGGTTTCTACCCGGGCTTGTACACCGGCAACTGGCGTTCATAAGAAATACCTAAGTATCTGACCTACCTACCATACAGCAGAATGATATTTTTACTTTCCATTTCATGACTACTTTTTACGTTTGTTAGTCGTTTTTTAATCCAACTTTCACTCAGACCGATTAGGGTGAAAAGAAATCATAAAATTGAAAATAAAATAATGATTTATAATACTTCATTTAATAAAAATAAATAACGAAATACAGCAGGAGTTTTTTCAGAGACATTGCCTTAACTTTGCTTTGTCTGACACAAGGCCGCTGAAATGGACAGCCATAATTTATATGATAGGCATTCCATCATTGTATGTAGATGTTTTCATACCATCATCATATTTATTTCAAGACTGGCCAAGCATCAAACAAAATAGGAATTTTTTTTAACGTTAAATTAAGACTCGAACAAATCTTACAAGTTATTTCAATTTCATCTCGAATTCACGATACTAACTGGAAATAACGCACATGGGACCTGTTTTCAGCTTAAGTAATAATAATTTAGTATGATTTCATATTGTAAATCCCCTACCCTAAAACTTGGACATGGGTGTCAAATAACTAACTTGCTAAAAACTTACTCCGAAATCCCATTGGTAAACAAAATAAATTTTTACCACCATTTAGCTGTTCTTGAGTTTTGCGATGATGGACGGACCGATGGTGAATTATAATAGGATTCAATTATATAATAAGAGAATTTTGATCAAGAAATGAATGCTATGAGATCATAGTTGAGAAAAACTTGCTTTTTCATATATTTGAATTCAAATAAACAATTGAGGACGGGGGCGGGACTGCAAAGAAAATAGTACATTTGAAACGGCGTGACATGAAGGTCTCTTGACCGACGACAAAAACACACAAAACGATAGGGCATTTTTGTACGTGAACAACATTTCCCTAAAATTCATGTGAATGAATTTGTAATAGTCAATTGTATTTGTTCGAGGTTCTTCGTGACTGATGTCAAAAATGGTATATTTAATGAGTGAAGAGAGTTTTTAAAACGGAATACTGTATTTTGCAGCGTATAAAATACAAGGACGTATAAGATTCATCTCAATTTTCGCAGACATATTCTTGAAAAAAGGGAAGATAAGCCCCTTCTATTCCATGATCTTCATAGCCCTCCACACTATCAGGATATTCTATTTTACTTCTATCTATTCAACTTTATTTTGACCCCCACTGGGTCTGGCTGTTTATATTATCTGTATAGCGCTGTAATGTTAGTGAACAACTGATAAAGCATTCGCCTTCCGAAACGAAAAATGCGGTATTTTGCTACAGCAGCTGTTTTCCTTGTCGCTTGTATTATATTGGTGTAATCCTGATGGGTCGATTGATGTATATATTTGTTTTCTAACAGTTGTTTAGTCACACAAAGTAACGAAGAACTTCTGGTTACTTCATCCGTAACTCCAGTATATTACGTGTTGCTCACGAACGACTTGCATCTCTCACACAAATTAGGAAATTATCGTGAATCTTCACGAACGGATTTTAGTCAAATTTGATGTACAAATAGCCTGCCTGCTGGACATAATTATGATATGACCAGATCTACAGTATGAAATTCAAGATATATTTTTTCTCCAGTTTTTTAAAATACACCATAAAAAGTAAGAATCTACTCGTGTCACGTCGTTTTATTTCGATTCATATTTTACCATAGACTGATTACATATATATATATATATATATTATATATAAATTTGATATATATATATATATATATGTATATATGTTATATATATACACAATATATATATATAAGATATACATGTGTATACGTTATATATATTTTATACATATATGTTGCATATATATTTGATTTATATATCACATATATATGTATCTATGTCATATATTTGATATACATATGTTATATATTGTATATATATTATATATATTTGATGTATATGTTGAATATATATTGCATAAATATTTCATGATATATAAATATATCATATATAGCAATAAATAATACATATATATATCATGTTATATACTCATATTCCATACATGCATCTTATATGTCAATTATATATCATATATGTGTTAAAAACATCATATATATATATGTATATATGTATATATATATTTATATACACACACGCACATATATATATATATATACGATACATATATGTATATATATATATATATATTTATACACACACACACACACATATATATATATATATATACATATGTATCGTATATTAGTTACAAATACACACACACACACACACACACATATTCGATATATTTCGGCTGAAATTCCTTGGGTGGAAGATGTACCTTGTTCTATAAAGACAATGAATTGACTTTGAAAACGTGAAATTATAAATAACCTAGTTTACTCCTGTAGAGATTAGCATATTTCTCATAACATTAAAACGTATATTTTACAATGAATTTCGATTAATATTTTCCAATGAATTATGATACGTAATGGTAGCTTATTCAACATTACAACGTTTTCATTTACCTTTTAGAGATTTATTTGCTTTATAGATGACCGTCCTCGATACTGGTGAACGTTTAGCCAACTGTTTTTTTTTTATCATTATTGTTACTCCCTGAATCTGGTTCATTGATTGAGTTAACCATTGTTTAAGAGGCATTATTGAATAAAATCATTCATTAACAGGATGAGGTGAAATATCGCTGACAATGTCATTTAGCTTCCATAGCCGATAATTCTCAACAAAGTTCATCATATTATGTAAAATTCCCACATTCAATAAATTAATTCTGAAAGCACAACTACACATATATTCAATATAGTATTACTATTTTATCGAAACAATATAGTTTGTCATGTTGCTCCATGTTTGCCTTTGTTCTGTTTTGTCACTCATAATTATTCTTATGATAATTTTGTATTCTTTTCAATAACGCTTATATAAAATCTTTATCAGGAGAAAGTAATTTTCCTTCTGCAATAAAATCATTTAAAATGCATTTAGAATCTTCTATTGTTTTGGAGGCTGCATGATGATGGATGTACAGTTGGCTCAGAGTGTTGGGATAAAAATCAGCAATTACACGTAAGAGTAAATCTAGTAATAAAATGATAGTAAGTTTATATCGACCCAGCACGTTGCGATAAAAAGTACTTAATACGTTGGAGTAAAACTAAATAATGAACTAATAATAATTTTTGATTCAACGGAAATCTCGGGAAGATATGCGAAAATAATATGAAAACTATGCCCGAACAATTCAAACAATTAAAAGGTGTCATATGTTTGTGCACACCTTCGATTTTAGAGCAGATTCCCATGTTCTTTAATTGTAAACAGGACTGATTAAAAAAAACTGATTCGGTGCATATGTAATGATAAAGAGCTACTTTGAAATGCAAATGGATAACTCTATAAAAGAAAGCAAACAAAATCCAGTTGTTGTTGACAAAATAAATGAAAGTCGACTAAGTAAATAGCAGAGGCAATTTCACCGGATGATAAATTGAAACCTAAAGAGATATAAGGATGCCAGGACCTTGCCTGGGAACTGCAGAAATTGAAGACAAAGAAAATGTCTGTCATATCCAAGCTAGGAACAGTCTCAAAAAATTTAGCAAAGTGATTAGAGCAATTTTATCTCCGTGAAAAAAAAGTTCGACGATTTCAACCACAGTACCATTGAGGTCGGTGAAAATATTAAGGAGGGTTTGGGTTATGGTTAAGGAGACTTGTGGCAACGTGCATCCCATCAAACGGAACTTAGATATATCTAATGAAAACACGAGATTAGCGGAAATTGTTCACATTTCTACGGAGAGGACACTTAGAAATAAACAGAACGTCTTACGATTGCAGCTCAGAACAAGGTAAGTATAGAGTAAACACACTGGAACCACAAATGTCGCCTTTGTGGAGGGAAAGATGAAACTGTGAAGAACGTCATGTGAACGCAACAAGCTGGTACAAAAGGGAGTAGAAAAAGAGACATGACAGAGTAGGAACAATGATAGATTTGAAATTGTGCAATGACTTGAGTTCGACTATGCAGACAGACTGCATGAACACTAACTAGAGGCTGTCCTAGACTATAAAAAGGAAAACATCCTCTGACTTTGAGATCCATACTGATCCATACAGATCATTCCTTCCCAACAAGAAGATCGAATCTACTTGTGAACACGGAAACAATCTGCCAGCAGACTACAGGGTGAAAATTCATGAAAAGAAAAACACCAGGACCTAACCTGGGAATTAAGAAGATACTTTATCCTCAGAAACAAAATTCATGAAAAAAAATAATGGTAGCACTGATAGGGTAAAGCAGAAAAAGAGAAGAATGGAAAGATAGGCAGAAAAAGAAGAGAAAAGAAAGAAAGAGAAGAAAAAGAAGGAAAAGAGAGGAAAAGTGAAGAAGAAAGAGGGGAGAAAGAAAAAAAGTGAGAAGGGAAAGGCAGAGGAAAGAAAAAATGAAGAACGAGAAAAGAAAGAGGTTTAAAGTTAAAATGAGCAAAAGACTAGCAACAGTGAGTCGTGAAACTGTTTCATCAATCTGATAGACGCCAGCGACATTCAGAGCGAATCGAATGAAAGCGTCATTTTTGAAAAGTTCCTTTTTAAACGAAGACATTTTTTTTTTGTATGGTTTTTGAAAAAAGGGTTGATAGCTCGATGTTGAGCCAAAATATCCAGGCACAGGTGACAATCACTTTTGGAGACAAGCCCCTCTTCATTCCATTTGCCAAGTTTGAAAAATAAATAAATACAATAAAATGGGTTCCTAAGGCGCCCAAGGTCACGAAGAACCACGCGAGACCACCTGGCTCTTCCACTGTGTGTCGATGGCAGTTGTCCGTCGCAACGCGTTCTCAACAGTGATACCGGGAACGGACATGGGTAGTCCGTTAAAAAGAAGACATTTTGCTCACATTTTTTAAATACAATAAAAAGAAACAAAATCAAAGAAATAAAATGAACATGACGTCATTGAATGGCGCAATGGCCAAGTCGATTCGACTAATTAACTCACGAAGTCGATTTATTTTTCATCTTTATTTTTTATCGTTTTTTTTCTTTCATTTTTTTTTTTTTTTTTGATTTGGCTTGGAGGGGGATGGGCGGTGTTCGTAGCTGATGAAAACTCGACAACTGAAACGAAGGTTAACCAACCACACAACTCCGCGAGGAGTTTTTTTTTTTTTAAGAAAAAAAAAAAAAAACGAACATTTTTTCAACAAAACAGTCATAATGTGCTGCACGTAGGTAAGTAATCGAGGGTTCTTTATGTATCAGGGGAAATGTATTGTCAGTTACTTTTTACTTTCATAATCACACTACAATGTTGAGTATATAAGATTTTACATTTCACGAATCCCTACGAGTGTAATCAACAGTACATACATACATATATATATATACACACACACACACACACATATATATATATATATATATATATATATATATATATATATATATATATATATACATATATATACATATATATACATATATATCTATATCTATATCTCTCTCTACATATATATATGGGTGAGAATCAACTCCCTATTAAAATTATATGTAACATTTGTAAATCCGTGAATTTTTTCACTGGGGTTAACCATGGAATAAAAAAAAATCAATATGGAGTCTCTTTTCGCCCAACCTGTATATATGTATATAATATATATGCATGTGAGTGTGTGAGTGTGTATACTTGAATGCACATATAGGGGCGAATGTGTATACATAATGGTAGATATTTGCATTTATATAAGGTTAGCAATTTCATTCTTGTGTTTTGTTTGAGTATTTCATGATTCTTTTTTATTCAACTTCTTTTCGAGTTGAGCGTCCTCGATATGGTTGAAATTACACTTAAAAAATTTTTTTCTGATATTGTTATTACTATTATTATCATAACAATTATTACCATTTTTTTAAAAGTTCGATCTGTTTTGTAATACAAAACGTGATTTCATTCTCAGATGTCGTACGAAAATATATAAAAGTGTATCAGTCTGAAAAATAGGTTTAGATTTTAAGGCGTTTCTTTTCTGTCATTGATTTTTTTCGGAATATCTTTCTTTAATCGTCTCCTGTCGAATCAACCAATGACAAGATCAGGTACGGTCGGGTGGAAGTGGCTAAAAACGTCTATTTACAAAAAAATATTGAATTCTTAAATTAAATGAAGTATTAAAGACGGGATTAGATTGAACTATGTATTAGAGACGGGAACACCATTGGCTGTATTTATCAATACATATTTATTTATATATATATATATATATATTGTATTATCAATCAACAACTTCCCCCCACCAAAAAACGTAAACAAGAGAACAGAATAAAGCAATTGATAACAAAAGAATAGTTAACTGAATAAATTTGATAAATATTTATAGATAAATAAAACAAATTGTGTAATCCCGTCTCTAATATGAAATTTAATCCTAATAAATTTAGGCATAGGTAGGCATAAACGTTTTTAGTTAATTCCACCCTACTGTACCTGAATTCGTTGATGGATGATTCAGATGGTGATGATGAACAAAAGATCACCTTTTTCGAATATGCGTTTTCGGAGCCAACAGAAGAAGTTTTAACTTAAAACCGATTTGTCTAAAACAAATGATGGTAACCTTAGGAGCACCGATACTGATTGTTGACTCCCTTCTTTCTAATTCTTGGGATCAGAATAAGGATTTTATGGCAATTGTCGTTCTTTCCAATTAAAATCTCTATAGTATGGCCTGCAAGACAATACTGTCATGAACAGTGCTCACTGTATGTTTATCTGAATGCATAAATATATACAAGTCCCTCCCAGACACAGACCAAACAAAACTAAGAACCCAAAATAAAGGAAACAACTGTAAAAATCTGAGAGTTCTCTCCCTTATGATGCTGTCGTTTGACTCTTGGCCGTTTGTTTATTTTTCTGTTGTGGAGGACCAGAACGAGAGTAAATATGATTTCATTTTTGTTCGGTGATGGTGTGGATTTAGAGCAAAAAAAAGCAGTTACAGAGTGTGAGTGTGTGTGTGTGTCTTTGTGTGTCTGTGTCCCCTAATCATTTGAACTGTTCGGTCGCCGAATCTTCGGACAGTTCCGAACTGCTTGATCTGTTCAAGTCACTTGGTAATGTCGTCTTGAAGGGACACACTACAGTGCCACCTTTTTCTGTTCTTTCCAATTTCGTGACATGAACGAAACAGCATGGCTGTGAAATGTCTGTTTTCTTCGGCGGTCTGAACTTTTTCATTTTCGGTTTCTGTTCTTTCTTTTTATTTTTCTTTGATCGACTCAAATTAAGGATGTCATCGTTCGGGTCGGAGGTCAATTGACGGAAAACTTCCAGAAATTGCGTTGCCGCTTCAGTGTCGTCGAAACTGAGCCCGGCTAGTTTGGTGTGGTCAATCGAGATGTGAAGTGTGTGGAAGCTCGAACTGGGAGCACTGTACTTGGTCAGGTGGTCAATCACGTCTCGCCACATTACAAAGCCGGTGCCCTTCTCGGCTAGAATGAAGTGCAGCCGGCGTTTGCGGTGATGTTCACCCGTGTCCAGTACCAAAAGCGGAATGCCCATCATGGCGTATTCCCACTGATCACATTCAGACGACTGTCGTACAGAACCAAAATAAAGGTTCGCTTGGCACTGGCACACGAACACCTCCGTTTTGTGACTTTTGTAAAACATCTCCACCTGAAGCAGGTCGTGCTCCGACAGCGCTTCCGACGCGCAGGTACTTGATGTACTTGCCGTTGACGGCGGTACATCCGAAATATCCGAGGAAGCGTCCGACATGGGCGGCTTTTTGTTCTTTGTGTTGTTTTCGCGCTGAGAGAGCATTCTGCCTAACGAATCATACTTTTCTGTGATACGACGGATTCCGTCTTTAACCGGGTCGACCGGTGGTTTTAAATCTGGGTTCCCCTTCAAGATCTTGTCTGTAGAGCAGTAGACTGGTGGCTCGTTGACTACGGTGTTTAGTTTCTGTTGTTGTTTAACGGCGGCAGCGGCAGCTAAGAGCCGACTTTCGTGTAGTCGGCTTTCCTGGGGTCGGTCGGGTGATTCTTCTTTAATCATATACAGGTGAGCACTGTCCATGTTGGGGCAGGCGCTCAGCGGGGCGACTTAGGCAGCTATCCACTTGCAAGAAACTTGCATCATGGTGGCGGTTTGAGAAGATATCTGCTCTGCAAGGCTGATTCGTCACAGACTGGTGAAATTTAACAATAACTACGAACTCTTCAGGAAAAGGTTGCTCTCTTTTCACGAATGCAAGACAAGATCTGCAAAAGACGAAAAAGTAAAAGGATTAAATAGAATCAAGCATCATTATTTGAGTCTCTTCTATAAAAAAAATACGTCGTCATTCAAGTATGTAATATATATATATTTTTATCTCAAAATAGGAATCATACTCAGGAATGTGTATGTGTGTATTTAGGCAGCAATATTTATTTCATGCAAGTATGTTGAATTAGAGGCCACTAACATGAAATCTTATTTATCTAATTTATGCTTTTTAAATGTTTTAATTGAGCTTATTTTCTCATGTAATTCAGTTGATAACGTACTGATCATAAGTTTCTAACCGTCTGCTTCCGACCAGTCATTTTCAAGATCCTAACTATTGTGAAATAAGCCAAGATTTTAAAATTGATTACGGAAAAATTAATCATAGATGTTGTTCTTTACTAATTTCAATTTTCTATTTTCACAATAATGAGATTTTGAATGAATTCAATTGCTGATTGATACGATCTGCCCTGAGAAAAACCACTTTGCATCTTGGCCCGTGAAAGAAGTCATCTTACCGCATAAATGCAAAACTGCTGAAACCTGGGCAAGATAAGTAGTTATAAATATACTTCCATTGAAGTATAACTGATCGGTGACGAAGTCTCAGTTTTTTATTGCTTACTTCAGCCTAGCAATCCAAGCAAGAAACTAACCAAAGTGTATTTTTTTCTAATTTACACTTCTTACTGATCATCGTCCCAAAACTATAGAAGTAATTAACGCATGGGTCACCCTCTTTTCGAATTTTTGATTGATTACTTCGAACACGGTATGCTACCAAAAAAACTTGGTTCCTGTAACGGTTTCTACTGGGTGAGTAACCAGACCTTTTTGTCGTGAGAATCAGATCCACTGCACCTGCAATACTCAGAAAGACCAGAAAGTCGCAAAGAAAGAAAAGGAAAAGGAAAACATGAACAATGAGAAAAGAAATCAATAGCAAACCAAAACAACAAAAAGGTCTGGTTAGTCTCTTAGCCCATTTTGAAAAACAACAAACCTCTGATGAATTATACATAGGCCGCCCACAAGAGTATACAACCAATACAACGGGAACAGAATAGATAAAACATGGTCGTTTTGTTTGATTTTACCAGAAAACGAATTATAACTGATGTGTTGAATGATAAACTGATTTCCGTCAGGAGAGGATCGGCTGGGCTCTCAGCAAAGTTGACCCACCATCCAAGAATGTTGAAAAAACTAGCAGGAAATGCTAATCGCTCTACGAAATTCACTCTGAGGCAATGTTATTCTATCTCAGTCCCGTCCTGCTGTTTCTCGAAGAAAGGGTAGATTCGGAATATATATTAGCGGCAACCCTCTAACCAACGAAGAATATTACCATGTTTTAATATAGAAACAATTGGTCATGGTAACATCTACTAATGGTAAGATCAACATTATCCCTTATTGACTATAAGGTTTCAACTAGCAAAACTCTTCACTCATTGAGTAGTTATGATCAAAGCTGTTAGTTGATATTCACAAAACTTGACTTTTAGATAAAGCTAAATGGAAGAAAATGAGAGTCAAGAAAATTCTGTCACACCGATCTTTCAGTGGAGGAGACCTGCCTGTCTTGAAAATCAACATTCAAAATGCTAGTCAATTAAATATCAAAGGAGACTATATATAAAAATGCCAACGTCACACAGGCAAACATTGATTTGTGCAGTTAATTCGTTCCAAGATTCAAAACCGCACTGCTGAAGGTCTTATTATATATCAATTAGTTTGGTTCAGCTTGAACCTAATTGCATTACCTTGTACACGAATCTAAACTGCACTATTCAAGTTATTCTTGTATAAACTTTTGAATAAATTTCAAATAACATTGCGCATGCTGTAGAACATTGGTTCGTTAGTTGAGCTTGCAAGCTATTGGTAGTGAGTACTACTATTGTGACCTGGTTCCAACTAAGCTTAGCTAAGTAATTATCTATAGCGCAAGACTGCAAATTAAACAGCAGCAGCTGCGACGATCACGACGAAAACTTATCCGTGTCACGTGGTCGACATGCTCAATTCCGGAAGTCAGCAAATTGATTTATTTCCGCAGTGAGTAAGCTGTTTATGAAAATGACAATCGGGGGTGTGAATGGTATGAACCTTCGAATCTAACCGCTGGAGAAGAAAAAAAGGAAAGTGAAAAAGAAGAGGAAAAAGGAAAGAGAAGAAAAAGGAAAGAGAAGAAGAAGAAGAAGAAGAAGAAGAAGAAGAAGAAGAAGAAGAAGAAGAAGAAGAAGAAGAAGAAGAAGAAGAAGAAGAAGAAGAAGAAGAAGAAGAAGAAGAAATTTGAGCTAAACAGGAAAAGAGATATTGGGAAATGTCGCATTAATTTCTCCTTTTCCTTTTCAACACTTCCATCCCCAACCAAGTAACAGACTGGTCTAAACACCATGTGATTATTTCGTCAGTGTCGCTTCTATTGAGCGACCCTTCCTTCTCAGTAGAATTACTGAATAGCGTGTAATAGCTTTTTAATTCATCCATCTCTTCAGTGCCTATATTTAACTGAAATTGCCACTTGATTCCCCCATTCCCCCACTCTCCTCTCTCTCTCTAATATATATATATATATATATATATATATATATATATATATATATAGAGAGAGAGAGAGAGAGAGAGAGAGAGCAAGGGGGTAATTTCAAGTGTTTTCTAGTTAACTACAGTTCAAAAAAGAGTACATACACATGTAAGAAGTACATATACAATCGATGATTGAGCCTTGAAGAATCAAATGATCAAAGAACTTTTTACGCTTTGCGTATATATATATATATATATATATATATATATATATATATATTGAGAGAGAAAGATAGATAGATACATATATTAACCTTCGCGTACTCTGCTATATGGTTATAGCAGTCGGGCACCGAGCGAGGATCTAACAACTGAAAATGGTTCGCAACACTAATTACCGATTGATCACCGTAGGCCACTCATTTCATCGCAACTACCAAGACCGTCAGTCCACTACATTGAGTGAACAGTGATACGAAAGAAAGAAGATACTCTTTGCGAGACACTAACCTTTGCCTCAGAAAATCTCTTTCTGTAATAGCTGTTCTACCGTTTGAGATACAAGAGCTTTATGGTCGGTAGAAGACAAAATCTAACCATTAAAACAATGATAGAAATACTATAATAATATTGATGTTTGAAAATGCTTAATCTGATAAAATTCAAGATATTAAAATTATTATTATTATTATCATTATTATTATTATTATCATTATTATTATTATTATTATTATTATTATTATTATTATTATTATTATTATTATTATCTTAGATGTTTAGTTACTGGCTTACTGACACATCGCCACAATAGTGGGGCAACCAATAAGATTTCGTGAGAACTCGTCACCGACGTGTCTATAAAGCACACCACATTAAAAGATAGATAAGAAACCTGTTGCTTTGTTGCTCTTTGTACATTGTCCCAGACTTTTGGCTCAAATTGAAATTGACTGTCCCATCATTATTATCAAAAATATCCTCAGCGGACGGTCAATTGAAAAGTCCTACACATTGGCCTTGGCCTCAATAATGTTATAAACTTCCGCCAGTGGAGATATACCGCCTACCTACCCCTTACTTCTAAATGGCCGACTGCCTACCAATATCAAATGCTAATAATTAGTCGAGAATTCAGCTTTGTAAACTCTTCTAGACGAGGGAAAAAATTATCGCCGGCACCCGTGGGACGGCGATTCCTTTCAGAGTCCCGCGTACAAAAATACCTATGGTGAATCAGAGCTGATTGTAATAGGGGAAGAAGAGAAGGGAGAGATGGAGAGCAAAAAGGAGTGGAAAACAAAGATCATAAAGAGGGAGAGGAAAAAGGAGAAAGTGAGATATATATATATATATATATATATATATATATATATATATATATATATATATACTCCTCTGTCTGTTTTCTCTGAGTATCTATCCTTTTCTCTCATATATATATATGTGTGTGCGTGAGAGAGGTGGGTATTCTTAAGACATAAAGGGAGCGTAACGGTTACCTGCTCAGAAAACAATTTTTGCTCAAGGCAACCAACCCCTCTCTTTTATGCAGCCTTTGGGACCCTGTTTGGCGAAAGAGAGGGTTAACTATTGCCATGAATGTACGATAGAACAACTCATTCATTAACTTCATCTTCAGCGCTGAGAAAAACTTCAAAACCCAACGTTTATTTTTCTCTTCTTTTCATGACTTAACTAGCGTAGCTTACAATCTTATCAAACAATAGAGGCCTTGTCATAGCTTACGACCCTTGTAAATACCGAATGTTAGATCTGTCGGCCGTTTCTAACCATCGAGGCCCTATCATAGCTTGCGACCTTTTCTAACCACTGAGGTCCAGTCAGAGCTTTCGACCATTTCCAACCACCGACGCCCTGCCGTGGCTTGCGACCATTTCTAACCTAAAATTGCGATTGTTCTTTCTTGCTTAACGCTCGCTCCCATTCACTGAAATATTTTTGAGTTTGCTGGTTTGAGTTGTTCGCCTACCCAACAAAAATGACTCAGTCCATAGTTTTGAGATGGTTTATCAACATTCAGTTTTGGACGATTGAGCCCCGTTATGCTGGTCGACCCATCGCATTATTTAGATATACTATCCAAGTGTAGAAAAAGGCCGTAGAATGAACTGACTGGAACGTTGTGTTGAAAAACAAACATAAGAAAGGGGTTGTATCATCCGAAAAACACTGAGAATGTTAATAACACTTCCCAAAACTATCGACTGAGTAATTTTGCTGTGCGGAAAAACAACTCAAGCCAGTGGGCAGAAAACACGTTCAATGAAAAGAGGAACGACTCGAACTAGCCTACTCCGAAGATCGTCTGAGCGAATTTTGTCAAACTGCATTCATATTACGAAAGATAGGTAAATGACCTGCGGCTCGATGAGAGGAAAGATAGTGCACAACAATAGATAGACATCTATTGTCTTTTAATTTACAATCATAATCTAATTAGATCTGCCTAGTTATTAGGGAAGTGTCATTGATGCTTTAATCAAATAGGCTTATACAGTTGACACCAAGACAATATGGGTAGTTATAAAATGAATCCGATCACCGTTGAAATTCAAGATATATTTATTCAAAAATATACAAAAGCAGGCAAATAATGTGTTGCAATTTACTGTTAGTTTGTTTCTATGACAAGTGCCGCTTTCGAACATGTTTTACACGTAATAAATAGCCCAATTCTCTCAGTAACACTTGTATTGATGTCCTCATCAGAGGCATTCCTTTTCTTCCGGAATCATTTTCAAAGTATTCATCTTGTATATCAAATACCCTACTTTGTTACTATTAGCTGCCTTAATTTACTGAAAATCACTTTCTTTATAATTTCAGAGCAATTTCACAATATTTTCTCCAAAGCATTTCTATGAATTCGTTGGTATAAATTTTACATCATCCCAACTCTGTCGGTCACAAATGTTTGCACCAATTCATCACCAATGAAAATCTCTTTCAACAGACAACGTATAGATTGATAACTAAAACTTGTTAGAAGTACTTTCTTGGAAAAAATGCCAACATTATATATATATATATATTCAAAAAGACCGCCACTGACAAGTGGACTGACATACTAGAACAAAATTTACAAGATTGAACTAGTGAATCTAAGGTCTTCATTTCAGGGGTTACTGCTATCGTTTACCCAAGAAAAACACATATACATTGTCGTATAATAGTCAGTAAAAACCTGCATGGATTCAATATTAGCATGCATGTACGTAACAATATATGAAACATGTTGACAACAGAGACATAATTTTAAAAGTCCTTTAATTGATGTTTACTGTCAATAAAACGACCCCTATAGGCAACTCGTCAAACTGGAATTGGCATTCTGTTTCGTCAGACTTCCACGAGAAAGTGACCAATTTATATCCCATTGTTGGTAAAAGACCGATACTCTTCCCTGGTTAGATTAATATCAGGATTAACTTTCTGATATTTGAACTGTTAGTGTACGAGTGTGTGCGTGCGTGTGTGCGATTTGTGCAAATGTTTTAGAAGGATTAATAAATAAATTCAAGTTTCATGATCTGCACATAGGCACCTCCCCCCATCTCTCTTTCTAGTACACACACACACACACACACACACACACACACATATATATATATATATATAATAAACACATATTTTGTGCATGCTCACTTTTCAGCGAAAAATCGTTTTTAAACTGGTTATCCAGTCTGTAGTTTTCGAAAAAGGTTCAGTATTACTTTGGGGAGGAGTTGGGTGCTTCCAAGTTAGTACTGCTCCAGATTGCCATGTAAAATTTTATTTTTGATGCACGTGTTTCTTCAACACATCGAGCTTAGTATTTTTGTAATTGTCTTGTATCTATTTCATCGATTATAAAAAAAAAAAAAGTATCAAATTATTACAAAGGTTTAACACATTTTCGTCGCGTTAATTGACTGAGATTATGACAATAGTATTAATCTGGCCTGGGGACAAACGTGAATACCGATTGTCACACGTCATCAGCGTTAAGCGTTCTTCACAAAGGAAGGAGGAAAAGGAAGGGGTGACGTGAAAGAAACGAGCAACAGACGACGAATCGCTGAGCTTAACCTCTTAGAAATAAGAAATTAATATATATCCAGCTTTCATTCAGCCGATGTTGGGATTACAAAGAGGGACTAGCGCGGATTACAGATAGTATATTCATAACTCCTGCGGAAGTATATGAATATGCGCTTGTTTGTGATAGAGTATATGAGTTCCGAGTTTTGCGCATGCGTAGATTCAAAAGGCGGAAACGATACGCTTAATTTATGAAATCGTATACACATGATTCATATCAGCCAAAAAGTAAGTAATCTCTTTTAGGCTTGGGAAAAAAAATTGTCACTTTTCATCCCAACGGTTTCACATATATGAGCTGTTAAATCTTCTCAAGTACGCCGGTCCTTACACGTCACCCGATAACTATTTTCCACAGATTATGGTATCATTAAATGTATTGGTATTAGTAATTACAAGAAAAATTGTGAGCATAGGGTGTCCGCTGGGAGGGGGAGGGATAAAAAATGGGACCTAATTCTACCCCATCCCAGAATCAGGTCTTCTCACTGGATTACGTGATTTGGAATTTGAAACCTTATGGAGGTCGGGGATCGAAGGGACACTGTTCACACTGACTGCATGAGATAAGTCGCACCTCAAACACTCCCTAGACCCTTACCTGATAACCGACTTTCAGTTAATATCTCTGAGCTTGACTTTTGACACACCTCAGACACTAGAGATTAACCCCATTGAGTGCATCCTGATGAGACAGCGCTTTCGAACTAGTCATTATATTCATTCCATCCGGCTACGAATGCCCAGAAACAATCTGTAGTAAAAAGGACTGTGATTTGGACAAATGTTCACTTGCTTTTTTCTCTCTCAGCCAACATGACATGTCAGAGATGAGACGTTTTCGTAGCACCCCCTATACTTCTAGTTAGGAATTAAATACGAAACTCTTCTTTTAGCTAGACATCAAAAACGTCACTTTCTCGACCCCTACAAAGGCCCTGGACGCACATGGTCCGATGCTCATGGGCACCGGCACCCCTAGCTGGTTACGCCTTTGGCTCCAGTACACTTGTTGCAGGCTATTCTTTCTTTTTCTTTCCTTCTCCTTAAGATCGTTATCATTTCGCCGACTGCCCAGCCGATCCGATCTTGATCAATTTTCCACCGTGACCTATCTCTGTACTACACCGATGTCGAAGCATCACACATACGCACCGCTACACAGTTACACAACGTGCTTTGAACGCGTATACACCGTCCACTCTCGCGAATAAAATGGCAATGAGTCTTATTATCCGATAGTTACGATAATCTTCCCTATTTTCCTCTACTTCAGGAAACGTGCATGTATAAAACTTTATGTTCTCTATCTTTCATGGTCTGTCCGTCGAGTGTCCATCAGCGTTAGAAAATAGCCCCTAAGTCACACACACAACGTGGCAGTCCGGCTCGCACATTGAACCTAGCTTCCACGTATTCTCCGGTACAACCCAAGCAACGGATTCACAAGCAGTTCAGACAACTCTGTTTCAACTCTAATGTCTGTTCTATCAACGACAGAAAAGCTCCCACCTTTCACTATCTCTTCTTTTCTCATCTCTTTACACGATCGATCAGATTTATGTGATTCTTAAATGTACTTCATTTTCATTCGTCATTTGTCATTAATGTCCTTGTATTAAATGTACACATTATTTGTCCATCCAAATATTTTTATGTGTTCTTTTCATTTTGTTTCATCTCTGCATCAAAGTTCATACTTGGCACGCATTCTCTTCGTACATCTTCCTTTCTCCTTCCACATCTCCCGTGACGTCGCCGCCAACATCGAACCACAAGGAGACAAATTCCCCTGTCTAACAACATCCATCACGCTCTTCATTTCCCAACTAAAACAAGTTACCTATATTTTATATTTCATCAAGATATCTGGCGATAGGACACCGGGAGAGGTGGATCTGTGTATCCCACAAAGTGATTAGTGTAATGTGAACTCAACAACCTCATTCGGAATTCGAATTGGGTTTGCTGATTCCATTTTCCTTGCCGATAACTATCGAGCCACTGCGCACCTCTATACGTCCCCTAGCTATTATAGACAGGACAAGTCGTTTATTATAATCGCGAATTATGTTAACAAACAGTTATTGTTATCAAAATCAATCGATCTCCCAAACCATCCAAAGCGAATTAAAAGTTCATATCTATTTCAATTATTTTTTCATAATGTTAAATTATGTATAATACAATCAAATTCATGACAATAAATGTATATTTAGAACAATTTTTTGTCCAGTTTTTTTTTTCCTTAATGTTATTAGCCGATTATTGTTATCTAGATCAGCCTCGAAATTGGTAGGTTGTGTTGTCTGATCGAGCTTTTCTATATATGAATTCAGATAATTCTGAATGTTTTGTTTAGTTTAATTAGATTTCTCGAGAGCCGCCGATTCAAACTCGAGACCATCTTGTGTGCTGACTAATATGTCTGGTGAATGTCAACTCCGCACAATAGTTAGTTGTCAAGTAACCTGGATGTACGCGCACACGCACACGCTCATGCAAGCAAGCGCACATACACATACACACACATATCTACACTTCTTCAATTGTAGTTAGATCAATACTGTGGTTTATATCTAATATCATAGGAAGGAAGAAGGTACAAACATAAGAGAGAAAGATAGAAAGCCAAAATAGTGGGAATAGTGTACAGAAGAAAAGAAGGGAAGTAAGGAAGCCATACAGAGAATGATCAGAGTACAACAGAAAAAAAGGATGTAAAGAAAGGAAGAAATAGAGCCATAGGAGAAGGAGAAAAGGAATATAAATAGAAGAAAGAAAAAGAAAGAGAAAAGAAAAAAAAGGAAATGGTCGAAAGAGAAGGAATAGAGAGCAGAAGTAAGAAAGAGTGAGTAAATAAAAGAAAAAGAGAGACCCAAAGAAAACGAAAATTGAAAAAGATAAAGAAAAAAGAAATAAACGCATCAAAATATGAACTTATCAAAACAAAATTGGGTGTGAAGGAGAGAGAAAGAGAGAGAGAGGGGGGTATAGATGCGAAGGGGGAAAAGAGAGAAGGTATGCTAAAAAAAAGACGGTAAAGAGTACACAAAACAGAAAAGACAGGCTTTGAGCTGCTTTGTTGGAGAAGGATTTTGTCATTGGTTTCAGACCCAAAAACGCAACGCTTCATTAATTAAGCATAACGAACGGTTATCATGGTTGAATCGCATGCACAGAATAGAATATTCACTTTACAGCTAGTAGAATCGACACTGACATAACAAGTCTTCCATTGCTGTACAACTCTGCTATGATCAGTCTCGTTTTACTTTCACAGCTACGAATACGACTGCTATTACTTTTCTAACGTCTAAGGTTACTAAGAAAACTATGGTAATTGATTTCTATTCAGCTGCTTTAGTGTTTGAGATCTAGCATCCGTTTCTACAAATAAAATTAATGAAATTAAATGGATACAAATCATCCACCTCAATTTAGTATTAAAATCATTATTGTATTCCTTCATACGTGTCGAGTTTTCGCACGTTGGGTCTAGTAGATTTCACTGCAGATCGAGTGACAGCAAAACCTGCCAATACTCTAGCATTCAATTAACTAATCTAGATTATTCCAGCAATGCTGTGGTTGGGACCGTTTCGATTTTTCCATGAATTTCAAATTTTCCTAATTCCTCAGCAGGAGTTCTCGAGATTGCTCCAATTTTTTCGGAAGGTAATTCTGCAAAGTGTCAGTATTTTTCCAGCTTTTCATTACTGGGCTCTGCTCAAACAACTACATTAACTTATCTAATTTTCTCCTTCCGAAGAGTTTTCCAGGCAGTTGAAATCTTGTTTGCGTTAACACGACGTTTCGGTCGATCCATTCTATAGCCTTCACCGGGTGTATTATCCAAATATGATGATGGTGAACAGATTTTCTCTCCCCAATGTTAGCAACGCTTATTATGTGGAATTCGGGTGTTTTTCTTTCCTTTCATAGTTAGGCCTGGGAGGAGTTCAATCGTCCTAGAACTCTTTTACTGACCATTTGCAAAACTAAAAACGTTCATTTTCTTTATCATTACCGTTTGCACAATTCCTAATGGACCAATGTCTTTACCTAATCGTGTCTATTCCTTTATTACTCCTGTGCCAATATCTTGCGACCGAATCACGTTGGATAGATCGATTCTCGTTCGATCATCTTGCGAGCAACGTGGGTGACCGCTTGAAAATACTAAGTGCCGTAAGTGAGAATCAAGAAGTGGGGGACGCCACATCGGATGCCTATCATCATATATCGCAAGCCAAGAAAAGAAAAACGTGATATGAGAAACTGAGACAGGGACGGTTGACACCATAGCCAGCGTAAGGTCACAGAGTGAGTAAGTACGCCTGTGCTAATTCGCTACATTCACTTAACGTCAGTCTCTCTACAGAAAACATTTGTTTGTTCTTACTCTGACAAAAAGCCACAATTGGGCAGGGCACCTTGTAAGGGTCGAACTCACTACAATAGTAAATATATGTTAGACATATAGTCGCTAAGCATTACATCATGAATAGTAACCAAGAAAGATATTTACTCAGTTTAGCTTCATCTATCACAATGATTCTCAAACGTGGGGCACTTGGCTCCCAGGGGAGGAATTTCTCATGGTAAGGAATCAGCAAAGGAGGGACTTGAGGAGCAATTTCAGTCAGGAGGGAACGTATAATCAAAGGTATAATGCTGAAAAAATCACTAGATGACACTTCAAAATGGGCATTGGGATATAGAGGAATGTAACCCGGGCCTGTGAGAATCATTGGTCCTGGAGAAGTCAATAAGTAGGTTGGGGTGGCACCTAATGAGTATTTAACACCCTTCAGAAGTCGTTTTCTGAGAGACTAGCTTGCAATCTATTACACATTATTGGGGGGGGGGGCAAAAGCATGATTTTGCAGCCTTCAGACTGAGGTCTTTTTGTTTCCACGGCTTTTATTGTACGGTCATGGCTTTACGATGATGGTTAGTTAAATCTCAAAAATATAAAAATTTTGCTGTATAATACTAACACGAGCAGCTCGTCTAGAAAATTGGCTCAGAAATTGTACCAGTTGTAAATGTATTTTGTTAAAGAAAAACGGAAACTCAATAAATACCGTAAAAGATTTAAAAGAGGGGTGATCAATGAATAAATTACTTCTCGCATCCTTTGTTGGGCAGTGATCAATCACTAAAACGTCTGAAATTTCTAAAAAAAAAAGCGTCAATGCTATCGGATACGAACATAAGGACCCATTTAACTCAAATTGCATATTGAACTCAGAACAAAAAAAAGATTCAAAGTGAAATTAGAAATACGTTTTTTTTCTAACACAATGAGTAAATGCTAGAACTTGGAGCCACTCTTGCTTCATTGGTGCGGTCTGTACGCATGATACGTACATACATAGTCAGTCAGGCCAACTAAAAGCTAGCGGGGGGACTTGGAAGATTAGGCCATAAGGTCTCACAAAACTCGAAAGCATATATATCGTTTAAATATTTTGAAGCTCTAAGCTCTTGCTTATTTAGCTCATACTTAATTTTGGCACTGCAGTGAGCGTAACATAGTCTGGCGTAAAGTCACTAGTGCAGACTAGGAACGATCGTAATCACTACCGTCTACGGGACTAGCTTGCTAACCATTGTTCTACGGCGAGAGACCAAAATTCAACGTCAAGTTTAGCTCAAAATGGTAGAGCGCATCAAGTATAGGGTACCAAGTAAGTATTGATCTTACTATTGAAATAATGGTCCGCAAGACTAGCTTGCTGACTATTGCTCCACGACCAGATGCATAAATCAAATACTCAACTGAGCTTTTTCGGGCACAAGCTCTTACTGAAACGAACTCAGGGCCATATGTCTTGGGCATCATGTGGAGGTCGTATTCGCTACACGAGTAATGGCCTGCGAAAAAAGTTTTACTAAATTTAGCCAAGTTTGACGCAAGTCTTGGAGTGTGGAGCCCTCATTGATGATCGAAATCTACAATAGTAATGTTCAAAGAATGTTTCGGACGACTGAACCCCTTGTTAATGTTGTAAACAACGATCAATCCATTCTACGTCCTTCTTCAAGCGTACTATCTGAATGCGAAGGTGATGAACAATGTTTATTGTCCAATGGTAGCAACGTCTAAACCTTAGGATTCGAGTGTTTTCCTTTCCATGTTAGGCTTTGTTTTTCATACCTTGCCCTGTTGAGAAGCGGAAACAAAATCAAGTTGAAATCCGTACTATTAGTGATAGTTTGCAATCCTGGCTTTTTAACTTCATTCCAAGTTACTTGCTCTAACTTAGTTCAATTTGACACAAGACCACGTTAGGAGAAAGAACATACTACATTCCTGATGGTCTACGAGATTAGCCTGTTAACCAATGCTCCAAAGCGATGCAGTAAAAAAAAAACTGATTTAAATAGACGTAATAGTTATTTTCACTTGGGGATATTATAAATAGTTATAATTACGCATTTATAAAGCGATTTCCGTTTCCTACAAATCTACATACTGAAAAAGATGGATTGTCTGTCCCTTCTGGGTAAGACCATCTGTCAATCATCTGTCATATGTTAAACATAGGAGGGCGGAAATGGAGGTACGCAGAGAAATAGAGAGAGGAAGGGAGGATGAGAAAGAGAGTGTGGGTGTCATATGTGAAGAGTAACAGGGTGGAAAATGTGATAAGAGAGAAAGGAGACACATACGCGCACACCCTTTTCTCTCTCTCTCTCTCTCACACACACACACACACACATATTTATACATATATATGTATATAGAGAGAGAGGTGTGGAAGAGAAATAGATAAATAGACAGATAGATAGATGGACAGGGGTAGATAGATGGAATAAGAGTACCCACAAGTCTTGAGTACCTACGCATGACTCAATGTCGGAGAATGGGTCGTCCAAAAATTACCTGGTTCTCTCAGCTATTGACACATCAGACGGTTCTCTTGACCCTGTCCTTCTTAGTACAATGGAAGGGTCCTGCTTGGAGAACAAGTTTCCGGTTATTATTATTTTGATTCCAGTACTTTCAATATATCCTCCCGTTTTTCGTTCTTTCCTTCCTTCACCCCTTCCTACCTATCTATTATATATGCAGTTCAATATCTATCTATTTGCAAGTGTGTATGTGTGCTTGCATGTGTGTGTGTGTTCGGATGTGAGAGTGCGTGTGTGTTTGTGTGATAAAAGGAATAGAGGAAGGGGGATAGGTTCCAGTAAGACTTCCCCACCCCCTCTCTATCATCTACTTGGCACGACAGTGGTTGGACAGATTCTTATCCGGTGTAGGTGTCTCTTTCTGGACTGCCTATTCCCAAATATCTTGAGACATACATAAATCACTTTCTCATCGACTGCCTGTTATCTTGAGACGATAAAGGAGAAAACTCCACATTTTTTTAACTGCAAGGTAAGTCGACAGTTTGAAGAATGGGGGTAATTGATGCTAAGACCAGATGTGAATCAGTCAACAGCGTCTGTAAGGAATCAAGTGACTCGAATAGAGAGTAGTCAAAGAGAGATAGATAGCATCCATAACAAGTTTTTATCTTAATTAAAAAGGGGATAAGAGAGAGAAAGAAAAATAAATTATTTCTTTTTAAAAAATTAGTTTTCGAAAATTTCTTCATCTTGTTATTAGATGATGTATAATCGATCATAACTATTCAAAACTTGTATGACTAATTTTTACCGCCATCTTAATTTATTAGCTGCTTTTTATCGCAATTTTTCACAAGACCAATTACCCTCCGAGACTGTGCGTTTGATCAGAAAATGAAGAATAAGTGTTAGTTGGGATTCGAACCCACACCTTAAATGGGAAGCACCTTTTACGCCAGCCTGCTCTAAAAATTGAACTACCAACCCATTTTACTGACAACCTCTTTAAAACAAGGAGTAGTCAGACATAAGATCTTCATAACAGAGAACACAGTGGGAATCAAACATTAACAAATTAGCCTGGAGGATTGGTTTGTAGACCAACGCTCTGCTGCCTGAGTAGAAAACTCTTATTTGGGTCTATTTTCTTTCTGTTAAAAGTTCATGTTGGTATTTATTAAGCCTATCCTATCCTGGTACTAAGCTACAATAGTGGATCACTTGTTGGGAATAGAACTTGAGTCCACTATGAATAGAAATTAACGGAGAAATGAGTAGATGAGTCATTTAATTCTCAATAACTACAACTCCCCAATAACTACCTTACCTGTCCAGACAGAAGCGATGAATAACTTTTAGTCCTGTTGTCAGCCTTGACAGAGCCCAATGAGATAAGGATTACGTGCATAAAGCATAAATGAACGATCTTCATGATTGGTGTCTGAAAACTAAACCAGAAAATGTTTTTCTGTGTCGTAACATTATATTAAAAACCCATTCCTGATATGGGTCACTAGCTGTAATAATTTCATTGTTAATATAACTCTCTCACTCTCCTCTCGCTCTCTCTCTCTCACTCCTTTCCTCCCTTCTCTCTCTGAGTTTAAACGAAATTAAACACTGAGGTAATTAATTTGTTAATTGAAATAGTTTTCTTTTGCGTAAAGAGCCAGTTTAATAACAAAAGCGGTAATTGCATTTATAGTCTTCTTTTTCTTGCGTAAAGTTGGCTTAAAAAAAACGCTCGGCCTTCGCTTACTCATTCATTTAAATTTCAATTGAATACAAGCCAATGAACTCCCAGGTCAAGCCGACCGTCAGAGCAAGTCCCGTCACCTTAGTGCATTGTAAAGACTCGCAGAGAGAAGGAAAGGAGGTCAATAATCAAACGTGTATATTTTTTTGAATCTACGCTAAGAACAAGTCAGCTCTAATTTCTTTTCATCGTTTTGACTGGTTAGTAATGCCTGGGTGATTAACTGAAAAATACGAAGCATTAGTATCTGCCTGCATTTCTCTATGGTAAAGTAGAGGACTTGAAGAAGAGAGGCTGTAATATAAAACAACGCTCAGTGGCCGTGTTGGCCACATTTCGTTTTCACTTTGAAAGCCTCTAGAAACAAATATTTGCGAAGGGTTGCTGAAAAGTTCTCGGCCAGACTAAGAAGGGTATGACCTGGATTCAGAAATAAGCGCAAGGATCCAGCAAATTGGCACTTTACAATATAAAAAAACGCTCTTTTCGGCTACAGCGACAAAATAACGCTCAGATGTTGGGAAGAGGGTTCGACCGACATCTGACGTCGTCTCCTAGGCCGACGACGACTTTTCGACATGCCTTCCTCGAGCATTAACATTTGATTTGTATCTTCATCGTTCAGCTAATTACGGTGTGTGTGTGGTTGTGCCTAAGAGGTGTAACAATGAATCCTGATAAATCATCTTTTGAAACAAATATCGTTATCATATGTTTTTTATACAATTTTATATATTTTTAAAAAATTTCCATTCTCGTGTATTTGCAGATTTAAAGCTGGACATCTTCCAAGGATGAAAGCAATTTACATTACAAAACTGCCAAGTCGTGTAACTTCTCTGAAAATTCCACACACAGATGTAAAAATGAGGAATTTCAACGACATTATTATATGAATATTCATTTATGCAACTGTAAATAAAAAGAAATATACATTTTTGGCATTTCCTTCACACGACATATTCACACGAATACGCAACACACACACACAGGTGCACACACACACACACACACACACACAAGTGCACACACACACACACACAAGTGCACACACACACACTGGCACTTTGAAGAGGAGAAACCCTTCACTACGGAAAAATTTAATTATACATATGACATTAAAAAAGTAAGAAAATATGCATTATATACTTTCGACATTTTGTTAGAAAAAATGCGCAAAAAGGGAGGGAGAAGCATATTATCTTTAGCATTTAATTTAAGGAGCAAGCAGTTGAGATAACACACACACACACACACACACACACACACACACACACACACACACACACACATATATATATTATGTGTGTGTGTGTGTGTGTGTGTGTGTGTTTCCTATGGCATCAACGAGACAGTGATAAATCGAGAGAATAAAAACGGGATACATCGGACAAATAACCTGAGATGATGAGAGTAAAT
Organism: Thysanoteuthis rhombus; assembly: GCA_963457665.1. Lineage (NCBI taxonomy): Eukaryota > Metazoa > Mollusca > Cephalopoda > Oegopsida > Thysanoteuthidae > Thysanoteuthis > Thysanoteuthis major. The sequence continues at coordinate 24,558,442 of OY735229.1, read as the reverse complement.
AAAGAAAAATCCCCTTTCATTTTCATTACATCAAACCTACCAAGTGTTTCAAACATTCCGTTAAGCTTTTTGCATTCAGGCTTTTTGTCCATTTCCCTTTGTAGCAGTTATTGAAAGCGTTCATGATATCTTGTCCAATTTTTGGCGATTGCATTTTGCAAATGGGAATCCCACACATTTCATTCATCTTGACCATTGCATCTCAGTCTTCAAACCCTTTCATTTTCAGTCTTCGAAACCTTAGTCTTTCAATCGTTGAATCTCATTTTTATTTACCCTTGCTAGGTTGGCAAACTTTCGGCAGGGTAAGCTCAACCTTCAAGAAAAAGAAAATCCTGCTAATGCTAAAAACAAGTTTATACAACCAATGCATCCTCATGGATGGAAACATGGAATCTGACCACTGACTTTCAAACTGAGAACCATGCAACGTAGACAAGAGAGAATCATGGAGAGATTACAAGATAACACAGTATATTAGAGGAAAAACAGTTTGAGGTATCATAAAATCCATAAGTAAACTTGAATGGCAATGGGATGGTTATGTTGCAGGTATGTTAGACAAGCGCTGGAAATACTATTCACAACATGGATCTCCAAAGATTACATGCGAAACTGGGGCCGACAAAATATAAGATAGCAGGTCGAACTAGATAAGCCCAGAAAATACTGACTCCGTGACGCCCACGTTAGAGAGATCTGGCATATTTACGGTAAGGTTTATATCTAACGACGGACGTTAGAAGACAATTGTTGATGTTGATTGGGGATTTTTGTACCTAAGTTTTGCATCTCAGACCATTGCATGACGTTCATCGCAGATAGAAATTTTGCTGTAGTAATTCTAACAGACATGTTTTCTGAGATAAATTGACTGGGTAAGTCAGTCGGGTTATTAGATTTTGAACTGCATCTCATTCAACTTCACAAGTTCAATCTCAACGTCACAGGGGACAAGGTTCTGTTGATATCTTCTTTCAAGAAATAAAGACACATATGAAGGCCAGGAGTCTCCAAAAATGGTTATTATCGACCTACGCATATATACACAAGATCTTAGGGATTGAAAATTATTAAATTGGAGGTCGGTTGAACTTTTGGAACTAGAAGCAAGACCTGTATCATCGAAATATTAGATACGTGGATATTCATTTAAACTTTATGCAAAGCTCTTCAATACTGTTCGAAGAACACCGATAATTATCAGTGCAATTATTCCCTTCGTATATCACTTTTTCAGTTCTCAGGAAAGGTCTTGATGTTTCAACTTTCAGCATCACCCCATGATCTGCTAAAACCAAGATATCCACTAGCAAATATTCCTTCCTTTGTTTCCAGTGACAAACTGGTTCCCCTGGCCTGAATTAGATGATCCATTTGAATTCTCATGTCCTTTTTTGTTCTCTATGACAGCTTTCAATTAGAGCGTATATCATCTTTCTGCATCTCAAATCCAAGTCGTTTGCACAATTCTTGATGGGTCACTGCTCTTACCCAGCCACGTCTATATTTGTAAGACGGTCTTTTGTCAAGCTACTCCTATTTTGATTAACACTTCTGTATTTTCTTAGCAAAAGAATTTGGAAGAACTTGTTGAAGGGTCAAGGGTTCCATTTAGGGGGTCGACAGCAAAGAGAGAAGAAATGTAGGAACGCGAATGTAAGCGAAATCATAGATACTTTCCAAAAGATTAATTGCCATTGTTTAACGCTTGACTTTCAAGGGAGAAGAAATAACAGTCGACCGTTGCATCAGAAGGGAACTTCGTGGAGGAAAAGAGGAATTTTAGTTCGTTGCTTAGCAGCATAGGAGGTTAAACACTTCTCTCTCTTTCGATCTTTCTTTCGCTCTCTCTCTCTCTCTCCCTCTCTCTCTCACTCTCTCATTGTAGAATAACATTGACTTGTTTGCATATTCGTTTCAAGTTACTTTGTGTATGTCACCATTAGGCTGTCAGATTGCGGAAGTCTGGTAAAGATATGCGTGAATACTGAAGGGAATAGACAAACGAGGCTCAGATTTTTCTTTTGTATATCTTCTTTCTTCCTTCTTCTTCTTCTTCTTCTTCTTCTTCTTTTTCTCCTTCTTCTCATAATGGCTTCCTTATCTTTTTTCCCTCCTCTTCTTGAAACTCTTTCTCACTTCCCCATCAGATTTTAAACGTTTCTCTCTTATCCTTTCTCACAAAAATCGACGACCATCTCTCTTCCCTTGCGTAATTTTTCTTTCTCCCTCACAAGAGAGTTCTGCTTTCCTTAACAATGGAGCCCTAAGCAAGGAGGCCGTGTCAATAGAAATGCACTCTATTAATAACTAACCATCATTGTTTAGGGAGCCCAACAGACGATGTTGGGATTTTTGAAACTGTTGCTGTTGCTTTGTTGCCTTTTCTTTTCCCTTGATCGTCTCTTTCTGTTTTTTTTTCTTTTTTTCTTTTTTGAAAAACTTTTGTTCTTGTCTTGAAAGAAATGAAGTCGAGAGAAGGAAGGCCATAATTACAGAATGTGGCGATATATAAATAAAGGGAAAGAATGGAAAATTCATAGCAAGTGATAAAATACGGGGAAAAATGAATGGAAGTCAACAGGGTGAGTGAGAAGAAGATTTGAAGACTGAAAAAGAGTGAAGAAGAGAGGACTTGAAACGAAGAAAGAAAGAAGGAAAGAAAGAAGGAAAGCAACAGGGAGATTGAGCATATTTTTTCAATTGGTAGGCCAATTGAAATAGGAAGAAGAATGTCAAAAGAGACAAACATAGACGAAAAAGATAGAAAGAATAAATGAATGAAAGACAAAAGAAAAGGAGAAGGAATATGAGGAGAATGTAAGAGAAAGAGAAAAATAACTTTTGCGTGATGGAAATAAGAAACAGCAATGAAGATTAAAGTAAAGCGAAGGTTGAAGAAAGAAAGGAAAGAAGAAAGAATACTAAAAAAGAAAGTAAGAATAATGAAAAATACAGAAGAAAATAGATTAATAAAAAGAGAATACAGAAGGAAAATACGATTAATTAAGATGAATAAAAAGAGTATAGGATTAATAATAGAGAAAAATAGCGAAGAAGGAAAGAAAAATAGAAAGGAAAGGATGAATGAAGAATGAATGAATGAAGGGTTGTTAAATGAAGTTATAAAACAGACGATTCAAAAACGAGGTAAAAGCGTATACAGAATGAATGAGCATGAAAACAAAACAAAATGAAATACTATAAAAACTTGTCGAGAAACAAAGGTTGGATTGTACCATTGGGGTAGAGCTACCCTAAAACGATAAGGGTAGTCGTAGACAGCACTAGTGAAGAAAGAGAACATGATGGGGTGGGCATGCTGAGAAAAAGAACACGTAGGGGTGGTTATGCTTGCCACGTCATCTTGTGGTTGAAACCTTAGTGAGCAGTGTTTTGTTTCGAGTTTCTGAATTCTATTCCTGACTTTTGCTCTATTTTTGTCCCCGTGTCAGGCGCCCATCTCCTTACTGTGAGATTGGAATAATGCATCAGCATATGAATAAGTGTGAATCGGTAAACAGTGGGGATAAAAGTTCATTGAACTAAAATGAGACTGAAGAGATAGATATATATATAGAGAGAGGGGGTCGCCGTGTACACACCCTCGAAGATAGATTAATCTGTCCTTAGCCTGACGCGTACTATTCGCTAAATTTTGATTTGAAATTCACGCTGAATAATGTTAGATATATGTGATCAATATTAATCACTGGATCAAGTGCATTGACAAAGAAGGAGATAGTATCTATTCACATCCCTACGTAGCCCCCAATATTACACAAGATCACGTTCAACGAGACGTCAATATCCGTACATGTGTGAAGGAAGGAGATTAGGCTGAGAAAGATATTGGCTGTGTAAAATATTTTGCCTTTTGACTACGACGGTTAGGCATGGCCAAACCACTCTCTCATAACTACTCTACTGTCCAAGGAAAGGGACAGTCATAATTTCTATAATTTGTTCGATGGGGTTTATATCCTTGACCTAAATAGGCAACTCGGATCTATGTTACCCGGTCACATAGTCACAACTCATCAGTCCTAAACCAAGTGAAAGACTACGCCTCTGGGGAATCGGAGCTTAAACAAAAATAAAATGGGTCCACCTCGCACGTACGCCGTAGCAATCAACGCTGGAATTCTCAGCTTACATTCTTTTAGGGTATGATTATTTCCCGTTCGCTGCGATCCCTAAAATGGTCACTGGCCTGTTAGAAGCTCATATATAACGTTGCCCTTCTCTTTTTTTCTTTTCAACACTTCTATGAATACCAAATGGTTTTCGTTAAGACTAAATTTAAAAAGGTTAAAATCATTCATAAAAAGGAGAGAGAGAGAGAGAGAGAGAGAGAGAGAGAGAGAGAGAGAGAGAGAGAGAGAGAAGTTGACAAAATAGAGGAACAATTCTTCCTTTATTACGTCACATTACATCACAATACGTGATATGTTCAATTTTCGAAATATATTCTCGAAAAAGATATCTATGGCGTATGATAAAGTGTTCACAATTGAAGAAGCTAAAACATTTTCGAACATTTCATACTGTAAGCGTAGCGTTATAACTTATAATTTGTTGAGGACACAAATAGAAACATACTTGGATACTAACGAAAAGTAGCAAGACTCGAGAAAATCAGTCGGTGTCTTTTTCCAGAGAGTTCGCTTTTTAATCTAACAGCTTTACTTTCTTCTTGTTTTGAATCAATTGGAAACAAACAGATTCATTGCAGAAACCAATATGCTATCAAGAATTGTGTAAATAAGGTCGCAGGTTTAGGTCTGTTCTTTTTCTTGTTTTAATTTCGATACTGACGGATTGTAAGACACAGTTAATTAACCGTTCAACATAAATGGAGAACATCCTTCCCCGTTACAGACCAAAAAGTAGAGAGAGAGAGAGAGAGAGAGAGAGAGAGAGAGAGAGAGAGAGAGAGAGAGAGAGAGAGAGAGAGAGAGAGAGACTTTGTTGATATCTATGTTGTTTGGATACTGCTTTGTCGTGTTATCCGAAAGTTTGGGGAATATAAGCGGCGTGTGCGACTTCTGCAGTTAGGCCTCGTGGGCAGTTATCTTCGTGAGCCAGTTTCCAATCTTTTTCATGGTCAGATTTCCAGATTTTTCTATTAACATCTTGTATCTATCCATATAATATCTTTTCATACGTATGTATGTATGTATGTATGTATGTATGTATGTATGTGTTTCTTTCTTTTTGCTCGTTGAAAGCAGATAGATGTGGGGAGATAATTGTAAGTTTGCCAGAGTCGCCAGCAAGTCTAGGTGAAGATCAGCCTCTTCTGCGATGATTTGCAATGTAAGCAGGGTTTCCCCACTTAAAATCATCGGCGCTACACTTTGAATCCTTGAATATACTAGCTGCTACCAGATTCGACCTGTCAGCCGTCACAATTCATCTGCCAATATACGTCTACTGATACTTGAACTGAATCGAACAAACTAGCTGAAAACCCCGCCGTAATTAGAGATCAACTGTCATTTCAGGTGCATCATAATTCTATTGCACTTACTACAACGGATATTTAGAAGATGTAGATAAACGGAATCAGACCTTTAGATATTTTAGATGGATTGATATTCATGGAAATCAGAATTATAGTCGCAGAGGATGCACATAAGCAGAACCCATATCATTATTATTTTCATTATTATGATTGTTAATGTTGTCAAAGAGAATATTATTCATTGGACTAAAATTCTAAGCAGAAAAAATAAGTGATTATGCAAGCATCAAAATTATCGGCAGCAGTTTTGGTCATGTCCTTATATTACCATTAGCGAGAGGGTGCTTGCTTGATTGTATATCGGGAGTGTTTGCTAGTTGACTGCATGCATAGAGCGGACGAACAGATGTTTCAAGTTGAATTGTAGGCTATTGTTGTGATTAATACAGATATAGATCGTTCATGAACGAGAACAACTTTGACTAAAAGTTACATATGATACCCAAACGAGACCTGTGTACAAATGATTACTTTGTGCCAGGTGTTACATGTGCGGTAACATTACAAGTCAGTGTACAAAAAGAACCTCATGACAATGTCATGTTTGAATTGGCTATGAATTAATCACATGTAAAGGTCACACCAATGGGACTAGAGGGCTAAAAATCCAAAGAATTACTCCTTAGTATGTCCAGAAGAAAAGCTTGTTTTTGTTTTTGCTTTTTTAATGGTTTTTAGTGGGGGTTCTATTTTCAATTAAAGTTTATGCTTAATTGATCCCTTTTTTGTGTCCAACAGCATTCACGCTTGCTCTTATTTTCTTTTGAATTTGGACTTTTTTAGTGATCACTAACAAAAGGCTAGAGAAGTAACTATTTCTTGATCACCCCTTTTGGCAATTTTATAATTGACTATCCACAACACAACATGCTGCCAAAACACGTTGCTCATGTGATGGTTCCTACTGAGTGACTACCACACTCGTCTGTCTGACAAACTTTTTCTATCTTAATACTTACATCATGTGAGTACTGCAAATTTCATGATGGAATAACTAGCTAAAAGGACACGACGCATATGTATCCTTTCAACTTCAAGACGTACATGAGATAACGCATGTTGATAAGACGTTGAAAATAGGACCTCTTAACTCCAAGTGCACACTCCTGCTCTAATCTGAATTGTAAGACGAGTTCACCTTTAGGCGTGGCACTTCGAGTTATGAGGTCACCACACTTTGAATAAGTCTTCAATGGCTTTACAATATAAGGTCATCAAGGTCACCCAAAGCTGAATCGATCAAGAAGTTTACATGCAACCAAAATTACACTACTTCTCTCTTTCCACTCTTATCATCATCAGTCGTTTGTTTTCATCTAGTGTTTTAGTGAACGGGTTGATGATTTTTGTAAAAAGTTTATAGATGCAGTTGGGAAATTCTGTGGAAGGTAGCTATAGCGACCGAGGCCTTAATCTAAAATCTCAAGACAGAGAATTTTGTTGTCTCCAGTGGGACAGCTCCAAAGCAGTTAAAAAAGCTAAATGATAAAAGCTCTTCTGGCAGCGTGTTAGTCAGAGCATCTGTCCCCAAAATGATTCAAAAAGCTCCTCATGGATTCCAATTAAAATTTGTAGAAGGATGGATGGGCTATTGACTTTTAAAAAATTATGACATTTTGTCGCAAATTCAGGATTTTTTCAGTTATTTGCCCTGCATCGTAGCTAGATAGGAAATGATTTTCATCCGAATTTTAGAGACAGTGGTATTGACAGAGATATGCACTCTCTGGGTGCTTTCTAATCATTACTTTTTAAAAAGTGTTTTCCCTACTTTATCATTGCTTTTGATCACAACGTTCCAAGACGACATGACTCCCTCGACCGTTAAAGTAACGTAGAGTAGAAAGAGAGAAGTAACTTTTAGATGAGGCTTGAACGCATACCTCATATCCCAGGAGCTCATCTTTCACGGACGACGCGTTAACTAGTTTGACCACACAGTCCAATGACTAAACAGGCTAAAATCTACAGTCATAATGCCACCTTTAAAACGAATATTCACATCAAATCATTTCTCTTCGGGATTTGACAATAACCATTTTTATTTTTTGACTAAAATTTTTTCATATCAATTTCAGTTGCTTTCCACCACAACGACTTTCCGTCATTCTATGGCCATCACCAATGCTCCTCTTAAAGCTCGATTGGAAAGAGCTATTACAAGAAAGTATAAGGAAACGGTATTGTGTGAATATTTATGATATAGAGCTGGCAATATGACTGTAGATTTGTGTCTGTTAAACGATCCAATGTAAACCGAACCCATTATTATAGGTTATGTTGATAGCTTGTTGACCATTACTCCCTTGCAAGTCACTCACCTAGCTGTCTATTGTATTTTCACCTGTTGTCAGATCAACCAACTGAAGTTTGAAGAATTCATCCATCTTATTTTGGAGTGCAGAAAAGTGTCGTCGGCATAATAGGTGGTAAAATGTAAATGATTAGATTCCAGTCGATTGGTTATAACAGCGACTTGTATGTCACCCTAGTGCAGCAGCTAGCAAGCTGATCCAGCAGACATTTACTATTTTGTAGTGAGTTCGTATTGGGTGCCCCACACTTGTAACCTTGTACCAAACTGAGTAATGAAAATACCTTTAGGAATGGGTTTATTTGTAAAAATGAGGTCAACAAACTTATTTTAATTTTCATAAATTATTCATTTTTTCAATAAGGTTCATTATTAGCATTTATCGGCTTGTCTATACCAGTCGATAAATGCAACTAATAGTTGAAGTTATCCACACAAAACTAAATAAAATAAACAAACACACTAATAAGCAACTTGTCTGACCGTTTTTGTTTTTTCTTTTCTTAAATAACAAGGTAAGCGAACGGGAAAAGCAGGCCACTTACTTAAAACAAGCAATAAAAGTTGAAAATTCCTGAGTCAAGTAGGTTGTCGTCTGTGATTCAAATATGGACGGACGGACGTTTCCTCGTCGACTGCTTGCGTGGGGCACACCCATACAAAAAGAAACGGCTGTTGGGAAAGTAGCCGCTCCCTCCTCTACCACTCAGTCTCTCTCTGTCTCTGTCTCTGTCTCTCTTCCTTCCATCATATTTCAATGTTACTCTTTCTTTTTTAAATTTCTGTTGAAAGACCAACATTCATTGTTATAGAATTTTTCATCATTCAAACCTTTTAGACTGTCTTAGGCACAGATATTCACAAACTCAGGATTATCTTTGCTTGCCTTTGATTTTTTTCTGTCCGAACGTCAATATCTCGCATGAAATTCGTTGTCTAGACAAGGCTAGATTTGACTCAATTCAAAAACGAAAATATCAAACGTTTTTATATTTTGCCGTAATGTCAGCTTCATTGGGAGCCAGTAAAATCACATGGAATGTAAAGACCACAAGACAACAGGGTAGATTAGAAAAGAAAAAACAGGAGTCAGAGATATCCATCAGAAAACTCATATGGCAATGGGCTGATCATATTGCAAGAATGTCGGACAACTCATAGTGTGAATCCCAACAGATCAGATATGAAATTGTAGACGGCAAAAAATAAGACGGCGGGACGATTAAGACGAGTTCAGGATATATCGGCACTGCAAAGCGCTCACGATGATGATGATGATGATGATGATAAAAGGTTGAACATGGAGAGAAACCTGCAATGATTTTCATGAGTGAAAATACATTCGAAGTATTTCAGTTACTTCTCTTCAGTGGTGCCTATCTAAATATATTATATCTAAGTTTAGATAATAATTCTAAGGAGCAGAAATCAAATGAGAAAATTTATGAAATTTATGAAGAAAGATCTATAATCTGTACTTTTTTTTTATTAATCTTCATTAGATTTCTCGATTTTGTTTCCCTGGAAAACTCCAAACTATCTTGTATGCCAACTTATTTATCCGTCCAATATCAACTTCACACAATGGCCAGTTATCGAGTAATAATGAGGCACACTGAAACGTAGAGATGTAAAATCCTCAACTCAGAATTTAAGGGTAAATATTACCGTTGGGAAATTTAAAAAAAAAAAAGTGTTATTCGCACATTCATCTCGTTAAATTTCGACATATACTTCAAAGTTCAGCAGTTTGCTCTTGCCTGGGCAAACAGTGCTGATCGAAAATATAAACTCTCAGAGAAACTCGAATTTGCATCCCTTTTATTTAGGGAAGTTTATCTTACCAAGGTAAATGCCTTTGAGCTATGAGAGCACTAGTAATGACCTTAGAATGACGGTCAAAGAAGTTTTGATGAAGACCAAGTGAAATTAAAATGAAAGAAATACCAGAGAAAAAGAATTAGGTATTAACTAAGCTTAGTTTAGTACAGTTCAAGGCTTCAATCATGGGGTACTCAGTAAGGATCTCCCTTACGACAGTGAAAATGATCTAGTAGGTTAGCTTACTGATCACTGCTCCAAAGTGAGGCACCCGATATATGAATGTGCTTTTCCCTTCAAGCAATAAATAAAATTTCATCCAATTGATGTAAACACACTGCCTTCAAAATACATAACAGAGAGGGGGCGACGAATGGGAGAAACATCATGCAACAAGGGTATTTACTCAGAACAGAAAGTTACTGTTCGCCATTTAGAGTTTCGACCTAAAGTTATCGATGACCCCCACACCCTTTTCCCCGAACAGGATGTATAATTCTGTTCGCTTTAGTTTGTCCTAAAAAGGCTGGTTAGACATCAAGTGTGTGTTTGTTAATGAGGGTATGTTTTCTCTGTAAATGTTACTGGATCAACAACAAAAGGCTAAGAAGCAATTAGCATCATTATTCAACAACCACACAGGCTCACATTTCATTTAGAATAAACCATCAAGTTCCATTTAACATTCGCGTCATATCCAAATTTGTCAAATATGAAATGTGTGAACGATTTGGGTTTGACCATATGAACATAAACATCCAGATCTACCACCCCATCCAAATGAGAAGACAGTATTTGATTGCTGTAAACGAGGAAAATGGACTTGCCTGGTCGTAGGCGTAACTGAGCCACAGTGTAAAAACGAAGGAATGCAAAAAATACATGGATATCATCCAGGAATTAATAAAACTCAAAAGATGAAGTTTAGGGCAGTGGCGATAATAATTTGCGTACTCTGAACTGTGGACAAAACACTAGGAATGATATTGGATCAGGTGGAAGTTTGAGGAAGAATGGGGATTCTCCACACCACGTGTACTTTTTCCAAATATTTTGCATTAAAATCACCCAGCATATCACACCATGAAGGTCATGATTTGGGGTAAACCCAAAGGTCAAGATGTCGGATACTCATGCACATCAGTTCTTGTAAAACATACGTCATTCTTGTTTTGAATGTTACTTCTTGAATGTAATAAACAGAAGGTTTGCATCCGGGGATCTTCCGCGGTTTTGAAGGCGTGGAAGAGAAAAATATTTGCCTAGAGTTGTTTTATTGAAGAAGAAGAAGAAGAAGAAGAAGAAGAAGAAGAAGAAGAAGAAGAAGAAGAAGATGATGATGATGATGATGATGATGATGATGATGATGATGATGATGATGATGATGATAATAATAATAGTAGTAGTAGTAGTAGTAGTAGTAGTTGTAGTAGTAGTTGTAGATCAGCAGGTGGTTAGTGCCATCAGTTGAGTGACGCATAAATTGATTCTAGCAATAATGAGATGCCAGAATCTGTGCAGGCACGGTCAGCGTTGAATAAGAAAAAATCAAGATGATTTTTAGGGGTAGTTCTGAGGTTTAAACATTAAGGTTCAAAGAAAAATAAGCCGAAACAAAAATCGAAATCTTGGGTTTAATAAATAAAAACCCCGTGGAAGAAGAAAAGGAAAGAAGTATCATTTATAATATCTAAACGTCCAAGGCACTTGCCGTAGAGCGATATTTAGCGAGCAAATGTAGTGAAAGCTTAATGCTGAATCATTCTGAGATATTTCCAGAATTCTAAATGCCATTTTCTTCAACCATATTAATCTCAAAGAGCTCTGCTACTGGCGTAAACATTTTGTAATGGTTATTCAACAGCCAATCTTTTGATTTTTCCTTGCAGAAATAAAATAGCGTTTCTTTTTGACGACTGGTGGCACTAGCAATCCCATCCTGCTATGACCCCAGACAAGGTTTTCTCTTTTTTTTTTAATCAATTTAAGACGTGGAACCATGTTAGAAAGCACAAATGGAACTGAAGTAAATTGTCGTTCTAATGGCACAACTTGATGACGTACGTGTTCTAACGGCACGTTTGTTCGTATATTCTCGCGATACTAATGTAAGCAACAGCACATGAAAATTTCAGTGCATAATTAAAAAAAGCAAACTAGAAACCGTATATTATGAGCGGCCAAACGTCAAAAAATATCAGCTGGTGAGATTTTGAATGAAGGGAAGGAATGACAACTGCGAATACATTGCTCATATGGCCTACTAACATGGACTACCAAGTGTTTTCATTGAATTCGTGGCTTAATGTCTCTGTGATGTCATTAATCCAATATGGCCGCTGCTATAGAAACTCACTCGATTTTCATCAATAATCCCCCCCCCTTTTCTTAAATTTGCATAGAAAGAAAAATATTGATAACTATTTTTCATTGTGACTGAGACGTAGGTGCAGTTGTTCTTATCGAATGTATTGATCACAGAGCTACCCCTTATCTTGACAACTATTCAAGATAAAAGCATGCAGTTATCACCACTAAATAACGTGTTTTGAAGATTCATTTCGATTCTTAAAAATAACCTGACTTGGCCGGACAGCACGGCCTATTCATCAATCTATTTGAAGTTTAATATCTCAGAAACTAATGAAAAGAGAAGTATGGGATTATCACCAATCGATAACACAACATTCAAAGATTTATTACGAATGTGACGAGTGTGGTAGTTTGATGTATTTGGGAACTTATGGTGATTTCCTGAAGCAGATAATCCTGGCTTACATAGATGTAAAATACAGTATCTATACAAAGCATACAAAAAAAAAAAAAGGATTACCTCACGTTCAGTGCATTTCTGGAACGGATAGAAATGTTCAGATATTTTTGCTGAACATTAGAGCATGGAAAAATAAATATGAAGGATTTTGGCCAGTATTCACGAAGTAATAAAACTCAATTATGTAATCGTGACAAATGTAGTATACATTCATTGTGCAAGGGGAGTGCACTTATGGGGAGGATTTATCATAACTATCTTTTTATCGTGTCAAGGGGTATAAGCACTTGTCATCTGAATTACATGGCGCAACCTCTATCATTGGATCGTTAAACATGGGTATTTTTCATTTTCACAATGGAATATACTATGTAATCCACTAAAAGATAGATAGGTGTTTTAAGAAAGCACTCAATGTTTTAAAACTATTATAGTCAAATGCCAAACATTTTCAAAGCTCATTATTAGGTGGTGGAGTAGGAACGTTTTGATCAACCATAGCCGAATTAGCCAGACTCATCTTGCTTTGGATGGGAGATCAATGAGCACAATGATACTAAATTTACATGTATCCTTCCTTGCGCAACAAAATCATTCAGTAAGTAAAATGCTCCTGTTTTGAAGACGATTATATGCTGTGCATTGTAAATGTCAAGCTCAGTCACTGAAGATGTACAGAACTGTGGCGACGAAGAGCTTTGTAATAACAACTTATGATGAAATTGACCTCTGTAACTTTGATAAGAAAACATTGTGCTATCTTAAAATACAAGATACTTGTTTCAGTTTTCTGCAATGAGAACATTTGAAGTTTAATGATGTAAATCAGAAGATAATTGCATGTATCTAGTGTAAATGGCGAGAGATTCTATTCACAAATATTCATTAAAAGTGAGCATTTAATCCCCCCCCCATTCCATACTAGATGTTAGAATGATTAGCGATAGTTTGGTGAAAAACTAATGTTTCTACCTTAATTATTCTCTGAGTTATCAAGCTTTGAAAGCGTGACAAATGGCCCGGGCCGGATCAGGTCGATTAAAAAATCTAAATGAATATTCAAAACACCTGTTATAGAAGGGTCAAAAATGTATGTTTCTATCTTGGTGTATTCCGGGGAGTCACCCTTTCTTCACATTCTCATTAGTAATCCAATTCTAATAAAATCATTATTAATACAGTTCGCACAAAATCCATCCGTTATGACAGCAAATTAGTTATAACAGCTAATTTGTTACAACGGCAGTAATCCGACAGGGTGCCGTAATAAGGGAATCTACAGTTATCCTTGAAGATTATGGCCTTTATGTTACGAGTGTAATGTTGTAAAAGCCGGCTATTTAAGGCAAAATATTTATTGCTAAAATGTGATAGCAGTATTTTAGACTGATAGACGTTACCACTCTGCTTTATCTCAAGCAAACTTGAAGTTAAAAATTATAATTTCAGAACAATTCATGTTTCTACGTTTGTCAAAGGGATCAAAGCAATCGACTAAAAGGTTTGTGTGAAATAGAAGCAGCGAACGATAGTTATGAACAGTAGCAGATAAATACCAATAAGAGATAGCCATGGATAGGTGTATGTTAGTGTTTGGGTGTGTGTGTGTGTGTTTGTGTGTGTGTGTGTGTGTGTGTCTGTCTGTCTGTCTGTGTGTGCATCTGCGCGTGCGATGTGAGTGTGTACATTTAGTCAAGGTTGACAATGAGTTTAACAGCTTTTTATGTACTGTTATTACTGCTTGGACAATAAGGTATTTATGGGAGAGTGGTATATGTAACACCGAGGCATACCAGCGACATCATTTTGTAAATATATAAGACGATAGGAGAGAGTAGGATTCATACCTTTCCTAGTGTGTGTGTGAATAGATACATAAGAACAAAGTGTGATAGTAAGTACCCAGATGACATTTTTTACTCTAATCATGTAAAACAAGAATGAGTCACTTTGATTATCACAACTGCCTGCTTGTTCAAGAGCAATTGAGTCTGGTATTTGTTCTTAAGCCAACAAAGACGGCCATTTTGTTTGCATGGCTTAGACTGAAAAACGCAAACAAAGCCTAAACACTACTATGCCATCTGGTGGCGTCGGGAATGTTTTTTTCTTTCTGCTTTTGATGTCAGAGGGAGGAATGATAACTACGAAAGACACTTTCTGAATTATACGTGAGATTGGCATTTTTCCCTCTCTTTGACCACTCGACATATTTCACTGGAGTCTGGTGAAAAAATGTAAGCAAAAATCTATTTACGTTGCTAGTTTTATGGGGGTCAAATGCTTATATTTGAGGTTTGTTTGTTTGTCCTTTTCTGTACATTCAATGACATTTGATGCGGTTGGTGTTTGCTTGTTACCCTTTTAAAGTGGATTGAGAATGCAAATTCAAGGAATTCACCACCTGTTAACACATAAGAATTGAACTTCAATGAACATTTCAGGGCCATTTTAAAAGAAGTTTTATAGCTTTCTGTTTGGATTTATCAAGTGATACGTCGCTACTATTATGCAAGTAGTTGTTCTATATGATAGAAATGGATTGTAACAGAGTTGATATAGAAATGAATTGCAAATCCAGAAGAAAAGGATTGCCAGTGTTAATCACTAAGATAAGCAGAGATGAGATTTTTTTTTATCAAGCTTCACTCAAATATGGCACAAGATCACAAAATTGGGACACCCAATGCGTATCGTATTGTAGTAATTGACAGCAAGGCTAAGTTGCTGTTCTTTGCTTCACAGTATGTACTTGAAAATCAAACATTTTCAATAGAAGTCACTGGAATTTCATTCCACGAGGAACAAAAATGCGTTGATTGCAACGTGCAACGCAATTTTTGGTTTCTAAGTAGTGAGTGTTATTTTCTGATTGCTCATGTGTAATGAGTGCAGAGAATGGCACTCTTTCCCTCCAAGACCAGGAGAGCCATATTCGTATGCGAATGTTTACTTACTTCACGTGATTTAAAACGCGTAATTCGCCTGCTGTCCAATTGAAAATAAGCAGAATCGAACCTGCGACCGGTAGGGTAGCTGCTTCAACGTAGCGTTGCTCTTACCATTGAGCTGCGTTGAAGTGGCTACTCTATCGATAGCAGGTTCGATTCTTGCAGCAGCCATATTTTCTTCAATTGTTTATTCTATTCATGTTGTTTAGGCCAAGTGGTGTATAACCCGTTTAACGACAGGAGATCATTTCAAATAAAAGTTTCAATATTACATAACGCAATGTATAAACATTCTGTCGGATCTTATATCTATTTCTCAATACATAACTGCCGGATGGAAAAAAAGAGCAGATATGGACCGTGAATAAGTAAAATTGGGAATTTGGGGTTGAGACATTTATTAGTACCTTTGTATTACCAGCAGCTGTTCAGCTAAATGGTAATAACAACGCTTCGCTGAAGCAGCAACCCTATCAATAGCAGGTTCAATTCCTTCAGCAGCCACATTTTCTTAAATTGTTTATTCTATATATGTTGTTTAGGCCAAGTGATATATTAACCGTGTGATGATAGGAAATCATTTCAAATAGGGATTTCAGTATGATATAACACAATTTATAATTCTACATATTTTGAGAGAGAGAGAGAGATAGTACAATATTCTGATGCAGTTTGTTTGGAGCCGTAGTTGTATGTATTCATCTACTTATTTAATGAACTGTATGATTTTATTCGCTTTGTTTGTCCGTAACAATAGACACTGTCGTTTAAAAGTAACAATATTCTAGATAAAAATATCTTCTATCTACCAAGAATGAAGTCTTTCACCGAAACGAATCCTGAAAAGATCATTTCATACGAATTCAAAAATATCGGTGGATGTTTCCACGTGGCTTGACTAGTATATACACGGTGTCGGCAAAAATAAATACAATATTTGCAAGGGAAATAACTCTTCAAAAGAAACTTTGCAGATGCCTTTTTCAAATTTACAATCAGTTGAGAGTCACCCCAATATATAACACATAGATGAATCTAAATTTACAAAACTTCGCCAGATATGGTAAGATGTTACAAATGTTGAGTATCCAGTAAAGATTGGACTCACTACATTGATGGTGGTCAACAAGACTAGCCTGCTCTCTGTTTCTCTATAGCGATAGACCTTTACTGAAAATAGCTCAATCTGGCAGAAAGGCACAGAAGTAGGGCATCCTAAACGACTTGGATTTGACCGTTTACATCAGTGGCATAAGCACAAACCAGAAACTCTCAAGAGGGATAATAAGTATAAATTTTGGAGGGACTTTAAAATTCGAAGTTTCCTGTAACATCTGGTGTGAACAAGCAAATGCGCGGAGTATAAAAATCATAAGAATGAGAATTTTAAAAAATAAAGTTCTTAGCAAAAAGTCTGGCAAGAATTGGAAAACTAAGCAAGAATGTAAATTATTCTGACAACAGGATTATCAAAACCAGCAAGAATAGTGAGGGAATGTTGGAGTTCTGAGAAGTTTTGTTGACTTCATACTATTAGCAAGTGGCACAAGATACAACAGGCTCCCTCAAATAGACAACTATACTTATAAATATGCTTTCGTTGGTGGAGGTGTAAGGTTTGGTTTGGATTTAGAAATATCAGGATGAAAATTTAGGCCACTGTTGTTGCTGTTCATACTTTTGTAACATCAACGACATTCAGACAACATATTTTCAAGTGGAAATATCGTTGTGTGGAAATTAAAAGATTCAAAGGGAAAGACAAATCATTTGAGATTAAGCGTCCGTCTCATAAAACAATTCCCATTGAAGTATACGGCCGACGCCGAAGTCCCGGATCCTTCGCACATATCAGCTTAGTGATCCTTGCAACTGTCAAGTCTGGTCGAGGCCAGGACCTTATTCTTCGACTTTCCTCTAACAAGCTTTTTATATGACTTTGTAGGAAAGGGATTTTTCCATTATAAACACGCAGTTTTGAGTGTACTCAATAAGCAACCGAGTGAACAAATTGTCCCGATGAACTTTTTCCACACTCATCGCACGTAACAGGAATCGAATCTCGGATCTGCTGCGTATGAAGCAGATATGTTAACGACTCAAATCAAGTCATGGCATTCTAGATATTTTAGAGAGAACATCCGCCCGGTGAAATCCGGGAATGATAGAAGGTGCGTTCGTTCCCTAATATAAAGGGCAATTAGTTGGAAGGAGGACTATCTTCCACTTAAGGGAAAGGCGTGTTTTCACTTTCAAAAAGTGGATAAAGTGAATTCGGCGCGGTAGTGACGTGCGTTGATATTTTTATTCATTTTTTTTTGGTGCCGGGAATTTCCTCTGTAGTAGTTGAGTCGGCAAGAGACAACACCGTCATCATGAGTTATATCCGCCTTCTTATTCGGACGAAAATAACAGGTGTATTTATGACCGACGATAGACAATGGAACGACACTTGAGCGCAAGTCTGGCCTAAATGTATGCCCAGCCAATAGAATCCCTCTCTCGACCCCGTTGATAAGTTGGGCATCAGCTGGGCTTCAAGAGCTGCCGGAAGTTGGCATCCAAACGCCTCAAGATGTTTCACTGCCTAGTTTGAAAACGAAGTTATTTCTTCTCCTAAAATGATCGCCTTCCCTCGGCCAAAGAACCCAATATGCCCTACTCTTCTATTTTAACTATATAGCCGGGTTCAGGAATGGGCCCGTACCTTTATAGAGCATTACTGCGTAAAGGTGTACAATCTTGACTGGGGTTTGAACACTGTTTGCCGATCCTGTGGTCAGCACCATTAACGCGACTCGTACCTCCTAATGGCTAACGCACAACGCACAGCATAACGTTAGAAATCCGATGGTTAACCTTCCCCATACATTTGGGCTAGAGTGACCTTCATCAACACCGAAAATAAAATACAGATTCATATCTACAAATATATTTTTTGGGTCGCTTTCCTATTAATATCTGAGGTTGGGATGGAAAACATACGGAAACATGCATATGTAGTCATTCACGAACTTCAATTTACTCTAGAATAAGTTCGTGTATATGTGATACACACATTGAAATCGCTAATATATATATATATATATATATATATATATTCATATCTATACTTATAAATATATATATATATATAATGTTCGATCAATGAGATTGATGTAGAAGCGTTGCTTTGTGCGTTGACAAGGAAGAAAATCATGTTGAATTATAAATATTTGATGAGCCAAATGAATTTTCATCATTAAGCTACGGACTTCGTGATGTACCTATACACACACGCGCGTACGTGTATTTACATGCGTGTTAGTATTGGTATTTTGAGTGTTTTGGGTGTGGGGATGTATTTGATTGAAAAATGTACAGTGATTTTGTATCGGTGAGAATCCAAAATAAATACTAGCAGGCTAAACGTTGCCCCACTGTAAGTGTGCTTAGTTTTATTCATTCATTCATTTTCAAAGTTCTGTACAAATAGATGTGAAATTCATGCCCTAGGATAATGTCATTCGATTATATTTTTTAAAATTAACTTATTACACTGAAAAAAAGAATAATGAAACGATAGAAAATAGGAAAAGGTAATATTTGAAAGGAACACGTTTTCTATTTTAGACATTTTATCATATCAGGCCTGTTTAGTCCCCCGTGTTGAAAACCGTGTAATGGTAGCTTATTGGGAGAATTCAGGTAAGTCCTAGCTTGTAAGTAACAGCCGGTAAATATGGCCCGAATTGTGTGGGTGGATGACGAATAGGTTGAATATGTCCCGGAGGAAAAGAGAAAAACCAAAAGCATTCCACCTTTGTGTACTGTTATAGTTGACAGCTTCTTGCAGGTAGGGTTCAATAATACGTCAAGAAGCTGTTGACAGTAGATCCTTATCCATAAAACGTACATGATAGACGCCCAAAGGCGGTGGGAGGGTACAGCGACCGCTACGTTCCAATAAAAACAACAAAGACCGAGATATTAGTCCGAATGAAGCAATATACAATGGTTATAACACCTCATTGGAACACAAAATGACAAAAAATGATTCAGGTACTAGTAAATACGTGATCAGCTTTTGGATTCAGTCAAATGTGATTCCAAAAAATATTAGTTCTTTAATTAGTCTTCTCGTTCTTGTTTGTGTGTACGTGTGTGTCACTGTCTGACGTTTATTAAGCTCAGATTATTGCAGTACGAAGGTGAATGGAGTGGAGAAGGAAAACGGCTTGGAAGATGTTGCCTGACTTGAAAATCAGTATTCTGATTTTTTGTACCTGAGCTTGAAAATTGACCAGAAGCACCGGTAACAAAGATGCATCTATGTAACCCATAAAGCACGCCTAATTATCGTTATTTACGGAGCTTAACCTAGTACGGCACAAGACCACAAGTGAACTTACTAGGTGTACAAAATTACCTTACTAACCTTTACATACGGTAATGTGTCCTAAATGTTTATCAAGCTTAGTTTAGTACGACACAAGGCTACAGAACTGGAGCACTCAGTGAGAAATGGACTAA
The DNA here is from genome assembly GCA_963457665.1 of Thysanoteuthis rhombus. Lineage (NCBI taxonomy): Eukaryota > Metazoa > Mollusca > Cephalopoda > Oegopsida > Thysanoteuthidae > Thysanoteuthis > Thysanoteuthis major. The sequence goes on along the minus strand of OY735229.1, from coordinate 24,538,541 downwards.
TTACACTGTGAGAAGAGCTTGTTAACTATCACTGTACGGTTGGCGTCCGTGTGTGATATATAGGCTTTCTATGAGTGTATGAATAGACTCATACTTAGGCTTTAAATAATGTGGTTCATGTGTTTCATGTGTGAGTAAGAGGCCAAGGCATAGGCCCTTTGTTGTCGATACCAGTAACCTTGTGATTAAAATAACTGTCTCTATTCACAGCACAACGCTAAGAGCGCGTCAAAACAAATGCTAATAGAAATATCAGTAGAAGCACTGACAAGGTTAACTTGAAAGGTATCATATCAACTTCATTATATAGAAAATCTTTCGCGTAAAAAACTTCGAATCTTCATTATACAATAAATTGAAATGACAAACACAAAATTGGAATGGCATTCAGTACTGAAATGAAAGAATCAATATTGAAATGACTAACTCAACATAAAAAACGAAAAATTGAAATTCGAAAAAACGTAATTGGGATGTAAAATTCATAGTTGTCATAACAACAATGTTTTTCTTGAGACCAGTAAAATTTATTCCATTTTTTTATAGCAAATGATAACTTTGTGAAAGATCTGCGTTGCAGATAAATAACACATTACTAATCCATCTAAACATTCATAATCAAGAGTAAATGCTATCAATCTCTCTCTCTCTCTCTCTCTCTCTCTCTCTCTCTATATATATATATATATATATATATATATATATATATATATATATATTATATATAGTGAAAGAGAGAACTGAACTAAGTGCAGTATCAAGTTGAGTTTTATAAATATCGATATTTTGTATCCGTTGACATGGTGCAGTGGTTAGCGAACTAGTTCTGCATACCATTACTACTGGAGTAAGTTCGATCATCGCTAAATGCCATACCAAGCTAATCTCAGTGAATTATCGATATCCTTGCGAATGAAGAGAATCACTATCCAACGATTATGCAAGTACAAACACCAGCATTTTCGCCTTTAGTGAATTATTTCCTTAATGCACTCATTTTATGACACTAAGCAAGTATTGACCACTAATTAAGCTATATCCATCCTCCCAAGTGACCCCATTCAACCCACATGAACCTTCATGACGTGCTTCTGCTAAGTTTTATCAGCGGATTAATTTGTGCAGTGTATAGCATACCTCGCAAATCGGCCCCAGTGAATAGTAAGGCCAAGAAAACAAAATCAAAAACAGAATAAAAAAATGGGAAGAAAATATCATTATGCATTCGCTATTAACGGAAATGATGTTTTTATGCTATACAAAAGTATTGAATAAGAAGAGAACCATGTTGGGTTTTATCATTATATAATTTGAAGAAAGGGTGAAAATAGAGACATAACAAAACCAGTCAGCAGATATACTTTTATCTTCTTCTCTTGGTTAATGGATATATGCATGTTTATCTATCTGTCCTAGTTTGTAGATATTGATCTATAGTAGAGATCGATTTCTACAAATTGGGACAAATAGATAGATGTGGAAATGGACAAATAAATATAACAAATTCTACTGTCAGTAGTATTGGGAAAGTCGTTTGCCTGAGCACTCACACACCTACTTTCTTTTCCACCGATCATCGTGACAAGTCAAAAACAACAAGTCATTTTTTCAACGTATCTGGCGATGAGACAGGGCAAGTACGTTGATTCATAGCTTTCCTAAGGGACCAATAGTCGGAATTTGAACCTGGTTAACCGATTCATTTTTCTTTGTCCATAACCATTATGCCACTCTGTGTCTCCCATTCTATCTATCCCTCAATCTATAAACAAAAAAAAGATACTTATTGAAGTGAAACTTCTTATATTCCCCTCTTTAAAAGCAAATAACGTGATAACGACAACTGTACAAAGTGCACAGGAACACCAGGCTCACTTACCTCTATTCAGTAATAACCAAGAGAAATAAGCTAATTCATCTGACACACACACACATATATATATATACATACTCACAGTGTCATGGTCGGACGTCATTTAAAAACAGCTATTTCTTATAGCTTCCTCCAATGTTTTCTTGAATCCGTCAGTGGTCACAACTGCCAGTCCACTCAACAGACGACAGCCGTGCTAAGGCGGCCAAAAGGAAACGCAAAAACAAAAAAAACACACGACGAGACGCCCCCAGCTCACGTCAAAGCAAGCAGATACTCTGCCCTCAGTTCAGTTGTGTCACGACCAGGTGAGACTCACATACTTACACCTGGAAGGATTACAGACGTGACTAACAAGCGAAGAGCAAAAGCTGAGTGCAACACCAGTTGTACGCATAGAAAGCTAGGAAGTGTCAGTGGGATTAGTAGGTGGTAGTGATGATAATTGTCTAAGATGGAGGGCTACACGGTAGTAGGTGTGGTGATGTCGTACTCGTCTTAGTTTGTCGATAAGGAAGGAGCACCTTTCTCGGTTCATTTGATAGGAAAAATACACCGATATGTCTTAAAGTCATTTTGTCAGTGTCCGGGAAGACAAAAATCGATTGTCTCACTCATACGGACAGTATAAAGTGATCATTTGACGTTATAAGATGACCCCCCTCTCCCTCTCTCTCTCTCTATCTATCTATCAATCTATCTATCTATCTATCTATCTATCTATCTATCTATCTATCTATCTATCTATCTATCTATCTATCTATCTATCTATCTATCTATCTATATATATATATATATATATATATATATATATGTATGTATATATATATCAGCTTGCTATTTGTCTTATGGCTGAAATACGGTAGTAGAGTATTTTCGAACGATGCCAGTGGTCTGTGTTCGGACCAAAATCAAAAGCCAAAATTTCGTACCCTGATTCCCTCGTCCATCATATTTATTCACTGACTCAGCACATTTTCAACCCACTCCCCTTTACCTGGTTTTGAGCAGTATAAAGGCAAGCTTAGTGATATCTATATCTATACTACCCTTCATCTCGAGGCTGAGATACTTGCATATTTGCCAATATCTCTCGATCGACGTTCAAGCCTGGTTAATAGTTTAGATTTCGATCTTGATTCCCAAGGCAAACCGGTCTGTCCGACTTGGAAGCGCAACACAAACTTACTATGCATTAATTTATCTAATGTGGTCATGTGTCAGAATGTCTAGCTTACTTTTCTCTCGCAATTTGTTAATATCGCAAGCTATTCATGATATCTATCTATCTATCCACTTGCCATCTGAGATAGTAGCATCTGTCGGGTAGCGTCTGGGAACTCTACTCAAAGCTACAGACAGCCGTACTATTCGGTGTTTCTGCATCTAATGATCGCAGGCAGCTAAACTATCCGGAAGTTCTGTGCTTAAAGTTGCAGACAGTCGTACTATCCTGATTCTCTTGAAGTTCAACAACAGACAAGCCCCACTGTAGGGATACTCCTGCAAAGAGAGAGTGCATCTGCCAGGAGAAAGGGAAGGGAAAATCAGCTCATATGCCCCGCCATCTATGGTCCTACTGAGAAAGAGAGATAGATAGATAGATAGATAGAGAGAGAGAGTGAGAGAGAGGGGGGGGGTGAGTGTGTGTGTATGTGTGTGAGAGAGGGAGAGAGAGATGGAGGGTACATTAAACATGCTACCAAGTACTTTTTGCGTCAAGATATATAAATATTACATAAGTATAAATACATATATATATATATATATATATATATATATATATATATATATATATATATATATATATATATACACGAGGTCAATTCTAAAAGTATCTAGCCACTTGATTCAAACAAAGAAAAGCTTTCTTAAGACAATTGCGCTTTAGGGAAAAGTCAGAAGTCACAGGGAGCCAAATTTGGACAGTAGGGATGAGAGGCAGCCAATGCAGGGTGAGTGAGGTTTTGCAAAAAAATTACAAAACATGAATTCAACGGTCAGACATTCCAGAAACTTACTGAACAGCATTTCACTATCGACTGATTAACTGTACAGGGGTGGGGTGTTCAAACATGGAAAGTGAACCCCTCAATGTTTGCTTTCCGAGTTACAACAACCTGGCACAACCGGTTCTCGGTCTATTGAAAATGACTTGATACTTTCCGAACACATTAAGTAGGAACACACAGTCTCAACGAAATTTCGGATTTGATCCACTCATTCCATCTTCCAGACAGTTAATTGCTAGGCCAGCTTCAATATCTAGGTATTCATGCAATTAAAAAAGTTATGTTCATCTCCTACTAAGAAATATGTTAGAACTTTTCTATTTGTTGGAGCCCCTCTCAGCAAAACGGTTATTTCTGGTCTCCGGTTGAAGTTATTAACGCTCTCGGATTAAGGGTCTCGGTCGTAAATTTCACAGTATGTAAGAGACCAATCCCAAATCTGGTTTGCCCTCATCATCACCCAGTAACGCCTCGTCAACCCGACATTCTTATTTTACTCGTCCACCCACTCCAATACCACACAAAATACCATCGCACTCTGTCTTCTGCCGACTGAAGAACCTCTGTTTTTTCCCTTCTACAGCCTCTCGCCACATCCAATTCTACACTTGGACGTCATGCTACGGTAGCTTTTTTTAAGCGTGGTCTTATGGTTATGATAGTGGGGCACCCAGTGAGGCCGTATTCAAGAGGCCAGACCTAAGAGAACACCTACGCAGAGCGAACCCTCGAACACTTATCGTAGATGACATGTCAATCTCGCTATTTTAAACAACTGGATTGAAAATAATCATGAGGAACATTCTTTCATTAAATCAATATTTGAAAGATGAACAAGACATGGTTATTCAAGTACTCCAGTATTTTTACACCACCTTTTCCGACTGATGTGAAGTCATATATAATGCTCTGTCATTAGGTAGGTAAAAGATGAAGAATTTTTTTCTACCATCTACAATGGTTCATCAATGTGTGAGGGACCTGACAAAATTTGGGTAAATTTTGATCTCAAATGTTCACCGTATAATATTCGATTTAAATGATTAATATAGAAGTAATGCGTTGAGTCTATTGACTAGGATATTGACTGTCTTGAAAAAATATTTACATACAAATATATAGTTTGGAAAGACATAGTCTTAAAAAATACTGTAAATTTGACCCTTTTTCAATCAAGTAAGGACAAATGACCAGACTGTTTTTTAGACCTGCTTTCTATTCAAGCACTTCGCCTCTGTAACAATTTCCGTTGATTCGTACATAATTTCCTTTAAATACTAAATGCTGTGAAGTTACACCAGTTCTTACAATTACAGCAACATTATTTTGTTACACTTTGTGTACGTTGGACCTTAAACTCTGTAGCTGGGTATGGTTCACCAACGTGAGAAGTATTTAAATAAAATGAAGGTTCTAGTTAATTCAGCCGTTGATGAACAGAAAACTTTTCGATAAATACCTAAAACATTGCAAATCATCTATAATTGTCTCTATCCATTATATTTATCCACCTCAATAAGCCTAACCTGGCACAAGGCCACAAGTGTGAGGCACTGAGTGAGAATCAATTTCATTATCGTTGTAAATGTCTTTGAAATCAGCTTGCAAACCCGTACTTCACGTAAAACCGTCTATTTACTCAACTGTAATCACACACACACACACACACACACACACACACACACAAACACACACACACACACACACACACACACACACACACACACACACTATGAAGAGCGCCAAAAACCCCCTTAGTCCTTGCAATAATTGTCACAGGAACACAAGAGCGTTGTTCTTGTGGCCTCAGGACGAATCTCGAACCCCCTTGACTGCATAGAGCAATACCACACCTCATGTAAGTCAAAATGGTCAGCGTGACAAACTGTGTTCGTTCTACTTGGTTTGTTAAATAGTCATGTATTTCCGACTATTGCCGGAGTTAAAAGTCAGGGTTTTGAATGTTGACGGAGACTTCTCATCTGGAAGGTTAGCACAACGCCCATTTTCCCCCTCCCTAGGCATTATGCTGGATCCAGATGGTGAATATCAATAGTTAACATTTTCACTATTGGCATAAGTCTAGAAATGGATTGTAGATGAATTGCAATTCTCAATAGCTTCATACATATATAAACAAGCGTCGAGTCTGACTCAGGAAAAGTTCCAACTGTGGATAAAGTGAACTCCGCTATCTACAGGTAAGATATGTCATGGTTATGGTGTTGCTCTCATGGGCGTCTGAGAATAAGCTCAGTTCCCATTAGGTTCCCTAAAATGCAGCTAATGCCGAAGTTGCCTGATTAAAATCGAAAGATACGAAGTAGGCATTCAGAAAATAAAAGCTGGGAAAGCTAGTAGAAGTTCAGAACACAACCGAGTAATAGTATGAGTGCCTGCTAGAGGAAAATTATAGTCATTTAATACCGAGGGCTTTTGCCTAATATCCACTAAACCCGTCGGTCAAACTGTAGGCATCAGTGAATACCATAACGGGTTTTCCTTTAAGTACAATAAGAAGGTGGTGTCTAGATGGCTGGGCCACAGAATCAAGTCCTTTTAGCGCTGGAAGCGGGGGATGTAGCTTATTGGTCGGAAATCGATGTTAGAGTAAGTGGTACGAGATATTTTATTGAAGTAGTATTAACATGATCTCTTTTACTTGAGCAAATTCAAGAATCCGTCTTGACTCAGAAATATACGGCCAAATCGGGTTGGACACACCGGTTCTAGAAGTTTGTCAACATCGAGCCTTGTCAGAATCTAGATGGATGACCGTTAGGAGATACTATGCGACGTAAGCAACTGGGGATCATGGACAGAGTTAACTATGACAATCCCATTAACGGAATTGTCATAGTATAAACTCAGTAAATAATCCCCAATCTCTAGACTACGCTTCCTCACTGACTGGCCTGGCTGCGAACGACTAGAAATGAATGGATTGACTTGGCAATAATGGATTTGAAAATGAAGAACTCCCACCTTATACAAAATAAGCCTTAATTATATTACCAGTCTGTCACCATGGAAAAGCGGCTCAATGGTCTATCACAATTGTTTTTCAAGTCTTTTTGCCTTGAAGAAAATATGATGTTAAAAAATCCAAAAGAGACGGTTTTCTTTACACTCCATGGTTATGAAGAAAGTCTTCATGGGGTCTCAGCAGCCTTTTTCTTGCTCGGTTGATCTCCACTTCCTGATCTTCTGATGAGTTAAGAAATAATTCTCCAGGGACCAAACATCTGACATCAGACAGTACCTCCCCATTGCAATTAAAAGATTGGGAGTCATAACATTTCTGTAGTAATTACTTATGTTACACAAGGAACCCCATGAGGTGTTATATGCCTCTTTGATTCTCACTGTATGGTTTTCATTTGCTTTATGAGACAGACGATAATTGAAATATTCTTCCATTCGTCTTTGAATATATATATATGTGTGTGTGTGTGTGTGTATGTGTTTGTGTGTGTGTGTGTGTGTGTGAGAGAGAGAGAGAGAGAGAGAGAGTGAGTGTGTGTGTGTGTGTGTTTATGTATGTATGTCAGCACAATAGGTGCCTCGTTGTGGTGTAGTGTTAAATAACCTAATCTCACATTATTACTGCTGTGAGTTCAATGTCAACCGTGTGTCAGTCTACAGTCTGACAAAGCCAAACTTTTTATGGCGGTTCCTTTGTACGGATTACTGGTTATAACATTCCGTTTCAGTCAGTTTACTCTCCAACCCTCTTTGGTGTCTTTTGTATTTTGTAATGGCAAATCTTACTTTGAGGGGACTTGCACTTCCTCACCTCCAGAATGCAGGTTATATCTGGGAATTTCCCTTCCCAGAAATTTAAGACAAGCTTTATAGATATCTAGAGATGCGAGTCTCGCCGTGAAACACGTTTGCTTGATTCTCCAATAAAAAATACTACTGTGATGTATTCTCGTCGGGATTTGGGTGAATAAGAACAAACCATGAAGGCCAGTAGATTTACTAAAATCAATACGGTAAAATGAAAGAAAAATAACGAGAGATAGAGATAGAGAGAGAGAGAGAGAGAGAGAGAGAGAGAGAGAGAGAGAGAGAAGTTACTTTCTAATTTCGAAACCCTATTTCAACGAAAAATGAGTTAATTGCTTGACAATGAAGGAAAGGAAAAACGAAACATAATTCAGATTAACAAAGAAGTAAAAACAAAACAAAAAAACAAAAAAACCGCCCTGGAGGAAGTCGAAGTCCTTAGCTGAGAGTTGAAGTTCAAGATGATAGGTTTCCGTCTTTGAGAGTAAATATGAATTGAATATTCACGAGATTTTTCCATAATATAAACCAGAACAATTATTCAGGCAAGATTTCTACCTATCTCTATACACAATGCCCATTGTTTTCTGCTGATAGAGCAGTCATCGTTTTTTCAATATTAGTTTCTTCGAAAAAAATGGAGACAACCTTTAGAAAAATCTTTAAATAATTAGAATACTTCTTTCTACCATTCCAAATGTTCAACTTCTATCGACGTTTACATTGGCATAAAAACAAAATGGGTGATTTTTATGGTACCTATTTTCAAACAAAAGGGAGAGCCTGCCTTCAAAATCTGAAATTCTCGATTTTTTTCCATTTCATGAACTTCGAACACTAACTAACAGCGCCGGTGAGAATAAAGCAACTTTTTCGGCCACAAAAAGTGTCTCTAAGCTTAGTCTGCCCCAGGGTCACAGAAGTGTGACACCCAGTGAAGATCGAAATCATATATAAACGACCTAGTCAGACTAATTCACTGAACCATGTCCTATGGCAGGCGCCCAAAAATATGATTATAATTAATAATCCTGTTTCGTACTGAAAAGAGGAAAGGAAAAGGCCAAAAAAATGCAGTCCGTCTCTCAAATCGGTCTGAACGGAAATAACGTTGCCTAACAAGCATTTCAACGAGCTTTAAGCGCCAAGAAAATTACTCAGATTCAACGTGTCATCGTTTAATTTCGTCGAGTGGGTGTTGCAGCTTCGGCGGTAAGTGTCTTGTTTACAAACACAACTACTTGACTCGGTGCCAGCAGCCAGGAATTTGGAGCCGACTTTCGTTCATTAACTTCCCAAGAGCTTCTTTTTTTTTCTTTGAAAGACAGGTGCGTGGGTGGTTGATTCGGGTAGTGGGTTGAGGATCAGGGTTAAACTACGTCTTTCTCTGACAACATTACATCATACCAGCTGCAGAAAAGGGTGTCTCATTCAGCAACAAAGACATCTTAGCACTTATGTACACAGATTACCTTGAACACTTATCGAAGAGGCTCGAATTAAGGTTTATAAAAATGACTTTCTTTTTGTTTTCATTTTGCTGTGCGTAGTTGAAAAGGAAGCAACAGGTTTGTACTTGGGAAATACTGATTGCTAACCAAAACAATTTCTTATTCATATTCCTTTGATATCAGATATGGACCGGCAGCCTCATGTCATTATGTTTACTGTTAATGTTTATTAAAAGGCTTGCAGGTTGGAACAGTTTCGTTATAGAGTAGAGGATTGTAGGTAAGAATATATCATGAATAAGAAATGAATGTCAGCTGGAGTGTCAATATCAATTCACATGTAACATGATTGATACATGTGTGTGTGTGTGTGTGTGTGTGTGTGTGTGTTCATCCTGCAGATTATTGAAGCATGTTTGATCCTCATTGAATGATCTACAATTCTGGCCTTGAACCAGACTATGCTACCTCTGTAAATCCCTCTCTCTCTTTTTTTCTTCAAACACATCCCACCCCCATGAATATATATATCTATGTATATATATATATATATATATATATATATCATAGAGAGATAACACAAATTTTTTTCAAATATATGAAGAAATATACATGTACGTGCGTGTGTGTAGTGTGTATTAATACATATATATATATATATATGTGTGTGTGTGTGTGTGTATATATATAATACTGCGTGTGTGTGTGTACGTCTGTCTGAGTGCGCGTCCGTGTGGAGACAGATAAGGGAGGATCTAAGGAATCCAAACATAGAATTGTTACGGCTTGCCTTGGACAAACGCACTCGCCCTCTCTCTCTTACTCACACTCTTTCTCACACACACTCTCACTCTCTCTTTCACACACACACACACACACGTATACATACTAACCGCTTATATCAGCAATTTACTAATTCCAAAGGTTGTTTTTCTGAATACTCCTCTTCTCACCGTTTTGGCCTGGACTAAATTCCAAATAGTACAAGAAGACAAGCCAGCATCCTAGCCTTGTAAAACTCAACCCACGACCCAATCCCCCCCCACTACCTAATTCAAAAACAAACTCGGCCTAGCGAGGTCCTGTCCTCATGAGTTTTAAAGCTTCAACACCGAGCCTCTAGCTAAGAGCGTCAAAATTTTTGAACTGATACATTAAGAGTTACGAATTGAAAGAGGAGTCAGCAAGTCGAATTCAATGCCATCACAATCAATCACAAAATCTTTCTAGAAATTGTTTCCATTAACTCTAACGAGAACATGCGACACAAGGTGCGTTTAATGCAGGGAATTTAACATAAGTGAACATGCGAGTAAGAAACCTCAAAAAGATTGTCACGAGGACACAATAGCGATGGTCTTCAGGTCTCAGGATACAGACCATGACTTATCTATAGCTGGACCAACACGACATTGTGTAGACGATGTTGTAAAAATCTTCTTTCGCCGCAATATTGATACAATTAGGAATGACATTACATTTCTAAACGAAAGTATGCAGTCTATCTCATAAAAACGGATGCAAGTTATTTCATTCTTCCACATATTTTCCGGACCAACAGCTACATGGTCATTTTTATCACAGAGCGTTGGACAATGTTTCTCTGGCATTACTAAGGTGAATGTTGCATCTAGTAACCCAGTTTTCACTGTAAATTGTTTGATCAATGGGGCTGAAATTCACTATTGAATCAATCAAATTGAGAAAGAAAGACCTTTAGTCGACAAATGCTTTGAAAATGACGTCAGTTTTCTTTCAAGTCTTAGACAAGAAAAAAAACAAAAAAAAAAACTAGTCAACTTAGCCTATTCAGGCATAACACAGCTAGTGCGAGGGCGCAAAAAAGGGTGAATTTGAATTGGTCTTCGAAAGGAGCTTAAAAATCATTGTTCCACACCCAAGACAAAGAAGTATATTTGTGCAGATTTTTCATAATTCGAAAATGGGCTGAAACACCATTACGATTATATCAATACACTGACCATAGCAAGGAACAAACGACATATAGAGAAAGGCGATATTAGATGGAAAGAAAAATTACGTACTTATTCAGGATTTCAGTTGATCGCATGTGCAAAGGTTTTCTGCTCGCCAACGGAGATTTCAAAGACTAGAGAACGTATCACACACAAGGCGGAACACGGTTCGTTCTCTTTCTACCTCGGCTGCAACGACATGCACGAACTTCTAACGCCATACGTGCCGCTTTGATAAAATCAGCGTTCAAAGGCGTAAGGCAAACGAACAGGGAAATCACGCCAGCTTTTGCTGGGACACCATGTTGAGCTGCTCGAGAACAAACCTTGTTTGTTTACAAGGTGAGGGGTAAAAATGGGTGGTCTCAATCAATTGAAGAGAAGTTTGCATGCATGTGTTATCAGCTGAGAGTGGGTAGCAAATGAAATAGAATACTCATTTATGATATAAGAAGAATCGCTCAGGATCAATATAACCAGTATCCACTCTTGGACTAAGGTGAAAACGTCCATAATATTAAAACATATTTGGCACTGGGGGGGGGGTCGCAAACCACACCTCTTATAGCACACAAAACAAGAAAGTTTAGACTATTGCATGATGTATACGGTGTACTACAATTATTATCTAGTTACGTTGTTCGTTTTTTTTAGGGAAAGGAAACATCTTGTATCAAAGAGTAGTTCTTCTGAAAGTTAAATTATACAAAAAGGATGCACGTGCTTTCAACTTTCTATATTTTGACCCTGATTACTGGAATGGCGGGCTGAGGCTAAAGTCCAACTGAGGTAGTTTGTGTCCACTTCACAGTAATGCCCTTGGGAAAGTCATGAATCCATCTCTCCTGACAGTTTCGATAGGAAATTACTCCGTACAGCTGGTACCATGCAATTCCATCGTATCTCTTGCAATGTTACTTGGAAAGGAGATGAGCAATATAAGAACCATTGTTCTGAGAAATGCTATGAAGGACCCAGCAAGATACCCTGTCGACCTACTAAGGCGTCGGATGATTTCACTTCGATCGACTTTAAACATGCAAACTCACTATTATGGATTTAGATCGGAGAGAATGGTCCGTAAATCAAATATACACCTGCGTATTAATACACCACTGGGGAAAATAAGCCAAGCCCTTTTCATCCAATAAAAGATCTTAATACCATAGAGAATGTATGAACGCATATTACAGCTTAACTGGTTGGGGTAACATTTAGGAACACTGACCAGCTGTGGGAAGTAATCAGAGATGAATGAAACACTGACTCAGCACATAGTAAACAACCATCTGACAGCTTGACCAAACGGCTGTTTTCTAAAGGAAATCGAGGGAAAAGCTATCCCATAGTAAAACGTACTCTGTGCACTAACTGAGTACACTGTTGTGTAACAGTGTCGAATATTTCATCTGTAATCGTTTGAATGAAATGGTAACACCCCCCCCCCCAAAAAAATGATTAAGAAAAGCTTGGCTCATATTTTGCCTGGGGACGTATACCAGATTTTTTAGGCAGGAAATCGGACTCTTTTTCAGCATTTCCTTACATCTGTTCAAGATCCCTCGCCCACTAATCTGCATGCAGTTTCAGGTAAACTCTTTAACCTACATGAGCGTGACCGAAGATAATTACGTACTTCACACTGGTTACAATTGCCAGTGTTCGAGTCGAGGTGGAAACCAGGATTTCGAATGCTGATTTTCATAACAGTACTTCAGAAGGAAGAGCAATCTTCTCAACCCCAAATATCTCCGTTTGGTTTGGAGTTACTTTAATCTGAAGTTGCTTAATAAACGAAGTTTCGTCGATCTTGTTGAGACTTGTTATGCTTGTTCTTTCGATAGCGAAGTTCAACGCCACGTGTGAATAAATCACCATTGAGACATTAACAAAATCAATTAAACTTTCTTAGTTACCAAGCTTATTATTATATAGGCTGGAAATAAGATGGCGAGACAATTTAGACAGATTCAGGAGATATCGGTACCGCAGCGCCTACGACAGAGAAATCTCTCGACTCTAGGGGAAGGATATCAAAAAGGCTGCTGCTGCTACTGCTGTTGCTGATGATGATGTTTGTTCTTTTGATAACGAAGCAAAATGACACTTATGAATAGATAACCATTAACTCATTAAGAATCAATTAAACTTCCTTAAATACTAAGCGTATAATATAAGGCCAGGCGATAGTTTGAAAATTCAATTTTATTCTTGTTGATAATTATTCAATAACATTGAACACATCTGTAGTATAACTGGATAGTATACCCATTCATCATGCGGCAGACCGAAGTTCGATTCCTTCACAAAGTAGACGTTATCATTTTTTGACTTTTACTTTCAATGTACATGCCTTATTCTGCCAGCAAAACTTGTATTAATTCATGACCACCAACAGTTCCTATCTTCCTGATTTTTAGTGTATTTCTTCAGTAAAAAAAGCATTACGAATACATTGATAGTAAGTATAAAAGAGTCCTATTTAGTTTATTAGAGCAAATATATAATAAAAAGCAGATGATTGGTTGAACCTGAGGAAAGTAAGTGAGTAGTAATAATACAAAACAGAAACCTTGCCAATGTACATTCGAATGCAGCATACGTTCAAATGCAACACTGATTATTGTTTAATTTTTATCTCTATTATGCAAAAATTTGCTACGCCACCATTAGAAACCGTCTGCCAAAGCTGTCATTAAAACTGTCAGCATAGGTTTCTTCAGTTTTCAAGCTGGTTTGGCTGGCTATGCATGCATATCATTACAGACTGCACCAATAGGGATCGGTTGTTAAAAGAAAATCCCCCCTTTTTAGTTGGCAGATTCAATTTACAATGTAAGTTCGTGTTGAATTAGTCCCTTCTTCGTCAAACGGCATTTTTTGTGAAAATTCAGACTTTGAAGGTGAGAGATGTGACCTTTTCATTGTTCATCGCTTTTCAATTTTATTGATCACCTCCAACACGACATGCAGTCAAAAGACAATGATCACGTGTTGGTTTCTATCTAGTGATTAACCAAACCTATACCTGTAATCATAAGAGTGAATTAAATTGTTGACGTATCTGAAAAAAATCCCATCTGTTATATCATGGTTTACATAAACAATTGGTATCAAAATATTTTTTTCTGTTCCAATTTCTGAGTCGCCATTTCTCAAGCTGACACGTTTATAATAGCTCTTGGGTGTGGGTTGTCACAGGCAAAGATTTATTGACTCCAACCAAAAACAACATTATTTTGTTCGTAAATCCATAAAGCTAATGTCTTTCTCTCCCCTCCTTTCTACTGCCCTCTTTCCTCCTCCCCTCCCTTTTCCTTCGTCTCTCCTTCTGTTCTCTTTCACGTACACTTGCTCACACGCTAACACTTGAACTATATTAGTCCACACATTATTTGAATCAGTATCTCTACCTTTGTTGTGTTTATCACAATGCATACGAATACGTCAACCAAAACAGCGGTAAAAATAGCTAAGACGAAAACACCTGTTCGAATATGCGAAGTAGGTTTGGTTAGCTACTCGATAGAAACTGTCACGTGACCAACGTTTTTTTGGCAGCAAGTCGTGTAGGGGAGATCAATTGGAATTTAGAAAATTGTTGACCAATGAATGAGTTACTTCTCTCGCTTTTCGTTGGGCAGTGATAACTCAATTTTCTTCTTGAAAAAATAATGCACGAACTCAAACGAGGGATCAATTTGGTATATATTACATTGTAAATTGAACCATCAGTAACAACCTATTGTTGGGAGGAATTTTGAAAAAAAAAAACAAACAAGAAAATGTTTTTTCGAGACATGATAAGGAGTAAATGTTGACATTTTCAGCTTTCTAGCATCATCGATGCGATCAGTATGCATGAAACATACACGCATAGATAGTCAGCAAAACCAACTTTTAAG
This sequence comes from Thysanoteuthis rhombus, assembly GCA_963457665.1. Classification (NCBI taxonomy): domain Eukaryota; kingdom Metazoa; phylum Mollusca; class Cephalopoda; order Oegopsida; family Thysanoteuthidae; genus Thysanoteuthis; species Thysanoteuthis major. The sequence continues at coordinate 24,523,532 of OY735229.1, read as the reverse complement.
AAAGTTATGTTGACACTTATAGTCAAAATTTTCTTTTATTGAGAACACTCAATCTCAGACCTAAATGCAACACTAAAAAAGCAGAAGAACATATCGGCAAGAGCGCTGTGATAAAAGCAACCAAAAGGAAGATACTCGTCAGAATAATGTGCGGAATAAAGACCATGCTTCATCATAGAACTATGAGTAGTATTAAGAAGCCTGAAGAATCCATCAGCTAAAAAGTTGTGATAAAAACAACAAATATGAAGATACTAGTGCGTATATTGTGTGGAATTCTGAAAGTACTTCATCTCAGTCTTTTCAGCAAAGAACGTAGTATACAATTGCATTGAATTTCGTTATCATGCTCCATCACTCGTCTTCCGCTACACGAACATGAATATCACCTTATGAATAAGTTTATAAGATGATTCAGTTCGGCGGTGGGTAAAACTAGCTAGTTTGCATCAGATCACTTCATTAAATGTTACAACTACACTTGCTAACCACTGTTCCACGACGACGACGACGAGATGCTCTAACCGATACTTAGCTTATCTTAATCTGGCACAAGGCCGCACAATATGAGTACCCAGTGACAAAAGCTAAATTGTTGATCATTAATCCGCACCCAGATACAACAATGATTGCAAGGAAATCAAATTTTGTCTCATTTGTTAGAAACCGTCAACCAAAACTGTCAATTTCAGTTTTCAAGTTGGTTCGGCTGGCTGACTGGCTCGTTAAGTATGTATTACGTGTACAAACCGCAAAGATGGAGCTAGAGGGCTGAGAATTTAACAGAACTTGTTGTTTTTCCTTTTATCCTTTCATCAGTAAGTCTTTGATTTGTAATCTTTTTTGATAACGTTTTGATCAAAGGCAAGCCAGTGTTTGTTCTTGAAACGAAAGTTTTTTTAATCTTTTAACCTCTACAATGGTCGGAAGGGACTCTGGAAGAGTGATTTTAAAAATGGGGTACAATTAGCTCACAGGGAAGGAATTTCCCAAGCGGAGGAATGGGATGGGAGCATGGATTTTAGACAGAGTAGGAATGTCCAATGGAAAGTGTGACGGTGAACAAAGTACAAGATGATAATTCCAAATGGGGTGGGGGAATTGAGGAGACCAGGGATGTGAAAGGGGGATGTGGCACAGGAATCCGTGAACCACTGATGTAGGAAAAAAATCATTGTAGGAATCAGTACAAGAAGACTTGTAAGGATTTGTTATGCTTATCCTTTCGATAACGATGCTTCATGCCACGTGTGAACATCAGCGAACAAGAACTCATCATTTGAGGGGGACAGAGAATCTGAACTTCATGCAGATTAAAAACACAAGTCAGGAAACAGAGGATTTGATTTGCCCGAGAATCTATTCTGATTCAAATAGCAAGGAGTAATTCCCAATACAAAGCCTTTTTAATAATTGGCGATACACAATTAGTACAAATCATAGAACATGCAAAACTTGGAAGAAATGTATTTTTTTTCTCCTTTCCTGGGAGCAAAATATCAATTGCCCCCCCCCCCCACCACCACCACCGCTGTTTTGCTCAAATTAAGTGAGGGCAGTTGTCCCCTGCTTTCCCAACTCGTACCAGATCAATTGAACTTTCTTGATTATGAATCTGTAATTCATAATTTACAGAAGAGTTATTTTTATCTTTAATACTTAATAAATGAGAATTAATCTATCAATCGTATCCACTTCAACTATTCTTTGCAATCGTTCAAATTAAGAATGGTCGAAACTGATGTGTATATCTAGGAGTATTCGATGTGATAGTATTCAAGTCTCATAGATGATGCATTTATAATTAATTATTATAAATTTTGACTAGTATTTCTTCCGTTTTATTTCTGTTGCGTTTTACAATAACACTAGTTGTATCAAATGTATTAGTATACTAGTTTTTAGATAAAGCATTGTCAATTATTATCAATCTTTTTTAATTGTATTTCTTTCACCTCATTTGTTACCTGTTGTTCGAAATGAAAAAAAACGTGAGGTTAAAAATTGATTATTACCTCATATCTTGTTTTTAATAGAAAACCTATAACTAAGAAGAGAATGAAAAACATCACGTCACGTTGGATTGGGATTACCTAGACCATTGGCTTCACACAACCAACAAGTCAAATCATGAACACTCACTATCACCTATCATAATAACACTTCATCCAACTCTAGAAGACGAGGAAAAGCAGTCGAGCCTCTACTTCTGCTACTAGTTGAATGCTTCACTACTGCTGATACAAATTCCTTCACACACGCACACGTACGTTTACCAAATATTCGCAGCAGCAGCAACACGGGATATGATGGGTCCAGTGGAAAACTAGAGCCACGTTGAGAGGCACTACACCAGTCCAGCAAATCACTAGTTCGGCGCTTCACCAGTGTGTCACATCAAAAAATATAGCTGTAACGGTAGCACATGAAAAATATTCACTAACCCTGGTTCAAAGTACAGGTACAGAAAATGATAGCGACCTGAAAAGATGAGTATGAAGGTTGTGTAGCAGCAATCCTCCAAGTAGAAATGATTATGTTTTGACTAATCTTAGCCCAGTCTGGCACAAGACCTTAGTAGAGGAGCACCTGGCGAGGATCGAACAGATGACACAAGCAAATAGGTCTGCAAGACGGGCATCGTCATCTATTCGCGTCTGTTTCAAGTTGATGAAAATAAACATTGAAATACACAACATTACATCTTTCCGTTTCGTTTTTATCGACTATCATTCATTAGCTAAACGTATGTCTATCAGGATCACTGTCACCGAATAGCATCTTGATCGGTACATTAATAAGTCCGTATTTCAATAATGAAAAGAGCATTTCTTTTACACGATAAAGATTCATTTTCCAACATAATCTCTTTTCTTATAAAATGCACTAAATCCAGAGGAGAATGTTAATCACATAGATCTAACATAAGAGATCGAAAATTTCAGATTAAGATTTCTCATGCGGAAGAAAGGCTGCAGACTTACTGATGCACCATCGTAAGTGTCTGGTGAGCCTATATATGAAAACCATTACGGAGTCAGTGTACTTTTAACGATCATTCGATTCTAAAATTGAACAACCGTCACCTTCTGTATTGACGGAAGTAGGTTTATGATTCAATCCAATCTGCTTCATTTTAAACAAAAAATCATTTCCAATAACATGAGTCAGTGTGTTTATTTTCGTTTAAAATATCCAAATATGCCACTGTAATGCCACATAGAGTACAAAAGGCGGGCAGTGTTTTTGTGGCATAAAACTCATCTGTTGCGTCATAAAACAAAAGACTACAAGTTGGCTATGAGATGGATGACAGTTTTTGCTCTATCAACGACCGAAGAATTTGCACAACATTTAGACATATTCCGTCATTTACATTGGTACATACATACGTGTGGCTACTTGAAAGGAAGTAAAGAAGAAAGATTGATTCATCTGTCAAATTATCTTGTGTTCCCTTAGTCACACTGGAGATTTCTCGAAATCATTCCAACAGGAAACACACACACACACACACATATACATATATATATATATATATATATATATATATATATATATATATATATATATATATATATATATATAGAGAGAGAGAGAGAGAGAGAGAGAGAGAGAGAGGGAGAGATTTATCCATTTGCCGACTTGAATGAGGATTTTCTCTTTCCATTCTTCTCCGGAACACTCTCTCTCTCTCTCTATCACACACTCACAGAGAGAGAACGAAAGAAAGACAGGGAGTGATAGAATGGGGGAAATGAAAAAGACAGAAAGGGGATATGATGACTTAGTGTCTATTTTGCCTCTTCAGTCTGATGCTTGACAAGCCCACTAAAATATCTACATGAATTTTGAACTTCTGCCGTTATTACACATACTACTCAAATATACCTGCTGAATGCTGTGTTCCACTGTTTATTAACGTTGTCATTTCCTTCCTTAAAACCTATTTAGTATTTTCAGTAACATTTTGTCACTTCAAGATATTTCTCTATCATTGTTAATGTGAAACAATATCTAAAGGTAATGATTACTGAATATTCTGCATCGAATTTCGATCAACATACAAAGCCTAACGACCCTGTTGCTTCGAGTTGATACCTTTAACATCATCATGGACGCAGTAGTAGCAGATTCAATATCTTGAGATTCCTTCGCCTTCTCCTATAGCGCTTCAACTGTCATAGTACAATACCTTACAACGATAACGATACATTGTCATTTAAAGCGAATATCTGTTGGCATTCGTTGTCTGCTTTTGTGTTTCTCAAACGAGGAAAACAAAACATTCTACGTTGTAAACACACACACACACACAAACTTGAACACACACACACACATACGCACAATCTGTCAAGATGTTTGAAGATACATTTTAATTTTAGGCTAGTTCGAAATAATGAACGTTGATTAAGAAAAAATCATTTTGAGTCCGAAACATGAACTTCATAAAAATAACGTAAACAAAAAAGACCTTTTCTGATATTGATCAGTATAGGTATGAGAAGTAAAACATGCAATGCCAAGAGGTTATTCATTTTGAAAGCTCGACGCCAGCGTTAAGGGCTGATCCTATATACATGGACTCTGGTATAGTGGTGTAGTATTAGAAGTGGACTGTAACTGACTAACAGTCGAAAACACCCACTCATTCCAAGTCTGCGGCGTAGATGAGAAGTTTCTGTTCAAAACACACACATTCACAACACGCACACATGTCTATAGGCCAATTGAAATAAACGTCCTTTTTCCTTCAGGTTGTCACAACATCGACAGAGATCCTCTCATACATTGAAGAAAGTATCAGCAACACGTTTTAGATGGAATTAACGTTCACTCACTGTTGAACACATGATAGAAGGCTACATACAGCTAGTATTATTATAGACGAGGTGTTATCATCATTTAGATTGGTTAAGAGACACTTCCCCATTTTTTCATTTTTTTCTTCTTGTCTAATCACATAAACGACGCTTCGGTTGCAATTTCGACATTTCAAAATACGTCCAACACTCGAGGATAACCATAGGGTACAACGGTGGAAACATTGAAGAATTCAAAAACAAAAGGAAAAGTGAAGACAAGGAAATTGGTTCGGGTGAAATGGATAGGAACTTGTAAAATTATTAACGACAAATTGTGCTCAATTCAAATACCGTATTTCACTATGTATATCCGGTTTTCATAGATAATACACCCCCACACACGAATGAGCTTCTATTTCGAATGGGTATACAATTATGTCTACGAATGTATGTAAGAATTATATTTCCGAGGATAACACGCACCTGGATTCTTCAGCTCAACATCTTCGGGGAAAAAGAAGATTATACACAGAGAAATACGGTAAAATAAATTATGTTGGCATTACCAACAAAAATGACTGAGAGACTATCACGTATTTTATCTTAAGTAATCACTGGAGATTTTAACAGTTACACAGTGCAAAGGGTAACGTGTTGATTGAATCGTTTTCAAAGCGAGTGGAATCTTCTGCCGTTGGACATAACATGAAAGGTAACTGTTAAAAACACGTGCATATATGTTTTGTATGACTCATGCATTTAGTTATAACATCAAAAATAAAAACAAGTGCTGTGTACAGAAAGAATGTAGCGAAAAGCAGTCAAGCCCCAACAACATAAATCCCGGGTTTGCGTCGGATGAGATCGAAGGCTAGAACAGGGCTGGTATCTTTTTTTAACACCTAATTTCATGTAGATAATAATCAGTGTGTGAGTAGAGGACAAGTGAATACTTACAGCCAAACACTGTCGTGGTAGGATGTTTTTTTTTTAAATAACAATATCCTGACGGTTTCAACTAACAACGAACGAATAATAGACGGTTTCCAGTAACTATTTTGCCGGATGCACTCTTGCAAACGCTAGGCCAGCTGTGTAGAAACGGGAAGTGATGGTGGTAGATAGACAGAAATGAAAACAGAGTGAGAAAAAGAGAGATAGAGTATTTCTCTTGTACAAAGTTGCTTGGTGATTAGTGGTAGCGGTGGCGGTAGTGGTATGTTAATAAAAAAAGTAACATAAAGGTGGCGTTACGCCTCCCTTCGATAAAAATCCATTCAACTGATGGTTTACTACATATGCAAGAAAAGTGACTGTATATTGTGTAAGTAATAGTTAGAGTGTAAATCCACTTCTGGAGATAGAAATATTTTTAAAAAAGAGGGAATGGTTGGTCCAGAAATTAAATGGAAATGAAAATAAGAAAATATTACTACCTTGATATCTGGTTCCATCAGGTAAGTTAATGAAGGAAAAGAGTTGAAAAAAGTAAGTTGTTACAGCTATGTGTTCGTTCGTTGGAACACCCGACACAGTAAGAAAGATGTGTTCCTAATGGCAAAGGGAAAACCTCGTAGTACTAAATCATAAATATATGTATCTACATACAGAAGTGTGTATGTAAGTGAAGGGGAGGAGAGAGTGACATAGAAACTGTGTCTGAGAGAGGGAAAGGGAGGCAATTGTAAAGTCTATCTTGTTTTATTGACTATAAATGGATTTCCGTTGTATATTTGAATGGGCAAGAAATGGTGTTTGTGTGCGTCATAGAGTGCATGCGTAACGGACAGACATGAAGAGGAAAAAAAGGGTTGGAGTAGAAAAGGTTCATAAAATGCACACACACACACACACACACAGACTGGGTTGGAAAATAGATTGTAACAGATGACGATAGAGAGAGAGAGACAGAGAGAGAGACAGAGAGACAGAGAGAGAGACAGAGAGTGAGAGACAGACAGAGAGAGTGAGACGGGAGTGTCGTGCTTGTATAATAATGTGCATGTCCGTACCCACATACACACACACACACACACACACACACACACACTGAGATAATTGGTAACAGACTGCGAAAGGTAGATAGCTAGATAGATGGCGCGCGCGCGTGTGTGTGTGTGTGAGAGAGAGAGAGAGGCGGAGGGAGAGAGAATGCCTTGCGCCTTATTATATTGGTATATATAATAATGTCCGTAGTCAACGTGGCCATTTAAATGAACACGCGTATATGCATATATGTGCTGTCTGTGCAGGATTCACTCCTCCCTTTAGCATATATGTGCGTTCAGACAAGATTCCGATGGAGGTACAGGCGGCAAAACACAAAAACTGCTAATCAAGTTCGAATCCTGTTCAAGGTACACTAATGCTCTCGGAAAAAGCATGGATTCATTTGGCTTTGTCTCATGGCTAAAAATTGTGACTAAGAATACCTTGTCACTAGCATGCCACGATGGTTGAGAGAGAAGGGTGTGGGGAGAGTGAGCAACTGGTCAACATTTCCATAACTACCTTACTTATCTAGATAGTGATATCAAAACGTTGTTAACCATTACTGTTTACTTTGACAGGGGCTATGTGGATAGGTTTAAACCACAATTCTAGACGAGTGTGTCGAAATATTTACACAAGCACGTCTCTGTAGAATAATTAGGATTGTGTAAGCTAGATAGGTACAAAATCAAACTGGGGGGTGGGAGTGACAAGGGAGATTATGTTGCGCCAGTATTTTAAATCGAGAGTTTTTTGTCTTGAAAATCAGCATTCAAAATGCTTTTTTCTTCAACCAGGGTTCAAAACCGCGATGGAAAATAGGCAACGCAAGTTATATGAAAAGTCTAATGTTGATATTTACAAAAGCTTTAATTAGTCAAGCACAAAGCCAAACTAGTTGAGAGTCGTGATTGATTTGGTATACGATTGAGTTTGGACCCTGTCGAGGTTGACAATGAGTGTCTGGGTAGGAAAGGAAATTATTGATGAGTGGTAGTTGGCTGAAGTCCTCACTCACCTTCTCTCCTCTTTGTCAACCATCGTGACATTCCAGTGATGAGACATTTTATTTAGATGACTGGCGATGGGAATAGATTGCAGGGAGAAGAAGATCCACGCATAATTTTGCTGATACATTTCCTTGGTTATATACAAGATATTTACTTATCTAGGTACAACACAAAGCCAAATGGTGAGATGGATGGAATGAAAATAGGAAGACCGTGTTGCAACAACACTCTAGGTCGGGAAGGTCCACCTGCTTTGAAATAAACATCCCAGATTTTGACTTTATCATAAATATGAGTTAGAATTTCAACTTTGGGGACTTGTGACAAATATGTTACTACTTAACCCACAAAACAGGTATGTCTATGCTGCCTCATGTATCATGTATATAAGCGTGTTGTTGAAGAGTAATAGTTAGCGAGCTCATTTTGCGGACCATCACTACCACTACTACATAGTGTGTTTGATTCTCACTGTGAACCTTACTCTGGTAACCTAAAGTTAAACCTAGTAGATATCTGGATTACTGTTAACTGACGCTGAAAATGATGGTTCTTTCCTATTCACCGAAGTGCTGAATCTGGTCAGTAATTAGGGTGACCACTAACGAATTATAGGTACTGTAAGCATCATGTGGTCTACTGATAGATCAAGAAAGATTAGTAAATTAACGTCGTCTCGTCGTGGAGTAATTGGTAACAAACTAATCAAGTAGACTATTACTACTACATAGAACGTTCGAACCTCACCTACTGCATGTTTATTGACAATGAATTATATCCTTGGCCCCTAGGATGGGGATCTAAGCGCAATGCCTGGGGCGCTCAAGAAGCTAGCCAACCCCCCATGACTGTGCCACGATGAGTTTTTGTGATGAATAAAGAAAAGCTGGGTACACACCTGTATGTTCATGTTTTTCAGCTACCTTTCAGGCCTTTTGAAAAGTGTTTGACACACCAGGTGTTCGGGAAGTGTTGATGAATGGTAACCTAGTAAGCAACGGCTTAGTACGTTTCCAAATAGACAGTCAACATCAACAGTACAGTAATTAGCATACTACTTCGACGAATCATTGGCGAGCTTAATCTTCACAGAGTGCTCATAATAAATGGCCTAATGTCACCATAGCATGTATACATAAGCACACGACGTCTTATCAGAAACAAACAAACCGCGTACATATTTACAATGGGTATGCTTCGAACATAAATAATGAGTTATGTGTGTCACAACGTAAACACGAATGCGTTCTTCAGGAAGATAATATATGTACGAGAGTAGGTATATAGTATGAAGATCTGGCGCAGGCGAATGAGCACGACCGCGAGGTGTATATGTGTAAAATACATGTGTAAAAAGAGGAGAAAATGTGTATTGATTTACAATGACGTAACGTTTGTCTGTTTGCGTGAAAACACAGGGAAGGGGACGATAAAATGAGAATAGATCAGAAGTAACACTGCTCAGCTATACGGGTGTCTGTCCCATACAGCGCTTTTCTCTCTTTCAACTTATTCCGGTTAAGTGAAATAAGGAAATAAGATGGAATAAAAGTAAGGTGTACCGATGACATCTGTACTCACTGACAAAAAGATTTTATGTCAATTTTAGTGAATTCTGTAAGTTGTTATATCAAAAAATAAAAAATAAAAAAGGAAAAATAAAAAAAAAAGGACTGAAATCAATTGGTTTCAACTTGTAGAAAACAAACAAAGGCTGTCTGGATTTCAAATGAAAGCTTTTGTATCCACAAAGGAGCATTCGAATTATTAACAGGCCAGATAAAATAGACGTCTTATTTGCTATGTGGATGATTAGACTCAATACTTGTTTGGTTTTTATTTGAATCAAGTTTTAACGGAGAGATGTCATTGCTTATTGTTTTAGTCTGGGATGTGTGCATGTTTTGTTTACGATCGAAATATCTATCCTCCTACAGCGAACATAACCCACTATGATGGCAACATATAGACGTAATATTTCTACTCATGTGATTGTAGATGGTAATGTTTTGTATGAACAAATACTGTTCAACATTAGTCGAATAAGTAAATGATAAATATTATCCTGTCAGGTATGTATGTACGTGTGTATATATGTATGAGTGTAAGTGTAGGTGTGTTTGTGTGTGCATGCGCGCGTGTCTCTCGGTGTGTGTTACTGTAACAGTCTATACGTGGATATATACTTCACCAACAAGCGGTAAGTCTTCTATGAAAACGTGACAGTCTATTCTCTGAAAATCTGGTGTTTAGTGTTTATACGTCTATAGAAATTGTCGAATGCATGTTCGTGAGTAACATATGAATTGTTTATGTTCATGACATTTTCAATAATCGGGTAGTAAGTGAAGAAGACTCAACCCATCTAAATACTCCCAATCTAGCAAATCTGGTTGAATAAAATGTAAAATACGTACGTAAGAGTATATATTCCTCCAGGAGTCGTACAAACAACGTGTATGTATACGTCAGCGATACGGTTATGTCTTATGAAATGTACACATATATGTATGTCGGGTATATATAGTAATAACTGGTATGAAAAATCCGTCCCAGGTCGGGTAGAGGCTTCGTCTTAAGGCAATTCACTCACACGGACAAGCAACTCCTGCTGTCACGGGTCCTTCGTGCTCTGCCACAAAAGTTAGTAGCAGTAATAATATTGCAGGGTGTCTGCTAAAGGAAGGGGAAAATAAGATGGGAGGGAAAGAAAGGGAAAAAAAGGAGTGGTTTTATCATGTGGGTGAAGTGAAGTGATCGAGAAAAGGGGTAAGAGTTGGAAAGAGAGACAGAGAGAGAGAGAGAATGTGTGGGAGAGAAAGATATGAATGGGTGTGAAGTAGAAGATAATACGAGAGAGGAATGGAAGGAGAAGAAAGAAAAGCTAAGAATGAGGAGTAGAGTTTTAAAGTGATGGTGAAGAAAAGCGCGTATCTTGTTGAACGAGAGAGACAGAGAGTGAGGTACGGTAAAAAAAATAAGAGACAATGTGAAGACTTCAGCAGAAGATTGAATCAGAAGTTGAGGGCGTTTAGAGAGATAGAGAGATGGTATAAAAATTGAAAAATGTTGTAAAAAATAGACAGAGAGTGAGGGATTGAATTTCTGGTGTAAAAGACAAAAAAAAAAAAAAAAAAAAGGAGGGAAGAGTTGTAAGAAAGAAAATACTGTAAAAAAAAAAAAAAAAGAAATGATAGACAAAATGAACGGAGGATTGAAGAGTGAAATGAGAAAGCGAATGAAAACCCAAGTGAAAAAAACTAAAAAAAAAACAAAAGAAGAGTGATCAACAAGTGAGAGAAAGAAAGAAAGAAAGAAAGAAAGAAAGAAAGAAGGAAAGAAAGAAAGATAAAAGAAGGAAGAAGTGAGAAGAAATATTGACAAGAAAAATCAAAGAAATAATTAAGAAATAAATGAAGAAAAGGAGGAACGAATCAAAAGCTGAATTCGGTAAAAAGGAAAGAAAAGGCTTCGGAGAGAGAAAGAAAAGGGCCAATAGAAAAAAGAATGAAATGACAAAAACATAGGAAAAACTGAGAAGAATGTCTGAAAAGCACGACAAAAGAGGGTTAAAAATCTTCGTCTTCTTCAAACAAAATAATCATTTTCTTTTAGCATTTTATTCGAAAGAGACCGGAATGGTTTTTCATCGGTCTAGCCCAATTCCAATCCCCTTGATTTTTTAGAGTCCTGATTCAAGTCTTATTTACAATGACGACTACTGCTGGCGACTAGTAGCAACGAAATTAGAAGAGCTACAGTTCAAATTTCCACTTATGAATGACTGCTTCAAGAGCTGTTACTATTACTACTGCTTGTTATTAGCACACGCGCACACACACACATAACATTGAAACACACACAAACACACACAAACACACACGCTTTTGCACCTTTTTAGCCGTCGAATCCTTTTCCGTAAACAAGACAGTGACTTGGACAATCTTTGATTTACAAAATATCGCTAGCATGCCTTTTTTTCTAATTCTGAATAGCAGTTTTAGAGACTGTTTACCAAATCTGTCACCTAAATACCAACATGTGTTTCTTCAGTTTCTAAGATAATCAGGTTGGTTGGCTCCTTATCACGCGTACAGGCTGTACCAATGGAGATGTCTGGAAAGAAGAGTTTCCTATTATTTTTTTTTTGGGGGGGGGTGACCCCCCCTGAAATTTTTAGTGGTGAGTTCAATTTTTTAATTGATCAGTCCCAAAACAGCATACTGCCAACGTTTCTATTGGGTGACTAACTAGACCTGTTTCATAGTCTACCTGGGGGGAACCGTATAGGGATGACTTTTGTCTGAGTTTTTGATAATTGCCTAAAGTTTAAGCAATTATTAAAGATTCGGACCAAAATCATCCAGCAACAAGTGTGGAACAAACCTGTTGCAGAAGCAATGAATTACATAAATCGCCTGCAAGTCATTGCCCCACATTGAGGTGTGAAAATAGTTATTGAATAGATCGGGTATGAGCCGCGAGGCTCCAACGTTTTTCTTTAATCGTTTATTCTATTTGCGCTGTCTTGGCCATATGATACATTCATTGTGTATTAACTGGATGTCATTTCAAACAGAGTTTCAAAGAAATACAGTGCATTTATAATTATCTGTTATTGTATAGTGTTGGCGGAATGTAGTAGGTGAACTATTATTCGCAAAATTTATGGCAGACCAAACCACCGAGTGCCCGAGGGCGATTTAAAATTGTCGCCACTCTCCCCCAGCCATGATCCTGGCTCAGATAAGTCAGGCATAAGACCAAGATAATCATACGCCAAATGAGAATCAAACGATATATTAACTACAGCACGAGCTTGAAAAACAACACGACATGCATTTTTTGATATTTACTAAGCTTGGCTCAGTCTGGCACAAGGCCAGAGCACACAAACTCTAATCTGAGCCGTGGGACCAGACACTTCATTGGAACTTTTCTGATTCTTGAATAGCATAGTTATTTAATTCGATAATGACGTTTCTCTTTCTGCTTGTCACTCCACTCATTGGGAAATCAAACATCTTTTTAATATTCATTTATTCATTCAAGTCAAAATATCACCAAAAATAGACAAAATAACCGTGATCAGCGAGGGTAGATCTGTATAATTGGAGTACTCAGACGCAACAGTGTGGCGTGGGTTGAGCCGAGGCATTATCAAAATAATGATAGGTTGGTGCAAAAATTATTGTGGTTTCCTGGATTCAATGAATTCTTCGAAGGCGTTTCGAGCTGCAGCTTGGTTGTTGGAAACCTCTCCTTGCAGGAAGTGGTCGAAATGCTTGAAAATGTAGTAGTAGTTGGTTGGGGAGAGGTCTGATGAGTAAACTGGGCGAGGTAGAGTAATGTAGCCTGGTTTGTTCAGCAGGGTCATTCGCGACATGCAAGCTATTTTGCTTTTCATTCAGAATCATTCATGCCATATGTTGATCTTTTTTGATTTTCCAATTTGGTTCAAACGTCGAACAACTGTTGAATGGTCAACGTTTAGCTCCTCTGAAATCTTTCGAGTTGTTTTGCGTGGGTGCACCTCAAAAATGACCCTCAATTGGATGTTGTCAACTGCAGAAGATTCTCGTATCCGTGTCGAGATTTTTGGAACTATTTTCAGTTGAGGTGTACATTCCTTGACGGTCCCCTGACCAAATACTTGATTGATATTGCGAACAGTTTCGCTTATTTACGTCTCATACTGAACGCACACAACAAAATCGAATTGGCTTTTTCCATGTTTGATTTGATAGCCTCGAACAAACCTGGAGGAATAGTGAAAACATTTAAATAGGTAGAACAAAATTCACTCTTTGAAATGGTATATTCCAAGAACATAGTTGAATAATACTCTATTCCAAAATAAGCATCAAAGTTTGAAATGGGAAAAAAATGGCAATTATTTTTGCACCAACCCAATAACTCCGGCTTTGCTTTGCAAGGCCTTCGAAACGACTAGTTGAGCGTATGTCGCGTCGGATTTGGCACAGAGCGAGCTGAATGGTATGTCATTAATATTGAGTATTTAGTTTGCTCCTCACTGGGTGACCAAAACATTATCCTATCTAAACCTACAAGGACTATCTGTTTTGCTAATGGTTTCGTTAATACCGAAGAATTCACCCAAGGTGAAAAGATACATTCACCATGATAAATACAGGAGATCATTTAAAGTAAGAGTTTCAATATAATATAACACAATTCATAATCATTCCGTTGGATCATATATTCATTTCTTGATAATATAACTCACATTGAAAGAATCAAATAGACTGTAAATGAGCAGAATGATATATACATATATATATGTGTGTGTGTGTGTGTGTGTGTGTGTGCGTGTAAATAGTTGATATAGAAGAGATACTAGAATTACATCGTCCTGAAAATTGAGTTAGAGCAACAACGTATGTATTTTTATTCTTTTCCCAGATGTGATATCATGTTACACTACCTTGTTACCACGTTAGCTGAATTGAACTGGTATTGCGGGTCTTTTTGTATCGAACAGTGTCAAGTTCTTCTATGGTTACTGTTACAGCCGAACAAAAGGTCCATGGACGAAAAAAGTTCTGAATCACAGATAAAAGTCAGTATTATACCCACTGGAGGAACAACACAACAAACAATGTGATGAAAAAATATGATCGATCGCTTAATCCCTGTGCCAACAGAGATATCCCTCATTTCCAAATCATGAAACCATACTGGTAAAAAGAAAGTGTCAAATGAAGGGAGAGGAAATGTTTCAGCTTTTCGGTATGTGCATGTGTTTTGTACCCACTTTAACGCAACTTTCGAAATGCATAGATTTCTTCAAGCATTATACTTGGGTGGAGTCCTTCAGGAATTCCATTTCTCTCTCTCTCTTTTACTAGGATGCTCTACCTAGATAAAAAGGGTACCCTATCTCCCTCTAGTCAGCGTTGATTAACATTGCACTGATGGAAGACATGACAAAACAAGAAGTCTCCCTCACGAAAGTACTCTCTTAGGAGAAGCCGGTTCCACCGCTTCATCTTGTAACAATCTGAGTCACGTACCTCTCAGACTTGTGCGTCGATTGGTCATTGTCAAACTCTGCCAGGAAATTGGAAAGCATTCATTCATGTCCACCTTTTCTCTGTCTTTCCACCCATCTGTCTGTCCACACTATATCTCCGAGAGTACTCAACGAAATTTTGTGAAAAGTCAGACAATAGGGCATGGAGAAAGATCCAGGGATTTCTTTTTCATTAGGAGAGATTTTCCCATCTTTCCCTATACACCTATGTATATGCCCATGTCTGCCGACATGATATCTACAAAAGGTTCTCAATAAATTACGATGAAATTTTGTGGAAGGACAGACAATAAGCTACGGAAGAATCAGTTATATTCCTTGACAATGGTGTCATCAGAGTTAAGTGTTACAGTAATATCCAAGAGAGTCATAGATTTTGTCCGGAATGATTTTATACCAAAAATAACGGATGACAATTGCAACTTCGCTTTGTGAATAAATAAATAGAAAGGAATCAGAAAAGATAATAAATAATGATGACACTATGTTTGAATTTAGAGCATTTGTTTCAAGGCTGATCCAAACTCAAAAGAAGCCGAAAGCAAAACGAAACAAAAAAGAAGACATAAAACAGAACAAAAACACAACAATTGCTTCGAATCCAAAAAGACATGTTGATCTTATTTAATTCTATGCAAATGAGCACTCTTTTTCTCAAAAAAGATGCTGCAGTATACACACAGATTGGTGCGTTCGCACGAGTACACACACAAACACACACACACACACACACACACATACATATGTATACACACACATACACACTCCTGTTGGAGATGCTACCGAAAAGTTCGGGGAATTCAAGCATATTGATTAACCTGTTACCTTTCAAGTTATCTATCAAGTAGAACAGAATGATGAAATGCAACAAAAATCAAATTAAGCAAATGACTTGATTTCTTATCGGTTGGGGTTGCAGCAGTCCAGGTCATAGACTAATGCAGTGAAATAATATCTTCCTACCAATTTCTACTCCATTTAGCCAACGTTGTTCATGTGTGATACAATGTAATTCAAATCGGGGCACTAGTTAAGAAGCTCATCTTGCCAACCATAACTGCGGTCCTCGGCAGGGCTGCCGATGAGATTTTAAGGAAACACTCAGACCAGGTTCACAAAAAAAAAAAAGACTCAAAAGTAAAATCAACTTTAAATAGAAATATAACAGTATTTTATTCACTTTTATCCGTAGATCAAAATAATTAACCCTTTTCTCCTTCAATTCCTCTCGAATTCACATTTTAACGATGAAATTACCTTTTATTAAAGTTGAACAGAATAAACAATGATGAGAAAAGGTTCAGTTCCAATAAATAGAGCGAAATTCAGGCCTTAGCATTTGCCCAGATTAAATCATGCTGCAGCCATTACTAACGGGGCGTTGTAACAAATCCTTACAGCTACAAGTGTTAGAAACCGCTTCTTCTCATAACATAAATCAAATCAAAACTCAGAGAAGATATCGGACACTGAATGGATTTTCAAAAATAGCAAAAATGCTTTTTCAGCCCCCTAGCTCTATTGGTGCAGCCTGTACGCATGATACATATATAGCCAGCCAGCGTACCAACTTAAAAACTGGCTGAGCTGATGTCGACTATTGTGGTGACAGTTTTGGTCTTTAACAAACAAATACCCCCCCCCCCATCCCGCAAAAAAAAAAAACTCTGACCTCCAATTCGAACTCACATTACCTATAACAAAAATAGATTTTGATTGAACATGAAGTTGCTTTTTGGACTTCTGTCAATGAAATTGAAACGAGGTGTATGTATTTAGCGGTCTGTTAGTTCGTCTCTTCGTCTGTCCACGTGATCTCTTTGAAAGTATTATTTAGATTTCGAAATTAGCTTGGAAATGGAATGAGGTAGAAATAGTAAGAGCTGGATCCAGGAATTTTATTTTTTTTAGATAAATTATTCCGTTTGTTTTTTCAATCACGCTCATGACTACACAAGATATCTCAAAAATTACTCTAAGAATGTCAATGAAATATTGTGGAAGATTGGACAATATGCTAGGGGAGAACTGATTAGATTTGGGATTCTTATCCAAGTGCAATTACCTCTTCTTCGTGATACTGGCGTCAATAGAGATATGCGCTCTCGGAGTGCTTTCTAGTTTTGTATTGTTTTACGGAAACGAAAATACACGATTTCCAATAAAAATACACCCTGCATCAGATATGAACAGGGTCTAGTACACTACCTATTGTAAAATTCAATTCTAATTTGAAGAAGGTGATAGTGGCAGCAAAGGTTTTACCAAAATTGTTTCTACGCAAACCTGTTGGCATTTATGTTCAACTTGTAGCTCTATTTGTGATAGGACACAAGGAGAAAACACTTGTTCGCGGCTTCTTCACGCCATCTCATTTAAATCTCTGACAACCGTCGCTGCAGAGATTTCTTACCTCTCAAGAAGAAGAAGAAGAAGAAGAAAAAGAAGATAATGAAGAAGAAGAAGAAGGAAGAAAGAAAGAAAGAAAGAAAGAAAGAAAAATGCTCGTTACGGAAAGACGAATGGTAAATTTTGCTATTGATCATCGAAGGCACGTATGCGACATTAGAGCGTCGCTGTCGAACGAAAGGAAGATGAGCACAGACCTCTGTTCGTAGCAGAGCATTTAGCTAAGGCCAACTTCTATAATCTACCTCCCTCCCCACTACCTCCGCCTTCTCCTGCAGCATCTGCAACCATGGATACTCCTGTAGCCCGCACTGCTGGCGCCCGTGTAACTGCTAAGGTTGTGATTCGCGCTAGCAACGCCAAAACTTCTTAGCAACCGTCACATGGACTTAGATCCGGAATCTATCGAACTATTTCACATATCATCACATCTATCTATCTCTCTGAATGAGCTCTATACCTCGCTCTTACTGCATATATATATATATATATATATATATATATATATATATATATATATATATATATAATGTCTATCGACAATGAAGAGAACAAAAATTGGGTGAATATATACATATATATATATATATACACACACACACACACACACACACACACATATATATATATATATATATATATATATATATATATATATATATATATATATATATATGTTGTGATGTATTGTGAAAGACTTGCCTGCTTAAGCAATGCTATGTGTATCTCTGAGTCGGTTGGCGTCTATCCCATCTGGTGCTGTGTTGTTTTTTCTCGTAAGCTATTCCGTTATTGCTCATGAGTTTTGAAATAATTATAAAAGCCTTTAACTATTTTGGGATTGGTCTACACTATGAATTAATCCCTCTCCCCGTAATAACGTATTTGGAGGGGATGTGATTTTCAAAATCTAACTTCCTAAAAACCTTTCCCAGTGTCCCATTAATTCGGACAGTCATCTTTGCAGACAGCTGTCACAGAGGGCGAACACACAGACAAACATTAGTTAAATTATAAGGTTATTTATTCATTACATTATTTACGTGTTTATAAGTATCGATATACTATTTGGATAGTAATTACTCTATTATTTATAGGTATATTATTTTAATTTGAAATGAGTTACTGAAATCACTTAGGTTTAATCATTCACTTCAACGATACACTTTGTGGATTGGATTGTCTTCGTTAAGTGAGGTATCACTGTGTATGTCTAAATCTATTTATAGACCAGTCCACAATTTGGTAAACTATACATTTTGGAAAATTCATAGGTTAACAAATAAGGAAATCTTCGATTCCATCACCTCAAAAGTCAGGGGTGATTATTGAGATGGTCAAATGTCAATATTAAACAGGCTGCTCCTCTTACAGATGTTTGCACAAGTCAGAGGAGCTAACCTGCAAGAAGCTATGTCTTTTGGAAAGATGGAATCTAAAATTATCTGATTTTTTCTTGGAAGCTTTTCAAAAATGTATAGTTTATCTGCCCCACCCCACAAAAATAATTGAACGTAATTACGCAAGTAACCGGACAATAGCATCAATTTGTACATGCTGATATCTATGTTCATAATTTCCTATCTAAGTGTATTAAAATCTGCATGAATCCTTATACTTATCTGAACATCTATCTATCTATCTATCTATCTATCTATCTATCTATCTATCTATCTCAACCATGAATTCCCTTTTGCAATTGCGTTAGCGTAAAATAAGTAATCAATCCTATGAATAAATAAAAAACAAAAGGGCCAATCAGGTTTTCTCAGTGGTTACAGCTTAACATGATATTGGATCTTTCACAACTACGCATTACCAGAATATCAGCTACAGCTGCCGATGATAATATCTGACTTGAATATCCAATACACTTTTGCAAACCGTTTGCTTTAGTATGTTTCCAAAATAATACTGCCAAAATTGGCAAGTGTACTTCGATGTTTGAATAGTGCCGTTTTGATAAGTGCAGGTTTTGTAATTCTCTTAAGGTATTGCCCAACAAACAAAAGAAACAATGTATAAACTGAAGAAAAAGACATTAAACGACAGTAAGACCTTCAACAGAGCAGTTTTGTGCGGCAAGGTTCTTGAACAAATTAATCGCACAATTCAAGATTTTGCCGTATTGATTTTTAAAGTCCTTATTGGAATAAAAAACCCAAATAAGATCAGCATTGTGATTTTACATGTAATCAGCAAAAGATCAGGTTAGTTATCTCAATAGAAACCATCACATGATCTATGTATTTTGACGGCTTACCATGTTATGGGTAATCAATTAAAAATTTTAGAAAAGGGTTGATCAATGAATAGTACTTCTCTAGCCTTTAGTTGAGATGTGATCACTAAAAAGTTCGAATTTTCAAAAAACAAGTGTGAATGATGCTGGACACAAACTGAGGGTCCAATCCCCCCCCCAATTCCTTTTATAATAAGGAGTATGTTTTTTAATTTTCAGTCATATAGCTCTATTTGTGAATCCTGGACGCGCTACACATCCATACACACTTAGCCAGCCAGCAAAAGCCCCCTGAAAATCGACAGATGTTGAAAGTTTTAGTAGTCGTGTTGGCTGTGATTTTTATATGCAACCAACAACTGGTCGCTGCATTTGGCAAACAGCAGAAATCCGCTATTGCATTTCTCATTGAGTAACATCATAACACCCAAACACTATAATTACGACCTTCAAAAACCGAAATAAGAAAAATGAACAACTAAAAATTATCAGAAATTTACGTTTAGTAATTGAAGTTTAGGATCTTGGTAATAGCTAAATAAACAGTGGAAAGTGCCTGATCAAAAACTTTGATGCAGTGTTTTTACTTACAATAGGCACTGATCTACGTCCACTTATCAGGAAACAAGAAAGTTTCTGGCTGTTGACAGAATCGGTATCAATAGAGGATTGCTAATATATATATATATATATATATATATATATATATATATATATATATATATATATATATATATATATATATATATATATATATATATATATATAGTGGCCCAACGAGGTTGAGCAGCACATTCATAGATACATACATACTCAGCCAACCAGACCTGTTTAATTTATGTAGAATTTTAAGAAAATGTTTAAAGCAGCCTGATATTTATGGCTCTATTTTTAAAAAAATTGCCTATAAAAGTATGCCATAAAAAGAGGAAATTATTTGCATAGACATAGGTTGATTCTGTGTTTCCGACCTATGATGTATATATGTATGTTCCGAAAATGTGCCCAGCCTTATCCCAGTCACCCTTATATATGTATAATGAGAGCCCCCAAACTCCTTCACCTCGTGGTGTGTGCCCACCCATGTATCTGCACCGGCAGTAACATCTATCCAAATATTTGTCTTTGGTAGCAGCCGGTGGACCATTCAGGGGAAGTCTACCATCTACTAAATAAGTAAAATTACCTTGTCTGGAATCATTTCCCAAACCGTCAAAATGTTTTTCAATTCCGCAAGGAAAAATATTTGTTATCCCATAGACATGGATTGGAATCGCATACTACGAGGGACTCGTGTCCCCCCTTTGACCGAGACAACTGTTGTTCTCCTCCCAATAAACAGGGCGGAATAGAAATGAGCTGAGGCAAATTGCCCTTTCCGAAGATTCGCACCATTAAAATGAAAATGATGATTTCTTTCTCTTATGAAAGAAGTCCAAGAAACTCATGTGATAGATAAATCGACTGAATGTTAGGACGCCATCTTGTCTTAATTTCATCTCGACGCATCATTTGTTTATAATAGGAGGAGAACCAGTTTTTCTTTAAAAAATGTTATTATCGAAATAATTTTCCAGGAGTCTGAGAATAAAAGATAACGGACGTTTTTTAGAATCTTTAAAAAAACTGCTGATCTAATCTAGTGACTGTATATGTATGTTTTATTCATTTGGAGTCTGAATTGGAAGCGTCCAACAATCATAGAGAATGGACGTGATCTTCGAAGCTGCACGAATTTTTTGATATACATTAATGAATATGGTAATGATGACCTAACGGTTAGCATCAAAAATAAAATCGGCAAACCAAACTAAAACTAAAACTCCAACTCAAACTGGGACATCACACTAATTCAGCACTTATCCTTGTGGGAAAAGCATGAATCCACCCCACCAGCCATTGATAAATAGCAAAAGAGACAAGAGTTTCACATAAGAGATTGTGTGCACGCATAAACACACAAACACGCACACGCACACGCACACACACACACACATATATATATATATATATATATATATATATATATATATAGTGAAATATTCAAGTATTCTTCTTTGGAGTTCATGACTCACATATTCGTTTTATATTGCAGGGAGTCTAAAAATCCGGTTATGATATGAGATATGACCTTTGAATAGCAAAATTGAAGTAAAAATACAGATCTACCCGGATGCAGATCACAGATTTCTCTGAAACGACAACCTCAAAAAGCCAATGATGTCAGAATTCAATATCCTTCTCCTTATAATCTCCACTCACCCAACACCCGGAAAGGGCAATACTGGCTTCAAAATCAGTTTAATTATCTGCTTATTGCTACAATTAACCTGTTTGGAGCTCAGGCGATAAGGAACGAAAGGATGTTAACAATTGGAAGTTCATTCGTTATAGCAAAGGTGTGCCCTTATAGAGAAACAGTCAATTTTTTCAAATTGAGATCTCAAGAAGTGAAAAGGGTCTTTGTATTTTAAGCAAATCATCTCAGCCTCACTCAATCTATTTATCCTGATTTTTCCTCCAACTTGTGAGTTTACATAATTGGGCGTGGTGGCTCATCTAGTAAGAACGCGACTTAAATTTCTCAAGTCTAAAATTTACCTTTCTGGCAGAGAGTAAAAGGAGTTACTAATAATGAATATTCTTGCAAACAGATCTTTTTTTCACTGGTCTCGGCAGTCATTGTTAGTAAGTTTTATATATATATATATATATATATATATATATATATATACATACATATATATATATGTGTGTGTGTGTGTGTGTGTTTGCGTATATATATATATATATATATATATATATATATATATATATATATATATGTGAGTGTATTTGTGTTTGTGTGTGTGCACGCGTGTGTGTGTGAGTGTTTGTATGTGTGTGCATTAAGAAATGGATATATGATCCGACAGATTGATTATAAATTCCATTATGTTTTATAGAAATTCCCCTTTGAAGTGATCTCACGTTGTTACACGGTTAATGTACCACCTGGCCAACGTGAATATAATAAATGATTAAAGAAAAAAGGGCTGCAGCAGGAATCGAACCTGTTACTGATATCACTTCAATTACTAATTTCCCGATATCTGTCAATGCGATTTACGTGATTTTCTTCTGTTTTCCCCCTTTTTACATATATTCGTTATTATGGTACAATGTATGAATTTTCTGTTGTTGGGATCATGAATTTTTTTTCACCATTTGACTGTTTTTAAAAAATCGAACAGAACAGTCAAATGATCGCGGCACTCCAGCACATACCCATCTCTTATGATATAGCTTATGTCATACGTGTACTTTGGCATTTTATAACTGGTATCATATATATATATATATATATATATATATATATATATATATATATATATATATATATATATATATATATATATATATATATATATATATATATATATATATGACTAAGAATATACATGTATATATATATGAATATATAGGTATTGATATTTACACACAGTCACAACTAGATACATACATATACGTGCATCAGACTCTTTTTCTCAATATATAGTAGAAAGTAGATTCGCTACACAAACACGTTTATATTTCCGCCTTCTTTGAGCCTTTTCAGGCAAATGATTAATTTTTTTTCTGCTCGTGGAATTTCCATTTTACCGTTATAAGAAAAATACAGAAAATCCATGTAATCTCACAGTGTAAATTTATTAAACTGGAAAAATGAAATAACACGAAAATGCCGGCATTCCTCAAAATTCTTATAACCAAACATAACATAACAATCCATATATTAATAGATTAAAGGTGACGTTGACACGGTACCCACATACCGATTACCCCCCAAAGCATCTAATCAACATTATCTACTCCCTCACGTGTCCAAGTAAATTAGGAACAATACAATTCACTATGGTCATAAAGATTACAATCATAGGCAATAGATTTAAAGCAAAAATGAAAGTTAAGATCAAAACATCCCTTAGAGCACAATTCAGCATCCGCTTAAAGATAAGTCCCACACCAAGCTCACACCCTTTGACATGTAACTTATAACCACCAGCTAAACATACACACTACCAAAAAAACCATAAAAACAATAAAACAAAAAAAAATCCTCTCACTCATAGCGACAACCACAAGACTCACCAAATCTAAAACACATATAATCATTTGCCTGAAGAGGCCGAAAGAGGGTAGAAACATAAACATGTTTGTGCAGCGAATCAACTTTCTACTACATTTCCAGCTCTATTCTAAACCAACTTAACTTGTGCAGTTTAAAGTTGAATGTATCGAGCACTCTAGGAAATAAATCCATCAGACATTGCTTTATATTATATTAGAGTGCAAACCTAATTTGTAATATATATATATATATATATATATATAGATAGATAGATATAGATATATATGTGCGTGTGTGTGTGTGTGTGTGTGTGTATACAAATATACATATATATATTTGTGTGTGTGTATATATATATATATAATTAATAATTGTATCATCCACTGACAGCTGTTTCGTTTTATTGTGTGGCTATAGACTATACAATATCCATTCCGGTACCAAGAGGTAGGATCGAAACCTTCACTCCAGGCTCAGATGGTCAGTAGGACCGAATTTAAGCGATATATTCACTTACGCACAATTCCCCACCCACCAGAGTGCTCCATTCCAGAGTTGGATGAGCATTGCTGTAATAGCATATAATGGACGAGTTGCCCAACCCAAGAGTACTCAACCCAGGAGAAGGGTTAAGAAGAAGAATATATACATGAAGAATATATATATATATATATATATATATATATATATATATATATATATATATATATATATATGCGTGTGTGTGTGTGTGTGTGTGTGTATACACGTATAGAGTGCATATATTATGAGTTTGTAGCTCGTAATCCGACTATATATGGTATTCAGATCAAATTTATTATACAAACATATTTCGCCTTTCGGCTCAATCATAGCAGTAATTTTCATTATGTTCCATTCAAAATTATACCTTTTTCAAAGCTGAAAGGCAAAGCATCTTAGTATAATAAGTTCGATTTAAATACTAATATTTTTCTCATTATCCATCTTATTTTCTTTATCGCCCGCACCAAAAGAGTAAATAAGTAAATGAATTGGCGTGTCTTTGTAAGTGTGTGCTTATATTGATTTTATATATCAATTAATTCTTTTATTAGCAAATATAACCGATAATATATTTCACCATCAGTCTGAATTATGAGATGAACGATTCTAATACGATGTCATGGATATAGAGATAAATTTAATGGCATGATAGCAATGGTCACAAAATTGGTCCTTCTATCTACCATGAATTTGACCAAATATAACTGTGCTTCGAGCCCCATGCCTAACTATTTTAGCATAATAAATTTGATCTGAATACTGATATTTTTTTCATCATCCATCAAGGAGCTATATTAGCAAATGCTTGTATCCATGGAAGAAGGAAATCATTGTATTATTATCACTGAGCAAACATTAGAGAAGGAGCAAACGCATTTCCTCGTGATACATCGAATGCTGCTGGCTCACCCATCAAAAAAGGATCGGCTCTTTTGAAGCTGGGTTGTCTAAATTTAGGGCATCATGACAATGAAAGTAAACATTCTAATTTCATTTTGTTTTTTGTGGTCTATACAAGGTTTTAATTTAGCCTGTTTTATTTGATATCCAGAAATTGCTTAAATCGTCCAGCCCTGGTTTTCAGGGCTGAGTAATCACTGAAGTATTCCAACTAATTTCTCTCCTTTTGAGTATCGTCTTGCCATAGCGTATTGGTAAGCAAGAAGATGTTGAAGACCGAAATTATCGAATTGATTTCCCATAATAGCATCAAAGTGATTTGGCCGTAACTGCTTAGCCTCTGATAGGTGTAGGAGGTCCTCAGCCCCAGTTCTTGTGCTGAGTGCTTAACAGAAAGTCATTGAGTGTCATTTTTACAGCCTTACGTGAGACGGGGGTGGATTGAATCACGGCCTTCCGAACCGAAGTCTCTCTCTTTCTCTCTCTCTCTCTCTCAATTCATAAAAAAGTTGATGTAATGGAAGGAATATTCTGATGCACAAAAAGGACAGATGATGTTGGTACTTAGTTGGACAGGGCTTCTGGAATCACTAGATTATTGTTTCGCCAATTGGGTGCCAGGATGGAAAGGTTGATCGGGGATCCAACCCTAGAACATACATATATATATATACTTGTTGAAAAATGGATATATGATCCGACAGCTCCGGTAGCAGCTTCAACGTAGCATTGTTGTTACCATTGACCATTGCGTTACCGGTGGCTGTTTAGTTCAAAGGTAAGAGCAACGCTACGTTGAAGCAGCTACCCTATCAGTTGCAGGTTCGATTCCTGCAGCAACTCCACTTTCATTAATTATTCATTCTATTTACATTATCTTGACCAAATGATAATTCACCATATAATAACGAGATATCATTTCAAATAAGATTTCAACATAACATACTGTTATTTGTAATATATATATATATATATATATATATATATATATATATATATATATATATATATATATATATATATATATGATCAGTACATAATTGACAAAGAGAAGGCTTCTATTCTGCCGACACTGGCAGCGTAGCTTACTGCGGCGTAAGACCAAACAAAGGTAAATGTAGAATATATATATATATATATATATATATATATATATATATATATATATATATATATATATGTGTGTGTGTGTGTGTGTGCATGTTTATGTATCGTTAATGAACTAAATGAGTCAACAATAGCTTTCTCACGCAGTCTGTACAGAGAGTTAACAAAGAGAGTGTGTGCAAATGTCAGAGGTCATCGATGAAGGCTTAGAAAATATGTATGAACAAAATCAAAATTCCACTTGTCAAAATGTTTGAAATGATAATAATTTTGTTTGGAGGTCAGAGCAAGAATTTATTGGTGAGTGAAACGGTGCAGGATCAAGCAAAATATCTTGAGCCTTTCTGTCGGCCAGACATGGAGTGAACAATTTGCCGATGCTCTCATAGCAATCTCTTGTTGATAACTATCCTCAAACAAAATCATCACGATCAGACACCAAGTCCTGTGGTCATTTGTTTTGATACTCTGCTATAACATCTCTTTATCTATCTATCTCACTCTGTCCCTGTTCCAGTCTCTCTCCTTCTACCCCTTCCCCCTCTCTCTGTCTCTGTCTGTCTGTCTGTCTGTCTCTCTATATATATATATATAAAACGAACTTTTCGCTATATATGCGTAATTTTTTCTTAAACGTCATGCCAAATATTCATGTTACGCATTACATGTATACCACCAAGGTCAAGGTTTGGGGCAAAATATACAAGTTGGCGTCACTTTAATTTTTCATTTCATGCTCATTTTGAATCTATTTTAATACTTCGAAGATATTTTAATACTTCAATTTGCTGTTTTCTTCAATTGGGCGGCTATTTTGGCGTGATGGTTAGCATGGTTGTATAGTCGAAAGAACCATCAGGGTTGAGTGTTTGATTTTCAATTCGTGCTCTGTTATAGTAGCTCTCTTTTCAAGAGGAAACTAATCATATCAAACGAACAGACACGCCCACGTATACATCCATACGAGATGTAATTATCAGATATAGCAATCATTTGAAATACTCGCTGTATAATCTATGTGATTAATATTCACCTCTAAATAAATATGCACATACACACACGTAAAACTAATATACGGGTTTACGTGTGTAAAAAAATCCAAATAAAACTTATTCATTCATTTACGTTTAATTCATTTTTCTTTCGTCTGCAAAAAAGTGCAAGATATACGACGTGGCCATAGTTCAGAAAGGTCTGGAGAGCGCTGGCCTAAACGACGCTTGTCAGATGCGGTCGGCACTTCAATATCTTTTGTTTTCTGTTGTCAGGTACAATCTTAATACAAAAGAAAACAACCGAATCTTCTGAACGTCTCCATTATCTTGCCAAGAAACTTTTGTTTGGACAGACGTTTGAAGCAACCAATTCTTTGATGGTAACTGTTTACATAGTACGTCTTTCATTGTATATGGATGCCGTCCTTTAATAGATATTTCTTTTCATCTATTTGACTGTAATCAGTTTCACTATCGTTGGCTCTTAAAACAGGGGAACATTGTTACAGCATCTTACTAATACTTTCTATCTTTATTGCTAGTTTCGTCACTTGATGCAAACATTTAGGGAGGTCAGCTTTAACCCCTGAGGTTCAAGTCTCAGCATTACTTGCCTTTAACACCTCAGATCCCTACCTCCTATACAACTGCCTAGCTTCCATGGGAAAATAGTATATCGTCAGCGGTCATTACTGAGTTTATTCAGGCGAATTTGAAAATGTTAAACTTGAAAACAACTAGATATCATGAAATGTAATAGCCTCAATCAGAATTTATCTATCAATAATTTTACAATGATTTCTTCAACGCTGGGTTTTCGGTGCAAGGTATACGACAAGGCCGGGTTTCTGAAACTAGGTATACGGTAATGTCTTCAATTGTAGACATTGAACACAGCAAGAACCAAAGAATTGTTGGTATACATACGTACATTAGTATGTGTACTTGACCATTTTATTATAAAAGAATAACAATTTCCAACATTTGTAGGCTTGTCGTTAATGTAGGAGTTCTCGTCACATTTTAGTTAAGATGGTAAATAAGTGGAGATTACCAAATGGAAGTTCTAAGGTCGTCAATGAGCAGGTGAAAAAGAGTGCAATGTGTATACAACGGAAGAAGAAGAAGAAGAAGAAGAAGAAGAAGAAGAAGAAGAAGAAGAAGAAGAAGAAGAAGAAGAAGAAGAAGAAGAAGAAGAAGAAGAAGATCATAACGGATAAGTTTATTGCCATTATTTCATGTCTTTGATTGACTCGATGTGACAACAACTTGATAAGAGTTAGGGGAGGTTCATGTGTAAATCAGGTCAGCACGACCGATGTTAGTGAGAGCACACTCGTAGGTCAGTAAAACGTAGTGTGGTAGATGTGTGTTGACAACACATACATGCAAAAGAATTGCAGGAGTCCGTAGGTGGGAAACTGTGTTTGTGAGTTTTTCGCAGTATTAACTGACAGCTTGAGTTGGGTGTTTTCTTTAAACTGTCTGGTAAGTGGACCCAAGAAAAAGCTTGGCACAGCGTAATCTGATCGGATAGAATAAGGGATAGCGAGCCCGGATCCACTAAACTAAATATAAATAAATCTTTTTTGGGCTATCGCCTTGTTACGACCCGAATGA
Source organism: Thysanoteuthis rhombus (assembly GCA_963457665.1). Taxonomy (NCBI): domain Eukaryota; kingdom Metazoa; phylum Mollusca; class Cephalopoda; order Oegopsida; family Thysanoteuthidae; genus Thysanoteuthis; species Thysanoteuthis major. The sequence continues at coordinate 24,494,762 of OY735229.1, read as the reverse complement.
AAAGTTCTCAACAAGCGCAACGTTTTCGCAAATGTTCAGTCTATGAAAACCCTTTTAAGGAAAGTTAGTTAATCGCTCTGTCACTTTACCTAAGGCAAAAGAAAGGAAGACCCAAGATAAAAACCTACAAAAGAGCTATGCTGAATGGATTGAATTAACTGCACTAATCAAGGTATCTCTGCGAATAATTTACTGAGTGAGAAATCAGACGGGCATTCAAAAAGGTGCTAAGAACGGTGTGTAGCATAGAAAATAAGCTCAAATAACCAAGTTCGAATATCAGCTAAGGCTGCCTATTTTCATTTCACATTATCACCTTTGAGAAGGAAATAAGCCGCTCCTCCCTGCGCTCTGTCTCATTGTCAGATAATCTTAAAAAAAATATCTCGTCACTGTCTTAGAGGAGACAGGGATAGTTGATACAGAATTATTCCATATCAAATCAACCGGTCAAAAACACATTCTGTGACCTTTCACTCAATTAGTATGCTAGATAAAGCACTTATAGTATTTCCTGTCATACATAACATATTGGTTCATGTATATGCAGTGGTTAACTGCCCACAAAGGACATGAATATTGGCAACTTTGAGGGCACCCGAAAATCGAGCACGATTCAAACAATCATTCTAACACTCGTATGACAGTCACAAAAAAATCATGACCTAATATGTTAAAAATGTTTCATCAAGCGTAGTGATTGAGTGAGAAGCTCTCAAAATGGGTGTCTATTTCACGATTGGGATTTCCGGTAATTTCTTTTTCTAACAATTCATTAAAATGCAAATATGATCAAAAGTGACTTCCTTGGATGAGTCTTTTAAATCTGAAACTTTAGTCAAGTTTGTTTTATCATCATTTAAAAATTCTGGAAAAAGTATACAAATCTACCCCCCACCCCCGGGGATAGTTGAGTAAATTATTTCTCTTGTTCGGAGAGACAGATATGATTAATATATTGTTATAATTGAGAAATACAAAACGTGAAATCATACAGAGGAATGTATTTGAGTAAAAAGTAAGATTTTAGGAATGATCACCAATTAAAACAAGTGGAATCATATGAGATTGGACCTCGATGATGTATTGTAATCAGATGGAAAATGGAAAAAGAACAATAAGAAAAGAATGACGACTTGTTGAATGTCTGTTTTATTATTTTGCTAGGTCTTTGTTCTTCCTCTACCACAACTGCATACTAATTAGCCCCACTCATTATGTACCAATAAGCCCAAAAGACATGGTTTGCGCAACATTCTATTTCTAGAAAGGTTATGATAGACGCAGCATGAAATATAGTGAATATATTACTTATTGTCACTTACCATAAACGTTCGACTTTACTATCATCAACCACACAGAATGAATCAAGCACTTTCCTGCTTGGAACACATATGACTCTAACTGGGTAGAAAAATGGCCGATTTTTTTTCTCCAAACGTGGTTGATAATGACGCCATCAAGTAATGGAAACAAGAAAGTAATTCATTGATGACGGAGAAGAGAGTAGATAATAGTGGATTACATGTTGACAAACCAATCTCCCATAACTATCCTATCTGCTTGGGCAATAGCCACAATAAGGTTTTACCCCTCATAGCCAACAAATAAAATAAATTAAATTTCATTATCTTTAGTTAACTGGGACAGTGTACGCTTCAAAGGTACATGTATATACTTAATATTTGAATCAAAGGAGATTATCTATATAAACCATGATAAAGATTTGTAAATTTTGATGTTTTATTTATTTCTATTTTATTTATCGAAAAACTTCAAACTTGACACTATACTGCATTGTGCGCTGACTAATATATGTGGCAAATATTAGTTTTGTACAATGGCCAGTCGTCGAATGATCTATGAATAAATACACTATCACACACACACACACACACACACACACACACACACACACACACACACACACACACACACACACACACACACACACACACACACATGTATAGATATACACATGCACATACAGATTTCTTCAATCGTAGTTGAATTAAAAAATTACGGCAAAATATCTGGTGGGGTTCAGATTTTTTTTCAAACACCCCAGAGGCCGTAAAACTGATTCTGAAACAGGTACATCGGATACTTAATTCGGCGTTCCACACGTTCGAGCATTTCGTATCCTCAGAAGTAGAATCCGACGTATAAAGACAACAGAGGAAACTTAGGGAAGAATAAAAAAAATAAAAGAGAAAACTAGGAAAAAGAAAGAAAACTATCGAAAGAAAAAAAAGGAAGAAAAGATGACCAATTGAAAGAAACCAATGAAAAATGTCAAAATCTACAAAAGCGACCAATGGAAGCAATAAAATAAGACCGATAAAAAGGATGGAAAATACAAACAATAGCAAAAAACAAGCAATCAAAAAAGAAAAAAGAAAACCAAGAAAAAAAGAGAAGCAACCAATTAAAAGAAAAAAAAAACCTTTAGAGGTTTCTGATTACTTGTCTAAAACAGGATAAGATTACTTTAGAATGTAATAGTTATCTACAGGCTGAGTGAGAATTAACTCCATATTAGAATGAATGGCCTGCACGTAGCCCTGATCTGAACTCATTCCTGTGGGTGAATGCGAAAGAGGGGATATCCTGAACAAACCACAAATTCTGGATCAATTGGAGGTGTACATTCGACATATTATGGCCAGTATAAGGCTGGAATTCCTGCAAAGATCTATCGAGGCCAGACCGGAAATCATGGACAATGCCAGCACCTACGTTGAACTTGTAAACAAAGAAAACAAATTCCACCATTGTATGGTCCAAAGTAAAGCTACTTTAACCACAATTGATCAATGAATGATTAAGTTATTTCCAATATCCAATTGCGAGTTTCTTTTCACCCATCCTATTATTATCAATACCATACATTGTCATTCATATCTGCTAATATCAACTAAAGTTGGGGAGGGATTGTTTTTTTCCTTGATCTTAGGTGATCTTACTAATCGCTTGTCTAAGTAAAGTATCCTAAAAAGTGTATACTTCTCATTTATTTTACATAATAATACATACATACTCTTTCTTTAATCCCAGGCCAGAATCGCTGATATTGAAATAATGCATCAGCAGTAAACAACTAGGAAAAGGAAGGAAGAAAGAAATGATGAGGGACAATAAAATATTTTTCTTCAAGTTCCGAAAAGATGTTCACTATAAATTTGGTCTCCAAGTGCTCATATCTCTTTTGATATATCCATATCTTATTTTTTTAATAATTTAAACCAAGAATTAATAGAATAATAGGTGTATCTGGTGGTTCTAAAAAGCAGAGAACGATACTTTTTTCTTGCAAATAATCGAAATTAAAACGAATAAGAATATTTTTAAATATTGTCATGCCACCATAGAGAGTCACGTGCACAAAATGGCGGAGTAGATTATTCAAAAGTAAGTTGGAATTGATTTTGAATGTGTTTCTTCGCACGATATATTCCGTGTTAGCAAGGTGTTTGGAAAAAATGAGCCCAAACCCTCTAGATTCAAATCACGATAGCAAACATCTTGACACGATGATCTGGTAACAGATATACCGAAGTCAAATGAGTGGAAAAAGAAGGATGAATGATACTGCGTAACTTTTTGGAACCTTGTTATGGAGTAATGATCAGCGAGATATGTGTGATCATAGCTCTCTACAGCTTCCTCTCAATTGTCGCTCTCAGCAACTGAATCTCATTTACGCCTTCCAATACTCTTTTTGCCATTGATGTGTCCGAGACCTAGATGTGGTTTACTCACTGTCTACCTTTGGCCCCATCGCCCTCCATGCGACCTATGAGCGGTAAATAATCCAAGCTTTTTTTTCTATTTCTACTATAGATAATTCGACACTCACTGTGCGCTTCCACTTGTGAATGCGTAACAGAGTAAGTAAATATGAACGTCTTGTCTTGGAGTAATGGTTAGCAAGCGTCTCTTTCAGAATACTGCTACAGGAAAGACTCACTGGTCATCACCACACGGTGAAAAAATGGAAAAACAATTGGTAACTCGGAAAAGCTACCATTTTAGAAACTGTTACAATATGTCACCCTCAGATGCTATCGTTCCCAATTTGTACGAAATTTACGAGACCGGGTAGAGGTACCTGTTCCAAATGTTTTCTACACAAAAATGTTTCTCCTATGAGTCAGATGTTAACGGTATGCTGTGAGATATTTTTTTAAAAATTCACTTGAAATATTTAAGCAATATGTTTTTGATTTGATTACGTAACATAGGTAGAATATCCCACCCGTTTTAACACACATACATGGATTGGCATGGTGTGTGTGTCCATAACTTGCAAGACAATATATATATATATATATATATATATATATATATATATATATATATATGCGTGGACACGAACACACACACACACACACACACACACACACATATATATATATATATATATATATGTATAAAGTATAACCACCATATATTTATTTACTGAGCGTAGCTCGATCTACAGTGATAGGTTGTCTGTGGTTCTCAAAAATATTACATGAGGGAATTGGTGTGCGAAACTAGCTTTATGATAATTGCATCACACGACCAGATGACCACTATATATATATATATATATATATATATATATATATATGTGTGTGTGTGTGTATATACAGAGAGAGAGAGAGAGAGAGAGAGAGAGAGAGAGATAAGGTTTATCCATAAAGAAACCGACCGTGAGAATGGAACATCTAACTGTATTCGCGACAGAAATGTTATGTATCTCTGGCCGCTTGCGTGTGTGTGTGTGTGTCCTATTTATCAACTCTCCCACCAGAGAAAAACGCAACTCAAGGTCAAGGCTTTACGTGGGGAAAAAAGGAGACACCCATCAAAAATAGCTTCAGCCGACGCGACTTTGGTTGCTAAAGTAACCGCTGTCACGAAAGCGTCAAGATGAGCCCGACCTGTCCCTTCAAGTGCAATGGGACAGCTCTCCCCTGGGGCATCGGATTCCCTGCTGCTGGGCTGAGTAATAGTGAGAGAGCCTAAGGACGAATCCGAAGGCTCTCAATGCGCAGCTTCAGTCTAACCTCATTGACTAACGCATTCCACCGGCGCACTCGGTCTTTTACTCACCATAGCACAATCCCCGACCCATTCGCCAGGCAAGTGTCAGTACTGGCTCCTTGGGTCTGCTGGGGAACAGATACTACACTTCAATCCATGCCAGAAGCAAATTGATGCATGTGTTTTCTATTTATTTTCTGCCCTATCACAGCAAAATGTGATACAAGGTCGAGGCTTAATAGGAGACACCCTTCCAAAAATGGCTCCAGCCGACGCAACTTTGGTTGCCAAGCTAAAACAACCTCCGTCACGAAAGTGTCCACTTTGGGACCTGCTCCTCTGAGTGCAATGGAGCAATGCTGCCCCAGGGGAACGGATCCAATGCGCGTAGCAATGGCTTTGACACACACCCCCTCCGGCCCGTTTAGCAGGCAAGTGTCAGTACCGGCTTCTCGGTCTCTGCCGGGGAATAGATACTACACTTTAATCCATACCAGAAGCAAATGGATACATGTGTGTCCAGTCATATTATATCTATCTTCAGTAAACATGCAACCCAAGTACCACTCATCTGTTGCACCCATCTCACTTTAAAGTAAATATTTGATAATAAATATACATGGAAGACTATTTAATTACTTCAAATTTTCTTATTCGGGAGTGCTCTATGTTTTTACGCAGAGGACCCCCAAAAGAGGAGGAAATCAAGCAAAAAATCACTTTAGGATGGCAAGCCTTCGGCAGAGCAAGCTCAACTTTCAAGAACCAGATGATCCCAATAATCCTAAAGAGAAGAGTATACAACCAATGCATTCTCCCGATTATGGAGCTGAAACATGGAAACTAACCAAGAGACAGACCTGCAAACTGAGAAGTATGCAACGTGCGCATGAGAGAATCATGCTCAACCTTACATGGAGAGATCACAAGACATCACAGTATACAAGGAAGAAAACGGGTGTCTGTGACATCATAGAAACAATCAAAATTCTCAAATGGCAATGGGCAGGCCATGTTGCAAGAATGAAAAAACCGATGGACATCACGTTTCACAACATGGATCCCCAGAGATCACATAAGAAACTGAGGACGACATAACACAAGATGGAGAGATGAACCGGACAGATTCAGGAAGTACTGGCTCCGAGACGCCCATGATAGAGAATTTTGGCGAATCCTGGAGGAGTCTATGTCTAACGACTGACGTTAAAAGGCTGATGATGATGAATACCATTTACTATGGGTTTAGCGCCCCATTTACCATAATAATTCTCCCTGATGGAATCTTTATATTAGCGGCCATTTGACCATCTAGTTGGAATTCTGTTAGCTTCAACTATCCCTGGGTTAAAAAGTTATGGCTCAATTTATCCATTGGAGTTCTCTCTCTTACGTTCCTTAAGAATATTTGTACGTTTCACATTACAGTTATTTTTCATGTATATGATTTTAAAATCTTAACTTTTCTTCGTAATTTAAAATTATTATTAATTGGTTCTTTGCTTAGTTAGGTTTTATTGGGTTCCAATTATTTTTTAAAAATTTTCAATATATTTTGTTCATTGCAATGTTTTGATTTCTAAACTTGTGTTTTTTTTTCTAATTTTGTTCGTTGCTATACTGTGTGAGTCTTATTTCATATCCTTTTTTTATTGGTAATGTTTTAATGCTTATATATATATATATATATATATATATATATATATATATGTATATATATATATGTGTGTGTGTGTGTATATATATATATATATATATATATATATAATCGAACTTCTTGTTTTATTTTCAGTTTGATACTTATTCTAATTTATGTTTCTCTCAAGTTTACACAATATCTCCAAAAATTCTCAATGAATTTTAATGGAACTTTGGCCAATAGGCTATTAAGAAGTCAGGAAATTTAGGAACCGATCCATTAATTATTACTTCCTCTACATCATATCTATTTTACCTCACTTTTTTTTTCATTTAAAAACAGTGGTTTATGATATTGGATCTTGAATAATTCTGAGTACTTTTCATGTGGTTCTTTTGTAAACTCTATTCAATGTGAAAAGTTCTTTCCAACAATATTTAATACGTCCATATTCAATAGAAGGTTTTCTGACTAGAGACTCTCAACGAAAATCTACCTTTATGATAAATTGCGCTAAATTCTTCTTGCAACTGATCTGGAGAGTCTTCCTAAACTCTAGCAAGTCCAATTGGTTCCAAGAAATTCATATGGGGCTCTATTACAGCGCCAGGACTGCACACATTTTTTGATGTACCGACTTATATAGCCTAATAAGTACAAGTTTATGTATATCAACCCACCCAATTGAACGGACGTGAACTGAAGTGAAAAATCCCCACCGGATACCCATTTCCTTTTTTGTCCAATGACTATTGAGGCGTATTTCCGATGCACTTGGGTCGTCATAGTCCACGTTTTATTGGAACAAATACCTGGGCGTGTTTCTGCCGTTATAGCTCCAAGATCTAACCAATTCATAATGCCAAGATTACAATTTGTACCTGGACGCATGTTTCTACAACCATAAACATCATTTGCAGGTGTTGTTTAGTCAGACATCTTTCTAACACGTGTACAAGTGTGTAATATTGAATAATAAGAAGGGTTACCCAGGTAACTTTCACTAGCTAACCCTCCTCAGCCTTTGATTTCAACTCAAGTATACATATGGCCTTTTGTGGATGGAGAATTGACCCAAGAGCAATATGTTACGCATCTTTTTATTGTGACGAAAGTATGAGTAGAATTTTGAACATAGGAGATCAATATTTTCCCAATAGAAATCCAGTAAGCTATACAAGTGCACAAATATGTTGTGCGCATAAATTTCTTCTTTGTGCTGGTTGCAAAACGTGCGTGCGCGTGTACAGCTTTGAGGAACGATGTCCGGAAGTAAAAATGGTGAAGTTTGGCCTCAAAGTCTGTCGTTGGTTTATCTTTATGTTGTTGAATATAGGAAACATATGAATTATTAAACTTCGACCCAAGACAGATGTTTATAGTTTTGCGTAGAGACATTCTCTTGGGAAGAAATATACAGATAGCAAAATGATGGATGGAAACAGATGCTGGTGGACAAAACGGGATGATACATATATATATATATATATATATATATATATATATATATATATATATATATATATATATATATATATATATATATATATATATATATATATAGAGAGAGAGAGAGAGAGAGAGTGAAAACACACACACACACATATAGGTATATGTATGTATACATAGTAATACCTTAAATAGTGGAGTTTAGGGTAGTGCAGTTGAAGTGTTGTTGAGCAAGTTAATGTTACTATGAATAAGTTGAAAAAACAGTAGATCATACAAAGATCTTGAAAAGTGTGGTTTAAACGGTTTGGAAGGTTTTGGAAGAATTAACCTCACCGTTCAATATATATATATATATATATATATATATATATATATATATATATATATATATATATATATATATATATATATATATATATATTGAATAAGCTAGGCCACAAGAATGAAGGAATTACGAATGAAGTTCGTAATACTCATCTTCAAACGCTTTTGACTGTCATTGCTCATTTTCAAGAAGGATTTTGATATCCAAGGAATAGTATTAGTGATATATTATGCTATTAATAAAATCGGTATTTGTTGTGTGAAATAAATCGATATATATATAGACACACACACACAAACCCTATCTTGGTCCGTTGTTCAGGATCAAAGTGTAGTATCTGATCCCTGACATAAACTGAGGAGCCGGTACTGACACCTGCTGAATGGGCCGAAGACCGAGTGCGCCGGTGTAATGCGTAAGCCAATGAGGTTTTACTGAGGTTACGCAATGCTAAGCACATCGGGGAGCCTTCAGACTCGTCCTTCGGCTTTCCTATTTTTACTCAGCCCCCCTGCGGGGGATCAGCCTCCCCAGAGCAGCACTGCTCCATTGCACTTAGAGGAGCAGGTCCCCTGGTGGACGTTCTCGTGGCGGAGGTTGCTTTGGCTGCAAAGCAAACCGTATATATAAAGGTCAATTTAGCACAAAAATGCTTTTTTATTTGACATGCATAATCTCTTTTTCGTCAATGCATATGTATATATGAGCTGGACACGTGAATGGAGAATAGTGGGGAATTTTATCACCACTCTTTTTGATCGGTATTCTTGTTTTGTTGCCTAATTTACGAGCGAGTGACTACTTCTGGAGAAACTAGTTAATAGTTGATTTAGTGAATATGTGCGTCTGTATGAGGAGGTGTGTTGTTACTCTTGGAGAGAAGCGAGTTTCCGCTACCGTTGTCTTCCACCGCAATTATTTAAATAAGTTGGCGTTTGACATTTCTCAGATATAAGACGTAAGTTAACCTCCGAATATCTTTGCTTCCTCTGCGGGGGTGGAATCCTATTAATTACAACCCAGCACCAATCATGACGTCTTTTTTGAATTCTCGAAACACAAGAATTAAAAAAAAAATGGTGGTTAGTTACTCAATAGAAACTGTCAAGTGGCAGCATGTTGTGCTAGGGGTAATCAATTGAAAACAGGTGATCAATGAATAAGTTCCCTCTCTTGCCTTTTGTTGGGCTGTTATACAAAAGAACCTGTGTGAACGCAGCCAGATACAAACTTAGGGATCAATTTAGCATGAAGTCTATTTTAAGGGGTCAAAAAGGTGTTCTGTAGACGTAATATGGAGTAAATTTTGTTGCATGATAGATACATAGCCAGCCAGATAGCCAACCAGCCGGAACCATTTAAAGACTGAAGAAACCTATATAGATAACTATAGCGCCAGTTTCCGTTGACAGTCTCTAACATGAATTTTCAGTGTGTATGTTGGTGGAAGAAGGAAATATGATGCAGAGAAGAGATAACATATTTATCCGAGACTCAAATGGTCGACAACGGAAGCGGAAAGAGAAAGAGTGGGTCTAACCGGAAGTGATATCAGTGATGTTAGCAGGCGGCTATTTACGTGTTTACTGTGGTTCTCTGGAATCTGGCTGAATGTCTGAAGGAAATCGAAAGTTCAGTGGTGGCAAAATTCAGCTGCAGGTTATAAGATCAGATGTTTAATTCAGAAAACCATATTGAATAGACGAATTAATAATCCTGGGTCAAAAGCCCACATGCATTCAAGGAAGGAAAGGTAATTCTTTTGAATACGAATAAGTTTAACTCAGCTGTAAACTAGGGCTCAAGTTGGGGCCAATTAAGCTGCACATTTCACATCATCTCGAGTTGTTGGTGTTCAAGCCCAAGTAAAATTTGGATGCTGATTTTCAAAGTAAAGAGACCTAATCCATTTTATAGATCGGTGCTACACAATATTATTTTTTTCCTTTGGTTCTGAGATCGACAAAAATTAGGCCTAGAATGTATCAAGATAAGATAGTTGTATTTCGCATCTAGTTATAGGCGTTGGTATTCAGGTTCAGAAGAAAAAGGTTTTGTACGCTGATTTTCTTCGCAGATGATCCAACAGGCCATCCCTACTTGAAGGAATGGGGTATTATAAGTGCTCATCCATTATTACCCTCTTTTTAGCCTGTCGCTGAAATGCTACTGATGATGATGATGATGATGATGATGATGATTTTTTATTATTATTTGGAATCTCACACCAGTTGCCTGGTGGTAACCGCTGGAGTTTGAGTGACAGCAAGTCTCCTCAAGTCTCCAGCCCTCCTCCCCTAGTAATCATAGGTCGCAGTAATTCTGCGATTAACAGTTTCACACCGGTTGCCCAGTGGTTATCGCTGAAGGCTGAGTGACAATAAGTCTCCTCAGGTCTTCAGCTAACGTCTCCTCTCTCTTTCGCATATCATGACAGAGCTACAATTCGTTGCAGTACTTATATCTCTAGCACCTTCCTCAGTACCCGTGCAGTTCCCAGTAGTGCTGTGGTCTGTACGGTCTCTATCCTCCCCCTAATCCCGATCTCCTCCAGTCTCTCCCTCAGCGTTCTGGGGACAGTTCCTAGTGCTCCCACTATGACTGGTACTACCCTGGTTTTCATGTTCCACATTTTCTTTAACTCCCTTGCTAGGTCCTGGTATTTTTCCCTTTTTTCAGCCTCCTTCTTTTTTACTCTATGGTCTGCAGGCACAGCCACGTCTACTATTTGGCAGGCCTTCCTTTTTTTGTCTACTAATACTAAGTCCGGCCTTCTTGCCTGGATGAGGTGGTCAGTTTGGATGTCAAAGTCCCACAGTAGTTTGTGGTTGTCATTCTCCAAAACTGCCTCTGGCTTGTGCTGATACCACTTTTCCCCATGGTTGAATCCCATTTGTTTACTTAGTTCCCAGTGTATGATCGTTGCTACTCTATCGTGTCTATGCTTATACTCCTTCTGGGCGAGTTGACTACATTCACTAGTTATGTGGTTTACTGTCTCATCTCTTTCACCGCACATGCGGCATTTGCTGTTTGTCTGTGTTCTGTCGATTTTTGCTTTTATGTAGTTTGTCCTTATGCTTTTGTTTTGGGCTGCCATGATGAGCGATTCTGTTTCTCTCTTAAGGTTTCCCTTTCGTAACCACGTCCATGATTTCTCGTCTGCTATATCTTTTATCTGTCTTTTAAACTCGCCGTACAATTTTTTCCCTTCCCACTTTTCTTTTCTAGTTTGCTGTACCGTTCCATTACTTTCTACTTTGTTTGTTGCACTATCCCTCGCTCTCTTCATGATTTCTTCACTATTTGTTTGCACATATTTATCTAGGACTACTTTAGCTCTCTGGACACAATCTTCTATGCTGATGAGCCCCCTACCACCTTCTTTTCTCTTCACGTATAGTCTATCTGTATCATCCCTAGGGTGTAATGCTTTATGCATCGTCATAAGTTTCCTTGTTCGCCTATCCATTGATTGGAGCTCTTCCTTTGTCCATCCTAGGAATGGTCCTGTATACCTAACTACTGACACAGCCCAGGTGTTCATTCCTTTTATTAGATTTCTGCTATTTAATTTGGTTTCTAATATTTTCCTTATCCTTCTAAGGTATTCCCTCTTAATTTTCTCCTTCATCTCTTCCCGTTTTATCGTGTCACATTCAAGGACACCTAGGTACTTGTATCGGTCTTGTGCAGTCAATGCCCTAATCTTGTTGTTGTCCGGAAGTTCAATTCCCTCAGTCATTGAAAGCCTTCCTTTGTGCATTACCATGATTGCGCATTTTTCTATCCCAAGCTCCATTCCTATGTCCTCACTATATTCCCTTACTTCGTTGAACAGAGTCTCAAGCTCTCCCCTGTTTTTCGCAAACAATTTAATATCGTCCATGTACATTAAGTGGTTGACCTTTCCTTTTGTTTTAGAGAAGTGGTATCCTTTGCTGTTTTTCAGGATTCTGTTAAGCGGTATCATTGTTAGAACAAATAATAGTGGGGACAACGAGTCTCCTTGGAAGATCCCCCTTTTTATCCCTACCTCGGCTAGTTTGTCCCCTGCGGCTGTCAAATCTACTTTCCAGTCTTCCATTGAATTACCAATGAATTTAACCACCGGTTCGCTAATTTTGAACATTCTAAAGCATTCGAGTATCCAGCTATGTGGAATCATATCGTATGCCTTTTTGTAATCTATCCATCCCATTGCGATATTCTTTCTCCTTTTCCTTACTTCTTTTAAGATCATCTGGTCTATGTAGAGTAAATCGTTTGCCCCTTTGGTTCCTATCCTACACCCTTTCTGTTCTTCTGGTAGTAGCCCCCTTCTATCCATTGACATGTATATTCTCTCTGCTATTTGCCCGGTCAGGATTTTCCACATAAGTGGTAGGCAAGTGATTGGTCTATAGTTGCTTGCTATGTTCCCCTTTCCCGGGTCTTTTTGGATGAGGGTGGTTCTGCCTTTAGTCATCCATTCTGGTGCTTTGCCTTCATTCAGACAATTTTGGAGTAGGTGAGTGAGTCTGCCGTGTAACGTGGTAAATTTTTTGAACCAATACCCATGGATCCCGTCGGGACCCGGTGCTTTCCAGTTGGCTACTTTCCTAAGAGTATGTTTCAATGTGGTTTCATTCAGTACTATTGGTTCTCCCTTGTCTATATCTCCTAGTTCTTTTCTCATGTTTCCTAACCATTGCGGTGTTACGTTATGTCTTTTTGGGTGCCCCCATATGCTATTCCAATAGTTCTTGGCCTCTGTGGCATCTGGTTTCATGTCCTGCCTTCTTTCCCCATTTAAATCTCGGTAAAATTTTTTCTCATTGTTTTGGAATGTGCGGTTTTGTGTGTATTGGGCCGTTCTTAGTCTGTATCTTTTTAGTCTTGCCTCTTTGGCTAGTCTTTTCTGGTGTAACTCTTCGACTACAGTTGCGATGCCTTTTTGCGTTACCTTGTATTTGTTATAAAGTCTTACTCGTGGTCTGTCTGTGTGTGGTGTATTTCTAAGCAGTACTTCATCTCTCTGTAGTTGGGAGATCTGCCTTTGTAACCTTCTCTCCCAGTTGGGTTTCCCTTCCCTATTATTGCTCGGGTTCCTATCTTGTGTTGTAAAGCTTTGTGCTACCATTTTCGCCCCTGCGTAAATTAGGTTGTTAAGTTCTAGGAGGGTGTTTGTTTCTATGTGCTGTAAGAGGCAGTTGACCTGCTCGGTCACTTCTCCGACTTTCTTTCTGTCTTTGTCTCTTAGGGAGGGGAGTGTTGTTTTCTCTCCTCGCATGATCTCTTTCAAAGCTTGTATTTTGGTGTTCTCTTCTTCCGTTGGTGCCTCGTCATCACCCTCTGATACATAGCTTACTGTGGGGGTCTCATGGGGAGTTATTCTAGTTTTGTTATTGGTACTAATTGTGCTGGGGGGGCATTCTTCAGATGTGTCACCTGAACCTCTCTCTACATTAATGTGAATCTCTAGTAGTTCAGTCTCAGACAGCCATTTCTTCTTTTGAATTTGCTTTACTTGGTCAGCAAGGCGTTGGTTCGATACTTCCACATCAGATTTTTCCCTCCATATTTGGAGCATACGCTCCCTATAAGATCGCACTGAAGGCTTGCTTTTAAAGTAACAATACATAACTAGCCTATTCTCCTCCCTTGTCCATCTCTTTCTCTTGTTTTTTATAGCAGTCACTCCGAGAGGACCGCGCCTTCCCTGGGTGTCGTTAGTGGTATATGAGTCTTGGCCAACAGTAGCTATGTGACGACTGTGTCCCTCCTGAAGGCCATTAAGGGTACACGAGCCGGAGTTTTGGCCAGCAGTCACAGGATGACGACCGGGTCCCTTCTGGTGGCTAACAAGGGAACACCTGCCGGTTACGACACACAAATCTTGAATTTGTGCCCCGTTTTTTGCGGTAAAATGGTTTGGTTGTACTGTCATGATAGGGGTTTTTGGTTCTTTGAGGTAGCGCCAGACCTTGGTGGGTTGGTTAAGACCGATGTGGTTCAGAAATAACCGAAGAGCCCCACCAGCTCTTTTTGGTTCTTTTAAGGTAGCACCAGACCTTGGTGGGTTCGTTGAGGGCAATGAGCTCAGTGGCATTCTCAGAGTTCCACCAGTTCTTACAACCCATGGTACGACCTTACATGGATAGGCCATTCTGCTGCACAGATATATCTATTTGGTGGTATGACCATCCCCTCCTAAATTCAGGCCAAAAAATTAGCACTAAGCTTCGTCTGGGTGAAATTAACAACCTTGGAGATCATACGTCTCCCTTAAATCTTCTAAGTCTTGACTTAGTATAAGTCAAGCAATCTGTGTTCTTCCCCCACGGTGGATTTCCCCCTGCTAGCCTATATCTACTGAGGGGTCCTAACGGTCAGTGGTGGACAGACTCCATTCATTCATACTCGGGGGAGGGGTAGCTAGGCATTACTTTCCCATAAGACACCTCTTATCTCGGTGGGGGTGGGGGGGGGGTGGAGAATTATTAATTTTAAACTATAAATTATAAATTATAAATTTAATTCCACTTACCCACGTGCAGCTCCAAGAAACAACAGACCACTCTCTCAACTTTTTTTTTTTGTCTTTTTCATTAGGCAGAATTTGGCAGTGGGCAATTCATCGAGGTGAAAACTTATCGGAATCGCAAAGAAAACCATCTCAGAAGTAGAAATATCAATATGTCAAGAATAATCATTCTCAAAGCCTAAAGTAAAATATCTTTTGAACCTTCGAAAATCATCAAAATATCAAGAATAATCACTTAAAGCCTAAAGTAAAATATCTTTTGAACCTTCGAAAATCATCAAAATATCAAGAATAATCACTTAAAGCCTAAAGTAAAATATCTTTTGAACCTTCGAAAATCATCACAGGGCTCATTCAGGGGAGGGGCCTGCGGTCCAAATGTTACAACTACCACTTATAATTATAATTAAAATTATTAAAATTATTATTATTATTATTATTATTATTATTATTATTATTATTGAGACAATATACATATAAGAGTTTAGTCTGAGTTAGTTTTCAAAGTCAATCACCAGAAATCATTCAAAGAAAGAAATTTACCTCTTTGCCAAAAGATTAAAATGCTGCTTCTACCCTCTGTCTCGCAATCTGTGTTCTTCCCCCACGGTGGATTTCCCCCTGCTAGCCTATATCTACTGAGGGGTCCTAACGGTCAGTGTATTATTATTTGCATTTTCACACCAGTTGCCTGGCGGTCACTGCTGGAAACTGAGTGTCATCAAGTCTCCCCAAGTCACCAGCCTCCTCCTCACACTCACAGTCCACTGCAGTGCTGTCGATTACACATCCCCATCAGTTGCCAGGTGTTTATCACTGAAGACAAAGTGACAGTAAGTCTCCTCAGGTCTCCAGCCCTCCTCTCATATCGTCCACAACTATCACAGCAGCTTGTTCTTGGCTGCTACGCCATTGCCAAAAAAAAAAAACAAAAAAACAGGGGTCATAGATCTCATTTCGGGGTTTATTTAACTTGATCAGCTGGACCCTGATCTGATTCCTCCACAGCGGATTTTTTTTTCTCCATATTTTAGCATGCTTTCTCTACAGCGCCACCCTAATGATTTGCTTTAAAGTAACAATACATTACTAGTTTGAGGTCTGCTTTTGTTTATTCCTCATCTTAATAATCCAACCTATATCACTAATCTTTTGAATTGACTACTTTCCCTAAATTGTTTCTTTCAATCAACATGTAATTTACATGAGTGGTATTATTATTATCATTACTATCATTACTGAATATCCTTCCAACTTAGGAATAGAGCACACTGATGGATGGGATATTTTGTGCAAGTGAATATATCACTTAAATTCAACCTTACTGACCGTCCAGTTCTAAGTAGGGCAGAGAAAGATACCAGCCTCTGGGTCTGAAGCAAAGGTTTTAATCCCATCTCGTGGTACTGGATGGTGTATCTATTCACTGTCCCCCCATAGCAAAATGTGACACAAGGTCGTGGCTTAACGTGGGGAAAATAGGAACCATCCATCCAAAAATGGCTCCAGTCGATGCAGCATTGGTTTGCTAAGCAACCAAAGCAACCTCCGCCACGAAAGCGTCAGGACTAGCTCGACCTGTTCTGTTAAGTGCAAGAGAACAGAGCTGCCCCGGAGTGTCATATTCCCCGCAGCTGAGCCGAGTTATAGAAAGGGTACCGGAAGGTTCCCGATGTACGAAGCAATGCGCAGCCTCAGTATAACCTCACTGGTTAACGGATTGCACCAGCGCACTCGTGCCACAAGGTCGAGCTTAACGAAGGAAGAATAGGATCCATCCATTTTAAAATAGCTCCAGCCCACGCGACTTTGATTGCCAAGCGACCGTAGAGGCTAAAACAACCTCCTTCACGAAAGCGTCCACTTTGGGACCTACTCCTTTGAGTGCAATGAAGCAGTGCTGTCCCGGAGCAACGGATCCCCCGTAGGCGGGCCGAGTAATAATAGGAGAGCCCAAAAGACGAGTCCAATGCGTGTAGCCCCAGTAAAACCTCATTGACTACCGCATTACACCGGCGCACTCGGTCTTTGACACACACCCTCTCCGGCCTTCTCAGCAGGCAAGTGTCAGTACCGACTCCTCTATCTCTGCCGTGGAATAGATACTATACTTTGATCTTGAAGAGAAGGCCAAAAAAGGTAAGGGGATCGTCTACAATAGACACAATGGAGAGTTGTAATACAGCGAAACAGTTGTCTGTGGATGATACAATTATTTCATTATTACATGTATATATATATATGTATATTGTAAGTATGTAAATGATATAATCTACCGATACTATTATATCATATTGTCTTCACTGATCTTACCCTCATTAAAATTACCTATCCGAGGTTTTAGTAAGAATAACTGAATCCAATGTTTCAAATGATGAGATAGGGATATTCTTATCAATAAATTGTTTACATTCTAGTAGATGTCTGGTTTTAAAGACAGAAACATATAGAAAAAGTCACACTGTCTATTACATAGATAGGTATGTGTGTGTATATATGTATGAGTGTGTTTAAATGTGTGTGCGTGCACGCTTCTATATAGGATACGCTAACACACAATTTTTCTTTTATATCCCAGAAATTATATTGCCTTGAGAAAGTCACTTCAAAACGCATTATTACTATTATTTTGTGAAAAGCAAGATGACACTCATGCCTGTATATACCATTATACATATCCATTTGTTTTCTACAGACATTTCTTTTCATCACAAGGGGAGGGGATGAGCTTTTCAAAAGGCATTATTTCTGAAAAAATCTAAAAAATCAATGGTTTGCAAACGATCAATAATAAGCTTAAAGATAAATGCCATTTTCTCCGTGTCAATTGAAATGCAAATCGAAAGGATCCTTTTTGTGTGTCATTTCACTTGTAGAGATTTTTGAATAAATGAGAAAGATGCCGTGAAAAGAGAGTGAGATAGAGGTGAGAGAGAAACATATAGGGGGGGGGCGAGCGAAATGGAGTAAGAGGGGGGGAAGATAGAGAAAAGGAGGACAAGAAAGAGTTTCCGTCATTTAGAAGCTTTTAAACACAGCTGTCAATTTTTAAAAGTTGATGACATTTTGTTGATGTCTTTATTTTGATTCTATTGAAAGTAAGAGAAAAAAAAGAACTTGAATAATTCTTCTAAAATATTTTTTTGTGACAGTAATCAGAACAAGCTTGGCTACGCTAGGGTCAAACTCCCTTGCCTCATTAAAACCTGAAAGATAAACAAAATAGAATTCATTTCTCCGAACAATGGGAGATTTGCCATTAGCCTCGAAAGCAAGAATGAAAGGGAAGGCCTACTCAACCTAATGGTTAATCTGCCACTGACATCGAAAGCAAGAAAAAAATATTTGTTTTAATGCAACTTGTTTTTACCAGAGATAAGTAAATTTTGCCAATTTTAGTTAGGCAAT
>OY735229.1:24151381-24471381 GCA_963457665.1 Thysanoteuthis rhombus | reverse complement strand
GACAACATTTACCAACAAAAACAGCGAAAGTAAAGGGGTCGGTTTTCCTTCTCGTCAAAGTAAGTTCCTTTTCCAAATTTCAACCATTTGCCGTCGCACATATAGGATTCACTTTTCATTGTCATTGAAGTGGGTTTCGTTTATTGGAAAAAAAATAAAAGAATGAAATATTTTTTTCTTTGTTATTTGTTACTTATTTTCTAGTATTAGAATCTGTCAACGAAAATGTCCCCATCAACACTTTTTTAAAGATTTCTTCAGTTTTTAAGTTGGTCTCGTTGGCTGTACATGTATACCTCACACGTGCAGGCCACATCAGGGAAGGTAGAGGGCTGAAAATTTGAACATTAACATAT
This sequence comes from Thysanoteuthis rhombus, assembly GCA_963457665.1. NCBI lineage: Eukaryota > Metazoa > Mollusca > Cephalopoda > Oegopsida > Thysanoteuthidae > Thysanoteuthis > Thysanoteuthis major. The sequence continues at coordinate 24,471,025 of OY735229.1, read as the reverse complement.
TATCTTAGTTAGGTCTTAGTGGTTGCTATCTTTTTGAATAAAGATGACCTTTTTTAGTGATTACTATCAAAGAAAAGGCGAGAGAGGTAACTTCCGCTCACCCTTTCCCAATTTTCTAGTCGATCATTCCAGCACAGCATGCTGCCAAAAGATATTGGTCACGTAGCAGTGACTAACCAGACCTGTTTGACAGTAATGTTGACAAAAACAGTTACTTTACAATAAAAAGGAGTGTTTTACTTCTTTTGTAGTGCGTGAAAAATACAGCACAGAAATTAGAGGATTGTTTTATCTATGATTCATTTAAAGAAACAAAACATTTTGTTAGCATGTCTATTTCGGCCAACAGGATGTTGTTTTAATGAATCAAAAATAAAAATATTTTTTCAAAAGTAGACCACTACATCTACGACGACGAATCTCAATGAAATCCTCGAAAGATGAAGAAATCAAGAAAAGAATCATTCTTGGATGACAAACTTTTGGCAGGGTAAGATGAACCTTCAATTACAAGGAAATGATGATAGTGCAAAAAATATAGGTATATCACCAATGCATCCTCCAGATAGTCACCAATGGAGCTGAAACCAAAAGATTGACCCGAGAACCATGCTCATGATTACATGGAGATAACACGACAGCACAGTGTATTAGAGGAAAAACTAGAGTCTGATATATCATTAGAGAACCCAAATGGCAATGGGCTGGTCATATTGTAAGAATGACGGACAACAGATGGACATCACGACTCACAACCTGAATCCCCAGATTTTACATGCGAAACTGAAGTCGACAAAATATAACCATATAACCCATAACAAAGAGGTGTGGCGAATCCTGGGGAAGGTCAATGTCCAACTTTTGTGGATCAATTACTGGGGGGATTTTTTTTCTGGGGAATTTAATCCCAATTTTAGGGGTCACAATCAGGAGTGGATTTTGTTTTTTGTTTTTATTTTTTTACCTTGACCGGAGAAAATATTTAGTATTAATCAGCTCTTCTTCTATGTTAGGCCCCTTGTCCATCCATCGATCTTTCTGTTTCTCTTTTAAACAGCAGTTCAAACCGCCTGTCAGTCTAGTTGGAATAATGCAGAAAAATCCAGTCATTCGATGCAACCACTGGACGTGTGTGTCGTTCACTTGTTATTCATCTATATTCTTTCATTTTTCTTGCATACAATATAACTATACGTATACAGTAGGTATATTCATTGATCTATTTGTTTGTTCTCTGTCACACTAAGGAATGCAACTCATCTATTTATGATTAAGTATGCAACCATACGATGACGAAGTGAAAAGATAAATTTGTCATGATGACATTATAAAATGGTGAATTTACAGAATGATAAAAATGGAAAAAGAAATAAAAATCCGTTTGAGGTCATCAGACTGCAATTCTCCAACCTCACTGCAATGCAAATCCCTATTATCTACGTTTGTAAAACACAATTTGTATCCATATATTTTTATACATGCTGTTATTTTTGTCGGTGCGGGTAACTTAGTCATATAAAGATTTGTTACTCAACAATCATTCATTTCTTATAACTTGTTTGTTTTAAGACCATCACCATCTGCGCATACAACTCAAGAAACTTGTCATTGGGACAAATCTGTGTTCAATAAAATTTCTCAACGGACGAGAACTGTCATAATCATCTATTTACTAAGCGCCCAAAGTCACATGACTGCGTTTCTGCTACCAAGTGGATACATATAAAATTGATTAGTAAGATGAAGAATGATATTAACAAAATGCGTTGAATACTTGACCAGATCTTACTCATTTAGAGCAATAACATTTTCTCAACTATTCTGACATGATAATATAGTATATCTACAAATCATGTTCAGTGGTCACAAATTCAGCGAAAGCGCAAATTATGACTTCCCTATTATTGAACAAGAATATTCTCAGTACGAGTAGAAAACACTCAGATAAGACACATTTCCCTGAGCACATAGGCGTCCGCTGAGAAGGGCAAACAAGACATTTGTACCCGCCTTGGATCAGGCCTCCTCTCTCAGGTTGAGAGGATTTGGAAGTTGGAACCTGAAAGCTAATAAAGGATAATGGCGCTTTTCTATTATTTGATGTAATCCCAATTTAATGAAATTATATTCTTTTTTCCCCCCATCCGTACTCCAACTCGGAAAAGTGTCAGTGGACGTTCATACCTGCACCGCTAATGTAGTACACCGTAATCTGTATACTTATGGACTTGCATCTAGCTAAGATAGTGGTCATAAAGACTTGTATGAATAAAGTCCTGATCTCTTGCAACTAACGAAGATCACTAAACCAACGCATGCAATTGAAACCGTCATCGGCTGTCATACACTCCAATGGGATTTGTCTCTTAGAAGATGCTTTACGATTATTGAACGTTTTATTACGGGTATAGAGTTCAATGCAAGTTCAATAAGTAACAATCTGATATAGGATTATAGAGCGACATATTTTTTTTTATTACGAACTAGTATATATTTATATCACATTTGGTACCAGATGGCAAATCATCATCATCATCATCATCATCATCATCATCATCATCATCATCATCATCATCATCCGTTTTATCGTCCATCTTTGTACAAATACACTCCCCAGGATTCACGACCTTGCCATCATGGGCAGTGCGGAGCCAATACTTTCAATACTCTCCATCTTCTATCCAGTCGACCTTGGTTACGTATGTGATCTCTGAGGATCCATGTTATGAGTCGTGATGTCCATTGGTGGTCTGCCATTCTTGCAACATGACCAGTCCATTGCCATTTGAGTTCTCTCTTGGAATCTCTGATATGTCAGACTTCTGTTTTTCCCCTGATATATTGTGCAGTCTTGCGATCTCTCCATGTCGAGCATGATTTTCTCATGTGCACGTTGCATGCTTCTTAATTCGAAGGTTATTGTCTTGGTTAGGTTCTATTTTCGGCTCCATAGGTGACTATCGGGAGGATCAAGGGCGACTACCCAGTTGAGAGATACTTGACATTGATAGATTAAACCCTCGAATTTACTTCTCCTCCATATTTTCTTTTTATTCGATTTTTGTTTTTTTAGATTCTTTTTATCGGCAGTCTAGCATTCATCCAATTTGTTCACCTGTGCCGTCAAAAATGATGACGTATATGAAATATATGAATGAACACTGCCCTTTGTTTACATAGATACCTGAAATTCGCATTGCTTTGATAAATAGCATTTTGTTGACCACAAACGGATTTCAGTTATTTTTGTTTTTATTACTTTGGTAGATTGTCTTGGAAAGCAGACTTATGATTGAGGAAAAAAAGTATGGCAGGTTTTTGAAAAACGAGTTTACAGGAATTTTTAAGGCTTAGAATCTATTGAAAACTGAGCTGAGAAAAGTAGTTCGTGGGAAGTATATCAAGGTCTGTCGGACTGGATATAAATTTGGGCTGATGATGTGAACATTTGTTTCTAGCCAAGGCTACCGACAGCCATATTTATTAGTATCGAGTCTTTAGCGTTGATACGAATCTAGGGAAAAAAAGTAATAATTTTGTTGTGGGTGTAAAGTTTGCAGTTGGAAGGGGTGGATCTGTCCATAGATAATAATTGAATGATGCTTGGAAGTCACGGGAGAAGAGTCGAAATAATAAGAAAAGAGAAAAACGATGATAAATCTAAACAAAGTCATAGAGAATACAAGTAAAAAATTACACGAAAAAAGTAGAAGGAAGAAAAACTAAATGAAGGAAGACAAGAAGGAGGTAGATAGGATGAACAGCTTTTAATTTGACTCAAACATCAAACTCAGTAGGGGTGGCAAGTATGTAACTATCTCGGTCAGATAACCGCCAGGATTTCAAACGCTGATTTCCAAGGCAAAAAGACAGGCAGTAATTCCCAACCGAGAAAATTGGCGTAACATAATCTTTCTACACCCCTATACCTTTCCAGTCCGCTTTTGCCTTATACTGTACTAAGCTATGATGAAATATTCTTGAAAAATAGATGGATTGAAAAGAGTTAATCATTTCAGGTATACGATCTCTTTTCCGAAATCCAGGAAACAAAAAGCTCTTCGAACCGAACATTTTTCTATGAATGTCGTCTGCAGTTAAAAGCCCGCTTTTATCGTCGAAATTGACCCGACTTGACACATGCACAACCAAGGTCGTCTCGTTTACTTCCGCTTTTCATTCTTGCTTGACAAAGAAAAAAGAAAATGAAAATGGAGAGAAATAAAGAAAGAAAGAAAGAACCCAGACGAAAAGAGGAAAGAAAACAAGAACAAGCGAAAGAGTTCATGGTGAGAATGAAGATTTCAATATTAATGGTGAAATATTGTTTACGCTAAAGGTATAAAAACGAATAGAAAACATGAGATAAGAAGAGGAGAGAAAATTGAAAATAATGAGTGTTCAAAGCTAACAAAGGCAGAAGTTTTCCACTATATATATATATATATATATATATATATATATATATATATATATAGACAGACATATATGTGTGTGTGTGTGTATATATATATATACATATATACATATATATGAGTGTACGTGTGTATATATATATATATATATATATATATATATATGTATATATACACACACACATATACATACATATATATATATATATATATATGTATATATATATATATATATATATATATATATATATATATATATATATATATATATATATATATATATATACATACATATATATTGGAAAACTTCTGCCTTTGTTAGCTTTTGTTGAATCAACTGACTTATAATGCGCTTTTTAGAATAATTCTAACGAAAATACGCCTCTATGATTGGAATAAACTTACATAGTGGATACCCCAACTCGAAAACTCACAGGGTATTTTGTGTGGTGGAGTTTGAAAGAAAATGTGAATAGGTTAAGCATTGGCGGCCGGATTTTGTGAAAAATGCTTTGTGGACTCATTATGATGGACACGCACCAACGATTTCTCTTTTCTGGGTTCAAAGATACCCTTTTTTTAATCTTTGGCTGGGGGGGCGTTCCTTGAAAAAGGATGGAAGTTTTTTATGTGGATTGCGCTTAAAAAGATTATTACAAAAACCTCAGATGGTTACGTCTCATGCAGAACTATCCATAATAATTTTCTTCAAATCCATTTTGAACACAAGAGCAACGAAGTGCCGTGATAGTTAAGAAAATCAGAACTGATAGGTGGTGTAAGGTTATATTAAGGAAAAATATTTCATGACAGAACAATGATGCTACAAAGAATGATGAATTTTCTGAATATATATATATATATATATATATATATATATATATATATATATATATATATATATATATACTAGAAAGCTTTACTACTTTAAACACCAGATATAAAAAAAGTTTTTCCAAAATGTACGCCATTTCAGTCAATTATTTCTCAATAGCTGTTAATTTAATTCATGTAATTTCTTCAGTTTTTTGGTGGGGGGTGGATCAGAGAAAATAAGTGAATTTACCTTATTGTAAAAAAACAAAACAAACACACACAGAACAAAAAAGAGAAAATAAAACAAATCTTACTGCTGCAGGGTCAAACTCTACTTCTTCTACCACGACTCAAGATGATTATTAAGAACTTTTAATTGTATATATATCAATAAATTTGCAGGTACAGAAGACTTGTCCGTTTAGCTCAGCAGGTGACTGCGCAGCCTACTAATCCCTTCATAGTAATTTCAAATCACTGTATGGGGACGTTAATTTTATACATAAGTTTGATTTAACGCGACGTTATATATGAACAGTGAAGAGTGTACTCCCCTAAACTTGGTGAGGATTGTTCTTGTTCTTGTCCTTCACGTTGTTACGGGGCAAAAAAGAACTGAACAGAAAAAAACATTCAGTGTCGAATTCTGAACCAAGAAAGGATTTAGTAAATCCATTCAAGATCGCTATGTTGAATGACGTGTGTGTATTTATCTAAAACAGATGACGGAATTGTTATGTGTCAGTTCGTTCGGAAGGTTATTCTAACGTTTAGAGAGCGAATAATTGAAACTCGTTCAAATGGACCCAGCGTTAATTTTTTTCAACAATGCAGCCATCATTATTAACAACAGGGGCTATTCCCATTCAAAAGGTGCGTACTTAGAAGGATTTAATAAAGGTGGGCAGAGCAGACTACCATAATTGTCATATAAAATAATTTTTCCTCCGAGATACGAAACTGCGGTTTCGAAATATTTTTGACAATCTCTTCAGTGTTGCCAGAGTTGATAGTTTATATCAACATTTAGATAATCCTTAACAGCATAAGTTAAGGGGGATCATTAATAGAAACTAGTAAGAAAGATTTATAATCTATGATTTTTTAATTAACTTTTATTAGATTTCTCAAGAACCGCTAATCTAAACAATCAAAGTCGACCCTGCCTTACCTTATGTACTAATATATCTGGTGAGTATCAATTCCCTACAATGGTCAGTTGTTGAGTAATCGTGAAGCACACACAGAGATATTTATTCAATCGTAGCCCACTATGAAATTAACCCCTTTATTCCTTATGGAAGGAATCCTAGAAATCAACCAATTTAGTGAGCTACATCCTCACTGGGGGTTCCAATGGGATAAGCATTGTGTTTGAAGAATTTCATCCGAATAAATATATCGATTATCCCTTTTCACACATGCACACATACACGTGAGCACATACACGAGCGAGCACAAACAGCACACATAAATGCATGCACGCACACACACATGCGTATAAGCACACACACACACACACACACACACACACACACACACACACACACACACACACACACACACACACACTGATGAGCCAAAACATTACGACACTTTAATAAGGTGTTAGTCCTCCATGTGCACACAAAACAGCTCTAACCTGATCAAGCATGGATTTTACAAGACTTTTAAAGGCTTCCTCTGGAATCTGGTGCAAGGATGTTCACTGTAGGTCCATGAACTACAGCAAGTTACGTGATGGAGATAATACTATGAGGCGCGGTCAATCGGTGCGACATGTTTTTGTATGGATGAAGAAGACAATTTTCATTCAACGTCGTTGTATAAAAGAAAGAATTTGACAGGAAAATGATAGAAGGGAGGAAATACGTATTTATCACAACTTTCCGGTCAGAGAACGGGATACAAAGTCCATAAATCAATGACTAGACACTCCGGTCGTAAATAATGGAAGAAACCCATCACATATCAGGAAAAGGATCCTTCCTCCTTCACCCAAACACACTTGTGCACAACACATCCACACGTTATATATCTATCTAAATAATGAACATTGTTATTTTTGTTTCTCAGTCTGAAATGATGGACCAATCCACTTAATTTTGCTGATAGAAATATTTCCTACCCATTCTTCCACTGATACGGGTCCAGATTTTCTTTTCTAAAAAAGGCCCTTCCCCAAAAATTCATATACATCCATGAATTTCTTTCACGGTGATTAAGTATATACATATATACGCAGGGAAACCTTGTATAGTGCGATTTAGATTAGAGCTGGTTTTGGCGTAGTGCGATTGAGTTATTGCTATAAAGATTGATGCAACTAAGCACGAGTTGACGAAAAGTCCGCATCAAATTGTTGGTGTCTTTATACTTCAATGTGATACAAGGAGTTATTTGGACCCTCGACTTACTGGCGAACTGTTTAGCTTAATGGTGAGAGGTACACCACATAAAGGCAGTCATTTCTCGGATGCAGGTTCGATTTCTGCAGCAGTCCATTTTCTTCAGTTGTCTATTCTATATGCGTTGTTTAATATTAGCGTGAGGTCGTTTCAAATGATGTATTGCATTTATAAAATATATCGTTTTAGCAGGAATTTATCTTGGAAGCCACAAAATCTTATTTGTCAGTTAGCTTGTAAAAATTTTAAATTATAATACACGGATGAAACTGTGCTTCCTTCAAATGGATTATATATATATATGTATATATAAACTCGTGATAAAGATATTCAATACGTAATTGACCATTTTAGAGAGGTATGTACTGATCTTTTTTAATTCAGATTATTGAGAAATCTCGGAATAATATAGCCATAATAACTTAAGCAAGATAGATGAAGAAATTCCCAAAATAAGGCAACTGAACGGAGATGGAATTATTAAAGCCATGCGTGTTTTATATCCCAAAGGACTAAATATAAAAGTCAAGAGGAAAAATCTCACAGGGAGGGAAAAGTGTACTTTTCCTCTCCCACCCCGATCTGAAGAGCGCCTCGTTTGTTCTCGCAAAAATAGGAACCATAAAAAAATGAGCTATTTCGTGTGAGAAAAAGGGGAGAACATTTGGCTAAGTCCATTTGTTTGACTGATACTTATTTGGATGGGATGGGAGATTGAACACAGAATGCCAGGTAATAAATATCTAGGTAGTTCAATGGAATAGCCCATTCAGGTTTTACTACCGTGAGCTGGTGTACGACATGACAAATTAGGTCTATAGTTGGTGAAAAATAATTGTCAAATATTTCGGTTGAATGCGTTGATAGAAAGTCAACTCAAAGAAGTTTTTTTCTGTGTTACTAGTATTCTGAAAGATGATATCAGAAGTCGGTTTGTATGCAGTCCGAGATTAAAACCGACTTAACGGATTTAATATTTAGATGGGTGAACACTCAATGGAAGTGACATGAAAAACGAGTTACGTATGATGTTATACTAGATGATCTCCCATCGTCAAATACGTCTTAGGGGGTGAATAAGCACTCTATCAAAAAGATTAAATGATTTTCAGTATAAAATAACATCGTATACAATACATTATGACAATACCCTATATAAGATAACAAACTACATGTAGTATGACACGGCCCTAAAGCAATTAAATAAAGCTATACATAAAAATCATAATATAACTATTTTGTTTTCAAATCCGCGAAACAGTTCGATGGTCAACAACCGATGATCCCAATACGAAATTTTCATACATGGCACTATAATATCTTATCATGTGAAAAACATAAAAATTTTGATGAAGTGCAACAGATTAGAAATATTTTTTTCAAGTTTTTTTACTTAACCTTTCCTGTTTTGGTATGAGTTCACCCGGTATGACGCTTAGACATTCCTCAGTCAGAACATGTCAATGGCCCTTCACTAACAAGTAACTACATTTAGACGTCCCGTGCATGCAGTCATATTCTTGAAAATAAAGTTTAACGTAGATCTGGTAAGTCATTCAATACAAACGTCTTTTTGTAGCATGCCGTGTTGGGGGCGATCAATTGAAAAATTGTAAAAATGGAGTGATCACCTTTTGCTGAGCCATAAAACTCTGAATTTTCTAAAAACAAGAAAAGCTCGTGAACTTTTGAGGTTTTTACACTGGCAGATACGTAACAGGGTTAGGGGGAAACTTTGAACGCTCAAAATATTTCCTAATATAAGTTAGTGGATATTATTTTGTTTTACGTCGTTTTCGCTTACAAACGTTTTTTTTTTTAATCGGAAATCTATCTACAATAGTAAATGATACAAACTCTGTCCCATAATAGTTGTTACATTTGTATGAAAATATAAAAACTATAATGGGACTGAGAGGTAGTATAAAAATATTGTAACATAATATTTCATTAAATTATTGTCTATATTTTTAACTACAAGATTTCGGAGAATTTTTATTTATCTATTTGATTTTATTTTGATTCAATTCATTTTATTTTTTGACTTTGCCTATGAAATGCCCGATGAAAAAACGAAAATTGGTTCATAATTTAAACCAATCATGCAAATTGGTACTATATAGGAGTTATAAATTAGAATTAAATTTATCCAATAAATAAATTAACTGATTACTCACTAAATAAAAACCGTCACTTGACCTTTTGGGTGCATGCTGTGTTTGGAACGATCAACCAGAAAATTAGGAAAAAAGGTGATCAATGAATGAGTTATTTCTCTCGCTTTTCATTGGGCAATGATCACTAACAAAGTTTGAATTTTCTAAAACCGAGCATAAATGGATGAACGAAAAAAACAATTCAACGTAAACTTTACAATTTAAATTGACACCCACAATAAATAAACCTATGGAAGGATTTTTTCTGTAAAAATGAAAAGTTCTTTTTAGGTCTAAATATTTATTGAAAAAAGCTCCATTGGTGCAGCCCGCACGCATGATACATAGCCAGCCCGTCGGCCAGACCAACTGAAAAATTGAAGAAACCAATGTTGTAAGTTTTAATGACAGTTTTGGTCGATGATTTATAATACCATGTCATTAGGATTTACGCATCAAACCGAATTACTGTTGTGAATTATTACATACATGTGTTTACACACATGTGTTTACAAACAAGAAAACGGATCAGGGAGAATGGTCCAAAATGAAAAGTTTGGTTTGGCTCTTTGGTAAATGGTGTGATTGAAGATGTTTGATTGGGTCAGAAGAGAATCAAATTGTAATTCTTTGGGTGGTGAGATCTTAAAAAATTGATTGAATATTGAATTGATCTTTGATACAAAGAGCTTTATTTGCTGCTATCGATGAGACTCGACTGATGACCAAACTTCTGAAGCTAAATAATGTTTATACTTGGTTTTGGGCTGTTATTAACTAAGAGATTAAGAAAAAATTACGTATACATGGACAGTGAAGTTATTGTATGAATACACACACTCACACACATATCTATGTATATGTAAGTGTGTGTTTTTGGAGATTGGCGTAAGGTAAGCTCGCAATCTTCAATTTCCGCCCCCAATATTTGGCCTTGGGTCATGATATTCGATATTTCATGAAAAATCATGTAGGTGTCTATTTATCCGAGCCAAACGCACATCCGGTTGATAAAGCAGCAGTTGGTTCCAGATAAAGTTGGGTTCGCATTTTTGTCGCGTTCTTCAAGGTCCTCTCCACCCCTGGCTAATTGATTGAGTTAATGAGGGATCAACAATAAATTGTCATCAATGGTGCAGGATCGTAATGTCATCTACTCCATTTGGTATAATTCCACGCAGTATAAAATTTGTCTGTGCGTTTTTAATAGTTAAGAGAAAAATTGCTGTCAAAATACACATTATTTACGATTTTTCCAGTTCATACTGCCCAGGAGGTAGCTTACTCATCCACTCTCTTCTCCTTTAATAATCGTTGTATGTGAGAGAAATAAATTCCTTGCGATGGAACAGATCCAGGGATGTTGATTTATGCCTATCCCAAGAAAATTAATAATAATTATAAACCTGCATCGATTACATGCTAGCACTAATGGGTAACCTACAATCATTGATCGTAGGCGACAGTTGCAATAACTGAGCACCAATCAGTATCGGATAGGGTTATACGGGATGGGCTGCCTCCACCAACACTCTTTCTGTTAGCAAATTTCTTATTTATCAAAAAATCTAGAAGATTCGTTAGTTTTTAAATAAATCTTTGAAATGTAGGAGATTTTTTAATGGAATCAAAGTCAGATAGTACACCTGAAGAAGGCCGTAGAATAGATTGGTCGAAAAATCATGTTAACAACACAAACGACAAGAAGTTTAATCGTCCTCGGAACTCTTTGAATGTTAATGACTCTTCTCAAAACAATAGACTGTATTTGTCTACATTCATAACAGTTTCCAATTTCTTGACGTTTTCTTGATGTACAATTAAAAAATCTTGACACTTCGTGAGCAAATTGCTTGCCAATTAGTCGGCAATTAGAGGAAAATTGATTATGCACGCTCTGTGAAGATCACTAGTGCTTAGATCTTGAAAGCGAAAATAGGGACCAATGAGTGAAGCCCCTCAGCGCTAGGCTATTCTCAGCTTATCGAGAGACAAACCCGCTCAATAGCCAACCAACTCGAGGGAAGCTGCTATGCAAAGAATAAGAATATAAGTAAATACACCAGCTGGTTTGTGGAAAATGAATCTGTTTTACAGTATGTCTATTTGCTTCTGATGCAGCTGCCATCAGCAAGCTGTGTGCTGGGTGATAAGATTTCTTGGGTGGGTCGAACATTCGGGAGTGGCATCGCTTCTTTCTAATTCGATTTAATCCAAAGGGGTGCGGGTAAACTTGTTTATGGGTTGATGGAAAGACAGATACTGCCTGGGTCGGTGTACATATACTATACTTGGTAGGTACTAGGGTGTGGTCTTGTAGTACTAGTTTTGGTTTGCTAATCGCCCACACTCAAAAGCATTATATTTCACCAGATTTATTTATATTCTTATAAACAATTCTAGGTCGATGTGGTTTGGAGATAAAAATGTCAGAGTCTCGATCGGCTACTCCTATTTCGAATTTGAACATGGTCGGTCAGAATAACACTTGCTCTTTTTTCAATTAGTGACATTTATTTTACCTTTTTGCTTTTTTTACAAAAGCTGATTTGTGCTGCAAGCATATTTTTTGCTATTTATAGAAGGACTTGGATCTTTTGCAAAGATCTAAGTAATTTGATGCTCCTCCCCAATCATACCATCATATTTTGTATTGAATATTTTGCAGTTTCCATTGTATTGCTTTCCCTACTTAATCATGACTTTGTGTATTGCCATACTGTCAATAATCCATGTGATGTGCTGCCAATAACGCATGGCCACTACTGTCCCTCTCCTCTCGATTTTGATTGCACGACATACAGATTAGATGACGAAACTTGCTCGAACAAATTTCACTTGAATCATCACACTTTCCCCATAGCAAAGGATATTTATTAGTTAAGCAAAGTAGGAGTGGTGAAGTTGCTTGGATGTGATATGTTTATAAAGTAAACGTAGACGATGAAATTATTTAAGTATATGAACAAATATGATTTTATTGCCACAAATCAATTAAAGTAAGTTGTGGCATTACATTTAGAATATTACTTATTTTGATTCTATAAATTGAATAAATTGAAATATTACTTATTCTATGAAAATTTTTTTCTGGTGACTTCTTTTCCGTCTGCACATTAGCCTTTCATGACTTTTCAGGTCAGCAGTCTTGCAACCCATTTCTTTTGAGTTTTAACCTCATTGATTAACATCTATGTCAGAGAAATCTAAGTAAATATACAGATGAGAAGTGCCTCTTATAAAGCAACGGTTAACAAACTGATCACGAAGGTTATCGATAGGGCAGTGAATTCAATCCTCACTAAGTCTTCACCCTTGTAATTCTGTGTCAGACAAAGCTATGGTACAGAACATTGGCTACATTAACTTGGGCTCGAACTCACTATTGGTAGTAATGATCTGCATGTCTAATTTTCTCTTCCACGGTGACCACTCAAAGAGCATCAGTCAAAAGGACAACAGCATTGAACGGACTACTGAAAGTTACAAAAGGATCAAATTGATTACGAATATCTGAAATGAATTTGTACTGTCTAAATAATTCAATTTAGCATTTTTTATAAATTCATATGTACGAACAAGTTATTCTGATTTTATTTTCACAAATGTCAAAATCAAAGATGCAAAACTGGGGAAAGTAGACCACTACATCTATCTAGGACAACTCATCTCTATGAAGCCCACAAAGGAAGAAGATATCAAGCGGAGAATCACCCTAGGATGGCAAGCCTTCGGCAGAGAAAGCTCAACCTTCAAAAACAAGAAAATCCCATTAATCCTGGAAAGAAGAGTGTATAACCAATGCATCCTCTCGATAGTTACTTATGGAGCTGAACCTAACCAAGAAACAAACCCGCAAACTGAGAAGCGTGCAGTGTGCGCATGAGAGAATCATGCTCAACCTCACATGAACAGATCATAAGACAACACAATGTATCAGAAAGAAAGGGGGGGGTCTGCGACATCATATATTCCATTAGAAAACTCAAATGGCAATGGGCTGGCCATGTTGCAAGAGTGAAAAACAACCGATGGATATAACGACTTATACATGGATCTCCAGAAACCACATGCGAAACCGAGGCCGACAAAATACAAGATGGAGAGATGAACTCGACAACCTCAGAAAATACTGGCTCTGCGACGCCCATGATAGAGAAATATGGTAGATCCTGGGGAAGGCCTATGTCTAATGACGGACGTTGAAAGACTAATGATGATGATGGAATATACGAGATTGTAAACAATTTGAGCAAGGTAAACATTGTTGAAACCGATTATACTCCATGGCTGCCATGTTTTGTTGATAAAAGACGATGTTATAAAAACGAGGATGGATTAACCGTTTCCGAAAACCTTTTTAAGGGTCGAAAAAACATCCATTTAATCAATTAATAAATAAAAAAATGAGTTATTTTAAGTCGAGAAAAGGAAAAGTTGTAAAAAATGGTTGTCTATCAAGTTGTTAAGGAAAGAAAGAATCGACTTATTAAACGTTGAAAGTTGATTGCAAACTCAACTCATTTACTTTATTTGACCATACATAGTCATAAATAGTCTCTAAAAAAGTATAGCTTTCAATTAAAAGGTATAATCAAACAACATATTCGCGCAAAAATGAAATTAAAACCTTTTAATTCATTCAAATTTTCAAAAGAATTCCACGATTTTATACGGTGGCGAAATCTGATACATACATTATTTTGTCTTAAAAAAATTACCCTTTTTAGTGACTTTACATGAATTTTGAGGCTACTTAGGAGGAAATATTAACAGATATTATTCATTTTAGCAAATTAAACATTAGTACAATTCAAACATTAATACGATTTCAGTTACAATATTCGTACTTCTCTGTGATATTCTGAACCGATGCATTTTGACCGGACCAGATAGTGATTTGCAGTTCTCACTGTTATCCTTTTGATTGATGCTTCTTGTTTTGATGCCTTTTAGCTTACATCCTGGTCCATGACAAGGCGTCCGAAACAATTGTTGAATTAGAATGTGAACTCATGACAAGACCCGTGCAAAGCTGGTAACGGACCAAGATAAGAAACGTTTTCAAACTGCTCGTTAAGTATTTTTTATTATCAGTGCTTACTACATGTTATTTATGTATAGACATGTATACATACAGGTACATGTATATATGATGCATAGTCTGGTCAAAGGCCAAAAGTTTTTGACACCAACTGGAGATCAAACTCTTGGCAGAGGTTAATGGTCTGGGCAAGCTATTGTGAGGCTTCTAAAACTGCTTGCTAAGTTAATTCGAATCTAACAAAGGCCCTTGGAGTCGCGGATGACTATTGAAGCTAGACATCATTAAAGATGGTAATGGTCTGCGAGATTAACTTGCAAACAATACCATCACAACGATCATAAAACTAAGTCTATGGAAGATTTTGTTTTTACCGCCCCTTTGGCAGAATGCAAGTACACTGAATGGACACCACTACCCAAATCACGCATCTTAGACTGTACTATATAGGGAAATTCGTTCTAATGGAGTGTTTCTATTACACCGGAAGTTAAACCAGAGACCTTTTCTGTGTGAGTCAGATGTGCTAACTATTACACTATGCGAGCAAACTAAGCTAAGGAGTGAACTGCCCAATGAGGATTTGTATACTTATGAACAGCATTGTTTTCAATTATCACCTTTATCTGTGTGTTCATTTGACTCGAGAGACTGGTGAAAATAGGTCCCTATCTCCTTCTCGCGTTCGCTTCCCTTTCTCACAAACCCGTCTCCAGAACTGTATCCCCTCCCTAACAACGGCCACCCGAGTAAACACATACCCACCGAAACTCTCACCCTTTACTCGAGTGTCACATTACTTCATCGTCCAAATTCATTTTATGCCAAGCACGTCCAACTGACTCAGTCATTCCGTGACCCTTCTGTTTTCCCACGGTCCCTCCGCCCACAACCCCCCAGACTGCACTGGGGGACCCATGCACATTGTGTACCCTGGAGCCATCGCTCTCAATTTACGACTTATCTCTCTGGTTCTGAACTCACTTCTCTTCCCAAGATTCGCTTCCTGTTCATAGCCATTGCTTGTTTGTCATGACTACGGCAGTGTCCGTTCCAAAGGTGCATGTTTAGAAGCGACTGGACCTTATGGTGTGTGGAGCAGGCAGCCATAATTATCACGTAGAATACTTTTCTTGCCATCGTACGAAACTACGACTTCGAAGTATTTCAGTTATTTCTCTTCAATGTTGCCAATCTAAGTATTTTTATTATTAAATTTAGACAATTTTTAAGAGCAAAAGTCGAGTGAGATCATTTATGGAAACTAAGACGAAAAATATTATTTATGTAATTATATTTCTCGAGAATCGCTGATCCAAACAACTTCAAACCCAACTGCCTTGTGTGTTGGCTGATATATTTGGCGAATGTCAACTTCGTTCGATGACCAGTTATGGAGTAATCGCAGTGCATACACACAAAAGGAGTTCTTGAATCATTGTTAGATTTTAATTGCTATAATTTCTGAATTGTTAACCACTTTTTGTTTTGTTTAACCTTCTCAAATCGGACACGAACGCCAGGATTTCAAGGAATCGTGACTTTGACACAACCGCTGGGCTATGCTTTCAAGTACAGAATGTTATCACGTTTTTTGAACATTTTCCCAGTGATACCCGCGCCTTAGAGATCAAAGGTCAAGCGAATAAATCTGATATTACGTGTGAATGGACGCTGTTTTTGTTTTTTTTCAAATGTTTTTTTCGAACAATATATGTTACTAGTTTCATTCTTACCCGAAAGAAGAGTTTGTTTCTTTTTTTGAATAAACAGAGACGCCTGTGATAAGAAAACATTCATCATTCTTAAATTAGAATGCAAGCTCATATCCATACCCGGATCAAGCTGGTAATAGGCCCATGCTAGATGGGAATGTAGACCCATTTCCAACTGTACATTAAGCATTTTTGTTATCAGTACTACACATGTATCATTTATGTGTGAGTACATAAATGTACTTGTAGTGTGCATGGTATCACTACAATGTAAAATATCACAATAAAATAACAAGAACGATTCATAAAACTGGTAATAGCAATTACATATAAGACAAAAGAGTAGAGTAAAGTAATGAAAAGCGGTTAATATAACAGTATTTGTCTCTATCAAGAAGAATAATCTCTCTCAAAATTATAGGCCCATGCCAACGAGGTGATATCCTCCCATTGTTCAGGCCTTCTCATATCTCAGCGTCATCTTTTGTCAAACGTTAGGGAAATCGTGGAAGTGTCATTGAAGTTTCTAGAGCTCTTTAACCGACCATAATTGTCATGTAAAATAGTTTTCTGTCCGTCCTATGAAACTGCAGCTTAGAAGTATTTCTGCTACCTCAGTGTTGTCAATTTGCTGGCGCTTGATCTTCGGTGGAAGCCACCAGTTTTATACTGGTGCTAAAAGTCAATGAGTACTAAAAGTAATAATACTACTAACACTACCGATACAGCTATTGCTTTGGTTACTTTACCTCTGTCAACAATGCTAGAGAGGTGTATTTATTCGGTCGTGTCAGTCTTTCCGTCTTTCCATCTTTCCGTTTTTCTGTCTTTTTGCACGATATCTCCGAAAGTACTAAATGGATTTCAATGATAGTTTATGAATGTGTTGGCATTGAGGTGAGAGAGAAGTGGATTTTTTTCTGTTTTGAAGACTCCTTGAGTATTTCATTCTGGCCCGGATGTAGTATTTCGAGTGCGTGCCAACATCCAACCGGCCCCTTAGCAGTTTGCATAACAGACTCATCTTTCACAGAAGGAAAAAACCTTCACCCCTAGGTTATATCATAGCTAAGTAAATCTAGCCTGTCCCTTTTTTCTCTTTCGACTGATGAGCGTTGAAAAAATGTTCATCCCATGGGGTTAGCTTTGGAATAAAGGCAATGCTTCCCAGATTCGTTTGTGTGGTCCAGTGCATGTGTCTGTAATTTTGCTATCCTTCAAGGAGACTTCAAAAAGGTTGTTCTCGCTATGAGATACAGTTCTTGAAATTTAAGATATCGGCCTCAAAATCCTAATCCTAATCCCCAACCCTGAACCTAACATCTTGTATGAATTTTGGATCTGTACATTTTTTGCTACAAAATTAGCTATCAAGGGTGATAACTTTTGGAAATCTTCATGCTGTCGTATTTTACGACTTAATAACAGAGGATTAACCGAAAACTTCAGAATTATTAGTTCAAAATTCATGCAAAAGGTTAGGGTTAGGAATTAGGGTAAAGGTTTGGGTTATGATTCTGAGAACGATATCTCATATTTAAAGAACAGTATCTCATAACGATAACAATAACGTTATTTACAACAAACATGGAATTTTTTGCTATAAAATAGCTGGAAATGAAAACTCTAGCTATTTTTCGCCAACAAGCACTTTCTTTTCATTCAGAAATTCATATCAGAAAGCAGCACATGTGCGTGCACACACACACACACACACACACACACACACACACATATTCAAATACACAAATACATCTAAGTATATTATGAAAGTGAGTTACAACGGTAGAATAGCCAGATTTAGAATAGCAAATGATATAGAACATTTCAATCTGAGCCGATCTTGAAAACAACAAATGATGAATCGTCGTGAATCAGATATTTCTTTTTCAAACATCTCCGATTCTACAGATTTTTTGTCTGAGAAAGATTATATCGATTTTTTTTCCAATCTTTCTTTTTGGAAACATAAATAGTAAAATTTTGATGATAAAGTAATCATTTATTTGTATCTCAACCAGGGCAATATTACATTAATGAGGTCAACCTATGGAGTCCGACAGTGATTTATCATTTAGTTCAAAAATTCATTCTCGAACATTTTAGATGTTTGATTTGAATATGTTTATGTTTGGAGAAGAAACTAAGGCTTCTGATATCCTGTTCATGGTAAAAGTGGATCTGTCTGAGAAGTGTTATCTCCGGCGGCTGAACTTTGAACTTCTTGCTGTGTTCTCCGGTTGCACTGTTTAGGGATGACTTTTGCATGATTTTATCTGGGCAGATTAAAGTCATGGTTAATGGCGTGTAGACTTGGGGTTATTCTGTACATTTTTCTGATGGATCAGCACGTGTTATTCTGTGAATAGTGCCTCCAGATCAAGCCCTTCTAGCTTTTCCGACCATCTCTGTCGCTCTTCTTTGTACGCTTTCTATTGAGTTTTTGTTAAATTTGTGTCCCGGCACCCAGATGCAGGAGCTGAATTCTGAATGCAGTCCGACAAGTGCTTTATACAGCATTTCAAATATTTCTGTATCGATGCCCTTACTGGTATGGCAAAGATAACCCAGTGTTCTACTTGTTACGCTGATTTTCTTTTGGCAGGGTGCTATTAATTTCAATGTTTTGTCAATGTGCACACCAAGGTCTGTCTCAACGTTTTTCTGAGTATGATAAGTGTCATTTGCTTTCTTCATGGTGAATTGGTTGTTTTTGTCCGGATGCATCATTTTGCACTTCAACCGATAGAAACATATTAGCATTGTCTGATCGCAAATATTAAGCTGAGTGAGATCCTCAGCTAGTTGAAATGCTACCTCTTCTCTTGGTACCTGTGAATATAGCATGATGTCGTCAGCAAATAAAATCATCATTGATTGTACTTCAATGGACACAAACAATGAAAAGAGTATTATACCCAAGATAGAGACTTGCAGCACGTCAGGTGTTTGATGCTTCAATCAGCTCGAGTGTCAAGTTTTCGATAAAACTTTCTTTTTTTTTTTTTGCATACTTATAAAGAAATAAATTCCCATGATGGAAAAAGCCTGGAACATATCGTTAAAATATTTGTGTTGTTATTAGTAAGAAAGATTGGAGAAAAAACTAATATAATCTTTCTCTGAGAAAAATCTACGTAATGGGCAATTTGTTAGGAAATAACCGCGTGAAAAGATGTCCATTTGTAAACAATGAAACGATGTGAATTTTTGCATTCGAAAATTTTCTAAAATTTCTTTCATAAAAATTTTTTTTACATAATAACAGTGCTAGAGCAATAAATATAAGATATAAGAATAAAAAAAATCCCTGGGTATTGAAAAAAAGTTCTTTTATCGATTCTACCATTTCTAGTCTCTTAAGAATATGAAATATAAGGATTAAAAGATGATAATATCTCTGAGTATTAAAAAAAAAATAAACTTTGTTATTTCCGAAATTCCTAATATTTTTAGACAATTTATTGAAAAATTAGATTTAGTACATATCATAACTCGCGTAAAGGCCATCTTCATCGGTCATTAGGCTCGATGATAAGTCCTTTCCTTTGTATCGAATTAATTCTGAAGAACATAAGCTTAATGTCAATGCTCATGTTATTTATAAAACGCTTTCCAAAAGATTATGAATTTATTTCTTTCATAAATATACACGTCAGGTGAGAATAGTATTATCATTTTTATTAGTCATTTGTATGGTTTTTAGTTACGATCCTCAGTTTTTACCCTTTTGTGCATTAGTAGACGATTTCAACGATGGTATCTGAGTTCACAAAACGAAAGATTGCCATACTTTATTATCAGCGTTTTTTCCTATAAGGGTAAAGCTTATTTTTGATCCTTAAAAGAGAAAAAAACATACGTCACGGTAAAAAAAAAGAACTAAAACGACACATCGTTTAGTTAGGTACAAAGAAGATCGGTGAAATATGATTTTGAAGAGGAAAGTATTTTTTTAATCAATTAATTTATCTAATAATTACGTGGTACATCGTAAGCAGATTTTTCTCCTTTCGATAGTTTTGATACTTATTTTATTTCAGTATTTATATTATTTTTTGCATCACTTGACGTTATTATACCTTGTGGCTTTATATTAGGGGCGTAGATGAAGGACACTTTAGTTGTATTACCTTAACACAAAAACATAGAGGAAAACCAACCTCATCTAACGATCAAATCGTTCAAAAAAATCTGCACCAAACAAAATTCTAATTGTTCATCGGTCATACCTCCTATGCCTCCTGCTGCCCCGAAAAATTACAACTTTCGGGATGATGAATTTTCAATGAACTCAATGGAATTGGTCACAATACTCCCAAGCTGTTGTTTCGTACGGTGAATGGAAAGCGAGGGTCCAGTCGAGTAGTATATATATATATATATATATATATTGTAAACAGAAACTCTCACAAAAAAGCAGAAATTATTTCCCAATGAATTAAAAATAAGTAGAAGAGTTCCTCAATTGAGTTTCTTTTAATCAAAATTCTTCAAGGGTCTCATGCGATAGATGGAAAGTGAGGGCCCAGCTCTGCAGTATATAAAATCGTAAATAGAATATAAAAAATTGTTATCAGGGGAAACGATTTCACAAATAAGTAAACATAAATAATACAAATTCCTCGTATTTTTGCATAATGGACAGGAAGTGAGGATCAAGTTACGTCACCCCTTAAAAAGAGAAATACGTGATTTGGGGTTTCGTAGTTTCATATTCATACGATGGCCGGAAAGAGGGGGTCAAGTCGAGCAAAAACCCTTGCTCCAAACTTGTTGATCCGATAAAAAAAAAAAAAAAAAACTTGCAAAGTAATTTGATGTTTGGGCTTGCCACTCAGCACAATCCGGAAAGCATTGAGTTGGTTGTGGTAAGCAAATGCCAAATACCGTACAATGACTGCCACAAGATGAACATAGATGAAATGTTCAGAAATATTGAAAATAGGAAATTCGAATACCGGGGTACACGTATGAAGGACAACTAGAAAGAGAACACACTTGTACAAGAAATAAATCACACTAACACCATGATAAAACGCGTATACCACAGAACAACCCATTAGATGATAGAAACAGGGCAACGAACAACACCTCAGAATAACGCTCCGACTCTAATATGCATCACAAGAATAATATCATTGCAGAACGGCCTCAACATAATTCCATACTGATACATCTACCAATCGATGCCGGTTAGATGTATATTAATAGACCTATATGCATTTACATGTATTTATGAACAGACGCAGGAACGCTTGCAGGCTAGAACAGATGTATGCATGCCTTTGGTGTAGGCACACATGCTGGAACCGATATGAACTGTGCGTTTCCTGCGTAAACGATTAAGCGTGGATTATGTATGTGACTGACACACACTGGTGTATGATTGTATACTGTAAATTAGCAGAATCAATGTACACCAATGTATGATTATACTCTGTGCATCATATGGATGTACTGTCACTTTGCTGAACTGATTTGTAATTTGCATTTCTGGTACGGGTATTCTGATATATTATGCATGTAATCTAGTTTGCATGAATGATATATCTGATCTTGGCATAGTTATATATACACGTTCTGTAGTTGTACGTGTAATATTATGTAGTTCCATGCTTTTTATAAGGCTGCATGTTATATACATATGTTCTGCTATACGATTCTATTTATCTATGCTATGCTTTCCGACGTATTTGTTGGATCATACATGTGCCATACATGTTTTTAACAGTAACTTCTCCAACACACAGGATAAAAATTCCTGTCACACGGAAGAATAAAAGGGACCAACTTTAACCAAACCATTACATACGTGCCAATCCCCTACCAAACATTGTTAACATGGTGACAGTTATACGAAGAATAATGCAAAACAGAATCTAATCAACCACAGATAACCTCAAACATAGCCCCATCCACATACATACAACATAGATAACTTCAGTTCTGAGAGGCTCACCTCGTTATTTTTCCCAGCTCATTGATGATGTGGGGTAATTCCTTACGAAACGTCCGTCAATAAATACCTATTCATCCAATCATTGTCTATAGAAATTCTAACCATTACTTATCAATTCAATAATCAGACACACACATATATATATATATATATATATATATATATATATATATATATATATATATATGTGTGTGTGTGTGTGTGTGTGTGTGTGTGTGTGTGTGTGTGTGTGTGTGTGTGTGCACGTGTGTGTGTGCGTATCTGTGTGTGTGTGTGTGTGTGTGTGTGTGTGTACTTTGGCATAATTGATTCTTCCATACATGATTCATTGAATATAACAGACAGGGAGCATCCTTTTAAAAACTTTGTTGCAACTTTTCTTGTTTTGTTCAAGTGAAAGAATCTTCGCTTTCAATATCTATTATCCTTCAATTGTACAATTCTTCTATTTTCTATACCAGGGTAGAGTTGCTTTATTTAGTATTATGGTGGAATATTCTGGCCAGAGTTTTTTTTAAATTCACGATGCACTATTCGTCCGGAATTTGTCATGGAATCGGTGAAAGTGAGACATTGTGCATACCCTTTCTTCACCTATTAACATTTTCTATTATAGCTGAAAGATTATGCAAAATGGATTGAAAATGGCGAAGGAGAAAAGCAATGTTGCAAAAAAATAAAATCATAGATCTGCGTCTTCCTGCTTACGTCATTCATGTTCTCATTTTTTCGTAAGAAACCATTTAGTTATTTAATACCTTCCTCTTCCAATTAACCTCGGTATTTGACTTATTTACGTCTCAAGAACAGAGAGTGTCTGATCTGGAATTACACAGGTCAGCGTGACGTGACACAACTTCGCTTGGTACTTTTGAAATCTTTGTCCTTGAATGGCAAAGTTTATAAATTAAATCAAGAAAAGAACAAAAAGCGTCACTCACTTGAGGAGTGTTTGTACCATTAAATTCTTTCGGTATTGTTTGTGGTTGATTTCGAGAAACAGGATTGTCGCGAATAAATATTTATTTTATCGTCTTAGCCATACAATGGGAAATTAACCTTTGACTTTGATAACATACTATTTTTAAAAAAATTCAAATAAAAAATGACAAAGTTTTTGTTTCATTTAACTCAAGAGCAAGGTATTGTATGTATATATGTATGTATGAATGATGGCTTGTCTTTGCGAACGAATATCCAGGGGAGGTTTCCACATCTTAAGTCTATAGGCTCTGTACGTCTGTAACTCTTGTTTTATTTCACGACCAAAATCGCCTTTTCTTGAATTTCAATGCATTGCTATAGTAAAATTATTACAAATACAATACTGTAGTGAAATTAATCGCAATCTGTTTGTACGGTTGAATCATTTGCAGTGAACTTGCATTATTCATATCATAATTTTAATATTTCAGTAATATTCGTCTCAACTCCTGACCACTGAAAATCCATTTTATTCTTCATGTTCAGTGCAGTAAAATAATTTACAATCTATTCTTCTGTGAATTCATGAGCTATACATTTTTATTGGTAATTCCGATAATTACCAAGACCTACTGACTGGAATTCTCCATCATACAATTAGATAATCATCATTGTGCTCCAATGAAGACTAGAAACATTTGATATTGTGTCTCTCATCTCACGTATTGCTGGCTAAGAAACCACAAAATTCCAAACATCGATTCAACAATCTGAGACATATTTTTCTATTGATTCTCACTCCAATCTTCGTAAGCCTGTGTGCATTTCAGCGTTTTGTTTCTATTTCTTTTCTGAAGAAGTGTTTTGTTTTTTTTTGCTGCTACTCTTCAATGAAGGTTATTTCTGATCAAGCCGTAGAGGAATCTTCTTTAGGTCTAACTGGATTTAATGGATTCTAAGCCAAGTCGATGGTAGATTACTTTTTGTTTTCTGAGAAGGTATGAGAAACTACTCATCAGATAGTTTTTTTTTTCGACTTTCTCTTCTTTTCTTGTCTCCCGTCTCCCTAGATTCTTTGCACTTTTCAAGTAGCAGCTTGAACTCTTACACTAAATAATGACAAAAGCTGTCATAACTGCAAAGCTATATTTGTGTCATATTTAAGTGATTGAATTTTTGCAAAATTTACTTTTATGGATAAACTATATATTAAATAACTCTAACCCCTAGTAACCCTCTCGATATAAAATGATGTATTGTCCAGATTATCCGTCTTGGACTGGTAAAACTTGCATTGGAAGATTTGAGGCATTTTGGTTCGAGGTGCTTTTCCATCCAAAGTTGTTTTTACTGTTAATTAGGCCTGAAAACACATTGAATGTTGTATAGTTCTGGAATATTCTGCATTATGGATTGCTTCCTACTTCCCAGGTTCTACCCAAATGGAAACGTTGTCTTCCAGCTGAACAATGCTCTTTGCCATTCTGTAACACACAGTAAAATCTGTCTGACAGGAAATGGTTTCGAAAAAAATGTTCTCAACTGATCAATTACCAGATATAAACCCATTGAGTACATTTAGAGTTTTACGCAAACCAAAATAACATGTAGGGGGTTTTCTAACAAAGCTAATGAATGGAATGATGTCCAAGTGGGATTTATGTCATGTTTATTTTTGTCGAAGCTGAGGGATTCAATGATTACCAGCATTGAACAATTAAATGCTGCTTAGTCGGATCAGTTTTTGACAAACACCAGAACGGTTGACCTTATTCCTCTACAATAACAAGGACAATCCTCACATCCTTAAAGGTGTAAACTGATATGTAAAATTCACATCCCCTACTGTGATTTGAACTCACTACCAACAGATTGTCAGGAGGCTCAAACTATCTGAGCTAAATTGACGAATTGTCATAAATATTAACGTAACTCTATTAAACACTTTTGCAAAGGCTTATTTAATGGTCACTTATGGAGCTGGAACATGGAACCTAATCAAGAGACAGAGCTCCCCATTGAGAACCATGCAACCTTCACATGAAAGGGTTATGCACAACCTCACACTAGGAGACCACAAAACAGCACAAGACATCCGGGAAAAGACAAAAGTCAGGGACATCATAGAATCCATTAGAAATCTCAAATGGCAATGGGCTGGCCAAATTGCAAGAATGGCAGACAACCGATTGGCATCACGTCTCACCACATGGATCACTAGAGATCACATGCGAAATCGAGACTGGCAGAGTATTTGATGGAGAGATGAGCTTGACAAATTCAGAAAGTACTGACACCGCGATGCCTTCCTGGGGAAGGTTCATGTACAACGACGAACGCTGAGAGACTTATTGTGATGATGATGGCTATGATGATGATGATGATGATGATGATACATATTTTCACATTTTTTTTATTTATTCATTGTATAATCAATACAAAGATTACTGTATTCATCTTTAGTTGGAATAGAAGTTAAATTGGAGTTTGACCCTGCAGAAACCAGTCTTGTCGATCTACCCTATCTCTGTGTGCACTAATAACATTATTGATGCATTCATTTCCAAGTTATGATCAAAAAAGTAACAAAATATGTCTGGCTTTTTTTTGTACGGGGATGTAGATTA
This sequence comes from Thysanoteuthis rhombus, assembly GCA_963457665.1. NCBI lineage: Eukaryota > Metazoa > Mollusca > Cephalopoda > Oegopsida > Thysanoteuthidae > Thysanoteuthis > Thysanoteuthis major. Next base: position 24,444,958 of record OY735229.1, on the reverse strand, counting down.
GTAAAAGAGATATTTTTAGGCGTGATATCACTCTCTCATTTTTCAATGAACTGACGAACGAGTTTATTGGAAAAAACTTTAATAAAACACCCACGTTTCTGTCAGCTGGATCTTGTCTGGGAAGTGCAGCTAAACAAGTGACATTTATAAAGACCTCTTCCTCTGACAAGGCTAGCAAAACTCTGGGTTTTGGTTAACCATTTCTGTTCAGGCCAATCGACTACCATCAACAGGAAAACTCTAACCTTTTTCGCAAACAGCGTAACATTTCTTTTGTAAAAGTCGACACTTCTGTTTGTCTTGTTTATCTAATCTGATGCAGTTTTTAGCCAACGTCAAGTGATATATTGGGCAGACGGCGTCTAGCTGTTTGCACTATCCAAGGCCAATGGATGTTTTTCAAATGAGCCTTTATTTCTATAGTTTATACTGGAAGTGTTTATATGTTTACCGAAAGTAGAAAAGTAATGCTTTCATTTTACGTGAATCCGACTCTGCCTTTCTCTTCCTTCGGGATTATCTTCCAGAAAACAAGAGACTCTGTTCAATAAGGGCGACGTTGCATATACATTTTAACAGCATTTGTCTATATCGCTTTCTGTAATAAAACTATTTGTCTCTAATAGATTTTTCAGCTTATACCCGTTAAAACGTCTAAAACAAAAATAATGATCGAATACCAACAAAAATTTATGTTCAATACAAAAGACGGCTGTGATCATGCACAGTCGGAATAGAAGTAGGCGTGGAGTTTGACCCTGCAGCAGTCACACTTGTTTATGCCTTTTTTAGGATGGACTGTGATCTCATTGTTAAAAGGTATTTGACTAATGTAACTTGATGCATGTGTTAGGTAGCATAATGCTTATAAGCACGTAATCGGCAAACTGAGTTAAAATTCTGGCTGAGGCTGTTTATGTCGAAATGACTGTACTCTGTTCAATCGTCAGATATCTTGAAAAATGTTCCTTTATTGGCATGTCACGATAGTTGACGGAGAATAGTATTTGAATGAGCATTTGGGAAAACCACGTTCCAGGGAGTATCAACAGTGAAAAGCTGTTATACCCGTAGCCATTGAGGGAGGCATCTACTACTACTACTACTACTACTACTACTACTACTACAACAGCTGTCAAAAACGAAACTAATGACACAAATTGAAGTAAGGCCAAAGTGGAAGACGTGGTAGAAATAGAAGATGAATTCCACCATCGCGTTTTTGGCTATTATCTTTTCATTTAATTGACCCTTTTTAAGATGACTTTCTTGGTTGAATGGTTTATACAGCGTGATGTATAAGTATTATAATTTTAGAAAAGACTTGACTTGCATCCCATATCTTGGGAATTTATCTTTAATGAACAGCGATTTAATCAATTTGGCTATATGCACAAATCTGCCGTCAAATTGCTACCTTTCTACTCCAAATTTTCTCGCAATACAGTTTTAGTTTTTTCTACGAATCTTTCTAATGCACGTTTTTTTTTTAGAAGTATTATGAATCCTTATTCTTATTTTTTGTTTTTATGACTACGATTTACCTTGAAATGAATTCATTAGTCGCTATTGCAGCTCTGACAGGTCACTTTTCGACCGTGTCAATCGGAAAATTCTTATCATATATACGTTCATTCAGTATTATTAAAAGAATTCCCCACACTAGTGACTGGTCCAACGGGTTAGCTGGCCAACCATCGATCTACGCCGAATAGCTTTGAATATATCTTAGTTTGGCACAAGCTCACAAAGTGGGACATTCAGTGAGGATCAAGATCATGGCATTAGCGAACCCAAGTGAACCTACAGAAGTTTCAATCGCATTTGTGGGAGGGTCAGTAAAAGAGAACGGATTTGGACATTTCTTTGGTAGGGGTGTAGTATTTCTTCAGAAAGCTATCAGTCTGCAAGACTAACTTGGGTCCATTTGTGCCAGCCGCTTTCAAGAAATACCAAAGGCGTCTTTGATATGTTTCCGGTATTGCACCATCACGTCTTCACCCCTGCCCCTTGTCGAAGTCCGTTTCTCTTTCTCTCTTCCCCCCTTCCTTTCTATCAGAATTTCTCATCTTATCTCAATTGTCTATTAATGGAAACGGAGGCCCCGATCTGAGCACAAAAATACCACCGTGGCGCCATTGCATTAACAGAAGCTGCCATTGTCCAATATATATATATAAACTCCCTACAAAAATCATTTTAGGATAAAAATAGGCCAGCTCAGTAGAACTGTCTTCACTTCTGAAGGCTGGAAATATAGATTTTCCCTGTTATCCGATAGAAGAGCATTCCTATGAGAACCCTTTCCAAAGCCAAAATTTTGTAGAAAAAAGAAGTAGTTACCATTAGTTTATATAGGGGATCATTTAAGTGTTCCCAGACCAAAAAATGATGAGGATAATGATGATATGTTGTTTTAAATCATCAGAGGTTGAAGTCGTGGGAGGTACAAGAGACTTGGTGTTGAAGCAGAGGTAAAAGGGTTCATGCCGCCTCTGTAACAGATCGCTGCAAAACAAACGCTGAACGCTATTCTTGATTTTCACCTTTTTTAGTAAAAGTGAAAAGATTCCCCGAGGGCCCAAATTTCGATATATTTCACTTATTTTTGTTACTCTTCTTCGATTTCTACATTTGCAGTTTTTATTAAGTGGGGATAAATTTTTGAAATTCGTACATTCTCTAAGACACCACAATTTTAGTTTATGTTATAATCAGTTGCCACTGACGACAAAACTTGCAATGGCTAATGCAGCCAATTTTTTACCAAAATCATTAGCGATGAGACAGAGTGCAAAGAAAGCAGGGCTCATGCGTTTTCTAAAGTTATTAAGGTAAAAACACTTGAAATTGGAATTTGAACTATGTAGGCCGAGTCTGTGGTTATAATCATCGCTAAGAGGTTGTTCTAACTGAGTGAGGTTAGAAGGAGAAAGGTCTTCCAGTTTTGTGTGAGTTTTAACAAAAAAGAAAATGGATTTAGCAAACAGAGTTCGAATTTCGACCGACTCCAAGTCACAAAATGAGGAATATATGAATCCACTTCTCTTCCTATCTTTATACAGCAAAGCAGTCAGAGCATTCCAGCTATGTGAGACTTACAACTCGCAAGATGGAGCAGTAAAAAGAAGAGAAAGAAAAGAGCTAAATGAGAGAAAGAGAGAAAAAGGAAAAAAGTTGAATACAAAAAATGAAATGAACAAGGAAAAGAAGATGAAGAGAAAGAAATATGGAAAGAAAAATGAGCAGAGAAAGATATAAAAGAAGAAGGGAAGTAAGAAGTGGAAAAAGGAGAGGGAAGAAAAAGAAGCAACAAAAAACAAAGGAATAAAAAGAAACGGTAAAGGAAAAACAAGAATAGAAAAGGAAGATAGACAGAGGAGAAGGAAAAGGAGAAGAGAAAGAGGTGCAGAGACAGAGAAGAAGAGAAAGGGGCTAAGAGAAAGAGTAGTTGAAGGGAGCGAGAGAGAGAGAGAGAGAGAGAAAAGGGAAGAGAAGAGGTAGAAGCGACGAGGATGGAGGAAATACAATGAAGAGAATATAAACAAAGAAGAAAGTAGTAAAAGTGCAGGAATGAAAAATAAAAAAAGGACAAGAAATGAACAAAGGAAGTAGAGACAGGGAAGAAAAAAGAAAAAGAGAGAATGATAAAAAAGGAATAAATTAAAAAGAAAGAATGAGGAATGCAAAAGAAGAAAAGGAAATTAAAAGAATTGATATTTTTGTTTAAGAACACTATTTTTCGTTATAAATAATTATTTTAAACAAATGCGGTTTTAAACAAAGAGATTATTTCATTGCTTCATAAACATTGTTCTGTGTAAAACATAGACAATATGGCCGTTTCTTTTTATAGAACCGCAAATTTTCTAACAATGAATGACAAGCCAGTGAAAACAAATGCCCAAATACTTATCACTCATCAATGATTCCTGTTCTCCAGGATGTGAAGGAAATGAGACAAACCCCAACCATAGTTTCGTGGGACGATAGAGACACTTACGACGAATATTGGAGGAGTGGCGAGTGATAAATGATGTCACAGCCATTTCAGAAAGAAAAACTACGTCATTGTGAATGATTCATTCAAATTTGGACAATGGGCAACAAGAGACCAATGTGAGAATTATACATACAATAACTCTATTCAGTCGTTACTGCTTGCCTCATTCTCAAACCAATGAAACTTCATTTTTTCCTGATCTAAAGGCATTTCTATAGTTAAACACGGCAAAGTGAGTGACGCCACTTCGGTTGCTTGTCGTCTCTAAGTCTCTGTCGCGTATTGCAAACGGGCCGAGTAATCAGTAGTGTGATTCTTTGAAGCAAGAACCGAGACGCCAGAGTCAGCATAGGAACAGTACCTCTATAGTAAAACCATTAGTAATGTATTTGTACTACGTACTTGAATGTAATTGAAATAGTTTTTTGACAGCAGCTAATAGCTTCAAAAAGCGAACTTCTGGGCTGGGATCAAACTTTTGAGAAAATTGCTTATCAAATTCAGTATGTTCGATATCAGAATAGAGAACATTCTTAGATATGTTGATGTTCTCGGGTTGTGACACCAGCGGAGGTCTGGATTTGTAATTTATGGTACTGTGCACTTTAGTTTTTACTGTAGATCGATGAAACCAACATTTTCTTATCTGGGCATTTCGGCAATTGACACCATATATATTTATATATTTTTTTTTTCAAGATTCTATTACTTCCTATAGATCAGCAATTTTTCTTCTGTATCCAAAGATTCCTAGATCAAGTTGTTTGAATCTTTCGATGTAAGATATATTTCCCAGTCTTGGAATGATATTGGTAGCTCTTCCAATGACATCTAAGTAGTAATTCTTGTTGGGAGACCATATACAAAAAGCAAACTCCAGATAGGGAAGTACCTGAGATTTATAAAGTAGAAGGAAATTCTCCTCATCGATGTACTTGAATGAATCATGAGTAGCCGAATGTTTTATTCGTTGTATTCACTTTGTTTTGTATTTGTACAATAGAGTCAAGTTAGTTGTCTACATAAACACCAAGATCTTTCCCACTGTAGGTCCCTTCAATCATGATATAGTTTCTGCTTGAGTTGTTCTAACCTACGTGCATGACCTTGCTTTTGTTAGGATGAAATTACATCCGCATGGATTGGACCCACCTATATAATGTACTAAGTTCCCCCATAAGAATGTCTCCAGATTAACCCGTCGTTAATGGAGAATATATTTTTGTGTCATCAACAAACGTACTTATGAGAGTACAGATATATAAGTACCATACTGATAATTTTTGCCTTAACATCTGACGATTGACAACCTATTTCTCTTAATCAAAACAACGACAGTAAAATCATTTACAATGTTTTCTCAAGTGAAAACATTATGAATGTATTTACATTATCTATATACTAGCTCTATTCTCTCAGTGATGCTTGCATTGGTTCCTAATAATTGACAATCACATTCATCCTGACTTCAAATACATTTCTTCAGCAGGATAATTAGCAACGTAATAATATTATAAGAATAATAGCCTTGTCCAATCAGTTTTGCATATGTGAATTCCTGACCATTGACGATTGATTTTAATCAGATTTTTCAATGCACGACGTACAGATTGAGTATCGAAACTTGCCAAGCGCATACATACACGCACGCACACATGTGTGCACACACACATGTGTGCACACACACATACACATACACATACACACAAACATACACACACATAAACACATATACACATGCACACAAATCCAACTGAGTGTGATGGATGATAATTGAATTAAGAAATCAGAAATATTTCACGCTTGTCTTAGTAATTACCTTCCATAAAAGTAAAATATCTTACAGAAATTTCAAAAAATGTAAATTCTTTTCCTGGAATCCACGTATATCATATACACACATGCATCTGCATAAGCGTATTTAATTAAAATGTATGCATATATGTATACACACGTGTGTGTTTATATGTATTCTGGAGATTTTATATGGATTGTGAGATTAAAAATGTTTAAACCTAGAAGCATTTTAGAGCTTATTCCATTTTTCTCTTAATTTTTCTATTGTTTTTTTTTTTAAAAAAGAAATCAGTTTATGCTGGCGAGATTGGAGAGAAGCGGGATTTGGGGAGATGGCAAAAAATGAACAAATCGAAATTAGGAAAACAATGTTAATGAGAAATATTTATTGTATGATAAAATCTCTCTCTTTCTCTCTCTCTCTCTCTCTCTCTCTCTCTATATATATATATATATATATATATATATATATTTTACACTAATATGCGAGATCTGTGAGATTTGAAGTCGAAAATATGTAAACAACAAAATGGCTGCTCAACTGTTGTCTGCTTGACGCCATATTACTAATAGTCGAACTAGCGATCATCTACTGAGAGACATAAGGGATTGGGAGAAGGTAACCAAAGGAAAGAGAGTAAATATGTAAGGAGCTTAACACGGGAGGTTCCGTATGGAAGAAAAGAAAAAAAAGGAAAATATGGAAAGAGATAAAAAATGCAAAGTGTAATAGAGACGGAAGGGTGAGGAAAACAGAGAAAGAAAAAAGACTGAAAAAAAAAGGAACAATAAAAACGGTAAGGAAGAAATAGAAAAAACAACAAAAGTTGCGGTAAAAAGCAAACGAAAGAAGTGGGAGAAATGGAGAAACGAAAGAGAAAGAGAGAGCCAATCGATTGAAATGAAGAAAAAAGATGTGAAAGATAAATAAAGGACGATTGAAAAGCTTGGAGAATAAAAAAGAGAGAAAAGTGTTGCGTAAAGAGAGAAGCAATAGCAAAAAAAGTTACTAACACAAAGCAGGCATGATTTTTATCTGTTTGTTGCTGACTTACGCATCTATTTATGGCAATTAGGCTTTTACAAAAACTACTGTTCATATCAAAATGATTTTGACATAACAGTGACGAGACATCATTTGTTGGGATGTCTGGCAATTAGGGAAGGGGCAAGGGGCAAGGGGTATTTGGTTCATAAATTTTCCAAAGGGAATTAGTAAGACATAATGCTATCTAGCATCTCTAAGTGCACATGTGACCTACGGTGGAACTGCAAAACAGACGTAAAAAAGAAAGCGCACGAATATTCATTCACACGATTTTACGAAAAAATATCACATCTGCAAACATCACGAACAACATCCAATACTCTATTTTTTTCCAGGAAACTGTCACCAGAACTGTCAACATCGGTTTCTTCAGTTTTTCAATTGATTTGGCTGGCTGGCTGGCTGGCTGGCTTTGTAGGTATAGATCACGCGTACAAGCTGCACAAAGGAGTTAGAGGGCTGAAGATTTAAGCATTTACTCATTATGTCAAGAAGAGTCTTTTTTTTTTCACCACAGCCCCTAAATAGGTTTTCGGTGGATGGTTCAATTTTCAACATAAATTCATGCTAATTTGGTCCCTTAGTTTGTATTCGGCAGCATTCGCGCACGTTTTCAAAAATTTGGTCTTTTTGTTGATCATCCACAAAATTCGAAAGTGTGAACCTTTTTGACAGCCAACATGACATCCCACCCGACCTTACTGTAGTATGATTCAAAGATGAGAGACACAGCCACTTTCAAAATCTTCATTCAAATCATTTTAACTTGAGTGAATTCTCCGTCATCTTTGTGTAACTCTTTAGAAACGTAAAACTATGTTTATATCGCAAACGACGAAAGACGAATCAAGTCCCAATCAAAACAAATTGACAACAATACAGGGACCAGTTTGTTTCCAACTGTCATTACCGTAAGCCTCGTTTCATGCACAAAATTATCAGAAATATTGTATAAATTACCTCGGGCTATGTGTACAAGGTATTTATAAAGCATAAATGTTTTTGTCTTTTTATTTTGGCCTCAACCCAAATATATCTCGTTATGTACAAAGGATACTCAACATGCAATGACCTGCGACACTAGCTTGCAAACAACTTCTCAAATGGAAAAAAAAATCTCACTACATAAAGTCATAGGTGTGGTGAACCTATGAGGATCGAACACATACATTGTAATAGCCTGCGAGATTAGCTCGCTAAACACTACTCCACTCCGAGAAAGGTTTTTCTTACTAAATTCAGCTGAGTCTTGCACAAGGCAACAAGTGTAGGAGCATTCATTGAGGATCGAACTCCAGTTGTAACGGACTACGAGATTAGTTCGTTAATCATTATGCACACAGCAAGGCACCTGATCTTTGATATGTTCTTAATTAGCTGAAATGCTGATCTTTATTTTATTCATTTTTTTTTTCCATTTTAATTCTCAAAAAAATCCATATTTTTCTCTCTTTTCTATTGACATAAATCCAATCAGCATTAAATCTTCGGGAAGTGAGAAATCAATGTTCATTATGTTAGAAACCGTCAATGAAAACTGTCAACATAGGTTTTTTCGGTTTTTTCAATTAGTCTGGCTGTGTGCTATGTACGTATGTATCACGCATATAAGCCAGGCAAATGGAGCTAGAGGGCTGAAAATTAAAAATTTAATCTTAGTTCAATTTGCAATGTAAATCTATTTGAAATTAATCCCTTAGTTTGTTTCCGACAGTATTCGTGCTTGTGTTTTGTTGTTTTGTTTTTCAAAAATTCTGACTTCTTTTCTAGTGATCAATGCCCAACAAAAGGGGAGTGAAAGTTACTTATTCATTGGTCACCCCTTCAAAAATGTTGCAACTAATCATCCATTAGAGGGAATGCCACCTAAAGATGTTTATCACGTGACGGTTTCTATGGAATGACTAACCAGCGCTGTTTGTTTCATTTCTTGCATTCGTTTTACTTGATTTCTGTTCGTGTCTTCTTTCCTTTTTAGTTCGTTCGTTGTCATTCAATTGCAGGTGCCGAGATGTTGACCGAGGTGGCGACACAGTGTTGAGTAGCAGATACCATAGTGGGTCATGCCAAAGACGGATTCCTTGGGATTTCCGCTTGTCAAAATGGCCAATTTACGTTTTGCGATAATGGAGGCTGCGACAAAAGAGAAATAAAGAACGGGCGAGGGTAAGAAAAGAAGAAAGGAAATTGGAAAGAGTTATAGAAAGAGGTGAAGGAGAAGCAGGGGATGGAGGGGAAGATGCAAGAATTGATTTTTAGCTTTTCAAAGACAAAAGATGGCGAAAAAATTAATTGGAGGTCATGAATAAAGCAATAAAAACACTAGAAAAAACAATAAAAGATGAAGTAATTCTAAGGAAGAAGAGAAAGAAGAGGAGGGGGAAGGGATGAAAGAGGAGAGAAAATAAGGTGAATAAGTGAAAGAGAGAAATGGGGAAATGGACAAAAAGAAGAACACAAAAAATCTTATTTAGAACACTAGGACAAAGCCTGCTTCGAAATTGCATGTTTGTAAGGGGCTGAACTTGTGTGGAACAGCCTGCTACAATTGTCATGCAAAATGATTTTCTCTCTGTCGTACGGAACTATAGCGTCGAAGTATTTCAGTTATTTCCTCTTCATTGTCACTAATTTAAATATTTACATCCAAATTTACATAATTTTGATGAGCGGAAGTCAAGGCAAATAATTCATAGAGACTATGAAGATCTATAATTTGTAATATTTTTCTATTTCTTTTTCTCAAGAAATGCAGATTTAAAAAATTCAAACTCTACACTGCACTGCCTTGTGCACTGACTAATACATATATCTTGCAACTTCGTACATTGGGTAGTTTTCAAGAAATCACGCTGAATGAAACACTATCAACGGAGATGAAGAGAAGATAAAAAGAAAAGAGTTGAAATTGAAAGTAAAAAAGAAAATGAACAAGAAAAAGAACGGAGAGGATGATGAAGGAGATTTTCTCCCCCAAGAGTTGTCCAGGCTCTCTATTCCATTCATTTTGTTACTTTTATTGTTACGGCAATGTTCCGGCTGATCGATTCTACGTCCATCCTGTGATAGAAAAATACTTTACTATACTTTTGAGAAGTCATTATCACTCCAAATGTTGTTCAGTCCATTCATATAACTATCTTTGTTGCTTTTATTATTACAGCCACATTATGGCCTATCAATTGGATGTTCAATCTGTACAGAAAGAGGTTGTTCAGGGTTATAAAGTACCAGCAACAGGACAAAATCCCAGATCTGACCTCACCCAATAAATATAAGGAAAAATATGACCGATTCTGAATGAATCAAAATATTTTCAGGAATACCTAAAAAAAAAAAAAAAAAGATCTCTGGTCCAGTGTGATGGTTAGCACGTCATTACCTTTGTAGTGAATTTGATTTTTACTCACTGACACATATTTTGGCTTTGTTCTAGAATAAATACACTTTGTAAAAATTTATCATAATATCATAATCATACATACATGAAAATGTGATATTAAAGAGGAAAAAATACTGGCATATCCTAAAGGGACATGAAATGACCGAACTGAACCATTGAATTCTAGGCTTTCACAGGAGGTGGTGGTGCGCAGACGGGACATTCGCCCATTGTTGGATCCGATTTTCTCACCGAGTGCAGGATGGTTTGAAAGTTGGAAGCTTATTGTAAATAAAGGATGATAGTGTAGTACATTTTTTTAAATGTAATCTCAACTTAATGTTCTCATGTAAAAATATTGAATTATAACACGCTGGTGCTCCCTTAATTGTGTCACCAAGGTTCAGACAACGCGTCTTCGTCAACTATCATGTGTGCCATCTAACATCTGCATCACACGGTCATACTTGCTCACTCTACAAATGGCAGACGGAACGCCCATTGTTTGCCACTGAGATATATTCAGGATATTCCCTTTCGACCCTTGAAAATAAATGCTCTTGATCTCCCTGACAGGAATATATGATTTTGACCTCCAAGCATGGGAAAGTGGCTGCAAACGACCATGCACTGACAACTGCCTAGAAAGATGGAGTCTTGTGTAATCTCCACAATGTGTTCAATTGTGCTGGTTATATTCATTCTTGTTATCCACATATATTTGACCTGTTTTTCAATGGTTTAATGTTTGCAGAAGAAGACAGAATAGAAGTGAAAAAATCTCATTTAAATGATAACAGAAAAACATAACTTCCTGATTGTTAATGACGGTTAGCAGGAGTAAATTAAAACAGGAAGATGTGCTTAGATGTTGACCTACCTCAGATAACAAAACTAGTAGTCTCTTCTATTACGCTTGCGCACAAGAAAATGCATATAATGACATAGCTGCAGTAGTAGTTCTCCGTCAAGTGTCGTGGCATACTAGTGACGAAATATTTTATCAAGGCATCTGGTTATAAGACTGAGTGCTAGAGAGATAAAGTGGATGATTGCCTCCGTTTTGTCTCAACTGATAAAAGAACGGCACTGGATATTCCCCCATACCCAAGCGAAGAGTTGGGAGATCCTGAGATGCTCTTTCATAAGAATCACCCCACCTCCTGAGTGTGATACGTATGGCATCAGGTTGGCTGCAGGAGCTCTCAGATGGACATCAAATTTGGCGCTAATCTGTCTTATGGGGGCTCCAAAGTTGTCTTTTTTTCTCAATGTCCTTGCCCAACAGAGGCTAGAGAGCCAAACCTGACCTGTTATTCTGCTCCTGTGACTCCGGTCCATTTACAGGCTTATTGCTGTCGTCTGGGCTGTCCTTGATGCAGTCCTTACAGCTCTTCTTGGGACGCCCCGTTTCGGTTGCCAGGGTTCTGTAGTAAACTTGGTGGTGCAAACATGATCTGTCCATGCGGAGTTGAGCCTTCAGGGTTATAAATGAATGCATATCTATTGACCAAAGGAAGGACACTAACACAAAAGCCTTTGTAAGCAAGCTTAGCTAGAATAGTGAGCTCGATGCTCAGAAGATACCTCACGATGATGGCCATGTGCTCGATTAATGTACACCTAAAAATACAGGTATGATTGGTCACTCAATAGAAACCATCACGTAATCAACTTCTTTTTGGCAGCATGTCGTGTTACGGATGATCAATTAAAAAATTGGTTATCAAACAATAAGTTACTTCTCACACCTTTTGTTCGGTAGTGATCCAAAAAATTTTTGACTAAAAATCAACAGTGAATCCCAATGATCAATTAGGCATAAACCTTCAGACGATGGTCTATCTCTCAAGCCTTTGATAATGTAGTGGGTCTCATTGTAACTGGGTACAAAATTATCGAGCGAACAGACAGGGGTCTGGCAAATCCTGGGGAAGGTCTATGGCCAGCAATAGAAGCTAAACTGAAGATGATGATATTTTCGACCCGTGCTGGACGAACTAAGTTTACTAAATGTCTCCATTGCGACTATTTCTATTTTTTCACTGGTTTTACTATTTAATATTTTTGCTTTTTATCACAACAGACTGAAATAATCTTTGACCGCTCGAGCAAACAGCGTGGAATCGAAACTATGTAAGCTGTTTGAATTTGTACATTTTGACCATGGAGGCGCCTCTGCTCAAACGGAAGTTTTTATTCATTGTGACACTCCCTCTTCTCTGATTCTACAAGCCATCTTTGTTTTACTTTATCATAATGGCAGAATTAGTTTTTCACGTTTTTAAACTGGGTCATTTTTACAATTACAAACCGTCAACCAAAACTGTCAACGTAAGTTTCTCCAGTTTTCAAGCTATGCTGGCTAACTGTCTAGCTATGTATCTGTGTATGTATGTGGTACAAGGTTGCTAATTTAGTTGTGATTTTTCAATTTTTCAATTCAGAAAATCACTTTCAAATTCGAACACTGGACTTAGACTCACAAATTAGAAAAACAAAACACCCCCTCCAAAAAAAAAAGAAACCCACCTGGAAAAGTGACCATGATATTACAAACACGGACCCAGCCAAGAGGGCTAATTTGAACATTTACTCCCAAAGAAAAAATTTGGATTCGATCCTAAAATCTACTGACCACCTAGATCGCTGCACTTCGGAAACACTGCAGCAATTATAATCTGTTTCTAATTAAAAAATAACATGGTTGCACGAATACCCCAAGATCACAGACGAATAGCTACTGCCTTTTTGAAATTCTCATGTTTTCATGTTGTTTAATGGTTCTATTATTATATTAACTGTTTTAATGACAACCTTAGGAGCGAAAAATAAATTATATATATACATACATACATACTTATTATCAAATAGAAAAATGTTTTTCATAACAGAAATTCAATGTTTATAAAAATAAATTCCGAGAACTCGGAAATGTGAGTCACGGAGTCACTCTTTCTTTTCCACTCTCTCTATTATTCATTGTGGAATTCATGCATCTTAAATTCCAGATCTGACTAATCACGATAATAAAGTCAACTATGTTGTAGTTCAACAATAATGATAGCGAAACTGCATTATATGAAAGTATTGAAATGAATATCACTGTACATATCAAATAACGTTATAGTGTTCATGGAGGGTTAGCAATCTCCTTCTAATGATACATGTACAGAGATATGTACACATATATGCAGGAAAGGACGATTATTTAGCAAAGGGCGTTGTTTTGATTTGTTATATTCTGTGTTATTTTCTTCTGTTTCTTTTTGTGTTCTTTTCATAGAATTACTCTGGAGCTTTTCTAAAAGAGTGTAAGGAGAGGAGACCCCAGCTTTTCTTTTCATTATTTCATGCATGGAAAATATTTAAACAACAAGTCATATACATAGATTGTTAAGAAAAATTAGTAATAATACTAATAATAAAAAATCAAAGAAAGTATATATTGAATACATGTAATATTTAATAATCTCTCCAGATGGCAATAATTAGGAGACCGTTTGCAGTTTCAGCTTCTGTTTGGGGCTCCACTGTTGTGTCTCTTGTGTGTAGACTAAACTCAGTGGAATACTTTGTTACACTCTCCCTTTTCTTTTTACTGCCTCTCTGTTTGTCCATCTCCCCACTCACAAACACATATGTATATATATATATATATATATTAACTGTCAATTTTATCGTTGTAGTTACACAGACAAGCGTTGGCAATATATTTCAATATCTATTACCGATGGGAGTAACACGAACTTTCTTCTCAAAATATGTGGTATCTATAACTTTGTCCGAATTTAGCTTGTCCGAGCAAAAGTTGGTATCAACTTATTCGTATCTTCCAAATTTTTTTTTACCAATTATTGATTTCATTCGAACATCTCACTGGTGGTTAATGATTTGCAATGACATTTTTAGTCGTTCTTTGACAGAAATCCCAAAGGAACATAGATGTAGGATCTTGATATCAAGGGAACAGGAAACTGCCAATGGACAAGACAAGAACGAGACAAGATGGAAAAGGAATAATCTCTTCCAGTAGATGCATTGATACTTAGATGAAAAGAGGCTACTGACAAATTTGACTGTAAGTATTTCAGATTTGCAGACGACATCATCCCCTTTGAAAAGAAGCTCCAGGACCTCCAATGAATGCTAGACGAACAGAACGAAGAAAGTAAAGAAGTTGGCCTTCACAAAAAGCTAGGTACAATAAACATGTCGGAAATAAACACACAACGATCACAATCGAAAATGCAAAGCTAAACAAAGTAGACCACTACATTTACTTTGGACAACGAATCTCCATGACACCCACAAAAAAGGAGAAATCAAGCGACGAATCACATCAGTCCTAAAAAGAGGAGCACACGACCAATTCATCCTTCCGATTGTCACTTATGAAGCAGAAAGATGGAACCTAACCAAGAGACTGACCAGCAAACTGAGAACCATGCAACATGCACATGAGAGAATCATGCTCAGCGTCAAATGGCGAGACCACAAGACAGTACAGCATATTGGAGAGAAATAGTCGAAGATATCATACAAACCATTTGGGAGCTTAAATAGCAATGGTCTGGTCACGTTGCAAGAATAGCAGACAACTGATGGACATCACGACTCACAACGCGGATCCCAGTAGATCAAATGTGGAACCGAGGCCAGATCCAGAATAACATATGGTAGGAGGAATGGACAGGTTCAGAAAATATTGACCCCGAAAAACCCACAAGGTGTGGCAAATCCTTGGGAAGGTCTATGTCCAATGACGGACGATAAAAGACTGATGATGAATTATATGTTCACAGAATACGATGGATAGGAAGATACTAAAATAGTGGAAAAGATCTTATTGATACTCACATAATAAGGCAAAAAGTATTTTAATCTCCCAGTGAAAAACATCACGTGCCCAACGTCTTTTGGTAGCATATCATGTTATGGGTGATTACTAAAAACAGGCTTGAATATTTTGATTTCGGGTTTGTTAAAATACTAATGAGTAGTATTTTCATTTCATCATTTATATATAAAGTCCTTAATTATCTGAGATTGCAGGGTCTATCGAGGAATTTGAGTAGATGATCCAAATCAACTTTGAAAAAATCTTCCTATTAAAAAAACAGAGAAACGTAGGTTTTCCATTAATTAATTTAATTCTATTAAACAATATTCCGGAGATGAATCATTCAGAACAAACATGACTAAATGTATACCTTGTTATGTTGGTTGCATTGCAATTTCGTTTCTTTTTGTTTTTTTCTGTTTGATGTACTGTTTCAACTCTCTAAACCAAACGATGAGAAGTAAAATATCTGCTTGTTCAAATACTTATGGTAATTATTATATTTCTTGTACATCAACGTGTGATTTATACACACACACACACACACACACACACACACACACACACATATATATATATATATATATATATAGCCATAGTGTGTTTGCTGATAAAATTTCGATAGAAGCCCAAGTTAGGTATATTTATCTTTGCAAAATGGAGAAGTAAGTTGAGAAGAGCGAATGCTTTTAATTTATAGCCTCTCTCTGAGATTATCGGGCCGTATAATCCGCTATACCTGTACCAGACGGTACAGCTTTAAAACATTCCAATAAACAAGGTGATTAGCATGATCAAATTTCGTTGAACTGCCTCGCTATTTTAAGCACAACGTAGGCAAAATGAAAACTATATGCCCTTGGCAGCAATATGTCTCTTTTTGAAAAGAAATGACTTATAACTATTAGTTTGTTAAGAAAGTTAAGTCGTGTAACGTCGACAAATACCCATCGTGAGAAATTGAGACTTACCAGCACACGAGGCAGTGCAGTAGTGACTTTAAAGTTTATTTGGATCAGCGTTACTGAGGAACATATGCACTGCAATTACTCAACAATTTGCCATTATACAAGGTTGATATTCGTCGGATGTATCAGTCAGCATACAGTGTCGAGTTGCAGGTTTGATTCCTGCAGTAGCCCCATTTTCTCAAATTGTTTATTCAATTGTTGTTTAAATTGAAAGATATATTGACCGTGTAATGATAGGGAATCATTTCAAATAAGTTTCTATGTAATATAACACAATTTGAAATTCATCCTAACTGACCAAATACGTCCATTTCTCCAATACATACTGTCGCGTTGAAAGAGATGAAAAAGACCGAGAATACATGAATTGAGAATTTGGGTTAAGAGCGGTTATTTTGCCTCTGCATTACCAGCGAGCTGTTTAGCATAATTGTAAGTGCATTGCTATGTTGAAACGGCTACTTACCGATATATATGTACATATATACATAAATATATATGATATATATATAAGTTATATACATCATTTATGATACATATGTATATATATATATATATATATATATATATATGCATATCATATATATATCATATATATAATATACATATGTATACATGTACATACATATACATATACATACGTATATTATATATGTATATATATATGAATAATTCATATGCAAAAGAACATAATCTAAGAAATCTGAAATTATTGAATTCCCCAAGTGTATTCTCATGTCAGACTGATTTATCAGATGCAATTTATGCTTTTTTCATCCCAAACTAATGCATCAAAAATATTACTTTCGATTTAATCTTCACTGAATGACGCAGAAATCTACCGAACTTGCCAGAGGTTATGGCTGCCTGTGATATATCATTTTTTAAGGATTTACATTCACATACGTGTGATATCGTGTTAATGATATTTCATTTACCTTTGCCAGCAAAGTTGGAGATGTACATTTATTCGGTCGCATCACATCGTGCGTTCACAAGATTTCACCGAAAGTACTCAATGGATTTCAATAGAAGTTTGTTGATTCAGAGACATTTTGCATCTTTCTGTTTTCTTCTTTCCATACGATATCACCCAAAATTCGCGATGAATTTCTATGAAGTTTTTGTGGAAATGTGAACAATAAGCAGTGAAAGAAATGATCATATCTTGAAGGGGATCTGTGCATAATTACCTCTCCTACGCATATTTACACATAACCTAATATTGCCTTATATTCATGTCTGACCATACAATAGCTCCATGAGTTCTTAATGGATCTCAATGAAACTTCGTGGATAGTTTGGCAATAGGCCATAAAAGAAGTGATTGTATTTTGCGGTTGTTCCATACAAAATTGATTTCTTTGGCCATGACAGAGGTTTTGCGCTCTCTGGGTGCTTTTTAATTATTCAGTGTTATAGATATTAAGTGATATGAGTATTCATGAAGACATACAGATGCAAATATATCTGGTATAGTGTTATATATATTTACTTAATGTTATATTATCATAACTATTTCTGATACAATACTATAGGTATTTATATAGCTAAGCCATAGCGGGGCTTTTTATGACTAGAGGTATGTTTTACTGAGATATCATGATTGTAATTAGAAATTAGCGGATTTCTGGCCGATGAAAATCCATAGAGCTCTGTGCCAAATGGAAATCCATAGCTCTGCATGGAATAAACATATTCTTGCTATCATTAAACAATTAAATATTACTGCTTACACCAGAAATTATAATGTGACAATAACATTTTTACATATTCGAAAATTCGCTACAGTTTGACTAAATGTCTTCACTAATCCAAGTTTTCCATTTTTCAAGCGAGTAGATATTAAGTAAACGCCAACGAATCGAAATTTTATTTTTTCGAAATATTTCTTTTCGAAAATGTCTCTTACACGCCTCGTTCTCAAAGTCATTTTAACGTAAAAATTACAATATACTGCATTTTAAAAAAGTGCTGGTTCAGAATAGAACGAGATGCGATTATTAATACGATCGTTCAATGTAAACAATCCAGACGGAATGAAAAAAAGGTCACTTCTTGTACGTGAGGAAATAGGTAAAGCCTTCCTGGACAGCACTGGACTTGGAACGGTTGATTGGTGTTATGGCTAGGTTCCATAAACTAAGCATATACTTTATTCCATATTCATGGTAGTATAAGTATATCTGATTTAGTGTTTTATTGTGCGTATTTTTATCATTATCTGTACGAGTATAACCTGCGCTACTCAATAATTCAATCCATCCTTAGTATGGTATCTATGTGTCTGAGAATTTCCCATGACATTAGTTGGAACTACAGTGACAATTCTCCACCATTCCATGAGGCTACCTTTGATTTAATCCTATAAAGAGATAAAACACGTCGCTGACTGCAAGTTCTTTATTTGCTTCTATTATTCATGGAATCTGCTATTCCAGAAGAAAGAATGTATTTCATGGCAGTTTTTTCCCGTCATTTTGAGGTCAAAGGAAAGTTCACTACAAATATAAGAAAACATGAAATGGCTTTTGGTTACTGACAAAAAAAGTTAATCAGATTTCTTTCTCAAAGGGAAAATCAATATTCATTGAGTTGGCGATCAATAATCAGGAGAGGTGTGCGAAATGAAACAGGTTACTATGTCGAAAGAGAGCAAATGATGTCCTAAGGTTCTAGCATCTGTCTATCTATCTATTTGAAACCACCAAGAAAACTGCCAGCATCAACATAGTCAACATCAACATAGGTTTCTTCAGTTTTAAAGTAGGTCTGTCTCTCTGTCTGACTATGTATATATCATGTATCCAGGCAGTGCCAATGGAGCTGAAAGGCTGGAAATTGAAACACTTTGTCATTACAGTGGAAAGATGTTTTTTTCATTCATTCATTATTTGGAAGATTTCTCATTCCGAAAGATAAATGATACACCAATTGTGGGCAAGATAGTTACGTATTTCCAATTTAAGCCCGAGATTAAAGTTCCAGCACGAGTAAAAACGAAAACTTTGAAAGTTGTTCCTCCTGGTATGTATGCCTTTACAACTAAGAAAAATGGAGCAACATAATCTTCCTGGGATCCGTTTTCATCTTTAACCTTTTTGCCGTATTAAGCTGAGTAAATATTCTATCGATCAATTTATCTCTCAGTACTCATGTGTAAGTAAATACATTTGTATGGGTTTGTAACCGAGAAAGTGTTTTTGTACAATAATTCATTATTTGGTGCTATCAAGATGGATTTAAATAGGCTTTTATTATAAATGTAGCTAATTACTGTTGTGTTGATATCGTAACTATTGACCTATTGAGTGAAATACTCACTACATGACCTTATAGTCTTATGCCAGGCTTGGCAGAGACAATAAGACATAGACAAATATATATCACAATTATCTAAAAATTTTATGACTACTTTTTATTTTCAATCTATTAGATGATTTCTTTCGCAACTATTTCATTCAACTCCCCTCCCCGACAGCCTATAAATGATATTTGATCGGATGATAAATAACAGGTTTTTGACTGGATTCGAGCCCACATCCCCAGAAACAGAAGTTCAAATAATACCCGTGAACTTGTCCATCATACCCATTGGCAGCCATGTTTGTTTACATTCCAGTAGTTTCATTCTTTTAACACACACACACACACACACACACACACACACACACACACACACACACACACACACACATATATATATATATATATATATATATATATATATATATATATATTTCGTTTTTATTTGAAGTATTACGGATAATTATGATAGGAATTTTTTGTCTACATTTCACTTCTATCTTAATTTATAAGTTGCTTTTTAGATTGAGCTGAAGATAAAAAGTAAACATAAAAATTTAGAATTCTAATGATCTATAATACTTCATTGGAAAAAAAAAACGAAAATATGTATCAAAATATTTAAACCCTTTAGATGTTTTCGTATGTACGCATCCATACTGTTATATACACTGTTACATATCTCTATGCAAAAAAGACATGGATATATAATCCGACAGAATAAAATGGATAATCATATCTCGATATGTAGGAATATAATACGCCTCCATTCCGCTTGAATTTGGTTGCGTTAACCGAGTCAAAATGAATTAGATTGTATTCTGGAGGAAAGGTTGACAAGTTCCATTGCACAGTCTTTTATGACCTTTGTTCTACTTACTGCTTCCTTCTTAGCAGGTGTTTCTTTAAGAAACGCTGGTGGATGCTTAGTACAATCGGTGCAGATGTAAGATGAAATGAACACACGCATACACATACACAGACACACATGTATATATAATCACGTATCTATAATTAATATATGCATATACAGATGTGCCCATGTATGTGTGTCTGTGTGTGTTTGTGTATATATATATATATATATATATATATATATATATATATATATATATATATATATATATGTGAGTGCGCGTGTGTGTGTCTGTCTGTGTTTGTGTGTATATATATATATATATATGTGTGTGTGTGTGTGTGTGATTATGTGTTTTTTGCGCATGTGTAGTTAGAACAGTCTCTTGAAACCTGTCACTACAATAATAACAATCGAGTTTCCAAACATTCACGTTTCCATCTTGTCTATTGACATATATATATATATATATATATATATATATATATATATATATATATATATATATATATATATATATATATATATATATATATATAGACTTACCATTTCGTTGTTACTACACTTACAGTAAGTTGTGTACAGAACATCAGACTAGAAATTTCAGATCAAAATACCAATCAGGTTACGTACTTATTTATCCAAGACAGTATATATATATATATATATATATATATATATATATATATATATATATATATATATATATATATATATATATATATATCGTCTGGAATAATCAATAATAACGTACATTTTATATAAATACGTTTATTTTCATACATCAATTATTGATACGTTTTTTGATATTCTATTTTAAGACCAAATAACTGCTTTATAGCGCAAATTTGTTTTGCTCATTCGCTATCCCTATCTACTATGACGCATTTATAATTGCTCCGTCGGGTTATATATCTATTTTTTCATGAATTAATAAATTTCCACATTGAAAAACATAAAGAGTAGTATAGATAGTGTATAAGATTTGTGTATAAAGTACCTAATCAGGCATACCAGCTGTGCTTAACTTAGATGGTAACTGCAGCGTTGTGTTTAAACAGTCACTTGTTGTGCGCAGGTTCGATTCCTGGAGCAGCTCATTCTTTTGATAGTTTATTCTATTTATGTTGTATAGTCCAACTGGCATATTCACCGTGTAAAAACAGTACGTCGTTTGAAGTACAGTTTCAAATAAAAATATTCTGATTAAATATTCAGATTATACATCAATTTCTCCTCCTCATGTGTATGTGACTGACAGTTAGAAGGCAATATAAGGAA
The DNA here is from genome assembly GCA_963457665.1 of Thysanoteuthis rhombus. Lineage (NCBI taxonomy): Eukaryota > Metazoa > Mollusca > Cephalopoda > Oegopsida > Thysanoteuthidae > Thysanoteuthis > Thysanoteuthis major. The sequence continues at coordinate 24,423,471 of OY735229.1, read as the reverse complement.
GCCAATTTTACGAATGATTTCTTATTTCATTTGGAGTTTTGCCTAACTGGCTTTTCCAAAAATGTGAAAGTATACTAGAAAATGGTGTATTTGTAGGTGTTCTATGACATGTGATAGGGTGAGATAATTATCAAGTGGTTGGCTGAGCAGGGATATGTGTCAAGTCCGCAGGAATATTGGCGTTCTGATGTCGGAAGTCATATTCATGTCTTTCAGATAGGCTGGTTTGTAGCTTACGTTTTTACCCATCAATGAATGTGTGTGTGAATCAACCGAAATTTGATAACTGAGGTCAAAAAGGATCTATTCCATTCAAATAACACTATATGATGTGTCAGGGAGATGTTTTAATGTCTGATTGTGTAACTCAAAGATGGACGCAATGACCTGTGGTGAGGAAAGTTTATGTAATAGTTCAGGGGAATATTGTGATGAGCCTCTGACTACGTGTGCAGGTCAATCAAGGGTAGATGCTATTGTTTATCTTCTCCCAAAGTAACATGCAACAGTTTGTACTGGGTACGATATAGCTCGCTAAAACGATATTGAACATTTATGAAGTGCTAAACCAGTTACAGTGAGGCGAGTATTCGAAAAATATAAATAATTTGAACATCAGTGCATTTTGATTGTTAGATGTACTTGAAATGTTTTATCTGAATAGCTTTCAAAACCCTTAAAGATTATTTTTCACAAAAATTGAAAGATTTACACTTCGAAATTAAATTTTAATTCTCCACTTTATCATGCGGTAAACAGGTATTTAACACCTTGACATCAATATTTAAAGTTCGTACAAGTTTATGGACTATTTAATGTTATGAGACTATTCTAAAACTCTCTGAAAGATTTCTGAAATGACCAAAGTAATCTACTGGCACACAAATTAACAAAATGTGGTAATTTCTCCTCATGATCAAGAGGTAAAAAATTAAAACTCTTGGCAAAAGTAAAATAACACTCAGTTGAACACAGAGAAAGAATGTTCAAGAATATTTGATGGGGAAAACTTTGATGAAGAACTTGCTTAATAATTTGATATTCATATTGTGATAGTTGACTCAATAATTCCCAAGTGGAAGCAACATGGCGCTACAATAAAGATGTAGAGAAGAATGGCTCTTGGCAAAATCTCTCAGCGTGCTGCACCGAAGGATCATTACTCGCTTAGAAATGCTTGGGAAATTTAGAGACAAGAGAATTGTTTCCATCTGCCAGGCACCAAGCAACGTACTTCGATAGAATGAATTGAGGTTCTGTATATATGGCCAAGATCCACTTGAAGAAAAAGAAACGTAACTCAGATGGACTTTACTGAGGATCAGATGACATTGAATATTTCAACAATATGTTGTGGTCAGATGAGACTTAAATCAGTTATTTGGCCTCAGTTCTGCCTGCGATGTTTAAGGAAAGCCGAATGGAACTTACAAGCGGAAGAACATGGTCACATCACATTAATATGGCGACGGTAATATTATGTTATAGAATCATTAGAAGACGCACGGTCCAATATATCTCCTCCGATGTCTGGTGACTGGCAACTACATACGTCTACAATAAACGTGGTGAAACTTTTTGAGAGTATGTGTCAACATTGGCGGTAATCTTCTAAAACAATTCCTCCGTGTACCCATCAGAATTTTTAAGCAACAGATTATCATTTGTATTTTTTATAGAATGTTTTATGGAGAAAGGGAACAAAATGCTTGAAAGCATTCTTAGAGACATATGTTAAGACAATCAATAATTTCTAAATTGTTTCAATGAGAATGATTCAAGAATAACATGTTTTATTTATAACAAGTAATTGACAAAAAGTAAAATTTAATAACCCTCCCGTGTACAAATGAAAAGTCACGTGTCACCTTGAGCATGCACGCCACAGGTTCACCACCCCAAGTCTAGAGGCTGAAATAACAAACGAGTGTTATGACACTAAATAATCATTTTTCTTTCTAAACGGGTTGAATATTTCTCTTGCCCTTCAATAACTGATATTATCCAATCTACATCCACATCCGATGATATCTTTCAATTTTTTTGGATAAATTATTTCCCCATAAAGTAAATAGAATGAATTCTTCTTTAATTTATTTATAATAACTAATATAAAAATGTATTCATTACAATCAATTGGTTATTCTATTTACGTTGTCTAGGTCAAATGATACATTCATCTTGTAATGACAGTAGATAATTTCAAATAAGAATTTTAATACAATCTAACGAAATTCATAATCATTCTGCCGGATAATACATTCATTTTTAACACACACACACACACACACACACATACACACACACACATATATATATATATATATATATATATATATACATATATATATATATATATATATATATATATGAATAAAAAAGATTCAGTTCAATAGATAATGGGAAAATTTGTCAGTCCGTGACTGCATATGATTATCTTGGAGCACCTTCATGTGCAACGCACCAATCTCTGATTGAAAAACATGTCTTCGGGCGTTTTTTTGATTTGGCCTCACTGAGCATCTCACGTGTTGCTTTATTTCAAAATGGATTACTTTCTACTTTCTCTCACGGCGCCAGAATCAACGATCATACAAGGCAAAACAAACATGTTTATGAAATGGGACTCGATGTCGCCCTGTCAAATCCTTTAGTGCAACTGCACCAATTAATTTCTTAAAAAAAAAGAACAAACAAAATGAGAGAAGAAAGTAGAAAATGGAATTTGCCGAATCTTCTTCTTAGAAGTTAGAGGATAGGACAGGATGCCACAATGTCTGCTCTTTTATCTTTCTCTTACTCTCTTTCTCTCACGTTTCTTTAATCTATCAATTTGTACGCTCTGTGGTTTTAGATCAACAGCTTCATATTCAAGAATCTTGGTCAAAAGATCTATAATTCTCTTTCAAGTGCTGCTTCGATGATGATTATTACGTAAAAATATATTGAAGGAAGTAAAAATGGTATTTGGACAAAAAGTTATCGAACCAAATTATTCTTGGTGTTGCCAATCAAACGAGGTCTTGATTTGGCAGAAGTATTAGTCGTTACGGCAAGAAATCCCCGACAAAAACTGTCATACATCGGCAGTATAGTTATTGCAGAGAAAGGTGGTCATGTTTATAATCAAAAAGGGAAAATAATTTTCACTTCAAGTGCCGTGTATTTTGAACCGATTAATTAATCAAATTATCCAGGGTTTCTTGTGTCTCCACGAAAATTTCACCCTTCTCTCGAAATCATTTAACCAAGAAATAAAGAAACCAATTTTGTATTAAGTTTTTATTTTGTTTCCATTAATACGTAAGTATTTTCCTTACAGTTTTTGTCTTGATGAAAGTGGAATGGACTGATTGTTCCATCAGAAGCTAAAATGGGTTTTAACGATAAACTCCAAGTGTGATTTATGCATCAGATATACTTGATCACTAGGTTAACTAATAACCCTAACTCGAATCATACACGGGATACGCCTGTCCACGAGATTGACATACCCCAGGCTCAACAACAATGTTCGCTTATATTCCAAGTCGATTTATACATAGGATATGTTTGATCTCTAAGTTTACTTGAATTGCTGATTGACTTATACACCTGCTTTATTTAACTGCAACATTGACTTATAAGCTAGGTTGATATGTTCATCTGTAATACTTGATAACGCAGATAACTTAAGACAGCAAAATGTGGTAAAATATCTCCATAATCAATCAGAAAACTAGCAACTACAGTTTTTTTCCAAATTAATAGATTCTTAAAACTGATCATGCATACAATTGTTGAGTTTGACTCGTGGTCGGTGATATGAATTGTTCATTAACACCTTAATTTCTAAAGTAACTGCATCATCAATTTTTGATGGTTTTCCTTACCTAGTTTTCAAGTTGAGAAGGGGCTGTTATCATATATAACCATGGCAAAAAGTATTCTATACATTTCAAAACGTGTATTTAAATATACTTATACATCTCTAAAATTTACAGAATTTGGATCAAAGATTTATGACTTTTGTACAAAACCTGTCACTGTTAATATAACTTCAACATTCTCTTGATTTTCGTATTTTTTAATCTTTGGTCCAAATTCTGCCGATTTTCTAGAAGCAGAAGGATGTTGACATGATCATTTGAAAATGTTTAGGATACAGGTTATGCTCAGTGTAACTGTAACCAACCGCTAGTAGTTATTACGGTTGATAGGCTAACTTAATGGTGATGAGAGAGTATTTCGGCCCTGGAATGGCAGGCCTGACGTTGGTAGTTGAGTCAATGGCAGCTAACTGTTTAGGAGTTTTTTTGCAGTCACCGTGGTACTGCGAGAAGACATGTAACCACTTCGATACATCCTTTCAACAAATTATTTTCCTTCTTCACAACACTCGTTGGCAACTGATCATGTACATCCAAGACACATAATTCCGCTAAAAATAATTCTCCTTGAGAATTTTTCGGTTTTGCATAATTTGATGAATATCTATTCATCGATCTATCTGTTAATTTGTATTCATATCACGCAACAAGTGTGAGTAGCTACGTTAGACGTTCCATTGTACTTGAAGGCGCGAGTGTGGTAATGGCAGTCTTGATCAGGATCTGAAACCGAAAATTCTGTTTCAAAGTACTCAATCCTTTGCTCTAATCTGAGTTGGAATAAGGGGTTATCATTTAGCGTAGTCCTGAATTATGATGTAGTCATAACTTCAATAAGTCTTCACAATATCAGGTCGTCAAGGGAATTTAGCTCCGAATTGATTCGCCAAAGGAGTAGTTGAGATCAGTCTGTAGCTGCACCTTGATGAACACCACCGCTGACCAGTCATATTCAATTAAAGTGTAGCTATAGCGACCAAAGCCGTGACCTATAATCAACCAAGGGAATTTTGAAGTCTCTAGTATTACAGATCTGAAGCAATTAAGGAAGGGTAATGAATTATTATTAAGTCTTTGCTTTCTTATTGTGGCTTTTCATAACAACATTCGATGCTGAAATACCTTCCGACCATCAACGTGAGTGGAGTACTGTAAGATAAAATGAGAATTACCGATAAGAAACTTTCATACTATACCTTTAGAGACCGTCTTTCATGGCCGATACCGTAACCAATTCAGTCATGGAAACCAATGGCTAAACAGGAACCAAATCTAGTCATATTGCCACTATTCTCATTCAAATTTTCACGCCTTATTGTTCGTTTACTAACAAGTAATATTTATAAGTTCAAGTTCATCGAAATTATGAGAAAAATCATTTCATAACTGAATTTTTGATAGTTTTCTCCATCTTATTGTCGTGATCAAGTTAGATGAAAATTAACAAGTGGGTTACCATGAAAAAATTCTATGGTGCTTTCAAAAATCTGGAATATTTGGGGAAGACAGAACAGAAAAAGGATTAGAAAGCATTCTGTGTTTCTCTTAGAGTTCATTCAAAGTGAATCATCAAATGAAAACAAAGAAGTACCTTTACGTGATTTGGTTGCCTCAAACAATGTTTATTCCAGCAGCAATCTTTCATCAATACATGTTTGATTAAAAGCCACAGATTGATATTCATTATTTATTTTGCTTCCGTACCAGTGAACATAGATCAGCAGATAGTGTATGTGATAACTGTCAAAAGTTTTTGATGGAGCGCTTTCATTATTCATTTAGCTATTATCAAGATCCAATACCATAGACTTGCCACTCGTCGAGTCAGAATGCTATCACTGTTCATATTGATGAACAAGTGCGAGTTACAAATGATTTTCTCACTGGCGAACTCCAAATTCTTGTTATGAGACGCATATTCTTTACCATGTCATCTGCAAAAACAGGTTCAGATATTTGGAGCTTTCATTATCAAAATAGACCTGATTTAATTTTCTCCGATCGAAGTAATGGGATTTAGAATGTACTTAACAACTGATTGATTCATTCTGCCCAGAGAAGAACTTTTACTTACTATCAGCATCGTGCATTCCATCATCATCATCATCATCATCATCATCATCATCATCATCATCATCAAGCACAAATGTTATAATGTCGACATTTATACATAGATTTTCCAAAAACAAATTCACATCGGAAATCATTGAGGTGTTGAATCCTAATCTTGATAATGGCTGACGGACTAATTGACAGGCAAGCATACCGAACCACTTCTATCATCTCTTGCCCCCTTCCTTCTATAGGTATCTAACAATGCAAGGGAGAGAACTCAAGCTTCTATGAACAGACATTCAGGCTTATTTTCTCTTGAACATTTTTTCTCCCTTATTTCTATCTTTCCTCTCTTTTCACTGTCTCTCCACCCCTTCTTTCTCGCCAACAGCCATTTTCACAAAATAATCTCCATTCCATCAGGCAACCTACCCTCTCCTGACGGCAGCTTTTGCAGTGTCGGCGGTGTCATCAATGGCTGACTGTTTGCTAAAAGAAACCAGTCACGTTGGAATTAAAAGCTTACGCAACACAGGAATTCTTGGGTTAAGGTTAGGGTTCTTAGACGCGAACAGCCTTATCCTTGGAAATAGGATTTACTTAAGGCTTTCTGAGAAGACCAAGAATAAATAGGCAAAAATGGAAAAAGAAGAAAAATGTCTGCCAAAGAAATGGAGGAAAGGGAGAATTGGTTAGAGGAAGAAAGGGTGGAAGAAAAGGAGTGATCTTTGAAAAAGAAGAAAGAATATTTACAAGAGGAAGAAGGAAAAGAAAGAATTGCTCAGAAAAAAGAAAGGATGAAAGAAAAGGAGTAATCTTTGAAAAAGAAGAAAGAATCGTTACAAGAGGAAGAAGGAAGAGAGAGAATTGGTGAGAGCGAGAAGAAAGAACAAACTCTCTTCAAAACCTGTGACGTCAGGTTTACAATTTTCGACAGCATTTAGCAATATCAATTGTCATTTGTTTCTGTAATAAAACCATTCGTTTCCTATTGATTTTTCAAGTTGATCCCCGTTAAAACGTCCAATACAAAAACAAATAAGCATTGCATCAAAAATCATTCGAATAATATTGTTCGAAATGCAACATAATTCATTGGAAAAAGAGAAAAGTATTGAATATATATATATATATATATATTATTGAATATATATATATATATATATATATGTGTGTGTGTGTGTGTGTGTGTGTGAACATTAGTTATAAACACTGCACAGCTTGTATTGTTTATTTGTTTTCTTGTTTTTCTTCCTTTCTTGCAGTTTGTATTTTTATCTCAAGAATTGATTAAAAGAAATGAATAGTATGACATCATCATCATCATCATCATCAGTCTTTTAACGTCTGTCGTCGGACATAGACCTTCCTCAGGATTCGCCACACTTCTCCATCGTGGGCGTCGTGGAGCCAGTATTTTTTAAATTTGCCTAGTTCATCCGTCCATCTTGTATTCTGTTGGCTTCGGTTTCGCATGCAATCTCTGGGGATCCATTTTGTGAGTCGTGATGTCCATCGGTTAACAAAAAATCTCTCCTTTTGTCCACTCTCTTTATTATATCTTTCTTTCTTCACCAAAACTTTATCTCTCTTATAACCCCCTTCTTTTTGAGATAACACTTTTCTTTCTTTTCAAGAAACTCCCTTACCTCTCTTTAACTACTCACTTTCGACTCAAAAATCGCATTTCATTTCGAATTGAGGACAAAAAACAAAGTTTTCATTTTTCAAATTTGTGACTTCAAAATAAATTTGATGATAAACAATCAGTATCCTTGTGGTCTACTTAGCACGAAATGGCATTGAAATTTATCGGTAACTATTGGAGATATCTTGTGAACAATAATGAACGTACAAATATAGGTCATGGGAAAATAACCGGAAAATTTCTCTCAATCAAAAAAAAAGATTCCTGGGTCAGCCACGAAATGTTACCCTCTTTCTTTCTTTCCATTTACCCACTTCATCGTGTGGACAGATATGGCATTTTGGCGATATCACGTGGTTTGGACATGATTACGATGCAGGAGAAGTAATTGTGGATGGATCCGCTTCGAAATTCAATCAGTGGCCTTTTGTCCAACCTTCCAAAGAATCCTTTTAAAACACATAGAGAACTCTTAGTGATATGATGTGAGCAGGTAAGGACTTTGGCAATATCATATGGTTTGTACATATACCTGCGATGTAGGGGGGATAATTTTGCAAGGATCTGCTCCAAAATTAAAACAGTTCTCCCTAGCCTATTTTCCACTCTTCCACAAAATGCCATAGAAATTCATTGATAACTTTTGAAGTATTGGGTGGATACGAAATTGTGGTCAGATAATATGATTTGGACATATAGCAACAGAGAATGGGAGATAATTGTGCATGGATCTGCTTGAAAATTGGATCAATTCTCTGGTAAGCCTTGTGAACCCTTCCACAGAATTTCATAGAAATTAATGAGAACTTCTTGATTTTGAGAACGATCATGAGCATGTATTCAAATTAAATTAAAAAATGAATGAACATCTGCCCACCAGAAAAAAATCTTGGATCCGCCCTAAAATTTCACCATCCTTTCTCACCACAGTGCCTACCAAGACATCAAATTTCATTAAAGGTCATTCAGTCCTTTCGAAGACATTGCATGGACAGACAAACTGACGAACAAACAGACGTGACCAAAACCGTACACTTTATTTCAAGTTCGTTGACGGAGATAAATAAAATGAAAAAAGGTGATCAATAAATAAGTTGCTTCTTTTGCGTTTTGTTGGGTGGTGATCAAGAAAAACCTGTGGATTTTCAAAAAATAAAAAGCGTGAATACTGTCGGACACAAACTAAGGGTGAATTTACGTTGAACCCTACCAGAAACCTATTTTGGGGGTAAATTTGAAAAAGAAAAAGTATTTTAAAAGTTTTTCTAAACATAGTAGGGAGTAAGGTTGAAATTTCCAGCCCCCTGGGCGCATTAGCGCAGCCTGTGTGCGTGACACATGCATGCATAAACAGTCAATTTTGGTTGACAGTTTATTAATGAATACGAATTTCCAAAGACCTACTCCATAACGGCAATTAACTGAAATGTTCATGACCCGCTTTTCTTATTGACCCTGGGACCAAGCATGGTTTCGGGGTTCGAACATCATTACCATTAACCCAGAGCGCCTCACTAATATCTCACAACCTATCCAGCCACTGTCGAATCTTGTAACCTCTTAATACATTTCCGCTTTACTGAAGTGATCCGAAGTTTAACCAGGCATGCTGGTCAAGTTGATAATCAAAGCTTTGCACGCACGCATGCACACACACACATTCACACGTACACTTATGAGATACTTGTTTGGTATATTTTACTACTTCAGTTTATAGCAATGTTGATTTGGTATTTTAATACCGAGAGACATGAAGGAGAATAATATTATTTATCTACGTATGCATATCTTGATTTACGTAATAAATAGATAGATACTATTTATCTATTAGATGCTATCTTCATGCTTGTATTTGTCAATATCATATGTATTTCTCAAAATCAATAAATCTTTGTGTTTAAGTTCGCATCTATGCACATCCGTCTATCTATCTATCTATCTATCTATCTATCTGGGTCTTTTAATCTATCTATTTGACTTCCGATAAAATTAGGAATTCAAAGATTTATGGACTGGCTCATATCCTTCATTTGGTTGACGTAATATGATATCCCTACGCCCTACCAATCATTCCCATTGCATATCTAAAAAAAAAAAAAAATTCGTGATGTAAGTATCTGTGCAACTATAATTATCTGTGTATCTACATATAGTATTTTCTAAGTAAATTTACACGTTCCGATGTGTTTCTATTGTTCCTAAGTCATTCAACCTCGTCCAAATTACAAATAGCATCTAAGGAGCGCGAAACCAGACATACAGCTCTGAAGGACGAAATAACACGTAAAAAAACAATAAATCTATTTTAATGGCTGTCTGCTTGGGCAAACCACCTCAACAAATCATGTTTCCTGTGGTTACTAATGTATGTGGATGGCTGGGCAGAGTGACCCTTCAATCCCTGCTTTGCAGACGACTGAGCGACTTCCACTCGACCCAAGTAACTATGGTAATGGCGACGGTGGTTGTAGCAACAATCGGTCGGCTGATGACTCACATTGGTTAAACGATATCTGAACATTGTTTGCTATGCAGATAAACAATAAGATCGATTGTCACCTAGTCGCCCATTTCCACTGGAAAGGGAAAAAACCGTCAATAGTGAAGAGTTCCAGTCGACTTTATTGCAGTAAAGTTATCCTGACATGTTTTATGACTTTGAACTGAAGAATCTACTAGGAGATGCAAAACAGGACGAATCAGAAAGTAACAACAAGGAATAAGAGGAAATAAAACGGAGCACAAAGAAACAAAAAATGAAACCCAGAGGGACAAGAGGAAACATCGAGAAACAAGGAAAAACAAAATGACACGATGCAAAATATAATGAGACAACGTGAAAAAGAGACATAATGAAGAAACAACACAAAACAACACGAAATAAATTGAAACAACCCAAAAGAAATGTATGCAAAGGAAGGTGAAATAAATTGGAACAAGGCCAAGTTAAACGAAACAGAATGAATCAGTGTGAAACAAGAAAACGAAACAAAAAAAAGCTTACCAAATAGAGAAAAGCAACACATAAAAACAAATGACAAGACTAATATAGTAATGAATAAATAAAGGTAATTATTGTCTTTATTGTTTCCCATTGTCCAGCGCACCAATTGAGAATTGCATGTGATGAAGATCATTATAGTGAAACGATTGAGATTTTATAATATACACATCAGAATCTATTATGCAGTATATCAAATTCAATATATTCAATCAGGGTTTCCAGAAAGAGATTTCTTGGGTATTGACTAGAGAACAATTCCAACTTCAAGTTGTCCTTGGCAGTAACGTATCTCTGTATGACCGGGTGGGTTGAGGGAACTACAGCCCCCCATCGTGGAATCCTACCCCTAACCCCCAGAAAAAAAAGCAGAATCCGTCGGAGAATTTTCGAAACAGAAACATAAATTCGTACTGTTTCAGGCAAGTGCTGTGTTGCAACAAAATTTCACGAGCATAAACCTCCGAGAATCTGTGAATTCATTCGTAAAAACATCTTGAAATCAACAATAATAATATCAACGTCAAAATTGTATACCACGACCTTGATATTTTATTTGGTCGGTGTGGTACCGTATTTTCTCTCCCCAGTCGAGGAAGATGCAGAATTTAGAGGCTTATATTAGCTATATTCGAATTGGAATTACCTCCTCTTGCGTTTCCAGTTTTACTTCCATTTTACTTCCAATTTCTAAGAATCTTCATGAATATCCTTTGTAACTACAATAAATGCATATGTTTTAGTAAGATTCAGTATCAAAATAAAAACAAAATCGTTGTTATCTTTCTAACAAAGGCCTCTCACAGCAAAATCATTCGAACTCATACGTGCTCACATCTTTTTCGCCATGATAAACAAAAAACGTAAAGCCAGAATTACTCCCTGATTCTAAAATCCAGGAAGAATCTCCCAACTAATGAAATAGAAAAAAAGAAAAAATCACGTTGGATCGAGCACTTTTTGCATTCTATTTTGATGCCACAAATGAGTTGATTATTATATAAGAACGCATGGAAATTTATCAGAGAAAAGTTTGAAAACCTTTGCAAGTTGGGAAATGTTCTTCTTGGAGTCACTTATAGCAAGCAATACGGTGATGATGTAAATCACCTATAAGAGATTTATGGAAGCAATATCAACAACAGAAACAGAATTTGAGATCTTGAAACAATATTTCAAAGCATGGAGACAGTTTGTTTCGATTAAATTAATGAACAGCTGAAAGAGCAACAAAAAGAAGAAAAGCCATACATCCCAAACACCATTCTTATATGTCCACGACTACATCACTGGAGCTATCATTTTCACTGGTACGTAAGATGAAGACATCATCTATGTTGCAAGAGAGGTTCAATTTTCTGTCTATATTGAGAAACTTCAAGGAATTAACGGATCTTGACCTTTTAAAATTTGGAGATGGTTTTGTTGCATTTCCAGAGGATAGTCTCTTTAAGTTTGGTAAATTTAATAAATAGGACTTTCAAATCTAATGACTGAAGTTTATATAGTAGTTTTTTTTTGGTGGGGGGTTTCCTTTGTAAAAGATGTTGAAAGAAGTTCTTGTCTGAAGGTAATTTAGACTTAATAACGCTCTTTAAATTCATTTTCCGGCAATCTTGAGGAGATCATTTTGAAAATTTTCTCTGTGGCGCACTAACTTTGTGTCACTAAATCAGCAAAGATGATACATTCAACTCTTATAAAATGATAACCTTGCAAATTCAAATCCATGTCTATAAATTTTAGGAGCTGTTACGAGGAAAATTGTATCATAGATATGGATAAATGTGAAAGAATAGATGTCTTTTCTACTTGCTTTAAATTTGAAGAATATTTCCATCAAACCAAAGGGCAGTTTCTCGAAAAATATAACAGCGAATAGCTGCATAGATTTGTCAAAAGAATGATAAATTGGGCAAAGTTGAGGAGCAGCGTGACTTGAAGAAGCTTTCGACGAGCTCAAATTTCTGAAACTGTCTCTGAAAATGGCGGAAATCGGCTAAATTTTTCAATTTCCCGCTATCTTCATTGCTTAAAATATTTCATGTATTCATCTAGAGTTCAAGTAGATTTTTATGGGATTAATTCAAAGAAATAATAGTCAGATCGAACTGAAAAAATGGTTCATTTGGCAATTGTCGGTTGTCTTCAACAGAACACGGATTTTTTCGATCGAGTTCATGCAAAATCATTGTTGTCTTCTATGGTTCCAGTTGAAGATCAAAAGGCGTAATGGCAGCTTGTTTATCTCATGTCGTGAGCAGAAGTGAATTTGACATAACACAGAAATTTACGAGTTTACAAATTTGCGAAATGAAGTTTATTTTTTGTATTTCCCCATATGAAGTATAGATAGCCTAAATAATTCAGAGATTTTATTTTATTATGAAAAACAAGTCATTGTACATCACTTCAGAGTTAACAAGGCCAAGTCGATTTATTAGATTAACAAATGAATCAACTGAAAAAAATCGAGCAGTCATCATGGTCTCAGATGGTTTCGACCGGTTTGCAGCCCCCCTCGGTACGCCACTGGTTGGAGCTAGAATGAAAAACCATCATTATCGTTTGATTTTCGCTTACCATCAGAATCACATAAGTATTCATTAGAGAGATTGGAGCTTTGGACGTATCGCTTTCAGAAATCTTACCAATGATATCAAAAGTTACATAAACAACTCGTTATGATAAAATTCTCCTCTCTCTTATCTTTGTAAAATGAAAATTCCATTTAAATACCCAAAGGCAAGTTTTAGATATTGTAATTGGACAGGAATAAGTTGAATAAAACAAGCAGGAAAAAAACAAAAACATACTCTCTTGAAAATATGCGACAATGTTTAGACAATTTTTGACAACATTCGTCAACATTTGTTCCTGTAATAAATCAGTTCGTTTCCAACTGACTTTTCATTTTAGTCCCCATTGAAAATTATAGAAATTCAGTTTTTCAGGAATAAAAAGGAAAATAGAGTCCAAAATGCAATATGATTTATTGGGAAATTAAAAACTAATAAATGTATCTGTGGAATGTATACATTAATGATGAACATTTTTTATTTCCAGAATTGATTTAAACAAAAGAATTATGTTGCAAAGTGTGAGGTAAAAAAACTTTCCTCTCTCACTAACTCTGTCAACCTATTCAAATTAGGTGTAAATGAAAAAAAGTTTTTGGCATTCATAGACTCGTCGACATTTGTTGCAGTTATGAATTAATAATCACATAATGTTATCTGAATGAAGAAAACCCGGAAACCAGAACAAAGCATTCTGCTCTGTGATAGATTTAAAGTGTTGTCTGCCATTCTTGCAACATGACCTGCCCATTGCCATTTAGATTTTGTAATAGATTCTATAATGTCTCGGACTCCCGTTTTCTTCCTGATATACTGTGCTGTCTTGTGATGTCTTCATGTGAGGTTGAGCATGATTCTCCCATGTGCACGTTGCATGCGTCTCAGTTAGTGTGTCTGTCTCTTGGTTAGGTTCCATGTTTCAGCTCCATAAGTGACTATTGGGTGGATGCATTGGTCGTTTACTCTTCTTTTTAGGATTATTGAGATCGTCTTGTTTTTGAAGGTTGAGCTTGCTCTGCCAAAGGTTTGCCATCCTAGACTGATTTTTCGCTTGATTTTTTTTCGTTTCTTAGAGATTTGTTGTCCGAGGTAGACGTAGTGGTATACTTTTCCCAGTTTTGCATCTTCAATTTTGACACTTATGTACTTATTCTCAATGTGATTATTGCACATAACTTTCGTTTTACTGAAGTTCATGTGTTGGCCGACTTTCTTGCTTTTTTCGTTTAGTTCATCTAGCATTAGTTGGAGGTTGTATAAATTTTCTGCGAAAAGGGCGATGTCGTCTGCAAATCTGATGCTGCTCAGCTATTCACCATCTATTTTCATTCCTGTAATCTCCCAGTCAAGGTTATGGAAGATCATTTCGAGGTAGGCTGTAAAGATTTTGGATGCGCTGGTATCCCCTTGTCGTACGCCTTTTTGGAAAAGAGTCTTTATATAGCCTGATAAAGGATCTGCTGTAACTGTATATATGTTGCAGTACTTTGACGTGTACAGAGTCTACACCATGTAAAGTGATGGCCTTCATGACCATTGGAAACCTTTAGTATGCATATTCAATCATTCATCAGATATTGGCACTTGTGGTTTGTGAACATTGCCAGATTAAACATTTTACAAGACGAAGCGTGGTGAAAAGAAAAATATTGACTCACTGCAATTAGAGGATGTTCTTTACTTCATAGAAATGTAACAAAAACAAACCACAAAATTGACACAAAGCAATTTTTATTTAATAGCTTGATATTCCCGCATCATGAAATATATTTCAAACTAGATTATATTTGAAAAAAAAAATACTGGAATTGCACATTGTTGTTTCAAGATAACCACAGAAAACCCAAAAGGAATTTTTTCTGAAAGAACAAAAAAATATTGTACTTCGTTCTCATTGTATTATTCATTTTCCAGTTTAACGCCATGAAACAGACCGCACAGAGAAGATTTATTCTGTTCCATTGCCATCAAAATAAAATATATATTGCTATCTTTCTCTGAATTTTTGAGATGAAGTATTATTATTATTTTTATTATTATTCGGACTAAAGATGAGGATAGTTCGAATAATAATAGAAATAAACATATTGCTATATTGATATATGAATTAGTCTTTTTTCTATTAAGAGTTTTCAAATGACACTGCATAGTTTTCCGTTGTGACGGTATTACGTCCTCAGTAGAGACTGTCAACCAAAACTGTCAATATAGGTTTCTCCGGTCGGTCTAGCTATCAAATATGCATGTATGTATCACACGTACACACAGCAACAGTGGAGCTAAAGGACTGAAAATAATAAGCATTTATTCCTCATTATGTGTAGGACAATATTTTTTTTCGAGATTGCCCCCATAAGTTTTTTCAGCAGGGGTTCAATCTACAACATAGGTTATGCTAAACTGATCTCCAGTTTGTTTCAGACTTTTTATTGATAATCACTCAGCAAAAGGTGAGAGAAGTAATTTATTAATTGATCCCTTCTCTTTTTCTAATTTTTTCAATTGATCACCCCCAACATGGCATGCTGCCAAAAGTCGTTTGTCGTGTGACAGTTTCTATCGAGATCCTAACCAGACCCGCATTTTCTATTGGGGATCTTGACGCATACAGTTTCCTTGGTGTCACTTTCCTTATCCGATATTCGCTCTTATCTATGAACACAAAATCTGTTCGATAGTTAACCCACTTGCATTTCAAATGTAGATAAAAAACGATCAGGTTTTTATGCAGAGTTATGTCCTTTTTTCATGTTTATTTCTCTTCTTTTCTCCCTTATTTCGAACCATTAAGTGCTTTTTCTTTTTACCTGTACGGAAAAAAATACGTATCAATGAGTTAACATAATTAAAATGATATAGGAAATAATGATAAAAAAAAGCCAGTTTTTTTTTTTCAAATTCTGTTCTTTCTATCGCTTTACTATCAAGTAGACTTTGTTCTTTCTTCTTTGTAGGCTTTCCTATCTCTCAGGCAACTGCTTGATTTTGTGTTCCGCGCCGCTGAAAAAAGCTCATTGCTACTTGCTGAAGTCAGTTGTACACGAATCAAAAGCTTTCATATACGTATATGAAAGCAAAATATAGTAGTTTAAAGTAATTGAAAGAAAAAAAGGAGGAAAATGTAACAAAAATGTTACGACTAAAGAAAATGCTAAAGGTTTACTTTTTCAAAATTAATCAATAAGATAAAAGATACTTAATTTGATATTTAAAAAGTTATTTAAATGTATTTAAACCATCTGTTTGTCAATTGGGGATTTCCCCGAAGGAAAGAATTTAGGTAGTTCAAGTTGGGTATAAAAAATATGAGCCGTGGTGAATGTTTTTTGACTTAAGGGTAGCCATGATGTGTTTCCCACAAATAAACCAACACATAGTAGAAGTAGTAGTCAAAAAAACAAAGGATCACATTGATGAGTAGATCAGTTACAATAAAACAATTATAGAACGTTAGAACTTGAGAAAATTCAAATGAAAACCTTTTGCATAAGACAGGGTATATATAGGATATTGCATATTTTTTTCATGAAGGCTCACTTGATAATCGTGGAAAAGTGTGAAACACACACATATATATATATATATATATATATATATATATATATATATATATATATATATAGAGAGAGAGAGAGAGAGAGAGAGAGAGGGGGGAGAAAGGGATTGAGTTATCTTTCAAAGGAGACAAAAAAGTTTCAAAACGAGAGGAATATTTTCAAATGCAGACATTCGTAATCATGGAACAAAATATCTTTTTTTTATATCAAATAATGCTTTTTCAATGATTAGGAATGCTGGGAGGGTTATAAGGCTTTTATCATTATTATTTCAAAGTAGATTCCCCCAAAAGGCCTTGTATCAATATGTATGAAGGATATTCCCTCATTTAAGGTCACTTCATATTTTTTCGGGTCTCCTTTTTTTTTTTTCTTCAAATTTTGCAAGAAGCCTTCTGGTACCATTCTTTTGAACTTTTGAGCTAGGATTTCAGAAGGGGGTGCTGATGAGAAGCGAATGACCGACAGGGAAATCCACAAATATATGACACTTTACAAGATCCCTCGTTCTCGGTGACAAAATAACAATGATTTGAGAACTAGGTCAGACTGAAAACTAATATGGTTTCTCAATCCGAATACTTTTCAGTGCCCCTTCCATTGGATTCTTTCTTTCTTTCTTTTCTTACAATTACGATTCAATTCGAACATATCGTTGTGATTTCAGGCACGCTATTGAATGATCCCCGAATGACAGATAAGAATCAATTTCCAGCTTCGCACTGCCGATAAAGTGTTATCATATTGCAAGAGGCAATTGTGACCTAAATTTGGAAAACTATGTGTATATTTCTTGATAAGCTGGTAGGTTTTCTTTCCAGACAGTAAAATCACTTGGCTTACAAAGAAGACGAAAGGTCGTTTCATTTTTGATTATACTACAGTCAAGCTTCTTCTTAAAAGTAAGTATGATTTCTAAGATAAGTGCGAGTAATTGTTTTGATAAAAAAGAAATTTTGAAACAAAAAACAAACAAGCAGGAATTATGAAACTGGGGTAAAAATCAAGTGTGAAATAAACTAGCAGATAAGAACTATAAAATAAGATGAAACTTCGTTTACATTAGAAAGTTATATCGAAAAAAACAAAGGTTCAATATCTTGGGAGTCAAAAAGTGTCACGCCTTTTACATTTGCCACCCCTGCTCGACCCAGTCCACATAAACGTCCTCAGCGACCATGGTCTGAAAAGCTGTAAAGTGGAACAGTCGAGAGGAGGAACTCCTGGCTGGGAGCTGTGATATCTCCAGGGAACCTCTTCAGAAACTGGGTCATCGCTTGACTAGGAAACGTTCCTTGTGCTCCAACTAAACACCCCAAGCCTTATTACTTTAATATACCGTGGAGAAGCAAATGAAAGTAAAGAGAGATAGATGTTCTAGAAGTGGAAATGATAACAATTGTTTAAAAGATGTGGATGGCAATGCCGGAACGTTGGAGTTGTAGTCATCATGCAGTTCGAAGTTGAGCTTGGAAAATATAAAATCAATATTTCACCATACTAAATTTGAGACAACTATCATAGTCTGATAACATGATCAAGTTTTTCTCTATTGAGGTTGATATCTACCTATCTATCTGTTTGTCTCTCTGTTCACACCTGATTGATAGGTAATGTTTTTTTTTATCGATGTATCTGTTAATATTTATTTTTCAGCTCATATCTCTCTGTTGATCTATGTCAATGTTTGTCAATCTATCTAATACAGTTTTCTGATATATATATATATATATATATATATATATATATATATATATATATGTATATTCTCATTCATATATGCATGTGTGTGTGTGCTTGTGTATAGTTGCGTATGTGCTGATTCAATCTTTTGCATTTCTATTTCCATCCTTTGTTCCTTTCTCTCTCTCTCCCACTCTCCCACTCTCCCCCTCTCTCTCTTTATATATATATATATATATATATATATATATATATATATATATATATATGTATAATATATGCAGGGGAAGAAGCTTTCTCCTATGACCAACCGCAAGCTCGGTTTTGTATTTTTAATGGGCAACCATAAATGTGTGTGAGTGCGTGCGTGCACACGTGCGCGCGAGCGCGCGTGTGTGTATGTATGTGTATGTGTGTGTGTGTGTGTAAGACTCTTTGTTGGGACAGGCGCAACAATGATACTTGGTGCTAAGAAGGTGGATTCCAGACAATATTCTATATGTCTCCAGCAAGCGTGTTCTTTTACTCCGAAGTTCTGGTTGTGGAGGGGCTTAGTCAAATAATTGTGCATTTTGTAACAAAAGCAAACATTTGGTACACTTATGATCGAAAGCATTTTAAAAAGAGGAATATATTGTGCCATCATGAATATTCACTCATGGCAGCCACTGGAAAAATGTCAGCGACAACTGTTTTCAGATCAGTGATCAATATCATATGATTTTGAGGACATGGTCAGTTGAATCTTTTTGCAATACATATTTCTTAGGAATTGCCATTCGTATGACACATCCAAGTCATCGAAAATTCAAAATGGCAGCCATGGCTTGTTTGAAAATTGTAATTGCAATACAATTGCTTAGACTAATCCGATATAGAAGATCTCGTTGTCAAATCATACATTTATGCTGCAAAATTTGGAACTTTAGAACTTCCGAGAATCGTGCCTCTATCTCTCAATTTAAAACCCAAGATGAGTGATAACAATAACTGCCCAAAGCTAGGGTCTCTCACTGGAGAGTTTATTCTGTACTGCGCAGTAACAGGAGGATGTACAGCCTAAGACTGCTTTTTTTTTGTACATGGACTGCATAACTCAATCTTCACATTTGCAGGATTAACTGTACATTATGTCTCTTTCCAAAATGCTTCCCTTTGCCTAGTCTATTTTTGTGGATGCATCATCCAGAAGGGTGTAGAAAATTGTTTCAACACGGCTTGTGTAAACTCTGGATAAAAAGTCCATACAGCCAACGCAGTCTTTTTCCTGTGTCCAACAAAGCTTGAGACAGCGTCACAACCCACCAATGCCTGGAACAGTGGCGGTGCACGTGGCCCCTGAGCGTCTTGCCGTGCAGCAAAGTCATGCACTGCTTGGTATTGTATACTTTGGTTGAAATGCCAATTAAAGCTAGACTTTATTAGTCGTTTCAAAGTGACCTATACAGCAAGAAATGACCACTGTTGATATTGCGGTGCTAGCTGTGACAATGGCTATGGGTCTACATTTGGCATTTGGGTCTGGAAAGAGTTTTCGATGCCTAGGAGACCATGTCATTGCTGCGCGGCTGGGCCCCGATGAAGCATGTACATTTCCGCTTTCCATTGACGGGCTATGATACTTTCAAGCTTTGTTGGCCACGTAGAGAAAATTCAGTGGGCTGTATGGATTGTCAATCCAGAGCGTACACATGCCACGTAGAAACAATTCTTTGCTCTGGATGACATACTACAGTGGGTAATGGGCACGATTGGGACGTTTCTCATTCAGCTTTAAGACCGAACCAACAAATAGACGAAGGCTTCCATAGAGGAGCACACGGAGAGAGTGGTGTCAAGTGGTCATATACAAGCGTCAACACTGGAAATATTACCATCTGAGTGGTTTTATGAGCGCATCTAGATACGCCAACTACATGCAGACTAGCCCAGCTATGAACGTGTCTCTTGTAAATGTTAGGATTGTGTAATGCAGGACAATTGCTAGATGCCTTTTTACTGTGAATGGAAGTGCTGAATGAACTTTCCTGTGTGAGAATTTGACAGACATTGTTATCACTTATTTTTGTCCTTGAATTGTGAGGTAGAGAGAAGCTTCTTGTTGTAGTCAATTCCACGCATGATGTATAACTGAATCTTTTTTCTTCTGGTTTCACTTGTTAGTTGTAAATCCATTTTCGATAGCTCATTTTTATCTGATCACACGATCCATCTCGTTGCTGAATATTTTACAGAGGGTTAGGAACAATTCTCAGCCAAGAGTCGGCGAACTTTTCGGATGGCAGGTCGGATCAAAAATGCAAATGTATTTTCTTAGATTGTGTTCAACTCTGTAGTATAATGAGAAAGGCAGCTTTTGCTCCCGAGATTAAGGGATACGAGTTCGAATCTCATCAGAGGTATATTTGATTCTGAGACGCATTACTCACAAAAAATTAATGAGTGGTCGTCTTAGAGTTGCAATAAAAAGCAGCTGAAATTAGGAAGGAATACTTGTGAAAACATTATTAATAGTAATTGACAATGCTTCATCTAATATTGAAAAAAAAAATGAAAATAACTGAAATGTAAAATATTTTTACTAGTACGACTAGTGTACGTAAACAAACATTGAAGATGAACAGAGTGTTCGGGGAAAATAAATCTGTGTGTATATGTGTGAGTCTATGTAACATCAGTAAAGCAGCTTTTGCACAAAGACAGACCCAAAAGAGAAAGGATGCTAGTTTAAGTCTCACCGGAGACTTACTCTTTTTCTTTCGATCTTCGCTGTTTAATAACGGTCGTATAATGACGGTCTTAGCCATTGTAATGAAAAATGAGTGAAATTAAGATAAATGCATAACAAGTGGAAAATCAATTGACATCTCTCCTTTTGTTCACTTTCACTTCGGTACTTCATAGAATATTCTGAAGGGTTACAGTGGTACAGATTATAGCTGAGGCACGGCCGAGGGTACCTAGTCGAGCGATGATCCAGCTTATGTAGGACTTCTTGATGAATTACCTATCTTCCCACCAAGAGTTTTTCTATACGACCGTTTCAAACTGGAAATACATTTTCTTGAGGCCGTTTAAAATTCGTTTATCCATCATTTCCGATTAAAAACACATTTTTTAAAGTATATACGTAATATCGAACATGAAAGTGGAAAGACGGTTTAACCAATGTTTTCAAAGATGATACTCATTCTGGTGTCGGCCATACCCAATTTGACAACGAATTCTCATATTAATTAATCCCACCTCAACTCAACTGGTTGGTTGGCTTGATATCACAATTAATTGCTGTCAAAAAAAATGTCACTTTCAAGTACATAGAAAATAGAATAAATTTAAAATTATTCCAAGTTGAAAATCTCTGGAATCGCTTGATGACCTATAAATAACCCTTTTCATGGCCTTCAGTGACCATTAATGTTTTTTAAAGGTCTTAGTCGAGTAGCTGAGGTCATGTCAAATCATCTTAAAAAGGTATCACTCTGCGTTATTTTATGTGTCATTTGTCTCTTCTGAGGTTTCTTCAGCAAGATCGTCTCTTTATTTTACTTAATTGAATTGTTGTTAGCCAAGTGTCAGTAAATGACACTTGGTGAAATGAAAGTTGATAGGAGGCGGATCATCATTTAAGAAAAAGCCGTCGGAAAGTACGTTTCCTTCCGACAAGAATAAAGATACTGTAATATGCATTGCAGATAATCTTTTACTTTGTGTCCTTGCATTTCTCTTATTCCCTTTTAGATCGATCAGACGGTCGGTCTGTCGGTTCTGAATATTTTGATCATCAATGGTTGTCAGCTGTATCATGTTCGATTGATACGAAACTTGGCCCATACTTTTGGGTGAACTCTCTTAGTCACGTGCCTTTTCCACCTCTTCCTCCTTCTCCTCCTGCTACTACAACCACGAGTAGTAAAGCAAATATCTATTTTCTCAACCGTATATTGGATTGGTATGAAATTTGGCCCATACCTTCGGATGAACTATCCTCTGTATCCTGCTGCTGCTGCCACAACAACAACAACAACAACAACAACTACTACTACTACTACTACTACTACTACTACTACTACTACTTCGTTTAGAATCTATTTGGAATAAGGAAATCACTAATTCAGAAGAGGTGAACTAAAACTGAATGAAACGATAAAATAATTATAGTTTGCATAATCTTGATCAAGCGTGCTGTTCTGTTTCTCACTTGTTTCTTGCCAGTGTTTGTTGTCAACGAATTTAGAAAAGGTTGTCTTCCTTAACAAAAAAGCTCTTGCGCCTCACCTGATAGCCAGTCAACCACGACGGAAACTTCTATATGTCAGACCCTTTTTACGTGGGCAGCAGCTACACCTGCTAAATAAAGCCAAACAAAAAAAAAATAAAGGGGGAAAATAAGAAATGGTTAAACAAGAAATTAAAAGGACATCAAAATAAGTAAGGAAAACAACAAAGTCAGAACAACTGAAAAAGTAGACTCTCAACGAATATTATAACCGGCTGAAACTATCACGGATGAACAGTAATAGTCATGATAACAGAAAGGACAACTGAGAATAGAAACAAAATCATTTATAATTGCAGCTTGAGACAAATCCATGGAAAATAGACAAAACCAATAGAAACTGCAAATGTCGCCTTCGAAGAGGAAAGGATCAGAATACAATAATTTCAATGAAAATATATGTTACTTATATGATAGATATTTTCAAAGTTCAACATTGACTACCCAAGGCTAAAATGTGGGTAGATTGAATTTACGAAAATTGTGTTGCACCAATTTTTTAAGTTCGAAATTGTAAGACTTCAGGCATTGATAAAGTCAGTAAAAATACCGAGGAAAGTGCAAAAGTATTGAAGAGACATGCTGCTACTTGATATTCATTGGGAACCAGGCAACATGACTATTGTGAACTGTGGACGAGTGAAATAATATCTATGGAAATTAAACTGTTTTAATGTTACGTAACATATCAAGCTTTGTATTTGCAAACATTTTCGAACACTCCCGCCTTCGTGTCCCTAGTCAGTATAGCAACGGATAAGATGTGATAGAAATCTAGAACCTGATTAAAAACTCTTACCAATTTCTTTTATCACGTCTGACATCAGTCGAGCAGGACTTTAAAAAAATGTAATTATTCCCACACAAATATTGAGATTGTTTCTAGAATCAATTCTTTGCTTCATTAAAAGTCCCTGCAGAAATACCACGAACTATGCAGTTTAGATTGGTGCGAGTTTTGATGTAGCACCGTTAAGGCATCGTGAGTATAAGCAGAAAATACAGAATGAATTATTGGACATTGTACAACGCAGTTTTGATCAGTAACAAGAAAGCAGCATTAATCAGAGTATATTCTTACATGTTTATATTTACGTGTTTCGATATCTCCATGCGTTTACGTATCTTTATAAATATATCTGTGTCTGTCTACCCAAATGAATGGGTGCCTGCTTTTAGGTGTGAAAATATGAATGAATATAGGTTTGTGAATATCTGTATGTATGTGAATATCTGAGTATTTGCATGCGTGCGAATAAACATTTGTACGTATGTGTATGTGCCTATATGTGGATGCGTGTGAAGAACATCTGTGTATGTATATACATATTTGTAGCTGCATGTGTTTGAAAATATGTGAGCGTTTAGAATTGTACATATGAATGACCAAATACGTAGTACATCAGGGTGCATATGTATGTGTCATTGTGTGAGTACATGTGCGTATGTGTGTTATTAGATTAGTGTGTCTATATGTGTATGTGTTCGTGTGAATGTGAATCACAATATGTATGCATTTGATCGAATGAATAGTAAGTTTGTGTCGATTAGAAGAGTCACAGACATTTGTAGTGCGGGGAAGGACGATGTGAAGACGAAGAGAGCAAAAAGAAGAAGAAGAAGAAGAAGAAGAAGAAGAAGAAGAAGAAGAAGAAGAAGAAGATGATGATGAAGAAGAAGACTATAATATTATCAATTGTTTATATCCGTGAAAAAAGTTCATGTATATATTTGAATTTCTGTACAACGATTTAAAAAAAGGCGTTTGCCTAAGTTGAATAGTCCATTGTTGTAGATGCAGAGTAGGAAGGATCTTCACCAGAGAAATTTCCCTCTGCATGAAAGAGTCAAGAGTTAAAGACAGAAAAAGTAAAGGTCACATAAATAAGAGTATTAACTAAGCATAAGTTGGTATCATATCATCTATACTTGGAGATCTGAACTCAGTGTCGATAGCAAGCAAGATAATTGCTTAAGAGATAGACCCTATGGAGACACACCAATATGCTGTGTCTTACCCCTCTTGCACACATCCCTGTTTCGTATGTTGACCATGCAAGAATGAAATATTCTGTAGATCAGGCCGTGAAAAGAATGGTAACGCAGCCCTGTTGCAATGAGGCCAACCCATTCATAAGGAAGCACGGTAATAAAAACAACGACTGATAAGGGTGTGCATAGATCTAAATCAAAGGTTGCTGTCTGATTGAGTGATGGCAAGTCAAAAACTTCAACAAATAAACAAACTTCTCCATTGCCAGCAGGTGCAAAACATATGATGCAGGGGAGGCAATTCAAGAGTCACATTTGATCAAAATTCTGCGTTACAAAGCACAATATCACTTTATCACACCCTGCACAGACTAACTTTCCACTTGACCAGTAAAAGAACCATTTGTATTTATATGAACATAAATTGTTGAATGCTAGTGTTTCTACCATTAGTATACGCTATATTTCTCTCGCTAGTAAACATAAACTCGTTAATAATACGCGTAAAAAGATGGCTTTAGTTTATGTAAGTCCTCTTAAAGTAAAGAACACAAAAACGAATGAAGTCTTCTCCAGTGAAGGTACAGGGATTTGACAAGTATTCAACTATCGATGGATACATTCTGTCCAGAGGAGCATTTCGCTTGCATCTTGCCCAGTACGATACATCACCTTAATGCATAAACATCAAAATGCCGAAATTTAAAACTGAAATATAAAAAAAATCAGGTAACATCTTTTATCATAGTTTTGTATCCATCCAATATGGTCTTGATTATTGATAACAAACAAACGAATAGCCAAAAGCATTCAATTAAAAGATTTTGGTTGGTTCGTACACACATCATGCTCACTTGCACAAAGAGCAAAAAAGTTAACTAAACAAAATACAAAACAAGCAGTTCAGACTCCACTTCCGTTTCTGTTTCAATGATAACCGCAACTTTATGAATAAATTTGTATATATATATATATATATATATATATATATATATATATATATATATATATATATATATATATATATGTGTGTGTGTGTGTGTGTGACTAGTCATTTTGGCTCAGTTGATGATGAGCAGCCTACCAATCTCTTTGTCGTGATTTCAAACCACGGTAGGGAAATGTTGATTTCATATATAGGTTTGGTTTAACATGACGTGATAGACAAACTATAAAGAGCTTACCCCCTATATTTGATGAGAATTGTCAACTTCAACTTGGACTGGAGCCTGATCAAAGGACCATTCCTTTTTTGTTGCATTTAAGCGAATATCTATCGATGGATAATTGTGTGAATGCTGCCGGATATAAAGTAAGGGGCAAATTTAGCATAAGCATTCATTGGAATCTTTAACCCATTAAAACCTATTCAATGTGGAGGAATTGAAAGAATGCAGTTTTTTTTCTTGAAATAATAAGGGGTAAATTTTTAAAATTTTCTTTGTTGACCCATAGGTGCAGCTTGTACGCGTGAGACATGGATCGATCGATTCATAGATAGATAGATAGATAGATAGCCAGCCAGCTAGACAAACTCAAAAACTAGAGAAACCGACGTTGGTAGTTTTATTGACAATTTTGGTTGACGTTTCCTAAAAAAGGAACATTCCTTGTTTGAAGCTTTTCATCAAAACTTCATTAAAGAATTGCAAGGAAACTCTTTGCTTTTTCAAATGTGTATGTTTCAAAGTTAGTCAGGTATACCGGCCGAATTGGTGATAACATTTTACCATTCCTGTTCGATTGAAAATATATTCATGAACATGACATGTCATAGTCAGGTATATCTTGTATATCTCGATTAGTACGCTTAATTCGTTCTGGAATTGTCTCTACTGTTCAAAACCGCACTTCAAGGTCTTATCATTATTGATTATTTTTATTTCAAGCTTATTTTCTGATAGAATTTGTTTGATAAGGATTCATCGCTACGAATAGCTTTTTTGAGACTTGAGAAGACCAATCGTCACAGCATCACAAACCCTCACCATTTACTACACCAACCTGCAGAAAGCTGTATGGGTACAACAGTTGAAAGGTTGTGTTAAAAAAGTGAACCAAAACGAGGACAACAGTCTAATTCCCCCTCCAAAAAAAAACAAAAAAAACAAAGAAAAACATGCATCTAGCTCAGGGTTAGTTGGATTAATTTGTAGACAATAACTTAACCGAAAAAATTCAAGGTATTGATGTATATTTTTCTCGTAGATTGTCCTATTTATTCAAGTGATGTTCAGAAGCTCAAAGTTTTCCTCAAACGGAAGAGTAAATTCAACATCTTTGAATATCTACATATTTACATATTATATTGCACATCATACAAATATCTATGTATGCACTTTATATATTTATATGTACATTATATTTCATGTAGCAATATATTCTACATGGCATATCTTTTATATATATATATATATATATATGTGTGTGTGTGTGTGTGTGTGTGTGTGTATGTATATATGTGTGTGTGTGTGTTTATATATGTATGTATATGTATATATATATTGATACTTGAGAAATTGACACTTAAGAAAAACTCAAGAGGACTTCCGATTTCAAGGAAAGAATTCGATTTTTATAAGGTGAATTTTTTTTTAACAAGCAGAAGAGAATAAACAAATGCATCTCCATTAAAATCATCATGATATTCTTTCCGACTCTATTCAAGAGAACAATGTTATGGTGAATAAAAAGTGGTGCTGTGAAATGTCATTAAATTACCTGGTAATGAACTTATATCCCCATCACCTCCAACAAATATACATCTATAATAGCTAACAATAAAAGAGAAGGCTTAAAAAATGAAAATTAGTGTAGGATTATTTCCAGAGGTATTCTAATAATGGATAAGAGAGAAGAAAAGAAAAGGATTTAAATTAAAAAACATAATCATAAACTATAAAGAATTGTATCCAGGAAAAGGTGGAAAGAAGAAGAAAAATATGAAAGCAGTCATTAAAAATAAAAAGGAAGTCTTAGACAAGGGAAAAAAGATAAACGAAGGAGAAGAAAAGCGAAAAATTTAGGCAAGGAAAAATGAAAAAGAAAAGAAATTATGGAAGAAAAAAGAAGACAAAATGGAAAGAATGACAAACAAAAAATGAACGACGTTCACTAATAAAGTGAATTAGAGAAACGACGATAAAAGAATTAAAGAAAAGAAAAAAGTTGATAGATTCGAAAGGAAAATAGAGAAAAAAACGAGAAAGAGATGACTGAAAAATAAAAAAGGAGAAAGAAAAAGAGAAAAAAAGTGAAGGAGAAAATGATTAAAGCAGGAATCAGAAAGAAAGAAAACCAAAACTGAAAAAGACAAGGAAGAAAAGAAAAAGAGAAATGAATAAGAATGAGAAAACCAAATAAGAGACGGAAAAAGGAAAAGAAAAAAAAAAACAAAAGAAGAGAAACAAACGAAAAAGGAGGAACGGAAAAGAAAAAGAAAAACAGATGAGAAAGAAAAAAGAAAAAGGAAATATGAGAATAGAAAAAACAGAAACGAAATAAAGGGGGAAGGAAGAAAAGAGACAGAAAAAGCTACATAAAGAAGAATTCAGATAAAAAGAGATGATTTCATCTAAAATTTTAGCATAAACCCAAATATGGAATGAAAATAACCAAGATAAGAAAGATTTATAAAAATTAAGATAAAATAAATCGTTAGAAATTTCTGAAGAAAGGTTTTAAAATATCAAACAAAATGGAGAGAAATTGGTGAAGCTCTAAAATGTATGCTGGGAAAATATACATGAAAGGATGTCATATGAATACATGAGCAAAATAATAAAGATTTGAAAAGTAATTGCTAAGAAATGAACCATCTAAAAAAAACAAAAAACACGTGGAATTGAATTGGATTCCAACTAGCTTTCCCTGAAACTAATCAGATCAATGGAAACGACCGTACTAACAAGTCTTTATGTCGATACTTGGCGCCTAAGATTGGCTAGTTGAACAAAGATTGACTTGACGATGACGACCACACAAAAGGGTAGGCCTGAAAACTCAGAAGCGTTATCAGATACAAGACATTATGGCAGACGAGGAAGACTCACTTCTGACAATTTAGTACTGTCAGAGCTATGGTTGACGATCATAGTTGTAATGTGGATAGACGTTCCCTCTTACGGCACATAATATGTGCTATTCTCTTTCTTCTAAAACCAGCCTTCATTAAGTTGGTCAGTTATTAACTGGAATCCGTTCGAATGGACACAGACATTTGGTTAGGTGTGGCTCAGTGGCTAGAACATTGCCAGACATCGTAGTCTTTCCAGTTTTAGATGCGTCTACGCATCCGTATTAGACATTTTTCGGTCAATATGTTTGTCTGTTTGTCCCTTATAAGTTTGGTATCAATTTTCACTGTCGTGTCATGTTGGATTGATGTGAAACTTGATCTACACCTTTAGATGAACCATCTAAATTAGATAAACAATTAGAGAAAATGGGGCTGTTGCAGGAATCGAACCTGTTATCGATAGGTAGCTGCTTTAACGTAGAGTTGCTTTATCATTGAGCTAAACTGGACCTTATAACTACTTCATCTCCAAATTCTCATTTTTCTCCATTCACTGTGTATATCTACTATGGGTTATAATATAAAGAAATGGATATAAAATCCGACAAAAATAATCATGAATAAAAATGATATAAGGCATTAATCGCATGCACAGTTATCCCTTGCCATTCGTTGGGTTTACGTGCACCAAGTTGTCGCTAATGCGCTAAATCTGCGAATGATATTTTTAGTCAAAAACGTAAACGCAGTCTCAATTTACTCACAAGTTTTCCATGAGTACGTATTTTTTTTCCTTTTTCTGACTCTATTTTACGCATTAAACTTTCAAAAAAGATATTTTACTACGATGAGAGTAAAATAAACTGGGGGAAAGTCTTGTCAAAAATACCGTTCGACTATTGTCACCATACAACTCCACTTATTTGGAGTGTTATCCAAAAGTTCAGATGATTTGAACATCATGAGCTAAGAGAATGTAATGCCTCAAATGAGATAACTGAAACTAAGTGTTATGGTAAATTACTTTTTTTAAACAAATTCCTTGATGTTTTTTTCGTTGCCCATTGTATATACGAGGGTGCATCAAAAACTTCGTTGTCTGACAATTAGCTGAATTTCAATTTACACTATAATGTAAAATAATTTGATTTATATACATATTATAAATGAACACACGCGCGTAATGATTACAGCATACAGGGAATGCCAAGAATTAGTCACTTTTGTACGGATATTTTTCTTGAATTTCCTACCTGTGGATATACGTTTACTCTGGTATATTCGAGTATATTGCCTTGGAAGAGTGCGAGCGTGCATTAGGTTACATCCACTCTCTTGCCAAGGAGTTAAAAATAAACACTGATGAAAATGCTCAGTGTTTGAAAATGGCCTCAAGTGATCGTCTGCTACAACATCAGATTGGCGCCAATTTTATAATGTTTTCATTTGTCTTTCTCGCATTTGTCTTTTCTGTATTTTCTTTTCCTATTTCTGTTCCGTCTGGTTTCTCTTACTCTACATTATCCTACACGTAGCCATTACATGGCTATGGCTTTATTACTTTCCCTTTTTACTATAAACTATCTAACAAAACTGTCAACATAAGTTTCTTTAGTTTTCAGGTCGGTCTGTCTGGTTGGCTATGTATGTGTACATGTATCACGCGTACAATTTGCAATAATGCAACCAAAGGGCTTAAAATATTCAAAAAGTTACCACTTACTGTACCTAGAAAGAACTACTTGCGAAGTCTCCCCTCAATAAGTGTTATGGGGGATTCTATTTGCTATGTAATTCCAGGCTAAATTAATACCCTCTTCTGTCAGGCTGCATTAGCGCTTGTATTTTGGGAAAAAAACTTTTTTAGTGATCATTGGTCAACAAAAGGTGATAAGAGTAACATTTCCCTATCCAAAATTTTGATTGATGACCCCCAACATTGCATGCTGCCAACAGACATTGGTTACGTGACGGTTTCTATCGAATGACTAACATAAGCTATTACTTTTTCTGTTTATTTGTTCATTTTTCGATTTTTGATATCTCCTCAGTGTGTCTTCTCTTATTCCCTCTATCTCACTCCCGTGGTGTTTAATCAAACACTCATGCTTTTTTGTGTGTTATTATCTTTCTTTAAGGGAGTCAGCAAGTTCAATACAGGGTCAAAACTTGTTATCTACATTGCGCACTGGGGCGCGCTGTTCCTGTGATTCTTTTTAGAAACCAACCCCTTCTAAGGGTTTGAATACTTGTTTAATAGGGTGTATGTTACGCATTCACGTAGTGAAACGAAACCTGCACATTTGGGGAGTTTGCTTAAATCCTTAGGAACTCAATCGAGTGATTTCGTACAAAATTAATTTTCATTCAACTAAAAAATATATATGATTTTTTTTAGATCAGAAGTCATTTCAATATTTATTTACTAAGCCTAACTTAACTGTAAGTTTATCTTCAGACCAAATAGGGTTAAATGTCATTAGGAAGATTATGTTGCGCTAATCCCCAAAAGAAAAGGAAGAAGAAAACATATGTTCTAAATATATATTCATATACACACACACCTAAGAAATTGATACATGATCCAACAGAATAAGTTGCGTTATGTTATCCCGAAACTTTCATTTAAAACGTAAATAAATAAAACAAGATAATGGGGATGCTGCCACCGATAGGGTAGCTGCCTCTACGTAGTGTTACCATTGAGCTTAGCAGCCAGCGGTGACGCAAAGACCAAAGTATTCTTTTTTTCAATCTATAAAATATAACAGCTTTAAATTCTAAATACATAAGATATGATAGAAATTTTCAGAAGTATATGCCTTTTAATCAATTATTTTCTTATATTTTCTTATATATATATATGTTTGGATGTATTTCTAAACTGGAGAAAGGGATACATAACATTTTTGGTGTTGGAGGAAAGGAATTAGATGTTACCCGAGATGAGTAAGATGGGATCATGAATGTGCGCGTGCGTGTGACGCTTTAATCTACACACAGACACCCAATCCACCTTTACACATCCAACAAAACTTCTTTTGAGCCAAAACATATCATATTTCTTCATCTCACCCCAGCCGTGATGAAAAAAAACATATGAAGTTCAACCCCTTTTCTATACATATGTATACACGAAGTTGGATCAATGAATCCGTCACTTTTCTTGCAGTTTGATGAATCGTCATCAAAAATTTTCTTTGTATAATGTTCAATCCATGTGAATTATAGAAATGCATTGGATAAGGAGGAGAATAAATATACTTAAAACAATGAATAGAAATTATAGAAAAGTTTAACGGAAATGGTTACAACCAATACGGTACAGTAGATGGACAAATGCAGGGAAAAGACTGAAACGAAAATATGAGATTATCAAAACTTTAAGAGTAATATACCCGTATGGATTAAATTGTTACGTAAGCAAGAAGAATACCAGAGATAATGTGGAATGTTTTGGAAGACTATTTCTACCTATTATCACGTATAAGAGAAAGACCAGTTCATTCACGTAAGTATAGAAATAACAGAGGATCCGTTGTATCATTTGAAGAGTTCATAAGAAATGTTTATATATGAATTAAAGAAGATCTATGAAGAACTTTCAATGAAATTAGGATACCATTTTATAAAGCTAAAGAGGAAATACAAAAAGACACAGCATGAACAATAATGGTTAAAACAGGACAAAAATATAAGATAACAGAATATCATCAATGGCACAAATACATAGTAGATATAATTGATACTAGATTATACAAACTACCAAAAAAAGGAAGAAATCATTATTCCTACAAATGTGTGTTATTGAGTGAGTAAATAAAAGATTTGACAATATTAATCAATAAAAACTTTGAAAAATAAAAATCTACAGTCTCCCTAATGAACTGAAAGAAAAACGATATATTCCAATTATAACATAAGAATTGGGGCCAACGATACGAAATGAAATTATGAATAATAATGAATTACAGACAGACAATAGAAGATATGACCGAAAATAATGACAGTACAATGATTAAACCCGATTATAAATGTCTAACATTAGATCTACGTGATGAATATCTGAATCACACAATAACTGAGAAATTATTAGAAAAAACCCTGAAAACACAGGAAACTCTAGACTAGAAGACCAAATTATAAAGAACCAAATCGAGCAAATATTAATGAATGTGAAACAGAAATGAGTAAATCATTAAATGATTGTATTTTATCCATGGCAAATAGATATGATATAAGAGACTCTGAATTCATTCGAGGGAAAAAAAACTATTATGGAAACTAAGAAAATACTATAATCAACGAATAGTACTAAAAGTAAGAATTATCGGGTCACAAAGATTCACATGTAGAATAAATGAAACA
This sequence comes from Thysanoteuthis rhombus, assembly GCA_963457665.1. NCBI lineage: Eukaryota > Metazoa > Mollusca > Cephalopoda > Oegopsida > Thysanoteuthidae > Thysanoteuthis > Thysanoteuthis major. The sequence goes on along the minus strand of OY735229.1, from coordinate 24,390,422 downwards.
TTCAGATGAAATTTTATGAATTGAATCATGTAAAATTTTAAAACCAGAGATAGAAGATGAAACAAACACATTACTGATCATGTACTGGATATATAAACTACATAAAACTCGAATGGTACTCGATTTATTATTAACTCCACAAATCCTAAAGCCTGGTGGTCAAAAGGTAAACACGATAATAAACCATTCTTCATGAAAACTACCAAATTTATGTCATCATTATTTCATTCGAATATAGATGGAACGTAGAGATTCCATGCATGCACACGCTTTATTGGAAATATGTGTTGTTTAAATTGTAGAGACGAATTCGAGAAATCATGTACATTAATATATTAAAAAGAACTTGAATTGAAACTACAACACAAAAGATACAACTTCTCCGGACGTGGATATAAGAACTAAAAATAGGAAAAGATGATACATGTTTATGCATTTCAATTGCATATAATTTGAATGCCAAGTAGAAATATTCCACGATACATAATCTATATTTATATATATTGTCAGAATATCTGAGAATAGATAGAACTACACTACAGACAAATGATTCTATTGAAAAAGTCGCAAAATTAATGCAAAGAATTAAGAAGTGAGTGTGTGTGGGGGGGGGGGGGTAATACACGTACAATATACAAACAATTACTTAAAGCTGTCAATAAACATACGTCCAAGCATTATCAAATCAATACGAAAAAAATGATTGCACTAATTCATTAATACCTAATCAAAGCACTTTTGAATGAAGATTGAATTAAAAAATGGATAATGATAATATATATATATATATATATATATATATATATATATATATATATATATATATATATATATATAAATATATGTATATATGTATATATATGTATATATATATACACATATGTGTATGTATATGTATGTTTATATACATAAATATACACATATATGAAAGAAATATTCTAAGGATATAGATAAGGATGAAACACCTTAATTTGGGAACACCAATAACCTGACAGAAGGTCAAAGAAACGTCTTCAACGGAAATCACTAACAATTACGAATAGAATTAAATGCATATCCGGTAAGTCAGAGAGGTTAACAATTCATTTGTCAGACTACGAAGATACTAAAGTTTTTGAAAAAATTAACAAATAAATTACTAATAGAAAAGGGCAAGGAATACTGAGTTGAACGTTGTAAAGTAAGAAAAATACTTATTTTTCACAATATTTGTTCGAGACTTAAAATAAAAAGTAATTTCAAAATCATCATCATCACCATCATCAGTCTTTTAACGCCTGTTAATAAACATAGAAATTCCCAAGGATTCACCACACCTCTCTATCGTGGGCGTCGTGAAGTCAATACTCTCAAAATTTGTCTAGTTCATCACTCCACCTTGTATTCTGCCGGCCTCGGTCGTGTGATTTTTTATGTTACGGTTTTAGAATACCTATTATTATAGACACAAATATTATAGAAGATAATAAGTATATCTAGACAACTCATTGAAGTTAGAATTCCATTGCATAACTATAAACATAGCGTAAATATTAACAAAATTACTTGATTTCAACCTGAGTCTATCTGAAACACATTTTAGATGAATACATATAAAATAATTTTACTTAAACTACAGCCACTCTAATAGAATAGTAATAGAATTATGGATAAGCAATATTCATGGGAATACAAACTCGCAATCAAAGTGTATTTAATGAATATCAAGATAAATAAGAATCTCAATTCAAATTTGATCTGAATTTATCTGTAACACTCCTTCGATAAATACATGTCAAATAATTTTACTTTAATCTACATCCATACAAATAGAGTGATGTCAAAAAAAATATTTCAAAATGAATTATAAATTATGTTCATGGAGATATTGATAAATGCGACTGAGAGTGCCATCACAAGAAACGGGCTCTTTTTTTCAATACTCTCGAAGCAAAGCCAATGGAAAACGGCAGACGAATTCCACAATAAAGAATAAGAAAAACTACAAATGGAAAAAACTATATTACATGCGCTACAAACTTGAAATAGTACGATAAACAGTTATAAGACAACTTGTTGAACTATCAAAAATTAGATTAAAAGTGGTTTGCGTGACGTAGGGTCGTAGATGCTTTTTAACTATTTAACTGAAATTTGACTAATCTTTTTTTTCAGCATTGCAAGATGTAAGGTTAACACACACACGCTCACATGTATACATATATATTTATATGTACGAATATATGGCTATGTTCATTGGCTCATTTCATTTGTACCTGACGTTGAGTTGACTATTTATAACTGTCTGACCCGATCAAACGGGTCTTAATTGACTGCGTATATAAAATAGATGAGTCATTCTGCAACGTTCCAACGTGATCCGGGTGATGGCCGTAGAGCATTTACTAATCAGAGATATAAAGGTTGGTCGTGCCATTCGTCCTGCCTGGTGCAATATGGCGTCGGGTCATTTGATAAAAAAAAGGTTCAAGCCGATTGTATTTCTCTTCTCCGTCTGCCCGAGTCAGGCTTCACGGTAATAAATAATCAAGTACACTTCATCGCTCTGGAAGATACTGTCTGTTAAAGATACGAACGCATGCGCATGCAAGCACACACACACGCAAATACACATCCACATACTCACTCACGAACACACATGCATAAGTACTGGCACACTCACACACACACACACACACACACACACACACACACACACATACACATTTCTATATTCATAATTATCAATACAATGTATTAACTCGAAACTCAATTTGAAATTACCTTCCGTTATAATGCGATGATAGTATCATTTGCCTTAGACAACGCAAATAGAATGAAAAATACAGAAAATGGGGCTGTTGTAGGAATAGAACCCACAAAGGATAGGAAGCTACTTTAATGTAGCGTCTCTAAGTAATATAACACGTTTATGATTATTTTTGTCGGATTATATACTTATTTCTTGATATATATGTGGGTGGATGTGTAGGTAAGTAGCCTGATACGTTGTTATTTGCTGAATTTTGATCTGGAATTGCATATTGTTCTGTTTATATGAAAAATTGCTTTATTAAGAAGAGATTCTGTTGAAATATACGTATATATTGTATAAAATAAATGTTTTTCTTCATAGGTAAGTTACGGACTTGTTGCTGAACCTATGAATATACACATGGATACGGACACACAGAGGAACGTACAAACCTATATACAAGAAAATATGTATGTATCCCCCTCCCTCTCTACATATATATGCATGTGACAGTAAACACAGTAGAAAACACCAGATACAAGATGGAGGGTTAAGACAGAAAGGTTTGCTGGTAGGACATGATAGAGAGCAGTGCGATCGCTATCGTCATGGAATATATATATATATACATATATATATATATATATATATATATATATATGTGTGTGTGTATATATTCCTTCTAAGACGATAGCTATTGCACTGCTCACGCTTTGAGAAAAGAAATGCCGCAAGATGTACCACGGCTGATAAACTGATCAATACTAAAGATATTTCAGACATAACAGAAAACAAATAGTGCCTGTAAAATATGATACTCAGGAAAGTTTCAGGTGGGGATGGCAGGACCAAAGGCCTTCTAGGAGATGCTTGGGATATATTTCACAAAGACTAGCACAGCTAAAGAAAAGGACCAAAAAAATAGATCCTATTTCTCAATGAAGGAGATAAGTGCGATCTCGGCAACTACCGCCCAATTACATCATTACCAAACATATATTAAATAGTCATAAAAATACTCACACACTCTTGATGAAAATCAACCCCACAAACAGACAGGCTTTAGAAGTGGCTACACAGCAATAAACCACCTACACACATTTAATCAACCAATCGAAAAATCATTAGTATATGGCCTTTGCTGATTGTAAGAAAGCATACGACTCGTTAGAACATACGGATGTCTACATCTCAATGCAAGAACAAGGTGTCATCGAGAATTACATACAATTCATTCGGAGTATATACGAAATGGCACTGCAATAATTACACTACATAAAAATACAAACAAGCTAATGATAACGAAAGGATTAAGACAAGAGTATACAATATCATCCAAACTATTTACAGCGAGCCTCGACTGGGAGAGAATGGGAATAAACATAAATGGAAAATATTCGAATCTCTTGAGAATCACCGATGACAATTCCATATCAGAAGCATCGGAGGAGTTACAAAACATGTTGACTGATCTAAATGAAGAAAGTAAGAAAGTAGACAGAAAGATGAACAGAAAAAAGACTAAAGTAATGTTAAGCAATAAAGTCCCCCCAAAGACCATAAGAATAGAGGGCGAGGATATAGTTGACTAACACATTTACCCAAGATGGATGATTTGGTAACAGAAAGACAATGAAAGTGTAATTGAACGACCCATAACGATTGGTTGGAAATCATTCGGCATGAATAGAGATATATTGAAGAACGACTTACCGATGTACTCAATGAAGGCAGCTATAGCTATGATACCAGCTATGACTGACGGATGCCAAACAAGGAATTAAACAAAACGAACTGAAAAACAACTTGGAATCGCATAAAGAGACATGGAAAGAGCAATGTTTGGGATAGTCTATGAGATAGAAAAAGATCAACATGGATCAAAGGGGAAATAGAGTCAAGGATAATATCTTCATCCGTTTATCTGTAAGTCTGTAAGTCTGTCTGTCTGTCTGTCTGTCTGTATGTATGTATGTATGTATGTATGTATGTATGTATGTATGTACTCGTCTATCACGAAAACTAATTGATACAAAATTTTAAAAATTTTCTCTCGATACGGATTTGATCCCCAGGAATAGTTTTTTGCCAATTAGTTTCTGGACATATTTAATTTTTCAAGTGTGTTTTTTCTCAATTCAATCATCGGAGATGAAATTGTGACGTCGATTACGTTCTTAATCAAAGAAGAAGCAAAAATATTTTCAACTTATCTCATATCTCGATGTTTATTGGTTTTACATAAATACCTTGAATAATGGTATTTTGATGTAAATTGGTTAAAGTACTCTTTTCCAAAACTTGAAATTTTGAGATCAGTAGTTATGTTAATTACGATGAGGAACTTTTATTCATCACTCGATTTTCATCAATATCTTCGATAAATTTCTTTTTCATTTCTTTTTTAGGGGTCGAAATCGGGAAGGGGGTGATTTTTTTCTCTTTCTCTTTTCGCTTTTTCTTTTTTTCGAGGGGGGGTCATTATAGTGGAGATTTTTCCACTTTTCAGATTATTCTTCACTTTGGGGTATTTCTTTCATTTTTTTAGGTCAAAATTGAGACGAAGATTTTTTTACCACTTCTAGCAGTCGAAATCAATCGGAATTTCTTTTAAACTTTGAATGGTCAAAATTGCTTTTAAGGGTCAAATTGGAAGATTTTTTTCACCTTCAGGGGTCCCAGTTGAGAGTTTATTTTCTTCTACTCACGAGGGTCAAAATGCAAGGGATTTTTTTTTTACTTTTAAGGGTCAAAATAGGAGAGGTTAGAAGTCATAATTATGGGGTGAGATTTTTTTCACTTTTAGCGATCCAAATCGAAGGGATGATTTTATTTTTTTCCAGGGATCGAATAATTCTTTTTAATTTTAAGGAATCAAAATACAAGAAATGGGTTTACTTTTTATAAATTTTTCTCCACTTCTAAGGGTCAAAATGCAAATGATCGTTCTTTGTATTCTTAAGGCCAAAATCGATGGAAAATCTTTTTACTTTCAAAATCAAAATTGGGGAAGATCTAGTTTTTATTTTTAGGGGTGGGAAATGAGAAAGCGATTTTGTTTCCCTTTTTTGGGGGACAAAATTTCGCATAAGATTCTTTCCTCTCTTAGGGGTCGAAATCAAAAGGATTTTTTTTTTACTTTTAGGGGTCAAATGGAGGGTCTTTTTTCAGGATTATTTTCTTCACTTCAAGCAATTAAAATCGAAGGGACGATTTTATTCCCACTTTTAGGGGTCAAAATCAAAGGGAATTCTTTTTAAGTTTTGGAGGTTGAAACAGGGCAGGGGTATTTTATATTTACTTTCAGAGGTCAGAATAGGGGGATTATTTTTTTCAAATTGAGAGCAAACGTTTTCCACTTTTAGGGGTCAAATTTGAAAGGAATTTTTTCCGCTTTCAGTACCAAAATCGAGGGGTGATATATTTACTAACAGGGTGGGGATTTTTTTTTCTGTTCTTGGAGTCGAAATCCAAAGGAATTTTCTTACTTCTTTGGGTCAAAATACGTGGCAATTTTTTTCATTTTTTCGGTCATATTATTAGTTATATATATATATTACAAATAAAAAAAAACAGACACCATTAGTGTTTTATTATTTCTATTGATATTCGGACCTTCCTCATCTTTGTTGTTTTTGATACAACGTTTCGGCCGTTGCACTCTACGGCCTTCGTCAGGTATCATCTTAGAGATTTTTTGGGGAAGTGACGAACCGAACCCTTTATTTATCTGACGGGGGTATATTGACCGTACTCCCCTCTTTAAAAAAATCCGTCAGGTTGAGGTTTAAGGCTCCTAAAAATTAGAGCTAAAGGGCTGAAAATTCAATGATTCACTCTTTAAGTTCAGGAAAAAAAGTTTCCTGCACCCTAAGAGATTTTTCAATGGGAGTCTAATTCGCAATGTAAATTTATTGGTCCCTTAGTTTGTTTCCGACAGCATTCATATTTGTTTTTTTGAAAATTCTGACTTTTTAGCGAGTACTACTCAACAAAAGACAAAATAAGAAACTTATTCATTGATCAACCTTTTTACCTATTTTTAATTGATCACCCAACACACAGCATACTAACAAAAGACGTTGATCACATGATGGTTTCCATCGAGTGATTAACCAGACCCGTTCATTTTACTGCCACTTCTTTTGCTTTGACTCTATATTCTCCCGTTTGATATACGTATTTGCTTTATTCTCATGTTATATATATATATATATATATATATATATATATATATATATATATATATATATATATCTACCTTATACATGTGTGTGTGTATGTATATGAATGTGTATGTATGCATGTATGTGCTTGGTCCCTCACATATGAGCGTGTTTGTGTGTAGTTGTGTACATGCATATGTGCTTGTTTGTGCGTATATATGCGTATCCTTGTGTATATATATATATATATATATATATATATATATATATATATTGATGTGTGCGAGTATATATACATGTATGTGCGTTTGTAAGTATATGCATGGATGCTTTTGCATGTATATTTGCATATGGATGTCTATGTATGAATGTATGCATGTGTCGGTGTATGCATATGTATTCATGGATGTGTGTGTGTGTGTGTGAGTGCTCGTTTTCACCTTCGTCTTATGTAAGCTGTTCACCTGGTGACAGTCAGTCGCACGTTGTCAACTTACAGAACCAAAATCGATAAAAGCGTTAAAAAAAGAAAGAAGAATATGGCCGAATGTTTTGTGCATGCACATTTGCATTCAGTGATCGAACTGCCAGAAAATGTTGATATGATGATCTGCAATCTGCCAATCATTGTTTTTCTCTTTAGATTTTGATAGTACTTTTCTTTTTTTTTTTTGACAAGGAACAGATATTTTTCTTGGAGAATACAGAGATTGGATCGAACTAACATTGGTGGGAATCCGTTCGTATCCTATAGATAATCAGAATTTGCATTGTTCATGAACAAGTCTACGAACGGCACACACATACATACACCTACTACAATATTGAACAGTGTGATTCTATTGGTTCGCTAGTCTCAACACTTGACTCATCCATTGTTGAAGGAGGTGTTAAAATATTTCTGAAAAAAAAGCAACAACTTTTTGTTCACCGTTTGAAACTATGGACTCTCCTCGGTAAATGAATTCAGTATTTTTCCAAAATAAAGAACATCTCAAATCAAATATATCACTGATTTTTCCTCCCAAGGATTAACGAGATGATCTTATGAAAAACAAAAACAAACGAGCACACCTGGACAGACGTCGTATAGGAATGATCAACAAGCTAATCTTGCAGGCTGGTATTAGTGGGTTCGATTCTCACCAGATCTCTCTGTATAAATGCTTTTTTTTACTATACTTATATGACGAACAGAAATTTTCTTTGTTGTTCTTAACACTCGACTCTCTCTTTCTCTTACAGGTATAAATTTTACGGATAATAGTACCCCGTCCCACTTTTTAAATATGGACCCTTACACTGAAACAAATTTGTGATTATTTTTCTCGGAAAATCGTATCATAGAAATTGAAAAATAGCCAGGTGTCGATACTCCTCCAAATTCCTACTTTATATACATATATATAAAGGATGAATTCAGAGGAGTATTTTTGGTTTTTACATCAGTGACAAGGGCTGAAGCCCATTTTTTTTTTCAACACAATCTTGATATTAGCTTTATTAATTCGAAAGCACCTTTGTTGCATTGAATATAGAGAAAAAGTATTTTGTGTTTACCGGTATCATCATCATCATCATCATCATCATCATCATCATCAGCAGCAGCAGCAGCAGCAGCAGCAGCCTTATTAGCGTCTTCGTTGGACATAATTCGCCACAGTTATCATCACACTGCAAATACTTTCTGAATTTGTCTATTTCGTCACGCAATCTTTTTTTTATTCAATTTCGCATTGTATTTCTAGAGATCCACGCCGTGAGACGCGGTGCCCAGCTGTTGTAAGTTCCCTCAATCAAGAAAGAAGGCTTTGCCATGTGTATCAGTCCAAATTAAATTATGTAAGAGTACTTTGAATTCTTGCAGTCACGTGATTGAATAACAAGGTGGGAACATTTTCATTTAATTCTGACGAGATTTTCTGCAAGATTTTTTCTGTGTTCTATTTAGTTCTAAATATGAGTAATTAAAAAAAATAGGCTGTAATTTCTCGGTAAGGAATATGTGTAACACTTATTACGTGATTTACCAGCCGTTAAATTTATGAATTAAATTTTGAAATGAACAAAACATTGGATGAAAATAAACGTTAGAGAAAAACTAAGAGATGGTAAAACTACTGAGCCTAATCATTGGTAATTGAAATCATCATCATCATCAACATACTCTTAACGTACGGCATTGGACATTGGTCTTCCCCAGGATTCGCCAGACCAGGGATGTTGCGAAACCCATACATTCTGAACATCGCTTAAATCGTCATGCTATATTATTTTCTACCGGTCACAATTTCGCATATGATCTCTAGGGACCCACATTATGAGTCGTGGTAACCAGTGGCTGTCTGACATTGTTGCTACATGGCCTGTGCTTTACCATTTGAGATTTGTAACAGATTTTATGATATTTATGACTTACCCATTTTCTCTAATATACTGTGTCGTCTGGTGATCTCTTCACTTGATGCTAAACATGATTTTATATTGTGCCGTTACGAGGTTTTTAGTTTGATAGCCAAAGTATTTAAAAAAATTCATATTCCGAGAACAATCATTACAAGGAAATTCAACTCAACACATTATAAAAAATTATTCTGGCCTGAATAAATAGTTGCGTTCTATCAATATTTAATGGAACTAGAAACAGGACAAGAAAAAATTGGGAGTGCAGTGGCGGCATTGTCGAAGATGATAAAGATAAAAACACTAGTTAGAATGATTCATGGAATCTTATTGCTATCGAATAATGTTAATATTTTATCTGAGAGCTTCAGAACACAGAAACACGCATGCACACACACATACACATTCATAGATATATGCACTCTAGCTCACAATAACGTTACACACCCACGTGATCTACTCGTGGGAGACTTTATGAATGAGAAGCGGAAGTAAGGACCAAGTAGGTTCCTGCCTTTGGTGTGGGTGTAACTCCTTCAGTCAGAACATTTTTGAAAGTGTGGGAATCGAGCGGGCTTTTATTTCATTTTTTAACATGATGCACCTTTTTTGGGAAGTGAAAAACCGGGAAAATATCTCCATCTTGCCAGAAGACTAGAAAGAAAATTAGAATATGGAGTTGGCTGTTGTACTCATTATCACTGGTGCACTTGGAAGTGTTCCGAAATGCCTTGCAAAGAGACGGAAAGGACTGAAATTCAGAGGAAAAATACTAAAGCACTTAAACAATAATATTATTTAAATCAATTTTTTGATACTTTTGACATCTTTACCTTCATTTCGACTTTTAAATGTATGTAAACAACTATCACTTCGAACCATTTATTTCTACAGCAACGAATCATGCGATCAAGAGTAAGCAGAGGAGAAGAGCTGACACTCAGTTTCGAGCTGTGACCACCAGGCCACGTGTGGAGTAAACAACAACAACAACAATAATAATAATAATAATAATAATAATAATAATAATAATAATAATAATGATAATAATGATAAAAGCTTAGATACCAAGTGGGAAACAAGATTGGAAAGACAGATCTCACAACTCCATCGAGATGAAGGACTCCTGAGAAATGCACTATACATGAACAGACCATGTGTAAGATTATGGGACAAATACAAGATAAAACAAAAAGGTTTTTCCCCGTAATAGTGGAAGAGATACACCAGAGAAGACTAAACCACAGAGGCAAGACTGAAGAAATATAGACAAAGAACTGCCCAATACACACGGAACCATATATTCCAAAACAACGAGAGAAAGTTTTACCAGGACTTGAAGAGAGAAGGAAAAGAGAATATAAAGCTGGATCCCACAGAGACAAGTAACTTCTAGAACAGCTTATAGGGACACCCAAAAAGACACAACGAAGCCCCGGAATGGATGGAGAACATGGACAAAGAACCCGAGTACATTGAAAATGGAGAACCAATAGTATCGAATGAAACCACATTGAAACACACTCTCAAAAAGTAGACAACTGGAAAGCACCAGGACCTGATGGGATCCACAGATATTGGTGTCAGGTACACCCAACAACTCCAAAGGTGCCCAAATGAATGCAAGGTCTCAGAATGAATGACCAGAAGCAGAACCAACTTCATTCAAACTGACCCTGAAAAAGGGAACCAGGCAAACAATTATTGACCAACCATATGCCGACCAGTCGTGTGGAAAATCCTGACTGAATTGTTTGTGGAGAGAATATATATATATATATATATATATATATATATATATATATATATATATATATATATATATATATATGTATGAGGAGGAGAGGACTATTACCAGAAGAACAGAAAGGATGCTGGGGAGAAACTAAGAGGGCGGATCACTTGCTTTACACCGACCGGATGATCTTGAAAGAAGTAAAAAGAAAGAAAAAAAAGGGAGAAAAACGTTCCAATGGGTTGGATAGATTATAGACTGGCATACGAGATGATCCCACACTACTGGATACTCGAATACTTCAAAATATTCAAGACAACTGAATCAGTGGTGAGATTTAGAGCCAACTCTATGGAAAACTAGAAAATAGACTTGGCAGTCACCGGAGAAAACTTAGCAGAAGTAAGTATAAAAAGGGTAATCGTCAAGGGAGACTCTCTGTCTCCATAACTATTTGTTCTATGATAACACTCAACAGAATCCCGAAAAAACAACAAAAGATACTAATTCTTCAAAGCAAAGGGGAAAGTCAACCACTTATTGTACATGAACAACATAAAACTATTAGCGAAGAACAGGGGAGAGCTAGTGAACAAAATGAAGGAATACAGTGATGATACTGGGATAGAGTTTGGAATAGAAAAATGTACACAAATAGTAATGCACAAAGGGAACAACAAAATAATTAGAGCTTTGACCACACGTGATTGATACAATTACCCTGGAGTTCTCTAGAGTTCTCGAATGTGACGCGATAAAACAGGAAGAAATGAAGGAGAAAATAAGAAGAGAATATTTCAGGAGGATACAAAAATATTAGAGACCAAATTAAACCGCAGGAACTTAATAGAAGGAGTGAACACATGGGCAGCATTAGTAGTAAGATACACAGGACAATTCCTTGGATGGATAAAGGAATAACTCCAGTCAATGGACGGCGAACAAGAAAGCTTATGACTATGCACAAAGCTCTACGCCCAATAAATGATACTGACAGACTGTTGGTGAAGAGAAGGTGGCAGAGGACTCATCAGTATAGAAAAACTGTGTCCAGAGGGTCAGAACTGATCAAGAAAAGTTGGTGCAAAAAATAGTGATGACATTAGAAAATGCACCCGAAGCAGCGCAACGATTGACAAAAAAAGTTTTAAAAGATGGAGCTGAACAGCAAACAAGTGGAAAATATGAACAGAAGAAACTCTCCGGAGAATTTAAACGACAGATACAGGATGTTGCAGACGAGACATGGCTACAAAAAAGAAACCCGATGAGTGAAACAACCGCTCATTATGGCTGCCCAAAACAAATGCATCCGGACAAACTATATACAAACAAAAATCGACAGCAGTAAATCGGGGTAGTACCAGTAATAGTTGGTGCATTCAGAACCGTTCTAAAGACACTGAAAGCGAAATTGGAGAAACTACGGACAAAAGGAAGGATCGAGACTATACAGACCTCAGCACTGCTGGAATTGCACAAATAGAAAGGAAATGGAAATATGAGATCTACAACCCCCAGCTTTTAGCACCAACCTAACAGGGAGAAGAGGAGGGGGAAAAAAACTCAGACGGTGGTTGATGTACGAGGTACACAGCTGCTGTGATAGGAGAGGGAGATATGAGAATAGGGCTGAAGACCTGAGGAGCTTTACTGTCACTCAATTTTCAGCGGTAACCACGAAGCAACTGGTGTGAATCTGTGAACCACATAAAAATGTGAATAATAATAATGACAATAATTATTAAAGCCATTTGTCACAGCTGGAGATTGAATGATAATAAGTCTCCTCAGGTCTTCAGCCCTCTTATATCTTCCTCATCCATCATAGCAGCGCTGAAGTTTGTTCTGCGACCTGAGTGCATTTTCTTGGGCTGATAGACCATTGTTAACGGGTGAGGGTCGTAGATCTCATATTTCCAGAGCTCTCCTCAGTATTTGTGCGGTCCCAAGTAGTGCTGTGGTCTATTGTCTTCGTGGTTCAGTCTCTGATTTGGTTCCAAGTGCACCTACTATTACTGGTACTACCCAGACTATCATGTTCCACACATTCAGCTCCCTTGCCAGTTCCTGGTATTTTCTTCGTTTTACACTTTTTTTTATTTACTCTGTGATCTGCAGATAGGGCCACGTTTATCATTTGGCAAGTTCTTTCTTTGTCCACGATTATCAGGTCCGGTCTTCTCGCTTGGATGGGGTGGTGAGTTTGGATGTCAAAGTCCCTGAATAATAATAATAATAATAATAATAATAATAATAATAATAATAATAATAATAATGATAATAATAATAATAATAATAATCATTATTATTATTGGGAATCTCACACCAGTTGCCTGGTGGTAACCGCTGGAGTTTGAGTGACAGCAAGTCTCCTCAAGTCTCCAGCCCACCTCTCCTAGTACTCATAGGTCGCAGTAATTCTGCGATTTACAGTTTCACACCGGTTGCCCAGTGGTTATCGCTGAAGGCTGAGTGACAATAAGTCTCCTCAGGTCTTCAGCTAACGTCTCCTCTCTCTTTCACCTATCATGTCAGGGCTAAAATTCGTTGCAGTCCTTATATCTCTAGCACCCTCCTCAGTATCTGTGCAGTTCCCAGTAGTGCTGTGGTCTGTACACTCTCAATCCTTTCCCTAATCCCGATCTCCTCCAGTCTCACCCTCTGCGTTTTGGAGACTGTTCCTAGTGCGCCCACTATGACCGGTATACCCTGGTTTTCATGTTCCACATCTTCTTTAACTCTCTAGGTCCTGGTATTTTCCCGTTTTTCACTCTCCTTCTTTTTTACTCTATGGTCTGCAGGTACAGCAACGTCTACTATTTGGCATGCCTTCCTTTTTTTTTGTCTACTATTACTAAGTCCGGTCTTCTTGCCTAGATGTGGTGATCAGTTTGGATGTCAAAGTCCCAGAGTAGTTTGTGGTTGTCATTCTCCAAAACTGCCTCTGGCTTGTGCTGATACCACTTTTCCTCATGGCTGAATCCCATTTGTTTGCTTAGTTCCCAATGTATCATCGTTGCTACTCTATCGTGTCTATGCTTAAACTCCTTCTGGGCGAGTTGACTACATTCACTAGTTATGTGGTTTACTGTCTCATCTCTTTCACCGCACATGCGGCATTTGCTGTTTGTCTGTGTTCAGTCGATTTTTGTTTTTATGTAGTTTGTCCTTATGCTTTTGTTTTGGGCTGTCATGATGAGCGATTCCATTTCTCTCTTAAGATTTCCTTTTCGTAATCACGTCCATGATTTCTCGTCTGCTACATCTTGTTTCTGCCTTTTAAACTCGCCATACAATTTTTTCTCTTCCCATCTTTCTTTTCTTGTTTGCTGTACTGTTCCATTGTTTTCTACTTTGTTGTTCGTTGCACTATCTCTCGCACTCTTTATGATTTCTTCACTATTCGTTTGCACATACCTTTCTAGGACTACTTTAGCTCTCTGGATACAGTCTTCTATGCTGATGAGCCCCCTACCACCTTCTTTTCTCTTAACGTATAGTCTATCTGTATCATCTCTAGGGTGTAATGCTTTATGCATTGTCATAATTTTCCTAGTTCGCCTATCCATTGATTGGAGTTCTTCCTTTGTCCATCCTAGGAATGGTCCTGTATATCTAACTACTGACACAGCCTAGGTGTTCATTCCTTTTATTAGATTTCTGCTGTTTAATTTGGTCTCTAATATTTTCTTTATCCTTCTAAGGTATTCTCTTTTTATTTTTTCCTTCATCGCTTCCCGTTTTATCGTGTCACATTCAAGGACGCCAAGGTATTTGTATCGGTCTTGTGCGGTCAATGCTCTAATCTTGCTGTTGTCCGGGAGTTCAATTCCTTCAGTCATTGTAAGCCTTCCTTTGTGCATTACCATGATTGCACATTTTGGTCTATAGTTACTTGCTATGTTCCCCTTTTCTGGGTCTTTTTGAATGAAGGTGGTTCTGCCTTTGGTCATCCATTCTGGTGCCTCACCTTCGTTTAGACAACTTTAGAGTAGGTGGATGAGCTGCTGTGTAAAGTGGTGAATTTCTTGAACCAATATCCATAGACCCCGTCGAGACCCGGTGCTTTCCAGCTGGCTACTTTCCTAAGAGCATGTTTCAATGTGGTTTCATTCAATAATATTGGTTCCCCATTGTCTATATCTTCTAGTTCCTTTCTCATGTTTCTTAAGCATTGCGGTGTTACGTTGTGTCTTTTCGGGTGCCCCCATATGCTATTCCAATAGTTCTTAGCCTCTGTGGCATCTGGTTTTATGTTCTGCCTTCTTTCTCCGTTTAAATCTTGGTAAAACTATTTCTCGTTGTTTTGGAATGTGCAGTTTTGTGTGTATTGGGCTGTTCTTCGTCTGTATCTTTTCAGTCTTGCCTCTTTGGCTAATCTCTTCTGATGCATCTCTTCGACTGCAGTTGCGATGCTTTTTTATGTTACCTTGTATTTGTTCCAAAGTCTTACTCGTGGTCTGTCCGTGTGTGGTGTATTTCTAAGCAGTACTTCATCTCTCTGTGGTTGGGAGATCTGCTTTTGTAATTTTCTTTCCCAGTTGGGTTTCTCTTCCCTATTATTGCTCGGGGTTCTTTCTTGTGTTTTGAAGCTTTGTGTTACCATTTTCACCCCAGCGTAGATTTAGTTGTTGAGTTCCAGAAGGGTGTATGTGCTGTAAGAGGCAGTTGACATATTCGGTCATTTCTCCGAATTTCTATTTGCATTGGTACACCAGTTGCCTGGTGGTCATCGATCGAAACTAAGTGACAGCAAGTCTCCAGCCCCCTCTTCACACTCTCAGTCCACTGCAGTTGCTGTGATTTACAATAACACTCTAGTAGACGCCTGGTAGTTTTTGCTAAAGGCTGAGTGACAGTAAGTCTAATGTCTTCAGCCCTCCTCTCATACCTTCACCTATCACAGCAGTGCTGTGGTTTGAACCATGCCTTCTTCGTAGCTGTGAGGCCATTGATAACAGATTGGAGTCGTAGGTCTCATTTTTCCAGCATTTTCCTCAGTATTTGTGCAGTTGTGCTACAGTTATTGTTATTATAATAATCATTTACTTTCATCATAACATTTCATAGTATCTATAATCTTTATTACTGATTGAGCTATTAGTTAATGAAGAAAATGATTACAGAATTATATATATCAACACTACTACTACCAATATTATTAGCAACAACAACAGCAGCAATAATAATAATGATAGTAGTAGTAGTAGTAATAATAATAATAATGATAATAATAATAATAATAATAATAATAATAATAATAATAATAATAATAATAATAATAATAATAATAATAATAATAATAATAATAATTTTATTATAATTATCATTATTATTGAACGGAATTACTAAAATCACCCAGAATATTGGGAATGTTAGAAAAGATTATTTTGTCACTTGACCCATAGTGATAGCCACAAGCCACTATTGGTGTGAAAATTCTTAGTATAAGAAAATAATAACCATGATCATGATGATAGCAGTGGTGATGATGATAAGCTCTGACCTCTTTCACTTCTGGTGCATCTAATTATCCCTTTGCATTGTGACACTCCCAACTCAAAATAAACCCCCAAAAGTCAATATGTTACCAAGTCCTTTCTCCCACGGTATAGACCACCCACAAAGTATGACACCCTCAGCATTTCTCTTCCCAACAACGTGTGTCCATAAAACTAGTTTCCTGTCAGGGCCAAAACCTAACAGATGTTTTGATGGCATTGCTAGATTCTCTTCGAAATTTGTAAAAAGTGCGATGAGAATGACTGAACGTCGTGGGAGAGAAATCTTTTGATAAACTACTTGTACGTGTAACCTGTGATCCCACGTATAGGATTTATTAAATAAAGACTTCAAAAACATTCATTCAACCCATCTATTTCATGTATAGTGACTCAGCAAATACTGAAGGCATGCATAGATAGTGAGCAGATACCAAATTTCCATACTACATAGCACATGTATTTGATAGATTTACGTTATTAGGTGATTGTTACCTTTTCTGCGTTAAATTCGAAATGTTTCCATGTTAGATTTTGCTGCACTATGTTTGTTTACAGACCGCAAAACGGCATTTCTTTTTGACAAATTTTGAAATTTTTTCTGATCTCAGCCTTTTCAATTTTGAAAACCTTATCTGCGAGTTTATTTTCCAAAGAGATATTTTTCAAAATGAAAGTAGAAAACTTATTCATCTAAAACTGAATTTTAACAAATTTAACTTCAAAGGTTATAAGTTACGTTCTAGTTTTTTATGGTTGGTGTTTAGTGTTAGAGTTTAGGTTATATAAGTCGGTTATGGAACAAATGAAAGCAGCAAAATTGTCATTAGATTATCGCGATTGGTATTTTTTTGCAACTGAAAAAATATGTTTTGAATTACGCGCTGCAAATGTAACACACGCCAGTTGATGATGGTTTTACAATACAAATATATTTCAAACGAATTTACTTGAAAAATGAATTGTAATAACCCATAACAATCAAATTTTTTTGTAAACAATCGTAAACGATCTAAGTGCATTGAAAATCAAAAAGGTTATCATAAATTAATACAAGCATCACCGACAGAATAAAGCTATTATACGTAGAATGTAAATACATTGCTAATGATTTTACGGTATAATTTCTTTGAAAATGATTTTCCCATTGAAATGCATTGAAATTCAGAAAGAAAAGGATTGTCAGTAGTTAGGGATTTACTGACAGAATACGACTGTTATATGTACAATGGAATTGCTTTGCTGATGGTTTTACCATAAAATTTCATTGAAAATGATTTTTACAGTTGAAATGCATAGAAAAACCATGGAGAGAAGAATTGTCTGCGATCACACAGTGAGGTGCCTCCCTCAGAAGCTGATCAATTTATCCTTTGAGATCAATATAGACACTACTTACAGTCAAATAGCATTGAATTAGCCAATCTCTTACGATCAGCGGAGTTAGGCAACCTTGATATTGGTTAGTAGCGAGATGAGTAAAACCCTGAGTGTACCTGGTGCTGAAAGCAACTGGTGATCATCTCGAGAGTCTCCAGTGGTGACCCCGTAAATCAACCAAAGGGTAAACCGATCATAACACTGTTGAATAATTCAAGGCAAATGCGCACCTTTCTTCTGTTCCCACACCTCCAAACTGGCCTGGTTGCGAGTGACTGAATATCATTGTCTCTAAACCTTTGCACTTCTTTGTATCATGATGAACATTGAGTTCGGTGACGTTGACTTTGGATGAATCGTTACATTCACAAAACAGTCGTCTAAGCTGGTAAAAAGCTTTGTATTCATACAACTAACTATAGTTATAAACAATTTTGTTTTGCCAACCCGAAGAAGAGTACTTTACTATATCATTAGGTCCAAAGTGAATTGTTCAAGTATTTCTGAAATCAAAAGCCGTCAATTAATATTATGTCTGAGCAAACTCATTGTCTTCTTTCACATTGCTCATTTTTCCAGTTTCGAAATGTAAACTTATTTGTCACAAGTTTTCATATTTTGATAGAATAACTAATAAATATCGGAAACTATTCTTCACATTTCCTGGTACCGAGAACACTTTCAGATTCATTTGTTCGTCTTTGTTGACAGGTGGTGTACGTCGTATTCGTAACAAATAAAGTTTCATTGATTCCAATCAGATATATTCCAGTAACTAAGGAATTCAATTATGAATCTATTTAAAAATGTTTTTTGTTTTTTGTTTTTTCCTTTTTGAACTTACAAGCAAGTTATTTGTATAAAATTTGTAAACCTAGCCCGAATTCTGGCTAAGTTTGTTTGGTATCACTTCGCACTAATGCCATTGGGAAAGACTTAAATTCACTTTTATAAAGAGCTGATTAAACTTAAACAGTACTTCTTAGATGTCAATAAAATGGCATAAAATACGGCACTGTGAATATTTGCATTTCACTAGTACTAACTTGCATTGAGGATCAAAATACAATAGCGTAAGTTACTCTCTAGTATTTAAGTACTTATTCTGTATAATTAGTATGATTATTGGTAGTCTTATAAGCATATAAATGTAGTCTTATAAGCCCAGCAATAAAGTAGAAATGGACTGTGCCTTTGCTGGTACCACGCTTTGTAAACAGTTAAAACAATTTGGAAATGCTTTGCTGAAAAGTACCCAAGTATATCGTTTGGCCTCAAGTGAGGTATTTTAAGAGTTTTCAAATCAGCAGATACTGCCGGTGCACAAACTGTTGGATTATAAATAGCAGAATATTCAGTCTCAAGTGCGCATGGTAAATAGTCAACTCAGTTTTAGGAGAAAAATGGGAAACGTCTTGAAGGTGGGGAGATATTGTATATCTGAGCATTTATCTTCCTCATCAAGAGAGCCGAATGATACAAAGTTTAGTGCGAGGACTGTCATGCATAAGTGTGGGTAGGGGCAACACTTGTCCAGTTTCCTCAGCACTCACTGGTTGGTATTCCCCAGGGATCAGGGATTAACCCTGACCATATCTCTCTTAGTGCGTCGTCGAGTTGGGAGGAATTGGCCCCGCTTGAAGTAGATACTCTGCTTTTCAATGACTGGGCATCTTGCATGAGTGCTGGGTAAGGGTGGCTACATTTCGTTTTATGGTTTTCTCCGTTCCAATGTACGTCCTATTTGTGACTATTGCATTACTGGCCTATCTTTGAGAATGCTCAGCAACACAAGGAAATTGCTCCTTTGCTTCGTAAACAAAATACTTGTTATCATTCAATCCTATCTGGAACTTTCATAAAAAGCTTGGCCGTTTATTTAACAAAACACGTTTAGGAACGTTGATTCTTTCCAGGTGGATGTGGCATCCAATGAAGAGTCTTGGATATTTGTATTTGCTTTTATTGTAGTTGTAAACAAATTAGGGTATTTAAAACTAAAAATCAATAAATATAAAAATAGCAAAATTAAACGTTGGCTGGAAAAAATATTTATTACATGAAAACCCCTTTATTTGCATCCCTGAACACAATTTACATTAAAAATACGAATTCAACATCAAAATATACATTAACTTGATTAAAGTGATAAAAATGGATGAAACTTAATAGGAAAAAACAATTTATCAGTTCTTCCATACAATTCTTCGGATAACTCCCCAAATTACCAAATGCTTGGGGATAATGCTTCTGGTTGTGGCCTCTGACCAATGTCATGATTAACAGGAGAGGGATTAAGGGACCCTATTAATTTCAGCAGACCACCACAGACAGAGAGAGAGAGAGAGAGAGAGAGAGAGAGAGGGGGGAGAAGGAGGGGAAGAGAGATGGGGTTATTCATCACGAATGGGCACAGATATACATCCACTTTAGAAGAAGCATCATCATTATGATAATCATCATCAATTTAGTAACATCCGTTGTTGAACAAAGATTCATCCGGCCTTTCGATTATGGGTGTCTTGCCGCCAATATTTTTCTCGTTTTCTATGAATCGCCAAACCATCTTATTTTTGCCGGTTTCAAATTCGCATATGCTCTTTGGGGATCCTGTGAATCGTTCAACAGTTGTCTGACATTCTTGCAACGTGGCGTACGCTTTGCCACTTGAGTTTTCTTATGGATTTTATGATATCGGCCCTTTTTTTTCTCTCATACACCATGTTATTTCTTTTGCTCGTTGCATAGTTCTGAGTATGAGAGTCAATCTTTTGGTAAAAAAATGACCAAATGATATAAAATATAGAAACTATGTGTTCTGATGATGCAGATCTCATCTGAACCGGTCAAAACACAAAGTAGAATCCAGATTTGATGGAATTAATAGTGTAATTGGGAACTTACATTCTGGATAATGAAATTTCCAACCCCAATTTCCATTTTCGGTAGATTTCTCTTCTACCTGCATTTAAGACAAGAGAAAAGAAAAATGTCAGGAAGTGGGTCTGAAATGCAAGAAAATGAAGACAGTTCTATTGAAAGACGGTAAAGGAAGAAGGATCATATGAGGTCGAAGCTTTCGATGAATCTAATTACGGTGAGTATCGTCTCTCGTTGCAAGGTATTACTCTTATTTAAAGGTCGGCTGGACATCTTACGTATCAATGAAATACAACTAATGAAGACGGAAACATCCTTTGAGCAGAACCCTTATAATCAGCTTATAGATAACGTAGAAACGGATGCTTACCGTGGTGCGCTGATTAACAAACTCGTTTCGTGTTAAATTGGACGGGAAATGGTCGTCAAAGTCCCGGAAAAGACGTAAGGTGGTAGGAATGTAGTTTCAGTTTGTCATCACAAATATCTGAATTGCTGGGTAAAGACCCAATATTTTATCTTGAAAAGATGCTGCCTTTTCACCAATTCCAAAGAACTGCTGATCCATACAAACGGTTACATTCTTTATTGTACGACTGCCAAATGGAAGAAAAGCTATCATTGAATCGCAACGTGACGGTCCAAACTATACTTAGTAAATACTTGAGTGAGAGCCTAAACGTTGGGTAACATTTATCAAGCAGATCATGACTACCGTAGTGAGTTTGATCCTCACTTGGTGTTCACCATTTGTGGCCTTGAGCCAGACTAAACAAGGCTTGGTAAATGCCTGTAAGACCACAATTAATAATAAACAAAAAAAAAACAAAAAAACTTTTTGATGCGAGACAACAGTTTGAACACATATGTACGACACCAAGATGAACTACCGTACTTTACCGCAGATAAGACGACAAAGCATCCAATAAAAATACCCCTGAAAGTGTGGGATAGATGTAAAAACAGTGATTAAACTGAAAAATGAAGTTCAAACTGAAACTGGGGTCTCATCTTATCTGAAGGCCGCCTCATCCACCGAAATATACGGTATAAAAAATGCTAGTTAGTGTGGATGTCATGCAAAAATTCACGACGTCATCGTTTGCCCAATATTAGGATTTCTTAGAAGTGTCATCGGAGTTGACTCTTTACTGCTTATTTCAGCAGTCAATTGTTATCATTTACAAACCTTAAAAACATTTCAAAAACAAGGAAAATATATTGAACATGAACTAACAAAAAGGAACATTCTTTAATATTAGTCTCAAAATCTTAAAGACCACCTGGTCGTAGATATAACCCTCTTCCAGTTTAAATTATCAAATTTCGAGCCATCTTCTACTGCTCGAGACTTTTCAAACACCTGGTAAAATCTTTTATTTTAGAGATTCATTTAGAGTTTTCGAGAAGTTAAAAAAAAACAATAACAAAAAACTATGGGCCTCTACTGGTGGTGGAAGAAAACGGGGCATTTGCCCCCTCGGATAAGACCTTCTCTCCTACAGTGAGGGCGGATGAAAGCCAATAAAAGATAATGGTGCAGTACAATTGTTTTATGAAACCCCAACCGAATGTACCAATATAAAAAGATGGCAGTGTTCTTCACAGGTAACAGAGTGGTCGCTAAAGTATTTTCCAAATATATCCCGCAACCACGTCTGGAAATATATCTTTTCACACCCCAATCACCAGTAAGAATAGCAGTGGGCGTCAATTCCTTGACCCTAATCCACAGCAAGCATTCGTTGCATTTTTCTCTGCAAAGGACAGTGCACTTGTATGCTCGTAAGAAATGGTGGTTCATTTAAGAGCATAAAAGGGACAGACGTTAATGTTTTCTGTAGATGTGAAAATAATGGGATTCTTACATAATTTTACGACAGGACGGGTCAGGGGACTGAGGTACGATAGGCCAGTTCTAAAACGTGGCACATTTAAAATCTAACGTTGTGAGTTTGCATTAATTAATATATATATATATATATATATATATATATATATATATATATATATATATAGCCGAATCATAACACGGAGAGATTTTAATTTTTTTACCACGGATTTAATATATATATATATATATATATATATATATATATATATATATATATATATATATATATAGAGAGAGAGAGAGAGAGAGAGAGAGAGAGAGAGAGAGAAAGAGAGAATCGTTTTATGTTTTAAAAAAATAGATATATTAGGGTTTATATTGTTCGCGGGGATAACTTCCACACGAAAATGTTTTCAAGATAAAATATGCTAAAGACAGGCTTTAATTGGCTTAAATGTATATATTTAACTTGGTTAGTTTGTTTTGTTGTTGTTATGATCCAGAAAAGTTCTTATTTTAGACTAAAACTATTTCTTCAAAGTTACAAGAGTGTAAAATTAGTGTTTTTCCAACGCTCCTCTCTCATCATTTGATCCCAGCTGAAACTGGAAGTTCGATCACACGCGCACACACAACTTGTATATAAAAACACACACACAAACATACACACACATACACACACACACACACACACACACAATATATATATATATATATATATATATATATATATATACGTAAATACATCATTATCTTATACTGAACTAAATAAGTTCGATATAAATATACAGAGTTTAAACATACTTCTCCCATTATGTCTCAATACGGCAGCATGAGTGTCAATAGGTTCTTTTGCAAATATCTATAAAGCCTGTCTGGTTTTATCATTAACTGTCAGCCAAAGTTTTCACCGGTTTGGCAGAGACCAATTATATTGATTGTAATATGTTCAATTTCCTGTTTACCTAATCGATGCACCATCTAGCTAGTTTAATGACTACGCAATCCAGTTACCATCTTGGATTGTTCAGACACTTTTTTCATTGGCTTATTTTGAACTTACCTGAACTCTCCAAAGTTATTTCAGATCAACAAGCTAGATTTTGCCGATTTTCTCTGAACCCGATGTGCGAAGGCAACCTTTCCTGTGTTTGGATTGTCGAATGCATTTGTGTGAATAATTGACGCTCTGGAAAGTCGAACAGCTCAATATTGGAATTCGACAATGAAGTAGAAAAATACTTTACCTCACGTAGAAAGCTATTTTTAGAATAAAATTACAAGCGTTGCAAATAATGGGTTTCGTTATGGATTCTATAAAACAATATGATTACGTCGTTGTTGGCATTCAACTTGATCAATACTAATTCTCCCGAAGTTTGTTCGTTTTACAACTTTAATAAGGGACTGCATATATTTATAGCAATGAATGGTGGTTGTGCACACTATCAATAGAATGAGACATTCATCATCATCATCAGTCTTTTGACGTCCGTCATTGGACATAGACTTTCACCAGGATTCACCACACTTCTCTATCGTGGGCATTGCGGAGCCAGTATTTTCTAAATTTGTCTAGTTCATCTCTCAATTTTGTATTCTGTCAGCCTCGGTTTCGCATGTGATCTCTGGGGATCTATGTTGTGAGACGTGATGTCCATCGGTTGTCTGTTATTTTTGCAATATGGTCTAACCATTGCCATTTAAGTTTTCTTGTAGATTCTATGATGTCTCAGACTCCCATTTTCATCCTCATATACTGCACTCTCTTGTGATCTCTCCATGTGAGGTTCAGCATCGATACATTTACTCTCCCACCAGAGAAAAAAGGCGACACAAGGCCGGGACTTTTCCGTGAGGAAAGTAGGCGCAGCCCATCAAAAATAGCTCCAGCTGACGCGATTTTGGTTGCTAAGCAACCAAAGCAACCGCTGTCACGAAAGCGTCAGGCACAAGCCCAACCCATTCCTATAAGTGCAATGGAACAGTGCTGCTTCGGGGCACCGTATCTCCTGCAGCTGGGCCGAGTAGTAATGGGAGAGCCCGAGGAGGACTGAGTCCCAATACACATAGCAATGCGCAGCCTCAGTATAACCTCATTGGCTGACGCATTGCACTTGTGCATTCGGGCTTCGATACCAACCACAACACAATCTCCGGCCCATACGACAAACTATTGTCAGTACCGACGCTTTGGGCTCTGCTGTGGAACAGATACTACACTTTAAACAATGCCAAAGGGGCAGAAAAATTGGAGGTTCGGCATCTATTCATTTACTCCCCCACCAGAGTGAAATGCGACACAAGGCCAGGGCTTTGCGTGGGGGGGAAAGGAGCAACCCATCAAAAATAGCTCCAGCCGACGCGACGTTGATTGCTAAAGCAAACGCAGTCACGAAAGCGTCAGGGCAATTCGTATTCTATCGCTGTCTATTTTAATTCCGCTGTTCTCACTGACCAGGTTTTGGGAGATGATATTGAGGCAGGCAGTGAAGAGTTTGGTTGAGCTGGTATCACATTGTCTTACTCCTTTTCGGTGTTTGAAGGATTCGGAGTCCTTACATAGTCTGAAACAGGAGTTGCTATGATTGTATATATGCTGAAGGGTCTACATTTTGTAGAGTGATGTCCTTCATGACCATGGGGATTTCTACTGAATCAAATGACTTCTTGAAGTCTATAAATGCTACGCAGCTTATATGTCAGTATCTTTCAGTAGGCGTGCACAGACATACTTACAAGCACACACACACACACACACACACACACACACACACACACACACATATATATATATATATATATATATATATATATATATATATATATATATATATATATATATATATATATATAGTCTAGACAGCTCCACAGCTTTAAACATTAAATATATAAAAATGATTTCAGTCAATGTCTGTCAATGTAATTTATGCATTTTTTTTCAGTGAATTTTGTGTTTTACACAGAATTAGATATTATGGTACTATGAGTGAATGTTTCTTTTTGGGACCATCATTTGTTTGTCATATAACCGTTTTGGGGATTTGAAAACAAAACAATCACATTAACATGGCTCCCAAACAGTGTTGATTAAAGGCCCCTCAAGTTATGATTTTGATACATAGCTTTTAATAATATGTGTATTTTATTATTTCACATAGGATATTATCGTGTAATGTATATGAATGCTATTTCATAATATGCATCATTTAAGTTTTGGAAACAAAGGGCTTACTTATGCAGGTTATCTAACAAAACGTATTAGGGATCTATAAGTAAAAGAACAGACGTGTCACTTCTATTGAGTGTTCACCCATATGAATATTAAATCCGTTATGTCATTTGTAATCCCAGACTCTCTTTCTCTCTCACTATCTATCTATCTATCTATATCTATATCTATCTATCTATCTATCTATCTATCTATCTATCTATCTATATATATATATATATATATATATATATATATATATATGAGAGAGGGGGAGAGCATGTGTGTGTTCCTGGACTAGAACAAAAAAATTGAAATAAAAAGAATATATGCAAGAGTGGTTCTGAGCGTGGGAGTACTTGTACCACTTGAGATATAGATATGGTTTACTAAGGATTTTTAGGGGGCTTTTGGATTTCTGGAGTGGGCGTTGTTGAGATTACATAAATATCTGTGATTTTGATTGGCGAATGTCAGTTGTCTAGATGCATGCGCTTACAAACAGGAAGGAAATAGCATGAGGCAGTTATTGAATGCTCAACCATTCTGTCACGACGTTTCTCATTGGAAACTGCGCTTTACCCCACTCCCCAAATCGTTTTGAGATGTTTATTCAAGGTGGTTTTAGACTAAAATTTCCACAGAATTTCGTGATTTCTTTAAGCAAAAAACGGATTTCAAGAATGCTGAAGTCGAATTTCTTTTTTTTTTTTTTTTTTGCATTCACTGCCTTTATTTCGATAGGGATTCTATTTTGGTTTTAATATTCTCATAAGATGACGTAAAAGGTGAATAGAAGTATTTTTTACGAAATCGATGTATACTAAACCAATTTGTTGACCGAAACCCATTGTATCATTTCAACTACCATTTACCTTCCTGAAGCACATACAGCTATTCATATACAAATACTAGAATGCTTGTCATCAAAGAATCTAATGGCACCGAAAATAAGTTTAAATCAAATGTTATTTTTTCAAAATACTAAAACTTTATGTGGTATATTAACAGCGACGATTTTCACTGAAATTTTGTCATCCTTCTCAATTCATCAGCAGTAAATAAAATATGAAGGACATTTTTTTTATCTAAATGTACCGTCATATTTCAGTATGTTACGAGTTAATTAAACAGTCAACTGAACATTATGTCAGAAGTGCCTTTTTTTACAATAAAATATCATGATTTACCTCCAATCTCTATCAACATTCGATCGAATTTCTATTTCACTTGAAAACACAATATTATGTTGATCCATAGAAAATTTGATTCATCAAAAAACAATAGTTTCTTAGTTCTCATGAATAAAATTAAACAGGGACGTATCGTTTAACAAGTAAATTTTACTTCACTTTTTTTTATATTCATTATAATGTCTAATAATATCACAGCTCAATGGGGCCTTATGATTATAAAACATAAAATATAATGACATGTATTTTCGGGCCATGTGAGTGTCAGAAACAGTTTGCTAAAACATGTTTCAGTGTTCAATTAATAACCTCCAAAATGTTGCTGACAGTAGCTTCAGCTGTCATTGATTATGTGACATTCAGTTAATTTGGGAATCTTGAATCGAAACTCAACCATTCTTGAAACACGCCTGCCACTCAACAACCTATGTTCGACCTTGAGAACATTCACCAAAAGTCTGATGAAATACTTCGGGAGTCTCGGTAGCAGATTTGCCAAGCTTCACACATAGATGGTTGCAGATCACACGGGGAATTTCCTTTGCAATCATATAAATATTTATATAAAGAGTATATCGAATCAGCATTTAAACATAAATTATTAAAAACACTAAACAGTTTGTCCGTAAACAAGGAAAAATTAATTTAAAAAAAGTTAAATAGAAAGGATTTGTCTGTTGTTTTAAATAATGAACTGGATGTGGAATTGAAAAGAAATTTCTGATTCCTTTTCATGAAAATTCTCATTTTTCTCTTCCATTTTGTTTTGTTGTTTTCTTCATATAATTGGTAAAAATGTGAACTCATCAGAAGATTGAGAGAAAATATTCTTCCTTCAGATGCTTTTAACAGTCACAGCCCCTCGACCTCATTCAACTCTCAAAAAATATTACAAATACATCCTTCGTAGAAATAGATGGTTCAAAGGCTGATATGTCTCTATGACACACGCTCTGAAGGCAATGCCTTTCAAGGTATTCGGGTTCTATCACTGGTACAAATTCAGATACTTAGCCCAGTATTAATTTAGATTATATATTAGGAGTGTGCAGAAGTTCTAAGGATTTTTTTAAAGAATAGTGGCTGGATACTCAGTTGAAAACTGGTTTTTGGTGGGACACTTTTGTACATGTCTAATATTCATGCACATAGACTGGCGTTTAGAAGGTATAATCATATTCTCCGTTAGTATAATATATGGTTATTTGCGTCCCTCAAAAACTCATCATACTCTCTCACACACATTCATACACATACACACAAACACACACAAACTCACACACATAAAATATATACAGTACACACACACAAAACATATATATATATATATATATATATATATATATATATATATATATATATATATATATAATTAGAAAATGAATGTATAATCCGACAAAGTGATTATAAATGCTTCATTTCATTAGAAACTCTATCTGAAATGGCCTTCCATTATTATTCGGTGAATGTGTCTCTTGGCTTAGACAGTGTTAATAAAACCAACGATTAAAGAAGTGGGCTGTTGCTGAAAGAGTAGCGAACACTCACACATACATATATATTTTTATGGTGGCTCATCAATAAGTCAGCAATGTAATGTTGAAAAAAAGTATTCGATTTACACTAAAGTATTTATTTTTCAACATTATCTTCTTTTTTGTCAATTCACTTAATTCAGTGTTGATTATCAATCACATAGGTCAAACACTACACAGGGGATAATTCGGATATGAATTCAGATAATGCGTCAGGCCATGAACTTATTGATCCATCTTCCCTCTCTCTCTCCTCTCTCTGTCTATCTGTAGAGATAGAGATAGAGACAGCCAGAAAGACAGATAGATATTGAGACTTACAGCGAAGGAGACAGATGGAGATCAGGCCCATTTCAACAACTTTCCACTTCATAAAGCGCTCACTTCTCGTCATAAAATCCAGTTTACGACCATTTTTATGCGACCTGAAAATATCAGTCAGGAAATTATCTTCAATTTCTTTT
The DNA here is from genome assembly GCA_963457665.1 of Thysanoteuthis rhombus. NCBI lineage: Eukaryota > Metazoa > Mollusca > Cephalopoda > Oegopsida > Thysanoteuthidae > Thysanoteuthis > Thysanoteuthis major. Next base: position 24,361,383 of record OY735229.1, on the reverse strand, counting down.
ACTGGCAATTTCCTTACATCTTGGAAAAGACCACACTCAGTCGTCATAGATTCAAACAAAACATAATCTAAAATTGAGTGACATTAAACTTTACAGTATTCGAGAACATTTTTGTAGTCCTGAAGCAGATTTCTCTCTTTTTTTAATTAAGAAAGAACAAAAACATCGTTGCATCCTACGGTTCTGTTACTTTTTCAACTGTTTTTTCATTCGAAAGTTTTATCGTGGTCTGAAAAATATCCTTCCCGAATCAGCCTTCGAGGAAACAACGTTTGAAGTTAATGTCACTCCCTTGAATGGAAAGAATAAATAAGTAAAACGAAAGTTGTACAATGGCAGGAAAATTCCCGCCAGCTAAGCGCCTTTCTATCTGATTTCCCTGGACTCCATATTTGATATACTTTTTTTCGTTTTTGCCCTAGCTGACTGCAACAGCTGTCGTTTAAGATAAGCATTGGCATCGATTTGGCGTTAAAAGAGTACAAAGATGCTGATGACTGCCAGAGAATGTTGAGACATAGTTCATCTTGACATAAGGATTGACTAAAGGCTTTGATGTCTGCAGGTAACCCATCAATCTTCCAGTACTGCTTTGAAGTGCCTCGAAATAATGTCTCTCTTTCATCAACGCAACTCTGCTCAACATTACCTAACTATATGCTTAGTAGGCAAAAGTCCGAAAGAGCGCTCTTGGACGGTCTCTATTCTGCGTCGCAGACATAGATATTTACTTATATGTATGTTCCCATTTTGCTGACAGTATGTACATTATTGAATTTGAACAGTTTGCGTCGGGCAGAATGTGATAACTCTAGAGACATTTATTAGGAAACATATTTCGTCCGACACTTGATATAACCGAATGGCAAATCGACCCGCTGCAAAGAAAAGGGCGTCGTATGGGATTCGAACCTGCATCCCCCAGGAAGCAGTCTTAATGATTGAGCTACCAACATCAGCCATTATAAGTCCACTGCTGGACAAATGCCTTTCCTATCTCCTTCCATGGTATCCGCAGTTGCGCTAACCTCTGTCACGTCATACAGGTAACGCTTACATCTACATTCCTATTGCGTTTACAGTCACCATGGACACCAATTGGTTAGTTTTTCCCCCTTCTGTTGACATTACTTCCTGCAAAATGTCCAGCAAATCTCCATTTTGTTGCCTATTTATTCTTATAAAAGTCTTCACTTTAGTCCTGTGTCTGATCCATGTTGATTGTTTTTTTTTTCCTATCTCTCTTAGTGTTATCCCTAGGATGGCACTTCATTTTATCAATTTCTATGTATAGTATCTGTAAGTCATGACTGGTATTATGCATTCATTGAATACTTATTGCTTAAAGCACATTGACAAAGTGCTCTTCAATATGTCTTTATTCATACCAAATGGATCTCGACCAATCGTTATGTATCACTCTATTTCACTTTCATAGTCAAATTTTACATATTATTTCCAAAGGTGCATATCATTAAAATTATGCATTTATTAGCTTCCGTGTGACTGTTGTACTTATTTGTACAAACATGTGCACAACACATATAATTGTGTATGCATATGTATGTGTATGTCTATATATGTTGAAATATTCAATTGTCCAGAGCGATTGACATGCACACATCCATACATATATTTATGTACTTTACACAATATGTCGATTGTGTTATCGAGTACGTCTAATCAAGTTTTTCTGCCTCGTTACTTACAAATCAAGTTGTTTTTAAGCTTTAGTTAACAAAGAGAGGAAACATGTAATCCTGTCTACCTTATTCATACCAGACCTAGTTTCCCTATCACAGAACAGAATTCAATTCTGTATTTCCTAAAACAATCTTTCAACTGCCTCTGAGCGCTGACCGAAAAATAGCAAAAATGGGACGCAGAACTCACGTCTTCTTGGCGCTAAAACTGAAATGATACGCTAATAAAATACATTTTATAATATATCTGCACATGAATATTTCACTGAATTCAAATTTCATAGACGAATGGACAGTCTACAAAATTTGAACAAGTCGTCCGAATATCTTTGATAGATGGACAGTCTATGGAATTCGAACAAGTTTTCCGAATTTCATAGATGAAACCTTTCCATTATTTTTAATTTCGAACTAGTTCATCTTTCATCTTATTTTTCATCTTCACATTTTTTTTTTCAACCCTTTGGGCGTCTTTAGATTGTAATGATTAGTGTCAGGGTCAATCTGTGATGCCCAAAGTGCCCAAAAAGGCAAGTGGCGAGGAGATCCGACAATTTTGATTGACTTTCACATGTACACACGTGGGAACCCGTATTAAACTTGAAATGTATATTTGGAAATACATTTTTGACCAGATGCGATGTTCTTAACATTGATCTGTGTAGTATGGATCAGATGGATCAGGGTTCACCCTGTGCTCTCATAGACCCGCAATAATAGTTGTGAGGATTAACGAGACTTTTTGTGAAAGATCTTGTCTCTCATGTCTGCGTGTGAATCTTCCGAGGTTGAACCGTCTCTGTTCTCAAAGGGGTTCAGTTTGAATTTACTTTGAATTGTTGCAGTAGCCAGCCTAATTGTGGCCTTTAACTCCATCCGAACAAACAACGGGCACAAACCAGTGATCTCTACAATAAGAAAAATGACAGAAGATCTCATTGGAAGCATTAAGGAATCTTATTGCGTCAGTAACCCGTATATGTGACTATATATGATTATACCGTTCAGAGAGCTTTTGTATGACCGTCACATTCACAATGACTAAGCCTGACCATTCTCCACGTATCGTGATGTGTTTGGGAGCAAAAAATTGCATCACCCAGGTCTGTCAGCTCCTTTAATCGGTGGCCTTTTGTAGTTGACAGGGAGATTTCGACCATGGACGAGAATAAAGAGAACGTGATCAGGTAGCTGACTTAACAAACTTTGGGGGGGGGTGTGCTAAGGCACCATTACCTTAAGTAGGCTATTTTCCTTTAATATCAAGTAGCTGGATAATTTTCAGTTTTCTCTGTATGCACTGGTTATTTCATATAATTGGAGTTTCTCTAAACTATTTGCTCGTAGTATTTTTGTCTTATTGTTATCATATTACTCTGTCTAATCCAATCGAATCAAAGTATATATGTCAGTTGAAAGAGCAAAAAAAGTACTTCGATCCAGGTTTGGTTCAGAAGGTATATAAATAAGACATAATTTTGAAAGTAATAAACTTGTGTCCCTAGATCAAGTGACCTTATTGTACATGGTTCAGTAGTTTATCCCTAATTTTATAATCAGTGTATCAATGGTAAAAAGCTTGTGATACAGACCATTATTATTGTATGGAGTTCTGCCCACCTTAGATGCCTTACTGATTTGGCCTCGTGTCAAACTAAGCTAAACTTTGTGAATATCAAATATATTCTGCTCCAGTATTTACAGTGTGTATGCACTACAGCGTAGTAATAGTTAACTAGCTTGAGATTCTGACTATTACTATTGTGGCAAGTTCGATCCTCACTGGAAGCCTCACTACGGTAGCCTTTTTTCTAACTAAGTTAAAGTTAGTAAATATTAAGAATAATTTCTTTCTGTATTCACAGTATACCACCCTGTAATATGTCTTAAACGATGACGGATCCATTCAAAGGAAAATCCATTAATCTATCTGAAAAGTAATAATACTTATACATAAATAGATGTGTAGAGAAATGTCCGCAGTAAAGATTGTGTTATCACATAATTTATTGAAAGGCTGATTAATTGAAAAACAACAAAAGATCAATTGATTGAATACTTGGCATTGATCCAATCTCCATTCGATCAGTCGTTCTCTATTTGAATAGTTTTCAGCCAATAGACCAATATTGATGCATAACATTACTTTTGCGAGTAAACCCGACCGACGAAAATCATTGGATGCTTTCAGAAACCTACAAAACACAGCGATATATATATATATATATATATATATATATATATATATATATATATATATATATATATATATATATATATGTATATATATATATATATATATATATATATATATATATACATATATATATATATATACATATATATATATATATATATACATATATATATATATATATATATATATATATATATATATATATATATATATATATATATATATATATATATATATATATATAGTCTCAATGCGCAGTTGCCGAGTTTTCAGCTCCAGTGACTAGAACAAGAATTCATTTGAATAGGGACAAAATTATACGAATGATTTGGTTATGGATTTATTAATTTTCCTTTGTATCTATCTATCTATCTATCGACATCTATATATATATATATATATATATATATATATATATATATATATATATTTGTGTGTGTGTGTGTGTGTGTGTGTGTATGGACGTGGTAGGATAGATCGATGGATGGTTTCATTCATATGGACTGATTGATAGGGAAAGTGCATCATAGAAAGTGAGATGTAAGGGGTTTGAGCAGACAGACGGACGCACACGCACACCCACACGCATGCGCACAGGTGCACTCACACATGCATACTCATACACCTACATATATGTATTATGAGAGAAGGGATATATATGGACTGTGATAAATAAATAATTTTCCTAATCAAAATGCCGTGAATTATTGAAGAGCTTGGTTGAAACATGTTCCAAACTTTGGGGTTTCAGCTTTGTCATCTCTCATTGACATTACCGAAAGAACATTGTTCATATCCGACTTATCATTTCTTAAACTACAATACGTCAACAGATGCATCATGATACAATCAGCTTTCGAGATATCATCGACAAGTTATCGGTGTTACGAAAATAGATTTTGGTTATAAACGAATTGCATTCAATATCCTCTCTCTGACACTAACAATTGTGACCGTGTGTCAAACTAATTTTAGTAAGTACCTGGGGAACGTAGCTGTAGAGCACTGGTAATTAAGCAAGTTTCATATACTATCTACTATCAGAGAGAGTCCGAGCCTCAATCAGTGTCCCGAAGTTGAGATCCTGTGACGGACTGAGTTAGAAGAAAATGACCCCGTCACCGTGGATAGTGAAATGGTGAGCACGCCAGTCTTAGACGTAGAAGATCCAGGGCTTGATTCCCGGTATGAGCGAAGGCTGTGGAAAACTCTTTCTTTGGACAAATATCCTTATGCACTCGGTAGCTAATTGAGTACACTCTAAGCTGTGCAATCAGGATAGAGATATCCATAAGCTTAGTTAATACCTATGAAGTCAGGTTCCAAACCAAAGTAGTTAGGCTCTCCGTAACTGACGAACATTAATGTCTATGGATTTAAAAACTCATCTCCTTGAATCTCCAGACAGCACTGATAGAACAGATCTAGGATAAAATTTTGAAAATAAATAAACATGTATAGGTTGGTTTGTAACTTTATATAAACCGTGAAGGGACCAACGTCTCAAGACAGCATGCCGTGTTTGGGATGACTAATTAAAACATTGGAAGAAGGGGTGATCAATAAATAAGTTACTTCCTTCGTCTTTTGTTGGGTAAAAATAAGAAGAGAGTCTGATTTTACCAAAAACTAAAAAAGCTGACAAACTAGAGAATCATTTAGCATAAACCCACATTGCAAACTGAACGCCCCACTCAAACCTATTCTGCGGAAGGGAGGGGGGTAATAAAAAAAACAAAACGTTTTTTGTAGACATAATAAGGAGGAGATTTCAAAATGTCGGCTATTTAGCTTCATTGGTGTGGTCTTTTTACAAGATACATACATGCATAGCCAACCGGACCGACTTACAAAGGAGAAAATATTTTGATAGTTCTTTTGACAGTTTTGATTTACAGTTTCTAATAATAAATTTTTCTCCACTCCTTTTGTGACTCAAGTATTTTCTTATAAACTTCATTCTCCTGACTCATCAGACTCTTTATTAAATCCTAAAATAATACTAATATCTTGGTTTATGATTCACGACTGACATTTTTTGCTCATTCAAATATTTATGAATCTATCTAGGAAATGAGTCATACCCTTATCCTGAATGTGTTTTTATGTATGTCTATTAGTTATGCATACATACCCTCATGCACACCTTGGGTACAGACCTAAGCACACTTCTAAACAGGGAGTGAACTCGCGCTTGGAACCCTCTATTTGGCCCGTGCACACTCCCGAGCAAACTGAAGAAGGCCGACGCAAGCTCCCTGGCAGGTCCTGGTAACCCCTCCCCCCAAAACTTCAAAAGATTAATTTTTCACAGAATTCATGCGCTTACTTTTGACTCAAGTTCGCAGGGTCAGTTGGATGGGTCAGATGAGTCGAGCCAAACTTGATTCAGCAATGAGAGAAAGTGAAATTCATCTCCATAGATTTCATATAACGAACGGAAAGGAAAGGCCAAGTTCAGCATTAGGTTACACTGTTAATTCGTTGATTACTTTTTATGTTACTTTAACCACTGGACCATGATCGCTATCAATGATATTTTAAAAGAAATTAATCAATCTCCAAAAAGAAACTTACAAGTTATGGAGGAAAAAGTAATATCGACCTTAAACTGACCTGTGCAGACCTCTGAGGTCAGCGCCACCAATCTGATGTTTATCGTGAAGTCGTTACACAAAGTTTCTGTCGTTTGCAAGCCTATAGCACAAATACACGTGAGAGAACAAACATTCGTCAACTATACACTTTTAGATATATGAAGAAAGACTAGAATGGATAGCGGAGGAGATAGTTTAGCTTAGACTGGCAAAAAACACACAATGAGGATCGCACAGTAATTGCAGTCAGGGAGGATCATTTTGAAAATTGATTTGTAGACAGTTAAAGACCCTTCTTCTCAGTGTTTTTATCCTCGATGTGGTTGTTGCAATGCTGGGCCTCACATGGAGAGACCACAAGACAGCACAGTACATCCGAGAAAAGAAAAGAATCCATTAAAAATCTCAAATGGCGGTGGGCTGGGGTTTGTTGCAAGAATGGCAGACAACCGATGGATATCACGACTCACGACATGGATCCCCCGAGATCACATGTGCAACCGAGGCCGGCAGAATATTAGATGGAGAGATGAGCTAGACAAGTTCAGGAAGTACTGGCTCCGCGACGCCCACGATAGAGAAGTGTGGCAAATCCTGGGGAAGGTCTATGTCCAACGAAGGACGTTAAAAGACTGATTATGATGATGATAATGATAAAAAACCCTTCTTCCGGTATCCCCCCCTTTTGTTATCTCTATCTCTTTATCTCTGTCTCTTTATATACTCCCAAATACATAACAACCAAGATGGGTGCGTATTATTCCACCAGTGCTCATGATATGCACCGAGGTCGCCATTTCTGTCAATTACACTACTTCTTACCATAAATAAACGATTCACAAGAATATTCACAGACCAACGAGCAAATTTTATGAACAAGCAAGCTGTAGAAGTTGCTATTCAACAATAGACCACCTACATATAATTCATCAATTATTCAAAAAGTCATAAGAATACAACAAACCAATTTATTTAGTCTTCACAGATTATGAGAAATCATGTGACTCGGTAGAAAATATGGCAATCTTCAACTCAATGCGATAAAAAAGTGTTAACGAGCATTACACATAAGTCAGTGAAGACAAATACGAAAATAGCATCACCATGATTAGACAACATAGATATAAATAAGATGAAGATAGAAAAGAGTGTAAGACTCGCTATCAGAGTCAATGATCGAACAGTCGTAACGTCAAAATTTGAAGTCCTGTAGAAAGTTCCATCAGAATAAATATGATCAGAATGAATTCTATTTTCTATATCACTGTCGTCTCCATTGGGAATAGATGAAAAAAATACGTAGAAACATCAACATTCTAGATTATCGATGCCAAATTTCTTGTGCATAGACAAAACAGCATGGCCTGGAGTGTTGAAGACACAAACACAAAAACAAACCTACAAGCACATAAACACACACACGCACACACACATGCACACACGCACACACACACACACGCACACACACACACACACACACACACACAAGAATAGAAACATTATATATACACTATATAAACTATTTATATCGAGCCTTGAAAATTTTTTTCTGAAAATTGACTCAGAGGGAATGGGATAGACATAAACGTAGAATATTTTTTAGCCATAAGATTCGCTGATGATGTTTCCATGACGTCAGAAGCATAGAAAAATTACAAGTTATGTTGAGTGATCTTAATAGGGAAAATAAAACGTAGGTTTGAAGATGAACGGACAAAAGTAATTCATTAATACAATCTCCCAAATGCTAACCATAGAAATTAAGAAGAGGAATTGAGAACCAAGGTAGAAGGCACAAAGAGATATGGAAAGAGCAAAGCTATAGATAACTGTACGAGAAAAAAACAGAGTTAAGGATATTATAAAAATTATAGATTAAAAAAAAACGGAAATGGGCAAAAAGAGATGACAATAGATAGAGCCAAAAGCGAACCAATTGATGCCAATAGGACATTAAAGGCAGTAGAAAAAGACCAGACACAATATGGAGGGATTATATAGAAAGGTTTGCTATGTATGACTTGGCTGAGGCTAGCACAATCACGGTAGTCATGGTTGGAGATTGGGAAGGCCTTTGTTCAGCATAGGACATGATCGCTGCTTCTGATTATATATATATATAAATATATATATATATATGTGTGTGTGTGTGTTTGTGTGTGTGCACGTGTGCACAAATATCATACTTGATGCTTCAAATGCTTTTTTTTCATCTTTTTACTCCACTTGATAGTTTTTCTATTTACATTCTTCCGCGATCATCTGATTGTTGATTCTTGTCAATGCTTTCAATTTGACTGTTATTGATTTTCCCGCGAGACACACATTTCTGAGCATAGAAACGAATAATACTTATATCTGCAAATGGCATCCCAATAACATTTGATGCTATCCCAAGAAAATACTTTGACAATGCTGCAGAATTACTTTTCTTCTCTTTGTTTTCCCCTAATGAGATTTTTCTTTATCAAAATAGAGAATAATATCTCAATAGTAGCTCAAAAAACGTTTCATTCAACTTGAAATCTGTGGAACGATCACGATTCCACTAGACCTGATCATTATTCACTATGATATAGAAGGACATTGGATAACGACATAGCAGGCACAATGAAAAAAATAGATGCTCAAATCAGACTAGTGCCTGAAGTGGATATATCAAACCCAAGTAAGTGTTCCTTTGTGCGAGGACAAGAAAAGAATAATAAAGAACTGACGAGTGTATATATATATATATATATATATATATATATATATATATATATATATATATATATATATATATATATATATTCATATATTCATTATGTTTCACTTTTTACCTATTACTTTATCTCTTTTGATCAAATCTTTGAACAAATTGTTCCTTTTCAAAAATAAAAATGTATTCCTATTCCTTTTTGATTAATCAGTTGCTTTTGAGGGAAAAAATCTTGATGAAAAAAGAAAAAGAACTCTTATTTCAATAGAACTTCACAATCGTAATGAATAATGTTGATTTATAAATAAGGAAGATAAAAGTCCTATCAGAAGTACGAAATGTTGAAAAAAACGTAACTTTTACGAAACTTATTTTTTCAAAGAATAAGTCAATTACTCGTAAGAAAAGAAAAGAAAAAGCAATAAAATTGTATTTGTGTGATCTTTGCATCGAAATGTTCGGATCGTTTTGAGTTCTTTAAAAGCCGTTGACTACAAAATAATTTACAGCATATATGATACTTTAGGTTGCATCATCAAAGTATGGGACATATTGATCAACTAGAATATTAAATATTATGTTTTTTTGTGAGATAGATGAATAGATGAATGAATGAAATGCTTGTATGCATTACCTTTGAATGTTCTGACATTGTCAGTCAAGAACGTGTTAATATATTTAAGTGTTTGCAAAATGTGCTAAGAAAACGCACACAAATCAATAAAATCACCAAAGCTATTGTGAATATGATCCGTGATCGGATATGCAGTGTATGGTTGACAGATGCAATGGGAGTTGGGATAACTGTGCCATGTGTGTCGTATCAACGTTTTCCCCTAGCACAAGAGATTAGGTGCAAGGGAAGTGTAGATAAAAAAAGACAAACTATTTTCATTCAAGTTTCCATTTGAATACATTAAATGAGGGTAATCTTTCAAAAAGTGGAGGTCATGTCCTCTTCATTGTGTACATGAAAAGATACACATTTCAATATATATATATATATGTGTGTGTGTGTGTGTGTGTGTGTGTGTGTGTGATCAGTTTTGTTGATGCAATATATCCGACAGTATGAATTTAGTTGACTATAAGCAAAGAAAACATTAATTGAATGTCAATCGATTTTTATCCCACTAAAATGTTTCACCTTTTAAGTTTGAATGAAACAGTATTCGAAATATCCGGTTGAGTAATCATTTGTCATGTTATCACAACGCATGATTGGAAAATATTTTGAAATCGTGAAGAAACAACAGTGCTTAAATGAATCTATATATTCAAAGAATTGAAATTCTGGGGCATGAACAAAGGGTCTAAGAGAATTTAATGAACATTTGTTTGAGAATAGTAGACTATTTTAGGCCTTCGTTTTGTGCTATTAAATGAATAGCAATTGTGTGTGTATGATTGTTTTCTCACGAGGGAATTATAAAGTGTCTAACCTGCTTTAAATTGATTGATTATTTTCATTGATCGACATTCTATGCCGTTTTGGTATTAGTTTGGAATAGTGAGGGTATATGTGGAAAAATCCAGATCTTTTCTGCATTTAAAGATTAATGCAGATTCTATACCTCTTCTTTTATATGGTACTCTCTTGATTAATTGTGCTTTCCTCAGATCTAAATCATGACCAATTTTGTTACGATGATTAACGAGGACATTGAGTCATCTAACTGCAATGCTGTCCGACAATCGTATACACGTTTGTTTTTATAGATCTGGAAGCCTCACCAATATACTTCATGGGGCAGACTTTACAGGGTATATATATATATATATATATATATATATATATATATATATATATATATATATATATATATATATATGTATATATATATGTGTGTGTGTGTGTGTATGTGTGTGTGTGTTTGTGTGTGTATGTGCAAGTGTATATATGAGTATATATATATATATATATATATATATATATATATATATATATATATATATATATATATATATATATATTAATGTGTATCCGTATATATGTATGAAATATATCTCAAACATAGATACATCTGAATTGTTGTGGCCTGTACGCTTGATATATACGTAGCCAGCTAAACCTGTTCAATATTGACTGTTCTAGTTGACGCTTTTTGATAAATTGAATTAAATTGAAAGGAGTCCTGATTGAATTTAGAACATGATTCGATCTCATATCTCTACGTCGAATCCCCAATTGAAGCAAGATGGAAAAATAAATCGGGAAGCTTATTTGCAATTGAAGCTGCCTTAGTGTCTGTATTGGTATCAAGGGTCCCTTTTTGGGGGATGAATCTTAAGCTTGAGTTCATTGGCCTTCGACTGAAACCAGGACAGCCAATGACACAGTGAGCGTATAAAGAAATGCCAATCTTCCAGCCGAGCTTCGTATTGATTCCATTTCCGGTGTTGTTTGGAAGAATGAGGTAGGGGCTGGAACGGTCGTTGGCTTGTCTACAAAGGAAGTAGATTACTTATGTTTCAAGGGTTCTGTTTATTCATACGGCATAAACAATAAGGACATTTGCACTGGGATTATATTTTTGGTCGACGTAAACAACACATTGACCCCGTAAAAGAATAGCGTTCACAGAAATATATTTGATAAAAAGAAGTTTTGCTCATTTTTGTTTCATTAACACTGTCTTTTTCAACTGCTCCAGTTTCTACCTCTCTTCAGGTTAATTTATTCTTGGTTGACTTTAATAAGATCAATCAGAAAAAAATTTGAAAAAGACTGTTTTTATTGTCGACTATTCAATATCTAATGGACGCCCAACTTTAATGTCTTCTTGTTTAACCCCTATACTTAAGATGAAGGATGCTGGGCTTCGCTTCCTAAGCGTAGTTCCTAATGCAGTGGGTTCGATTCCCATTATTTACTCCACTCTAGTATCTCTTGCTTTCGTCATTAAGTCAGATGATCATATATACTTACTGAAATCCGCCCTATTTAGCAAGTTTTTATCATTAGGCTTATCTCATTATTCTCACCATTTAGCTCCTTTTTTTAGTTTCCATCACATAAATAATTACCTCTATTACAGCTCATCGTATTGTGCAAGATAATCGACAAAAAAGTTAGAAGCCCCCAGTATAAACTAACATTTTCTCTTACTGACCGAATAACCCTGAACCTAGGTTATTATCTCCCTGAAATGACAGCCAAGTTGCTGAAATGCAATTCACATCTATTTGATTAACAGAAATACAATGAACTGTAATAGCTATGATTGTTTAGTGTGATAGAGACTTACGAAAAAGACACGATTTTTTTACCGAAATAATGTCATACGATGTTTGGAAGAGTTTGCCTGAAATCAACGAAGACGTTCATGTGGTTCGTTACTTTTTATTGTTTATATATTTTCGCTGAAGATTAGTCATGGCTTTTATGGGCGAAATAATGACTCATTTCTATAATGAGGAAATCCAAAGCAAACAAAGCTTCTGAATGCTTAGTAATGTTTCTTCCAATAACAAATGTGATGAATACTTACCAATTATCCGTTAGACACTGCTGTAAATAAAGCCTGTTAATAATTGCCTTCGTAGAAACGATGCCTCAGAATAATTCTCATCGGTTGAAGTCAATTAAATAGTACATGAGATGTTTAGGCTAATTAGCTGCTGATTATTCTGATTATGAATGAGATTTTATGACACGTAAAATTCAACACTACTGGTTATTCACTCGATATAATACACGTGACCAACGTCTCTTAGCTGCATGCTGTGTTGAGGGTGATTAATTAAAAAATTGGAAAAAGCGGTGATCAATGAATGTTCCTTCTCTCACCTTCATTTATCCAGTGAACTGCAAAGGAAAATCTGAATTTTCAAAAAAAAAAAAACAAACATGAAGGTAGCCAAACACAAACTAAGGGACTAATCAAACATAAACATTCATTGGGGTTGAAGAAAGAAAAGAAAATAAACTGAGCCCACAGAATACGAGGATGTATCAGTAAGTCCATAGCTGGACTTGTAGTTATCAGCAGAAATTAGATCTGGAATTTTCACTGTATAGTGTTCGATCAACGTCATTGATATTAAGCACCGAATTAAGTGAATAAGATAAGGAAGGAGATTATGCTGAAAAAAATTTAAATATATATATATATATATATATATATATATATATATATATATATATATATATATATCATAATATATAATTGCATTAAATGAATGCTTTTTGATCATTGAAGACTACGTATAAACGATGGTGATAAAGAGAATGTGTGAGTGTGTGAGAAAGAGAGAAAGAGAGAGATGAGGGACAGGTGAAGAAAGGCAGATTGTAAAAAAATGAGAGAAATAACGTGACAGAGAGAGAGACAGAGACAGAGACAGAGAGAGAGAGAGAAGGAGAGAGAGAGAGGGGAGGAGGAGAATGGAAAAAGAGGGAAAAAGTAGCAATTGATTCTGACAGACACAACTTTATAGAAACCAACTTTCATATCGTAGTTGTTGTAATGGTCCAACCTTCCTCCGTCCTTCCGGGCTAATGACCTCTATAAACTATGAATGGTTCAAAGCTATTTCAGAGCTACAATAAGCTGTTCTCCATAAACACAACTCTTCATTCATTTAAACACGAATCCGAATAAAAGAATGAATTGAACATCGGCTGCAATACTTTGTTACTTCAGTTTCATTTACCTATCCAGACGCTATAGACAACCTTACAATTAGGAATTAAGGGTTAGTTTCACAAGTATCACACACAAGGCAGTACTGCAATACCTTGAATCGTGCGCTTTTGAATCATGCAGGTTTTAATGTTTTATCGTTAAGGTATTGATGTACAAATTATGTTACTAAATATATGCTCAAAACTGAAACATATTAAATTGCAATAAGACCAGAAACAGTGCTGAACAGAACGGAAAATATATCTGTTCTTTGCAACACTTGCACTGACTGTCAAATACATATGCATTCCTACTAGAACATACATTTGGACGCTTGTAGTAGTATCATGGTTAAAGGGATGAGATGAACAAAAGTTTGCCGGTAAGAGAAGACAGAGATCAGTGCAATCGTGGTCGTCATAGAAGGAGATAGGAAAAGCCCTTATCCAGCGTATAATGACTGATGATGATGATGATGATGATGATGATGATGATTTGGGCACGTACTCTAGCGCATTGGCAAACAATCTAGTGTCACAGGCTAGTTCACTGTTACCAGTGGGTGAGATCGATTCTCACGAGTGCCAACACTAAATGAAATGTTGATGAACTCGTGCTGCAGACCAATCCGATAGTGTTGTGAGTTCGATTCTAGTAAGCAGATTTTACAAGTAGTATGACTTATCGTCCTAGTTGACTGTCTCACCAGCTTCAGAACTTGGAGGCTTAGTATGGAGGGATTGTTGTGCTCAAGTTCCTTTCCAGCCTCTAGGCCATGCCGAAGGCTTCCAAAGGAAAGAAGTACGTTCGGAGATCTGCGTAGCCACAGAGGATGCCTTCCCGAAAGGTCGCAGCAGCTGATAGTCCTTGACAATCACCCACCAAAACACTGATCAGGCTGGACGTTGCTTAACTTCTGTGATCGTACGAGAACTGGTGTATCGAAAACAATTTTGCCGTCACTTAGCAAATACATGCGCATTCATATAAGTTCTTTTGGGTTTAAGTGATTGATATGCAAACTCTTATGGCCAAACAATTCACTCGGGAGTTCCATTCTCATTGACTACCCTAGAGCATTGACCTTGCGCTAGACTAAGCTAAGATTAGTAAATATCTATACTTGACACTGTAGACATGAAATATATGAACCTATTACAGATGATGAATCAGGCGCATACTGCAATCTGCACTCTCTACCCCCTCTCTTTCTGTCTGCTTATCTATTTCTCATTCTCTGTCTTTCTCCCTGCCCCCCTCTCTCTCTATCTCTGTCTCTCTCTTTATATATATATATATATATATATATATATATATATATATATATATATATATATATATATATATTGTAGTGCAGACATTTCCTGCTATCTTTTGGAACTAAAACCCTTTCTGAAATCATTTTACCCAGGGACTACTTTGATGAAGACGGGAGAAACTAAGTGTTACAGAAAGTAATATCCTATCAAAAATAGCGTTTTGCTTAGTGAGTGTATAATTGTGTTTGTAAGTCCGTGTGTGTGTACTCGTGTAGGTGTGTGCGTGCGTTCAAAAGTAAGTTGATTTATCGTTTGTGATTCGAAAACAAATTTGCTCATTAGATGTGTTTATAGCTTGCAAATATCTTCCTCTTTTTTTGCTGATTAATGGACAAATGTAATTTATTCAGAGAATAAAGTATTCACAACAACTTCATTGTTTTCTGCCCGTCCGTTTACCCCATTATAATGTATTGGTAAATAAGTATCTATACAATTGGCTAACAGGAATCAATAACTCCATGTATACGTGTATCTAATTTCATTGGTGTTTTACTGTCCATATCCGTTGTATAAAACCAAAGACAGAACAACTTGCTTTCAGGATATTTTATACATGTTTTATGAAATCAAATGATAATATTTTTTTTAAGAAATCCTAGATGAAAAGGAAAAAAACAAAACATTTTAAATAGATTTTTGTGGGTCAGCGTGTACACAGAGAGCATACAAATGAATGGATTTTCTTTTACAAATTCGACATAAATGTGGGTTGTCAGAGACGTGTTGATTCCGAATATGTCTTTGTTTTTCCTCTGTGATGCATAGTTCTCTCATTAAAGGGCAAACACATTTTATCATTTTATCATGAAGGTATGGTAGCAACCTAGTATGGTTAACCATTGCTACTGAGTTGTGAGCTCAATCCCTACTAGGTGTCTTACTCAGGTGGCCTTGTACCTGTCTAAGCAAAATGTAGTTAATACCACATAATGATTATATATATATATATATATATATATATATATATATATATATATATATATACGTATACATGCGTGTGTGTGTTTATATGTGTGTGTGTGTGTGAGTTTGGGTGTGTCCATGAGTGAGTATGAGGCTGTGAGTGTGCCAGATTCTAGGAAATACATATAGGAATCTGAACGTACCCATTTACTTTTAACTACAGGCATGTGTACTGCGTAACCTCCGTCAGCGCATAACACTTAATACGCCCACTGGCATTTTTCCACATCTATGTATATATTGTGAGGGTGGGATATATTAGAAATCGTCAACGAAAACTGTCAACATTGGTTTCTTCAGTTTTCGTTGATCCGTCTGTCTGGCTATGTATGTATTTTTTGTTTTTTGGAACCCCCCCGGATGAGGTTTTAGTTGGGTGTTGAATTTCCCAATGTAAGTCTTTGCTAAATTGGTCCCCCAGTTTGTGATCGACAGCATTCATGCATGTTTTTTGTTTGTTTGTTTTTGATTCGGACTTTTTTAGTGATCACCTTCCAGCCAAGTGCAAGAGGAGCAATTCAATCATTGATCATCTTTTTCCCATTTTTTGAACTGATCACCGCCGACACAGCATGCTGCCAAAAGACATTGGTCACGTGACGGTTTCTATTGAGTGACTGGCCAGACCTGTTTGCATATAGGTCAATTAGGCTTTCTCACGCAATCATTTGTATTGATTGATCGATTCAATCGATGACTCATCTCACTAAGTGTTTATTGTTCGCCTTTTTGGAACCGTTTTTCTCATGAATTTCTAACAGATTCATCAGAAGATAAAGCGTGCGTTTTAGCTTCTTTAAAGCCGGCGGCCATATTGGAAATTCAAGACTTTTTTCAGCAAATTTGAATCTTTGAATAAATAAGCAAAGAAATGTAGAAATCAAATATTTCTGTACCGAACAAAGCGTAATATGATTCGTAGAATTGGATTTTTATTTCGGTGTGACGATTTTTATAATGTTTTTGCGATTTCAATGTATACCTTTTTTGCTTTTTAGGCTCCCGTAATAAATTCACTTCCCGTCGCCAATGATCATCTTGTTCTAACATGAATTTCCTCTATTTTGACTAAGAACCGAGAACAATGGTTAAATACAGACCGATGTTCATATTTTCGTGAATGAAGCTCTAAAGGTTTCCTGATCTTAAGAATTTGTCACTAATGAGACAATGAGACCCAATATGTGAGTGTCCTCTTGTTTAGCGTTCATGTTCTGAATGCAAGTTGCTATCATTGTTCTTATATTTTTCTTTTGGTGACTAAAATTATTCATCGTGCATCGGGTTTCAGCTAGGACGAGCATCAATGTTAGTATTTAGTCTACATTTATACAAAGAGGGGGGGTCAGTACAAGAGGCCACATAAGAAACAGTGCAGAGTTGAATAAAAGAAAAAATATTTACATGGACGGTGCTTTGTGAATTTTTGTATCTCAGAGATGTTTCCCTGTTGTTTTACGTAGATATTTGTTGACAACCTTTTCTATGACCCCAAGGTTCCTTCAACAGGCACTGTTTCAGTTTAGAGTTGCCACATTTTTCTGATCTCAATTCCAAGAAACAGAATATTCAGATCGATAGTCTCAGCTGTGCTGTCATGGAACCTGCAGCACCTTTTTTGGTAACATGTGCAAGGTAGTTCCTGGTAGGAAAGCTCTGGGCAGCGAAGATGAAACCCTCTGTTTCGGCTTTTAACCCTGAAGTTCGAGGCCACCGATGGGTCTTGATATCATCTACATCAGCATTTTGGGTGCGAAGTGGGTATTGGCTGCGCAGAGGTTTCCGTTCCACGTGTTCTTTAAACATTGATAGTCCTTGTTGCTTGGCTGTGGTTTTTACAGTTTTTGCCACCTTAGTTGCAGCTTGTGGAGGGGTTTTATTGGATTATGTCAGTCATGTTTAGTACATTTTGAAATGCTTTGGAATCCCCAACAACTGAGTGAAGCCTCTGCCATCTAATGGTTTTTCATTCAGTCGTCATTTGCCTGCAAGTAAACCTGAAGGACAATGGTTGAAGTTTTGTATGACAGTGCTAACTGGATCATATCTCTACCCCTTTCTTTTCTGAGGAGGTAGAGTCAATCTACGTCTGCTTTTGAGTTGTCAATTCTGCTGATGATAGATTTCCTTGTATTAGCGCCCGTTCTAGGTTTGTCAGCTATGTCCCAGTTTATGATACTAAACCCTTCTGTGGTATGCAGGATGTGGTTCTTAGAATTAAGCTCCGTTTTTAGGATAGCTTGAACCCTTCTGTGGTACTTCTTTTTTATTCATCCTTTTATGATTAGATGTTGGATTCCATTGCCTTTATTAATTCCAAAGTGTTTATAGGTACCTCCCTGTGCTTGAATGGTTATCACTAGGATTAAAATGAAATCTTTTGCTATTACAAGTTTTCTTCGCCTGAAAGTTACTTTTGCGCACTCATTGGAGCCAAATTTAATTCCTATATCATCACCGAACTTCTTCACAGTTTGCAACAGCCCCTTTGCTCAGAATCATCCTTTGCATGGACTTTAAGATCGTCCACGAAGAATAAATGGTTTATTCTCTTGTTACCAGTTTGATATCCATATCAGGTGTTGTTGAGTTCACTTGAAAGAGGAATGAGGGTTTAACAGGAAGAGAATGTTATACTTTCTATATGAACTTTTTACTGCTATTCCAAATGTTTTCCCAGAATCTCTCTACATTTTCGATTGGAGATGATTCTTCAATCTTCACTGGCTGTCTGCCAATCTCCCTTTAAAATCTCTTAGCATCTGCATTAAACACTAGGGCTTGGCAGTAAAATTCAATTCTCTTCTCAAACCGTCTTACCCTTAAGAGATAAATTTATACGTTCTATTTGATTATTTCTTTCATTTGAATGAAGCCCTTTTCTGTTATTTGTTTATATTTATTTTTGACTCTTGTCCATGTTTTGGTTTTAATGATCACTCCTTTAGAGAACTCATCAACTATAGATAACTCTCCTCTCAGATAATTCATCTCCTTTTGTATCTTTTCTTTCCTATTTGTTTTTGTTTCTTTTTTTTATACTCGATAGTATTTGTTGCTCTATACTCAGTAGCCTATATCATATCATTTAGAATACTTATATTCGTGATATTCATTCTCTCTAATGAGAGTTCGAGCTCTCTGGGGTATATTTTTACTGTACAGAGATTTCTATCATTTTTATTTTTCCAGATTTCACTTAGTGGATATTTAGGCTTTCTATTTTCTTGACTCCCTATGTTTTCTTTCGCTCTGTTTATTTTATCAATATTGCCTCTGTTTAAAATTTTTTTTTTCTTGAAATTCATGATTTGTTTTACTTGTTACAAGTGATACAACTCTTCCAGGTCTTATGTCGTTGATATTTAGTCCTATTTCTTTAACTGTCAGGTCTCGGATCTGTACTGAAGGTTCTTATGACATTGTTTCATTTATGTGTTCTGCTTTGTTTGGTTCGATGTTGTTAGCAGCGTTCTTTATTTCATCTCTGCTGTTAGTCAGTTGTTTCATAAGACGTCTTTGTCAACGTTTGAAATTTTCACATTAAATGTAGGTGAGGTTATTTTTGCTCCCTTTTCCCCTCCATATAGAATATGATTTGGCTGTTGAGTTTTCTGTTGGGTTGTTCAATGCCAAGTAAAATGTAGTCAGAAGTTTTTTTATATTCTACGCATAACCATTCCATCATCATCATCATCATCATCATCATCACCACCACCACCATCACCATCATCATCATCATCATCATTATGATAATGTTGTTGTTGTTGTTGTTGTTGTTGTTGTTGTCTTCACTGCGATTACCTTCAAAATCACGAATGAAATCATTTCGCAATCATTCATGCGTCATTTGAGGGATTTTATCCTCCAAATTTTCATCATACTAATTATTTCAAATTCGGTCATTTTCACATGAATTTATCGTTCTATTCTTTGAAAGGTAAGAAACTCATTTGGTGCAAATTTGTTATCTTTAGTATATTTGACAGATCCTGGAGTGATAATCAACCTCCATGTTTTTAGCTCTTGGTTTGTTAACCTGCGAGAAACAAATTCCAAGGTTTCCAGATTAAAGAAGTTGCCAGATTTTAAGGGTTTCCACGTTAAAAAAAAAAGGGATACTAGATCAAATAATTCGCCATATTAAGGGAATATTGCTGGATTAAAGAAGTTGCCGGAAAAACGAGGCTGTCGGATTACAGAGGTTACCGGATGAATTACAGTTAATGCCAATTTAGATTTCAGATCAGAAATCTATTCAAATCCCATCGGGGTCATCAGCGATTTTTACCAGCGTTCAGTTGAGACTCGTTACATTTTTTTTTAAAGCCATGTCCACAAAAATCCAGTGCATTAATGGGATCCTCAGGCATGTGCTTAACAAAGCAGTTTTTTGAAAAAGAATATTCATAAAAAAAAAACAATCGTATTGGCACTCACATCACTAAGAATGACCTGATTCCTAACTAATTATTTAATGCTTAAAGTCCGATTCTTTTAATCTACATATGACATCTAAGTAATCGAAACAGTAAATTGATGTAAGTGGGGAATTAAATCCTCACTGGTATTGAATAAGTATTGATTTAATGCACCCCTAAAAAAACTAGATTTTTTTTCATTCGGATTTGATCATAAAACCATTCCTGGGGGAGAAGGGGTTCATTTATAATTAAAATTAGCAACCAGAATGCCATTATTATGACCTCAGCTGCATAAATGACATTGTCTCTGTGTGCCAACAATTACCCCGAACAACGAACAGAAAAACGTTGATGATCTAAATCAAAAACTCTGTGGCGCATTGGTAGCGCGTCAGACTACGGAGCCAAGTGTTGTGTGTTCAAATCACGTCGAGATCAATGTATTTTTGTATCAGTACACTGGTAACGCTGTGAAAGATAGAAATTCGTTCTAAGCGTAAATCTTAGCAAGATGAGCGTACGAAGAGCAACGGTTTATACCCGAGTCTCGCCGGCGATTACAAGTTTTGTGAGTTCCATCATCCAAAAATTAGAGCGCGTCACGTACACTCAGGAGACAGGGTTCGAAAATTTCATGTTTTCCAATGATTTTGTCCCGAATAAAAGGAGTACCAAATATCCTAAAGCCGGATTGCACTGTGCTGTTCTTTTAAAACTTTGTTTTTCTTCCTGGGTAATGTTTCTAGAAAATGTCAATCATTCCCTTCAGACTTAACTTTTGCTACCTGGTCGGTGATAATTTGAAATCTACCTATTTTCAATCGGCCAGCGGTGCGAATTTACATACTTCGATCACGTGTAGCAAGAAAAAAAACTATGCATGGTCCACAACGTCTTGAAAATTGTCATTTCCTGTTATTGTTACCCATAAGGAATCAGAAAATAACACTCAATATCTACCAACAAAAACTGCATCGCATAATATTATCTATGTTGTATTGAACACAAGTTTGGGACATAACCAAACTGAGTTGCCTTGCCGTGGAGCAATATTTAGCAAACCAGTCTCCTTGGTCATTATTTCTCTAGTGGGACGTCTTTCACCTCCCGAATAACCTTGGGTCGTATTGAATTTAGTTGAGTGAATAACTTGATTTGCTTGGTGGGTGAGATTATTGCATATTTATCACCGCTGCCAATGGACAGTGTTCGAGCCTTGGTCAGAGCAAGGATTCCGAATGCTGATTTTTAAGACAGAGAGTCGTTCTCCTCTCTTCTTCTTTCCTTTCTTTCCTACCTGTGTTTCCTCTCATTTGATCTCTTCCTGTACTAATTTAAGCCTCGTAAATATCAATATAAAGTCTCTGTGTGAATTGAACTACATTGGACTCTGACCCTTGCAAGATACAGTTAAAGTGCTCTTCTTCATCGAGCTAAAACGTCGCACGCTATTGGTTCAATCCGAGCGTCTTTGCTAATTTCATTTCGTTTCGGATTTATCGATTTCTGTCAGTTCCAAGCAGCAACACCTGTCAGTAATCGGTTTATTGATAGACAAATCAAAATCGGTAAAGGTGGGTGAAAACTTGAAAAGTCAGAGAGGACGAAGCTGAAGAGAGAAGAGAAATCAAAGGAGAGAATGGGAAGCGAAGTAAAAGAAATGAAGGCCCGGGAGGAAAATGGAAGAAGAGCAAAAGAAAGAAATATAGAACTTCAAAGAGAGGGAAACAGAAAGATTAGGAAGAGATGGAAGAAATAAAAGAAGACAAGAAGAGAGAAAGAGAGCGAGAGAGAGAGAGAGAGAGTTAAGGAAAAAAAGATGAAGATAAGGAAAAAAAGATGAAGATAAGAAAAAACAATACAAATTAGACAAAGAGTGGGAAGAGGAGTGTAACAAAGAAGGCAAAAAAAGAAAGAAAGATGATTATTCTGTTCGTTTGAAATCCACGTTGTGCCTATACGGTTGGCAATCGGATGACGTCAATAGTGCTCGATTTGGTGAGTCGAATCGAAGATAATATGAGTGACTCATAATGAAATATGATCACTGCTACTCGATACAAGTGTGGTAGCTTCTAGGAGAACACACTGTCATCTGTCATCCTACTTTGACGAGATGTTCTGTTAATCGGTGGCAGAGCATAGGCTCGGACGACTGCAGTAAAAGTACGGTACCTAGTATTCCCGGACGGCCTCCATCTGGGTAATGACCAGGCTCGGTGTTGCTTAACTTCGATAACATACGGGAACAGGTGTACCAAAGGTGATTAAGCCGTTTCAGAAGACGAATATTACGGTTCAAGTAAGCAGAAGTTACCAATACGTTCGTGGAAAACGAGAGGTGTCCAGTCCATGTCGGAAATAATTCATTATAAACCTCGCCCTATTATCACAATGGTGACCAGAAGAAGTAAAAGGCGCATATTTAATCCTATATACGCGCGTTTGACAGAGTTTTCACGAACGTCTGCACTGACTGTACAAATAAAAGTATTTTTTCCAATTTTGTTAATTTCTTCTTTATTCACCCTTTTTAAAAAGATTTTTTTCTATAAAATGCAAAACAGAGTTTACAAAACACGAACCATTTCTTATACAACACGTAATATGCCTTACACAATGCGTACAGTTTTTACAAAATACGTCCTGTTTTTAGAATTCGTACATCAACTTGAATTGGAAATATGTTTTTTCGAATAATTCGAATCTGTGCCATTGTGCAGAAAAGCGAAAAGCCACGAAGGGGTGACAGAAATGTGTGCAGTTTTGAAGGAAATATTTGATCTCTCAAATGATTTATCTTTTCTTGTGGTATGGCCGGTATTCATGCAGCAAAACACTTGGCTTTTGTTTACAGCAATACCTTTAGAATAACAAATGTTGGCATTTTTTTATACATAATAAAATGTAGACACTTTTTAAAAATAACAATGAGCTTCTTTTCAGATGAAACATTGTCAATCATGATTAAAAATCCTGGCTGCTGAAGGGTCAAACTCCACTCCTACTTCTATCCCGACTGAAGATGGCTGCTGTTACTTTTGTATATATAGATAAATTCGTGAGTGTGCACACTAGTCCACTAAGCTTAATTGGCAAGAAAACTACCTTTCGGAATTACTTGGTTGTGATTTCGAACCAGAGTAGGGAAATTTTAATATCACACGTAAGTTTGGTTAAACATGACAGGACTGACAAATAGTGAAGGGTTTACTCCCCTGAATCAGGTGTGGTTTACTTCTTTCTCTTATAGTTAGGGAAAGTCAATTCCAGCTTGGACTGTTTTTTTTTCCCTATTTTGGCTAGTATTTCTTTTATCTTAATTCATTGTTTTATCGTAACTGGAAGATGGTAAGCACCGTGGATTGGAAATAAAAAAAAAGCTTACCTTTGTCGAGGAATACATCTATATGAATAGATTTTAATGAATTAGTTGCCAGATCTACAATTGTAGAAGGCTCTTGAATTAATATTTGTTGAATTTTCGAAAATAATGAACGGTGGAGTTGTATTTAATAAAAATTGCATTGGTTCAAAAACATTAACTCCTGTAATTTTTACAGATAAATCACGAGAGAAATTGCTTAGAACATTAACTATTGATGTAACACGCCTGGCAGCTTCAGGGTCAAAACCCACTCTTATGTCAGATTTGTACGTCGATAAGCGATCCGGCTACCAATCACTTGGTAGTGATTTCAAAACATGGTCGGGAAAATGATCTTTTTAAAAATGTATTTATAGACGTAAATAAACAAATAAATTCATTTATAACAGAAACATGTTTTTAACTAGAATTTCTTTTCCAGATGGGAACCGTTTTTAACAAACCTGGCAACTGCATGGTCAAACTACAGTAACTATTGTATATGAAATAATAATAATTCATAAAAAATAAATTCTTAAATCTATTGGACAAGTCAGCTTAGCTCAGTTGATAAGGGCTGCCAACCAATTACTTGGCAGTGATTTCAAATAGGCCCACTCCTAGCATAGTAAGACGCTCTGTTAATCGGCGGGAGGGGCAAATAAATAATAAATAAAAAATATCTAAAAAAAAAAAATATTTATCTTATCAGTAAGCTGATCACTTAGTCCTGATTTCAAATCATAGTATATGTATATATATATATATATATATATATATATATGTATTACAAATCAGGTTTGCTATATAATATAATATAAAGCAACATCTGATATGTGATAGATTTATTTCATGGAGTGCTCGATACATTCAACTTTAAACTATTAGTGTTAAGCTGGAAATATAGTAGAAAGTTGATTTGCAACACAAATACGTTTATGTTTGTGCCCTGGCAGAAATATAAACGTGTTAGTGTAGCGAATCAACTTTCTAATATATATATATATATATGTATATATATATATATATATATATATATATATATATATATATATATATATATATATATATATATATATATCAGTTTGGTTTAACGTGACAGGATAGACGAACATACTCCCCTAAATTTGGTATGGATTGTTGTTGATAATATTGTTGCAAATACGGTAAAAAAACAGTCAAATTCAGACTTGGAATTCAGTTTCACAAAAGACATTGAATCCTGTTGATAGTTTAAATCTTGAGAGGAATGGCTGAGCATATCAATTGTTAATGTTATATTAATACTTATTATTATATATTTACACCGTTAGTCACAACACCAAATGTAATATCATATTTACATTGCAATTTGAACCCTCGTAAAACCAATTTAGAGAGGAAACTTTGAAAATAATTAAAAGATATAACAAGGAGTAGATGTTCAAATCTTCAGCTCCCTAACTTCATTATTGTGAGCTGACTTGATGGAAAAGAAGAAGGACATGAGTGACCTGTAAACATGTTGCTCTTATTTGAGTTAATGTTTACTGGTCACTTCATTATGTGCTTTTCATAGCATTATTCATTCAATGAACAAGAACTTGTGATTATGACACGTACTTATGCCGTGTCCGGTTTAACGAGAATTGCTTTCGTTCAATCATGTGTGCTACAGAAATCTCTTAAAGACTTTTACTTTTACTTCTGTGAAACCACGTTACAGATTATATTAGAATTAACAATTTCAAGCATTTGTTGATATTTTCGTATTATAATCGCACTCATCTGAAAAAAGTATTAATTGAAGGTTTTTCATTTGATAAATATCCCACCAGTTATCGGTTTTACACTTATTACACTTAACTTCGATATTTGTGCCTGCCGAAGACTCGAAATTGTGGGAAAAGCTCCAGGTTGTTCACTCCCACACCCCAGCAACAAGTTTGACAGGAAGTCAAGTTTAGGGTGGGATCCTGGAAACAAAAAAAAGGCTCTTGTCCCCACAAATATTGTCGCAGAGGCATTAGGGCAAGCCTAATTTAGTCCTGAGCAAATTTGATATGGCTTGTCATGACTTCAGCCGAACCCTAGCACGACACAGTCAACCTTCATTGGCAATAAGATTGTAACTGCGTCCAGCTGGTCAGTTCCAGGTTCATAAGTCTTGTTGGAACAAGACGACACTGATTGAAGCGTGCGAACCAAATCGTTTGGAAATAATTCAAGGCATATGAATAGTAATAACGAAAAACAAATTTTGAATCCGTTTTTTCATTAATCAAAAATCATATCCATCTCATCCCTGAAATCTTCAAATTAAGACTGAAATAATTTTGTCTTCGATGGTTTCTCACTCTTCCTGGCAATTGAATCAGTTGATAACGAAACACGTTTTCCTCTTTTGGATGGTCTTCTTTAAGAAACCATCAACCACATCGGTCAACAAAATTGTCAACAAAGGTTTCTTCAGTTTTCAACAAGTCTAGATGGCTAGCTATCTATGTGTGTATCATGCGTATAAGCCGCACCAATCAAGCTAAAAGGCTGAAAATTCAAACATTTACTCTTTATTATGCATTAAGAACTTTTTTTTCAATTTTTGACCCCCTTATTAAATAGACTTTTAGTGTAAGAGTTTAATTTGCAAAATCATGAAAGCAAAATTGGTCCCTTTGTTTATGCCCAACAGCATTTACGTTTGTGTTTCGAAAATTCGGACTTTATTGTAGTGACCATTGCTCAACAAAAGGTTTGAGAAGTAACCTATTCATTGATCACCTTTTTTTTCCAATTCAACATCTTAACACAACATGCTGCCATAAGGCTTTAGCCGAGTGACAGTTTCTGTTGAATGACTAACCAGCCGAGGCGTTGAATTTTTCTTCTGACTGGTCAATATTCGATATTTCCTTTTTTTGATACCCCCCCCCCCCAGCGTTAGACATGATCCAAGTTTCTTCCTGAACGATACCAGGGCGAAACAGCTGAGCAAACTTTTCATTGTTTCAAACATCCGGGTATTTCCCTGCTTTCATGCAATGAGGAAATTAATTACGGTTTGCCGCAGAATATACACGGACAGGAATTCATCGCACACACAGAAAATATAGGTAAACTAATTATAAGGACATGCGTACATTATAGAGGAACTTATCAGTTCGACACATGGACCCTACAGAAAATCCTATTATAGGGACACGTTGGATAGATGGAGAAACTAATTCTAGGGACGTGCAAAAAGTTTTAGATACATGCTGGATGTTGAGTGGAACTTATTTTTGGGGTCCAGAATACATTGCAGAATTATCATTGAGTTACGCTGAATATATGGGAGAATGATTATAGAGACACACTGAATGCACAAGGAAACTATTTTTCAGGACACGTATATTTTATCGGGGTAATAATTGTAGGGACACGTAGAATATATAGGGTAAATAATCAGCTTTCTGAAATATCAATTGAAATTAATTATAAAGACACGCTAAATATGCAGAGAAAATGATTGAATGTAATGGGAAATTCGCAGCAACATGCAAGATATTTAAAATGTATACGAATGATACACAATAGATTCAAAACAATTTCGGGGACATGAAAGATATTTACAGAAGGGGAAAAATCATAGAGACAGGCAGATTGTTTATAGAAACTAATTCCTTCTGTTATTCTGAGTCATTAACATTCCAAGGGTCGTTCGTTCAAATACTCGTGTTTGTTTGCTTCGGTGTCTTAGTCAATCTTTTTTATAGCCTTCCTCCGTTTTAAAATCCGTGTGAAATGAATGAGACTCTTTTTTATTGGTAGTCAAAACGCTTTCCTTCCTGTTTTCTACCATTACACAACTGTGGAAAAACGACCCTCAACTCTTTCTATAGGGGTTATAAATCTGCAGACGACAATAGAATGGATTGGCCAAAACGTTACAGTCACACTGAAAGTATTCTTTTTAATAGGTTTATATGTCCTACACTAGGAGGGGGAATGATTCTTAAGACTAGAGTATATAAGCAACGCAAGTCACTGATTATATACATGGATCATAGTTCTAGGAAGAAGCAGAACATATAAGGATTCACTGAATGAAAAAGGAAAATGATTTATCCGTGTATAACGCGAGGAATTTTGTTCTCGATTCTTAGTGAAAATACGGAGGTGGGTCTTCCAATTTTATACGTCACTCAAATGAATCCCTTTTGATGACGATTCTATACCTATTTTCCACAGTATCTTGTATTTGCATTATACTAGAATCATGTATAAAGACGAAGAAATACGACTAACACGCAGAATAAACGGTTACCCGTTGCCATTTACGGGGGCAAAGATGGGGGCTGTGAATGCACTGAATATGTGAATAATTTTTGCCAACCCCAACCCTTTCAGTCCTCAAACTTCATCTTGAAGCATAAAACCTTTTGATAAACACACAGTTTACCATTGTAAAGGTATAGACGAATGAATGAATACAGTACAAATGTTGAATTTAGAAGCCAGACTTGATTTTTCTCGTCACAAATCCATCAATTATTGAAGAATTGTTATTTTTTCAGTCAAAAAATGAAAACATGACCTTAATCTGCCCAGAAACCCTCAGTGAGTACACAAAAGCATTCCTTCCCTTACGACTTACTTTGTGTCATTTTCTTGCAGTGATAATCAAAATAAAACTTTCAAATGAAATATCTGATTATTGCTTTACGTTTTGAAAGGATGTTAAAAGATATACAGTGAATCATCGTAAACCATAAATTTCATGAAACTAGTGCACTGGTTATCAATATTTCTTCTCTTTTTATGCTATTACGAACCTTCATCTCAATATTTTTGCTGCTTTTTAAAATTGTATTTGGTCTGATAAAAGTTGCAATAAAAGCAACAGAATATGAAGATGAAAGTAAATAGCAACAAAATTTTTTAAAAAAACGTTGATAATGAATCATTATATTTAATGTACTAAAAAATAAAAAAAGTAAAAAGGATAGTTCCCAACACATTTGAAATAAGAACATTTTTCAATTATTTTCGGTTTATTTGAGATGATATTAGGCTATTTTATTGGTGACCATTCGCAGAAGGATCATTAATACACTTGTCTTACAAGCCATGCTTAGTAAGTTAAATCATAACAGTCACACAATTGTGGCTTTCTACCAGATTCGCTTATTCTTATTATTTAATTTTTTTGTAGTTTGAGGTAATTTGCACTTCTCATCAGGACCAGTTTGTGATGTTCAAAATCATTTATTCATAAAGATTGAAGCTACACAATCTTGCTAAACAAAATAAATATATTGTCAACAGCAAAGCTATTCTCGTAGTTCGCTTACTACTGTGAAATAGTACCCAAATAAATTGAAATTTGAAGCATTTGAAGGGAGTCAACTCTTGACAAATTTGAGCCGTGTTACCTCCCTTGGGTAGTTGTGTCTATATACATATCTTGCATATGGCTATCGGCATATATTTACTGAAGATATTAACCAGACACTCTAATCTGACACAAGACCACAATAATGGAGTGCTCCAAGCAGACGTCAACCTATATAGTAAATCTATGTAATTGGAGAATGCGTTTATCTGCAATTAAAAGTTTGTGTAGGTATATCAATAAATCCGTAGCCCAATGATAAAAAAAAGCACACTGTATATACTCGTGCGCAAGTTGGGTTTTGAAGAACAAATTTTGCAGTAAAAATTGCGGATCTACCAAATTATGTTAATCAATTCTGTAAGTTTGAAATTCAAACTTAATGGGAGGAACTCGGAACAAATTTTGGCTTAAAAAATATAAGATATCCAATTGTTACTACCTGACAATAATGAACATATATAATAGATACCAATTATTAATGATCGCCTAAATAAGACCATAACTTCAGTGTAGTTACTAATATGATATAATAATATATGACCAACATGTTATAATAATTCCCGAAAAGTAGTAATGACCTATTTAAAAAGCATTTCATAAATTAGTGATTTCGTAAATATATATCAAGGGTCGACGTACTTACTTATCAGCGAGTACATACAGTATATTTTACCCAACAAATATTTATATAGTGATGACTATTTAACAAATAAATCGCTCATTATACGATGACAATATTCAGATCTAAATTCAGCTAATACCTACATATGAGTCCGTGGACTTGTCGACTCACGCTCGTATCCTAAATATGAATACGTCTGTAAATTACCATATTTGGAGATTTCAAAGTATAATTTCACTACTTTTGTTTATATATTTTACAAACATATATAACGGAAATTAACAATTGTAATTATAATAATTCTTGATGAGAATAAATCACACTTATGCAAAATCAAAATCACATTATATTTTGACATCGCCATTGAAGATCGAAGGAGATATTCCTCTCGTCGTGCAGTCATAATGGTGGTTGATAACATCAGATATAGTAGTAGAAAATCCCTCATCTACAAGTATATCGGCTTCAAAATCCAAATTCAATTCATTTATTCTCTAAACCAAATAAAGATCGAAACCCTTTTTTGCTCTTCCAACTGACATACATTTTAATATAGAAGTATTTGGCAACATTATATTATATCAATTTATATTAGGTGAATTTTGAGAAAAACTACACTCGAAATTAGTTTAGGACACTATAAATATTGACCCTGCATTTCACAATGGTTGATCTTTGGTTGAAGTACATTTTTTAAAAAACTTTTAAACTTTATCCAATTCCTAAAATGGTACCATTAGGACCGAAATAATCTTTACCTATATGCAGAACCTACATATCGTTTCTTCTTTCACAAAATAATTGATTCTGCGTTCGCTCTCACCCTGGTTTCTGCCTATTTCTTCATCATAATAATAATAAAGGTCTGATTCACGCAACCAAATTTGGCAAGCACGCTTAATGGCTCTAGCAATGGTTTTAAAGCGAAAAAATATGTACGACACCACAAAGTCAACAAGTTTACATCAAATAACAAGTATTCACAAATAAATAAGAGAAGTAAATGGACAAACCCCAAAACGTTGTGGGTAAGCCGAATTCATTTCATAGGGCGTCACATTTATGGGCCATCGATGCTATTGGATTATTTAATTATTCTAATTGGATTTTCCGACATTCTACCATATCATTGGAACAGTCATTCCATATTATTGGAGGAGTCATTCAATGAGTGGGATATTAGTTTTAGCCTTTTGTTAGTAGTAATCGATGGAATTGATGGTCTGCAATTGCATCATTATAACGTTATTGTCTCCAATATAGGCTCTAATTAGTCTGGCGATATCTTTTGGATCATTATCAATGTGAAAAAACAAAAACAAAACAAAACCCGCCCATATAATTAAGGTCATAAAATTCGATTGGACGTGTGTCCTCCTCTCCGTCAAGGAAACCGATACATTTTTGCAGGCCACACATCCTATGAGCCCAAATGAGCAAAAGGTGATTTTTTAGTGGCCACATCTATATTTGTAATCAGAATTCAAGTTTACACCATTTCTTATCTAGACAGCAGTAATTTTCCTATTGCTTATCGAAAGTCAATGACTACCAGTGGTTCCCATCCAGGATGGAATTCACTCCAAGGAATTTGAAAGAGAGGAACGCCATCTTATCAATGGATTAGGGAGAAGACTAGTGATCGTATTGACAAAAGTGGAGAATGATCTTGAAAAGATTGGGAACTACTAGACACCACCTATCCATTCATATGATGGTTTTATCCAGTTGTCCAGGTCTGGGCTTATTCAAAAAGCCACTCATTGGGGTGTAGATTTTATGGCAAGGGAAGCAGCATTTTCCAGAGATCCAACTTCAAAAGTTAATGCCATATTTGATCACTCGTGCTAGTGATTCCAAATTGGGCGGGGGGTTGGAAAAAGAGGGGGTGCTGGAGGGCAAAGGGCTGGTATGGGGTGTTGGAAGACAAAGGGTGAGGAGGGGGGCAAGAGGCGAATAATACAAACCGCCATCCCCTATGCATAGAATTGAATTAAACAAAATATGATTTTACAGTATATTTGTTGGGAGTTTTTCTTCTGATTTGAAGGATTCCGTCAACTTATTTAGATCATCACAATTGAAAGAACATCTTATAAAAAATTCTGTTTTCCATGTATTATTTTTGATGGAGTTCACGGGGTCAGGGGTGGGGCTAGAAAGTGGAAAAGTTTGGGAAAACACTCACTTAAGCTTATGAAGTAGCACATTCTTCATCATAATTTCTGCTGCAACTAACTCTGTTCTAATAAAAAATATCATGAAGAGATTATTTTGCCTCATTTATCGGCAAATAAAGTGTTGAAGTTTATTTTGAGCAGCGTCCATAAAGTAAGTGGATAAATGAGGTTCAAGATTGGTCAGAGAGAAAAATGTATTTAGTTTATGAATCTGAAAACAGATCATTTTGAAGGGCATTAATGTACTTTAATTTGATGTACAATTGATGTATTAGAGTGAAAACAGTTAGAGGGAATAAGATATTAAGTTATTCCATCTCTGTCTCTCAATATATATATATATATATATATATATATATATATATATATTAATTAATTAATTATTTAATTAATTAATTAATTATTGTAACATCCAAAAACAGCTGTTATGATGTATTACATCTCTTCAGTGTGGCTATAGACTTTCCAATATCCAATCCAGTACCGCAGGGCAGAATTGAAACCTTCATTTCGGAAATGCAGACCGATATCTTACCTCTAGACTACGGAACTGGAGAGTGGATAAGGCTGGATTTAAGCAATATATTCGTTTACACAGAAATCCCTCATCCACCAGAATGCTCTATTCCTATAGAAGTGCAATGCATAAGATTACTGTGGATAAGTTATCTAACTTAAAGAGTGCTCAACCCTGGATAGAGGAGAATATATATATATATATATATATATATGCCCCCCCCACACACACACATATACACACACACACACACACACACATATATATATATATATATATATACCCCCACACGCACACATACACATATACACACACACACACACACACACACACACACACACACACACACACATATATATATATATATATATATATATATATATATATATATATATATATATACTCTCTTTTGTAAATAATCTACCACTCCGTACTTACAACAGTTCTTTCAGATTGGCAGGATCCTCCGTGCGAGGAAGAGTGTAATAACACTAATTTCAATCAGTCAGTATATCTTTATGCAATGTCTTCAAATGTTGATTTTCACAGTAAGAAAGAATTTGTAATAAAAACATTGATGCAGCACAATCTTCCTAACAAGCAATTCCTCTCTAATTGGCCTTGTACCATACTAAGAGAACTTCAGTAGAGAAAATGAATTTCTGCGGCCAAACGATTAAAGGGAAATAACTCTCAACAGATCCAAAATCGAGTTACTTCCCTTGACATTATCTATCTTCCATCTAAGGAACACTCACGAAATCTTTCTGTGAAGATACATCAATGCTGGTTGACTATCACTAACAGAACACAAGGATGGAAAGTTCAATCATATCAAAGAGATAGATTGGAATATTATATTTTTAGCATTATTTCTATTTCAATTTGAGACGAAGATTAGATTCAAAGAACGAGAATACTTTTTGAGAAGGGAAAGGGAAAGAAAATGCAAGCTGAACTAATGATCCAGAATGTCTACCCAATATATTCTTACTCATTGGAATTCCCTCCACCATATCTAATTGATTTTATTAGTCAACTCAAAAATTCCAACGGGACTTTATTATAGCTTAAAGACTATGAAAGATGTTTGTATTTTCTTTGATTAGAAGTGACATTACTTTCCTGTGCACCTAATATTTTCCGTCGAATTCGATTGCTGAGATTTTGTTGCCAATTCAACTTCTTCAAACTTGAATTTTGTACATCCGAAAAAGGGAACATATAAAGAGGCTTCAAAACCGGTTCAAAGCTGCATTTACTTCTAAATGGTCTTCTCTTTGGTTAAGGATTAACAAAGTCTGGTGATATTGTGGAGTGTTGCAAGGTTAATGATTTATGTTTAAGACCTGAACCTATGTCTGAACCAAAAATCAACGTCTGATAAGGACTTTGTTGGAGACACTGCTGCTATTATTGCAATAATACCTGTATGTCTTTTAAAGGTCAATGCTTAGGTTTTCCAAATTTTTGTTCATGCATATGAATTCATAGCATTATTATTCAATCATAAAAGCATCATTCCCACTTTTCTATGATATTACTCAACTTCTCAGCTAAATCGTGTATTACAGCATAAAAGGACGATTCTTTAAGGAATCTTTTGATACTTTCAAATTGTTATAATTGCTGACCAGATAAGGGATGATGTTTGGAGTGATTATCCAAAGGAAAAGTCCAGGGGAAGAACTTAGCATTCAAACTCTATGAACATTAACTGCATTTGGTCGGTAATGACAGAGCATCGTCATATGCACATCATAGGTCAAACCCCTTCCCTGTTTACTCAGCGTTGCGCAATAACGGTCTCCACTGTCCCCAGCGATTCTGGATAAATAATTTCCTAGGAATCCCAGACAATACATGGAGCAGTGACAGAAAGGGGATTTGAGACTTGGATACACGGTAACGTCTCCATTGGTAGACATTGAACCTGGAAATCAAGAAGTAACTACCTGCTGTATATCCAACATGATTTCCAACGTTTTGGATTCTTGTAATGATTCCATCCGCCAACGCCAGTGATTATTGTGTCCAGAAACAACCTTTTCCCCCAAGTCGACCAAGAAAAGAAAAGCTAATGGTTTAAACTTCGAGCGATGTTTTTTCGCGTAAATTCCCGTGGAACGCATTTTCTTGGCTTTGGAATTTTCTGGAGGCTTTTAATTGTTGAACTGCAGCTGACTGGTTATATAAGCATTAAAGAGCTGAGTAAACTCAGGAAATTTACCGAACATTGTGTAAAAGATGTCTTCAGGACATTTTGCATCCAACCAATCATTGATCCCACTCTGTTCATCTCTCTCTCTCTCTCTCTCTCTCTATATATATATATATATATATATATATATATGTATATATATGTTTATTCCCTAACCATCACATAGGTATTCATGTGTTTCTAGACACAAATGCGTGAAAGGATGCAAAGCTGTGCGTTCCTGTGGGTCAAGCCTTTTGCTTCCACAATGATCAGGGTAGTTATTCTGAAACAATAGGAGTATATAATTCTGCAAAGATTTTACAATCACACCAATATTTCGTAGAGAAGAATATGGAAATGATATGGCATTTTGAATGGAAGATATTTAACAGACATTATCAAATAGAAACGGACAAGTTTCAAGTGTTTTTTCTATTCATTACTTTAGAGAAATCTGAGCAAAGTGAATTTTTCGAAAATGGCGTTTACCTCCAGGGCCGCATAAAAATGTCAAAAACAATATTGGCTATATACTTTCATTGATCAGATCTGACAGTTGGAATTTTATCGACGAATAGATAATTTGCTCGGAAATAAAAGGACTATATGCATGTATATATATTTAAAAGCTTGCTATTGGCATCAATTGCTCTATTGCTTTATTTAATACATACATTCGAAAATATTACAATACATGCATTTTATACGTATCACATCATGGCCATAAGCATGTGGACACACACGCACAATATTTATGTATATATGATTATATATATATATATATATATATATATATATATATATATATATATATATATATATATATATATATATATATATATGTATTGGCCATAATGTGATATGTCTGTGAATATGTTGTTAGACATAAATTTCCCTTGGGATTCGCTAGATTTCTCTCCATCATGGGCGTCGCCGAGCTTAAAATTTCTGAACTTGTCTAGTTTTCAGATGGATTTTATGATCTCCAATATATTGTTGTTCTGTGTCGCCATCAAATATTTTGCTGGCCGTTTGTGTGTGTATATATATATATATATATATATATATATATATATATATATATATATATATATATAATTACAAATAGCATTATATTATCTAAAAACTTATTTGAAATGATCTCCTGTCATTAAACAGTTAATGTATCATTCACCCTAGACTAAAATAAAATAAAGAATTAATGAAAATTTTCATAAAACATAACTGTCACGTTGAAATAATTGAATAGACCTAGAATAAACGATATGAGAATACGGATGCAATTTATAATCATTCTGTCCGATCACAAATGTCCATTTCTTAATACACACACATGCACACACTACACACATATATATATATATATATATAAATATGAATATATATATATATATATATATATATATATATATATATATATATATATATATATATATATTGTGTGTGTATGCACTTGCCTTTGTGGTTTCAGACATAATATGATACTGTGTTTATGTACAAAATACACACATACACAAACGCACAAGCCTATATTTTCATATATACATATACATATATATATATATATATATATATATATATATATATATATATATATATATATATATATCTTAAACTTCAGAATGTATATTCTATAAGAATCAATGAAGCAATCGATGTTAATAACTATCTTTAGCAAATAAATTTATGTAAATATATTGGAAAGAAATGAAATGTTCTCAGGCGGCTTTCGAACTCGGCCTATCAATTCTATTTACCTCCTTTCTAAACACTGGCCTATCATAGATTTCACTTTTTGCTTTGTTGTCTCTGTGAGTAAGAACGCAGATCCAATAGAAATCGACGATCTATTTTGCAAATTTTCCCTTTGTGATGAAATGTTTTCTTTCCCCAGTCACTTTTTGGGAAGATTTTTTTCATTTGTAGGCATTTGGTTTTCACACAAGTAGTAAAAGGTATCTTTTCACTAGAAAACAAGCCACATCTCACATTCTGGCAGATTATTATTCGTAGTTTTCATGCACAAAAACATACGTTACTACTTTTTAATATGGATATACATATGTATCTATATGTGTGTGTGTGTATATATATATATATATATATATATATATATATATATATATATATATATATATATAGCATCAACAATCAGGATATGTAAAACACGTGCAATCAGTTCAAGAATTTCCCAGCTTACGCAACAGGAGGTGAAACAAGTTATCAAACAAGCAAAAAAAAAAAAAAGAAAGGCCCTTTGGCCAAATAACATTACCATCGACCTACTCAAAAAAGTTGCTGAAGTCATCACTAAGAAAATGGCCCTTCTATTCAACTTATGACCCAAACAGATTAAAGTACCAGAAATTTTGAACGCTGTAATTACAATGCTGTTATATTTATGAAAAAAAAGAAAAGAAAAAGGAAACCCTGAAGACCTCAACAACTACAGACCAATAAGTCTGCTCAACTGCATCTACAAACTTTTCATAAAAATCATCACCAACCGGATCACTAAAACGGTAGATGAAAATCAACCACGAGAGTAAGCTGGCTTTAGAAGAAGCCATTCGGACATTGACTATCTCCATTCGATAAATTGACTTCGAGAGAAAGTAGCAGAATATGAAAATGCCACTTGTAATAGCATTTATCGACTCCAAGAAGGCCTTTGACTCAGTGGAAATTCCCAAGATCTTTGATGCTATCAGTCAACAAAAGAACCATGCAACGCGCAAATGAAAGAATCATGTTGAACATCACATGGAGAGATAACAAAACAGCACAATATATTAAGGAAAAAACAGGAGTCGAAGACATAATAGAATTCATAAAAAAAATCAAATGGCAATGGGCTGGTCATGTCGCAAAAATGGTAGATGACCGCTAGACATCACGACTCAGATCATGAATCCACAGAGATCACACAATGTCATATAGCGAGACGAATTAGAGAAACTTCACAAAGTATTGGCTCTGCGAAACCCACGATAGAGAGGTCTGTCGAATCTTTGGGAAAGTCTATGTCCAAAGATGGACGCTAAAAGACTGATGATTATAATGTGGATGTGTAAGTGCGTGCGTGCGCGTGTGTGTGTGTGTGTGTTTATATGTGTTTACTAGATATATATTCATTGGCTGTACTCTTATCTACATATAACACGCGTATTTTTATCGCTAACTGTTGAAATATTTTTCAGAACAAAAATGAGGTACCAGAAAAGGGAGAATATGCCAGAAAGAATCTGCCAGGATTATCGTTTCTGTTTTGTCTCAGCCAACGAATGTTTTAATAAATTCGATCGTTATCACTGCAAGTTGTTACAGATCGTGAGAAATCGGTAACTACAATCACTGGTCGACTTCTACCTGATCGACACAATTTTACATATGATCTCTGGAAATCTACGTTCTGAGTTGTAATTTCCAGCGGTTGTCTGACATTCTTGATACATGACCAGCCCATTAATAACCATTAACTTCAGGTTATAACAATAAAAATAGAATTGATGATATTTTTTTTTCATTTCTCTTCACTATAGCAAGGAAGGCGTATGTACAACATAAACACTTTGGTAGATATGTACGAGGTATGGTGTCTCATGTTACGCGTATATTTCACTTAACTCTAAAACTGAGAGACTTTCACCCAGGTCGAATGGTGTCCATACTACAAAAACATAATCCGGATGCATAAGTGTATTCATAACATCAACATGAGATCATTCACACACCTACAAGATACATGTATAAAAGTCCACAGAAATATCGTTTTGCGTTTCTCTCTGCTTCATTTTGGCATTGAATTTCAAAGCAAGGATATCTGAACTTCTGCTGAGGAATGTCGTTTTTTATTTGGTGTTTTTAGCAGAATCTCCGTCTACCTTTGCATTTCTCATGGAGTTAATGAAATAATAAAACTGATCTAGTTTGTTGCTTTATAAGACCACCACGTGACCGACACCCGTTGGCAGCATGCCCTGTTAAGGCTGATGAAAAAAAAAAATGGAAAAAAGGGCGATCAATTCATTTATAAGTCACTTCTTCCACCTTTTGTTCGGCCGGGAAAATTAACAAAAAAAAAAACAAAAACAAAAAAAAACAACAAAAAACTGAGAGACCAATTGAGTATAAACTTATATTGCAAACTGAACCCTGCTCTAAAAACCTCTTCAGTGGTGATTTTCAAAAATTGTTCAATAATCGTTTATATTTATACATAAAAATGCTTATTTGAACTGACGGATACTGATTTTGAGGGGACCAGTATATTTAACAATAAATGGAAGGAAGAACCTTATTAGATTTGACAGCAAAGTTAAATTATTCATGACTCTAATAACCACTCCTTTTTCTCGACTGTCTGGGCATCCTAATGTAATCTTCGTTTATTTCTTTTCCCCCATCGCTTTTCTCATTTGTGGAGATTTTATTATTTGTGCTCATTTGGTTTTCACACAACTAATAAAAGGTAGTTTTCACTGGAGATCAAGCCACAGTTTGTCTCATCAGTGATCCAAGACTCTCCTCGGTATTCTAGCTGATTCTTCTTCATAGAGTTCTCACACTAGCCGTGTAACAACAGATCTCCTCAATAATCCAGGACTCTCCCAAGTATTCCACCAGATACCAATGGTGCTGTTGACTGCATGTTTTCAACTCTTATCATTGTTAAATTCCTGAGAAAGTCTGTAGTTCACTTTGTTTTTCCCCGAAACGACAAGAACAGGGACAATCATCAGCTTATCTAAAATGTTCATCCAAGAAATGGACCTGTGAATCTTACTACCGATACTGCCCATATTATTATTATTATTATTATTATTATTATTATTAGTAGTAGTAGTAGTAGTAGTAGTAGTAGTAGTAATGATTTTAATCTAGTCCATAGCTTAGACCTCTTGAGTCTATCTTGAAACTTTTTATAATCATTATCATTTGTAAATCTCAAGTGTTCATACCAGTGGAAACGGATGGACCCAATTGAGACAGCAAATCTATCCGATGCTTCAATGCTCTGCCCTGTACATAAGCTGAATTTAGAAATGCT
Organism: Thysanoteuthis rhombus; assembly: GCA_963457665.1. NCBI lineage: Eukaryota > Metazoa > Mollusca > Cephalopoda > Oegopsida > Thysanoteuthidae > Thysanoteuthis > Thysanoteuthis major. The sequence goes on along the minus strand of OY735229.1, from coordinate 24,321,553 downwards.
GTCGTCTGAATGTTTCGAATCTTTTTGCAAGAAAAGGACCTGTTCCAAGCCATCCAACAATGCATAACTGTTGCCTTTAATTCCCACAGAATTTCTCTGGCCACGTACAGAGGTTTCCAGCTATTCGCTTTCAACTTTATTCTCTGATAAAGTTTCTTCTTTTCGTTTATGCTGATCGTCTGGCCTGGCCTTGAGTGATCCGTTTGAAGTTCAATATCAGAGAAGAGAATTTAAAAAAATCCTGATTCTCTTTTGTTAGTTTTGTATAGATCATTGGTTTATATCAAATCCAAACCGTTTGCACAATTTTCATTCCCACCCTGTCATGTCTATTTTTACAGCGTCTGAGCTTAATTGCTTCATTCATTTATTTTACGATTAACAGTTTTGTAAGCGTATAGTCTCGATTACTATTTTGGTTCTTTTCCGTCCAGCCTCCTGATGATTTCATGGCAAGGTAATCCAGTTCTTTCTGTTGACTCTTCTCACTTTTTATGCACCAACAACGATTTTCGTGAGACAAATTCAAACTATATTGTTGGCTGAAATTCTTCAAGCACACATGAACATTCCATACAGAGAACCAAGGGTAGATGCATAGATGGCTTGCTGCTGATCAATGGGCTACAAAACACCTTTTGATTAATACCAGAAGGTGTAATCCTACGGTACCAAGTACAAAAAGGTAGATATAGTTTTTTATGTGTACGAGAAATTCACCTTGAAATCTGAAGCCAGATCAAAAAGAGAAAAAAAATGTGGAAAATAGTGACAGGAATAAGCAATATCCCAAACAACTAGAGAAGGTTTCTTCGAGAAGACAGCAATAAGGCTGAGATATTTCTCTTCCTTGCGGAGGAGATGTGTGAAGAAAAGACGATTAGCAGATTCATTGTTATAAGAAGAGGAGATGCCATTAGCGACAGAAGGATATTCTAGGAGGTTGCATATCAATATTACCATGAAGCTAATACGCAGATATTTGTACATGTCATCACCATAGCTATATATTTATTGCCATCCCTACAGAACCGTGGGTTGAGATCATGTGTATTATCTTTGGTCAAGAAACCGATGCACAATGGATTCCTGTCCATGGGGTTTCTTCAATAGGGTCTGAGAAAGCCAGCGGAATACAATACTTCCATGAATCCACTTGATGTGATGTTGATTTTGCCTTCTGCAGTAAAGAGGAGACTGCATTACAGATTTGGATAATCTGTGACGAGGCTTTTGAAACCCTCCCCAAGTTGGGCGAAGCAATACTGGATCTTTTTAACCGGAGGCAGAGACTGCACAACTCAATTCCACCAATGCAGGCATCCCTCAGAGAGCGTGCCAAGCGTGTTGCTTATCAGGCTGGGATCATTTGGATCCTGGCTACCATCTCCAGGCACTAGACACCAGCAGCCCTGATGACTGAGGGTGGACGCAGAAAGAAGAGATATGGCAGATATATAGGTTAAAATGACCCCCGATTGCAGTGAGTTATCCAATAAAAAAGTTGCTAGCGTATATGCTTTAACACATGTCTCCCTTGCACAGCACTCTGCATCTGCATAATTGAACGGAAGCAATTAGAGGAAGATTCACATATTCACAAAACAGTTAATCATTTTTCTTTGTTTTCCTTTAATAATTTCATAATATACAATCATTATACCAGAGTTGAAATAATAGAATATATTCTAGCATGATTTAAATTATACAAATCGACCAAATACACATATTTTAATGAAAAATCGGGATGCCAATAATGTATCCGTTTTAGATTATCAATACTAGCCACCGCCGTTGGACATAGACTTTCCCCCAAATATGCATATTTTTCTATCCTTGAAAAAATAAGTTTTGTTGTAAACAAACAATGAGAAATAATTTGATTTTTGTCCAAATACTTTTATTTACTAAATTTATGATAAAGTTAAAAGATTAAAATAATTCTTTTGTCATTTCTAGTTCTCTTTACAATTTTCATAATCATCATCACCAGTCTTTTAGCGACCGTCAGTAGACATTGACCTCTCCAGAGATTTGCCACACCTCTACATAACAGACACCTCGGAGTCAAGAATTTCTGAACTCTTCTAGTTCGTCTCGCTATTTTCGCATATGATCTCTGGGAAACAACGTTGTGAGTGGTAATATCCATCGCTTTTCTCACATTCTTGCAACACGTCCAGTCCATTGCCATTTGAGTTGTCTAATGGATTCTATGATATCTCGGACCCCTGTACTTTTTTTGATATACTGCACTATTTTGTTATCTCTCCATGAGATGGTGAGCATGATTCTCTCTTGTGCACGTTGCAGGCTTCTCACTTTGAGACTTTTATCCTTTGGTCAAGTTCCATGTTCCAGTTCTTTAGGTGAATATCGGGAAAATGCATTATTCATAAAGGTTGTTTAAAAATATGGATGGAATTAAAATTTTTCTAAAGGATGATTTGCATTTTTGTTTGTGATATCAAATAAATCATGTATAAAATCATTCACAAGGGAGGAAAAGACGAAAATGATCAAAAACATGAAGATATTTAGTTGTGGCTGAATAAAATCTTATAATCAAGACTTAGAGGTGAATGAATGACACTTGAGTAGTTCAAACACTAGTTTACGAGACGAACATGGTGACTTTCTGGACTGTTTTATAATTTCGTGCAACCAAACATTCTCCCACTTTCTGCAAAAGACCCGATCGGGCAAAGAAGTTTGACAGAAAATAGAATCAGATAATCGAATTTAACTTCACGTAGATAGAAAAATTTCAATGATGACGTCATTCCAACCGAATCAATCTTAAGAAAAGACGCAGAGTGAACTATACAAGTGCATGCAGAATTCATTTGGAAAAAAAACATTTCATCAACCGCTGAACGCGTGATGAAAATTTTCATGTTACGTCACACGATTTTTAACTGTAATTTATCAAAACCTGCATGATCACAACCACACTATTCAAGATATATATACACACACACACAGACACACACACACACACATATATATATATATGTGTGTGTGTGTGTGTGTGTAAGTGTATCTACACACATTTGTGACAAAATTTGACGAATATTTAAAGAAGTACACATATAGAAAAAGGTGCTATAAGATTTAATCCAAGCCTGTTACACAAAAAAATCGATATGTCTGGAAGATAAATTTCAGACCCGTAAAGCATGGTATGCTTACAAACTCTTGAAGTAGCGGGTAAATCAGGTAATATATACATATATATATATATATATATATATATATATATATATATATATATATATATATATGCGTATGCAGAAATTTAAATTCATGGAAAAATGATTTCTCAGATATGCAGTGTCTATGTGATGGAATAATACATTTGGAGATGCCGGATACGAAAAATTCTAAAAAAAAAGGCATACAAGCAACCCGCTTAAGGGAGAGCTGATAGATAGCACGGCTTTATTATTGAAAGAAAAGAAACATTGGTTGGTGCCAAATGTGCTAGTTTTGATATTTATCATTGGGCAGGGAAATGTTTTTGATTTCTTAAGGTAATCTTTGAGGTAGGTTAAACAATTTTTGGCAGGTATGTTTGTGTGGAGAGATTTGGTTTTGTAGACTGGCCATTAATTAGTTCTTGATGCAGATGTTCTGTTGTTAATTGACAAGGTCACTTGAGTTTCTAATGAGTGAAGGGCTATCGTTATAGGGGAGTTCAAATTTCAACTCTAGCGCTGGATATTTTGTTTGGAACATTGCTGATGCCAGATATGATTGGTCTCATGGGGACACTGATTCTGTGAGTCTTCCGTAAGCCGAGTGTTGGGATTCTAAGAAGATATTCATTGAAGGTGGTCGATTTTTTTTGTTCATTATTAATCAATTTTCAAAAGGTTTTGATGAAATTATTCGTTTATTTATCACGTTGGTCCGTTTGTACATGTTGCTGTTGTCGATGAGGTCTGTTAATTTATTGTAGTAGGTGTATGTATTCATAATGACTATGCCCCCGCCCTTCCCTGATTTTGTTCTGGTTAATATTTCCATTTTGGCAGATTATTTCAGTAACTCTAAGCGTCTTTTTAGAATGGTGATTTCGTTATTGCTATTTTTGTCTATAATGGCGGTGATGAAACCATGAATGTAGTCTTTGAGGAAATCTGCGTCCGTCTATCTATAGTAATTAGTATCTATGCTGACGATGTTTTGCAAGCCTTCTGATAATGTTATTTCATCTTCATATCGTCGGATTAACCATAATCCATACCCATGCACTGATTACACACACGCATATATATATATATATATATATATATATATATGTGTGTGTGTGTGTGTGTGTGTGTGTGTGTGTGTGTATGTGTGAAATACACCTAGAGTAGTGTTTGAAGCAAAACCTTCACCAGGGAATGCATTAGCATTCGGTGCAAACACCCAGACAAGTGGAAGAACAATGACTGGGATCCCCACCATGACATCGTGCCTCCAACACACATACACACCAATCATTTTTCGATAGTTCCTGGCATCCAAAAACTTGACAGACCTCCCTTCCTATTTGCGCGATTTCCCAAAGCGTGACTTTTCCTGTTCTCAAAGATAATATTCCAGATGAAAGAGCGTTGTTCTGACATGATTGGCAGAATCACAGGAGGTGTTTGACACACACACACACACGAGGACTTCTACACAGGGCCTATGAGAATGCTGCAGCCGGTGCATTGTTCGAGGCCAAGGAGACGGTTTCTTGGATAGTGCTGTGTACAAAAGTCGAAGTACAATATGCCCAATAATAAAATGTTGATCTTATCGTTTACCGACGAGTAAATATTGTATGAGGTGCTAAAAGGGTTGAAGTAGACTAAAACAAAAGACAAAGGTGTTTGTGAAGTCGACTTTCAAGAACATGAAAATCCCTTTAGTCCTAAAAATGGTATACAACCAATAGTCACATACGGAGCTGAAACATGGAACTTAACCAAAAGATTGACCCTGGGGAGCATGCAATGTGCAAATGAGAGAATCATGCTCAACCCCTCATGGAGAGACCACAAGACAGCAGAGTATCTCAGAGAAAATTCAGGAGACTTAAAATCATATAAACTGTTCGAAAACTCAAATGGCAATGGGCTGGGCATGTTGCAAGAATGTCAAACAACTGCTGCAATTACGTCTGACAACGTGAATCCCCAGAGATCAGGTGCTAGGCCATGGATGATAGAAAGTAAGATGGCGTGACGAACTAGATAAATTCAGGGTGTATTGGCTTCGCGATGCCCATGGCAGAGGGGTCTGATAGATCTTTGGAAGGGTCTATGTTCAACGAGAGACGCCAACAGACTGATGATAACGACGGGAGAAGGTTTTGCACAGTCTCATGAAATTTCTCTTGGAATCCCTGGTATCAGCAATGGATGGCATATTGGAAAAGCTATTTGGATCACTTTAAAATTTCGCGGATCAAATTATATGTGAAGGGCAGATTCTTCATAGGAGGGAGTTACGATGTTGGCTATGGCTATGGCTATTCTCTTGGTGTTTGCCAATGCTTGATGTCATTGGCAAGTTCTTGGATACGTCTTTTGGGAAACACTATGTATATACATATATATATATATATATATATATATATATATATATATATATATATATATATATATATATATACATATGAATCAGGCCATATAATTTTTTTTCAATTTCATATTGAAGATTCCAAATCCGTGCATGTTCTAGCTGGGCTATATATTTTTAAATAAATGTTTCATCGTTACCCGTTTTAAAACAAAGATATATTCGAGTTTATTTTGTTTGCAGAAATATCTTGGGCACAAGAACTTTCTATAATCATTCTTCTTAATTGTTACACAAAATTATTTGTACGAATATCGACAACGAAATTTTGAACAATTATGGCTGTGTGTTTGTTATGTTTTCTATTGAAAAAAGTGTGAAAATCAATAACAAGTTGATAATTTCTTTATCAAGTATTAACTAAACGTATGCTGACAAACTGTGCGAATTCGCGGTGGCAATAACTAAAAAAAACGAAGAAAGGAGAGATGAACAAGATTCTCGAAATCGTAATTCAGTATGAATTGAGTCGCAGCTGGAAGTTCTACATGACGCCAGAGCCACTCTATCGTTTTGAGTCACTAAATGTTCATTTTAAAAAGGAGGGATTAAGTATCGATACGATATACAATAAGTGCAGGTGTGGGTGTGTGCATGTGTGTGCCTGATTGTGTATGCATGTGCTTATTTGAGTGTGTGGCTGTAACAAGGGAGTTTTATATGATTTATATCATCAATTTCACGAACACAAGAAATTATACTGAAACAAAAAGTAATGAAACTCAACAACATCGTTTATTTCTTTAGTCATCGTCCTAAAATAATTCTGTGCGCGACTGTCGGTCGAACGTTGATCGTTTCATAATTGAAAAAAAAAAGAAGCAAAGTTTGATACTTTGTAAGTTAGTGAAATGCGTCACTTGTGTTTGCGTGCGAACTAATATTGATCTTTTCAATAATTAAAACGGAAGAAATCAATCATTTGTCTCTTATTTTGGATTCCATTAGATGTCTGTCAGTCAAGTTCGTTCCGCCTTACGATGTTCATATCGGAGAAACCCGGCGACTTATAGAAACTGGAATGGCCTAAGCGATATACGAAACCCATCAAATGAAACGTATATTTAAAAAAAATCATTTAATATTGCTGTTGTGTCTCTTGTAGAGAGAGTAACCTCCTAATTATATTGATCTATTTTTTCTCAGAATTTTTCAACCAAAACGGTCAGCGTAGTCATCCTAAATTTTTAATGAATGCTCGATGGCTGACAGGCTGAATGGCGATGTATGTATCACGAGTACAGGCCACACGAATAGAACTAGAGGGTGGGACATTTAAATACTAACCCTTTATGTCCAGAAAAAACTCTCTTTTTTAACCCAATAGGTTCCAGGTTGACGGGGGGGGGGTAGCATAAGGCATGGAAAGTAACCATTTCATTAATTACCCCTAAATTTTCCAATTTTTTTTCTATTGATCTCCCCCCCAGACAGATTACCGCCAAAAGATGTTGGTCACGTGACGGTTTCTATTGACTGACTAACCATACCTGTTTTCTGAATAATCAATAGGTCATGATTGATTATGTTTGCTCTGCACAGAGATTTCCAAACGCATCGTTATCAACTGAGACGAAACATTATCGCATGATACAACGTATGTTATTTTCTTCATTGTTTTTCTCACAACGCCCCTCTCCAGGTGTTTTCAGCCATCCTCATAAATATTTTGCATCTGATAATGTTATTTTACAAGCATACGCACCTTCATATATACTCACACACATATACACATACATAGCGGAATCCAGGGCACAGTGGATCCGGAAATAAATTGAAGGTAGAATTTGATTTCATTGATATATTTGGGTAAAAAAAGGAAGATCAACTTTGTTGGTTGTGAAATACGTTAGATGGAGATGAGACAGGCATTTGTTTAAAAAAAGGTTCTGATCTAGAGGTCCCTGATTCATTGTACGCTGATCTATAGCACCCTGCATATACGATTGAGGGATATAACTTTACATCTCTCTTAAGAACATGCCAATCAATTGAAAATTAGACAAGAACCAATTCTAATATGATCTTAATTTCTCTAGGAAAATAAAGGAATCAGAGTAATTAAGCAACGTCAGATTTGTAGACGATATCGCCTTTTTTTGCTGAGAACCTTCATAACCGCCAAATAATACCAGGCAAACTGAATGAATAAAGCTATAAGGTTGGTCTCCACATGAACTTAGAAAAATGTCATGTATAACGAAGACGTTAAAGACAAAAGCAACTATCAAAACTGAAGATGCAAAACTGGGGGAAGTAGACCACTACCCCTACCCCTAACAAGGACAACGAATTTTCATGAAATCCTCAAAAGAAGAAGAAAATCAAGCAAAGAATCACTCTAGGATGGCAAGCTTACGGTACAGCAAGCTCAACCTTCAAGGATAAGAAAATCCCAATAATATTTGAAAAGATAATCACATACGGGAATGAAACATGGAATCTAACGAAAAGATTGACCTTAACAGGAAACTCAAATGGCTATGGGCTGGTCATGATGAGGGGATGTCAGCAAACCACTGGACATCAAGACTCAAAACATAGATGGCCAGAGAATACATACGAAACAAGAGCCGATAAAATATAAGATCCTGTGACATGCTGGACAAGTTCAGAATGTATTGGCTTCGCAACGCCCATGTCAGACAGGTCTGGTGAATCTTGAGGGAGGTCTATGTCCGGTGACGGTCCTTGCTGCTGGTGATGACTTGTTGTGGGACAGTAAGAGTACATCCGAATGTCTCTTTGGGCGAGGGTGGATGGGATGACACGTGAGAAAGAAGTAAAAGTAGTCCTGTTTTGTATTCGTATTTGTAAAAGTCATAATAATTCATTGCCTTATAACAACTATGCCCCGGTTTTACCAAAATATGTTCTTGAATGAATGACTTCGTGAGCAAAGACTATACACGACGGGTCTAGAATTTAGACATACACACACACGCACATATATGTACATATATTAGGAAATGGATAGATATGATCCGACAGAATGATTATGGATTGCGTTATATTATAAATCCATTTCTTAATACTAACTGCTGCGTTGAAAGAAGTGAATGGACTGGGAATAAACGAGATGTAAATTCGGTGTGAAAACAGTCATTTGGGTTTTTTTTCTCAATGGTAATTAGATCGTTACGTTATTGGTGGCCGGTTCGATTCCTACAGCAGCCCCGTTTTCCTCAAGTGTTTATTCTGTTTATGTTGTCTACGGTGAATGATACATTAACCGTGTAATGACGGGAGATGATTTCAAAGAAGTTCCTATATAATATAACGCAACTTATAATTATATATATATATATATATATATATATATATATATATAATTTAGTGGGGCAGGTAATTGTGGTAATCTCTTCATAAATATGATTAATTTAGAACCTAGCTGTATTCCCAAATGTAAACTCTATTTGAAACCTTATATACAACATGTTCCCATCACTACTACGAATAAAATTTGAAAACAATTGAAAGATATCAATAGATGAAAACATAAATTCAATAGCATCGGTTATTGAACGACAAAGAAAACAAACAAACAACAAAAAAAACACCACCAAACCCATCTTGCAACGTATAATAATGAAAACAAGAATAAATATTTTGCCTTCTTAGTATTCTAATACGTATTTGGGGATTTCCAAAAGTAATGAGAAAACATCGAAATAATAAAATCAATAATGTATTTGAGCGTGTTTATCAATTGTTGATGACGTACAAATTGTTATTATTTCTTATATATATATATATACATATATATGTGTGTGTTCAGATATATATATATACACACTAATTTGTTTACAGGTACTCCTTGATTAGTGCAGTTAATTTGCTCCGCACAGTTCAAACAATCCTGTTCAGAATCATATAATAATTTAATGTTCTTTTTTTAGCTTGAACTTGGTTTCATTAATTAGTACATCGATACATTACCTTTCGACTTCAAAACCCATACTTCTCTAAACACTTGTTAAAAGTGACTGAAGACATTTACGCGGTACCATACCCCCACACAGACACACATGCACACATGCACATAAGTATGCGTATTCGATATATATATATTGTGAACAGTAATAAGAATACAACGAGCATGTGTGTATGTATTAAACTGATCTTTAATTCATTGTTATGGTATTTACAATAAGTGTAAATATTTTGTCATCGTACATTCTATTTCACTCGGAAAAGATTTTCAAATGAACAATTAAGACCTAGTTGGACCTTCCTTAGTACTTCTCTATCGCGGAACGAGTAGTGTCTAAATTTATCTGGCTCATCTCTCTAACTAGTACTCTGCCGACGTCGGTGATGCTTGTGATCTCTGGGGATCCATGTCGTGAGTCGTGATGTCAATCGGTTGTCTGCCATTCTTGCGACATGGCCAGCCCATTTGGGTTTTTGATGCTTTTGTACTGGAATGTTAGTAGCATTCAACATATAATATTTCTCACCAACATCATTCGGAAGTATGCTATGTTGAAGTGATGAATTAAAAAATTGAGAACGGGTGATCAATGAATAAGTTGCTACTCTGGCCTCTTATTAGGCAGATCACTGAAAATTAACCTAAAAAGCAAAAGCAAACGTGTACAAGCATGAACTCCACCGAACACAAGCTAAATGATCAATTTAGCATGAACTTACATAGTAAATTGGACATTTACTAAAAAGACATTATGGGGAAAAATTGAAAAAAACCCTATTTTCTGACAATAATAAAGCGTAAATGCTCAAATTTTCATCCACAAGCTCCATTGGTGCGACCTGTGTGTGCGATACATACACACATAAGCAGTCAGCTGAACATAAAATCTGTGAAGAAACTAGTTGACAGTTTGAATGACAGTTCCAGTTGCTGGTTTCTAAGAAATAGGGGAAAACACGAGTTTCAAGGCAGAAATGAATTCACTTGAAGAGATGAAGATTTGCGTTTAACTTTGTCGGATAATTGCAAATACCCGAACTCTTACGCAAGTTGTTTCTGCAATGTTGAATATCAAGTTTTCGATTAATGATTCTCGAACCGTACGGGTTGAACCCTCGTTTGGATCATATTCGGTGCTTTGGTGCACAGTTCTGGATTGAGTCTTGACGTCAATTTATTTTTATTTATACATCAGTATATCTTATATATATATCTATGTATTCCATCCCTTCCCCACTATTTCTCTCTCAATATATATATATATATATATATATACACACACACATATATATGTATATATATATGTGTGTGTGTGTGTGTACATATTTATGTACATATGCATGTGTATATATATGTATATTTATGCATATATATATGTATATGAGTGTATATATATATATATATATATATATATATATATATATATATATATATATACCCAAATATGTATATTAATATAAGTATATGTGTGTGTATATATATATATATATATATATATATATATATATATATATATATATATATATATATATATATATGTCTATATATCTATATAGGTATATACTCATATATATATGCATATATTCGTATATATTTGTATATCTATATCTATGAATATATATAGAGATATGGTAATATATATGCAATATTTTTTTTTTACATTCATGCACCTATTTCTATGTTTATTAGTATTTATATGAATGTGTATTTTACGTTTTCAAACATGTTTGCACGCATATGAATGTAATTGTAAAAACGTATACACATGTCATTTTTTTTGTTAACGAAATCAAACATATTCACGTACTATATATATATATATATATATATTGTTATAAATTTATGCTCATATGAATTTATATGCCTGTATGCATTTATATGTATGCTTATAAATGTATATATTTCTGTTTGCATCCACATGCATATCAGCAGCAGCAGCTGTCCTTATCCAACCGCTGAAAAATGCTTTTCCTATCTCCTTCTATGACGACTGCGATTGCGTTGACCTCTGCCGTGCCTTGCAGGAAAACTTATTTTCATTTCATCCCTTCATTTTCTGTTTGGTGTTTTCCAACTGAGTTTATTCTTCCATGGGCACCAGTCAGATAACCTTTTGCCCCACCTTCGTCGTTTCTTGACGGGAGTTTGACAGCAGCCATTTGCAAGTTTTAATTACATCTTCGTTTTGTATAAGTTTTGCATGTGAAAAAATGTATAGCGAAGAACGATAAACAGTCAAGCTTTTATCTATAAAAAAAATATTTCTGGAATCAGAGAAATGCAATGTTAATCTTTTCTCTTATAGGTTTTTTTTCAATCCTTTTCAGCTGTAAAGGAATGATTCGATTTATAATTTCAATCCGTCTTTATCGCTGGTTCCTAACAAAACCCGAATCTGATTATCACTTTGCAATGTTCGCTTCTTTAATTCTTCCTATATTCCATCCAAGATAATAAACAAAAGTTAAGAACAATCGAATCTCTTTGATGGATCCCATTCGTCAAAAGAAATATCCAACCATTGAATTAACAGTTGTATCAGTTTAGAATTTTATAAATCCAATCCAGTTTAAATTCTGCATTCTGGATTTTCTAAATGCTTTGGTTGCGTCCAGGTGTCAGGAAATATTTTTTTAGATGACTTTTAATGAAGCAAGTAACACTTTCATTTAATCTATATTGATGATTTGTAGTGATAAAGTACAGTAGATAATACTTTTTTAATAAATTAAGTAATACTTCAATTAATATTGAAGATAGTTAAAGATTGAAATCACATTCAATTTGTTGATAGTATGTTATATATTTCTTAGATTTTAGATATCTATCAAGGGAATCTAGATGTCCCGAAGTGTTTCAAGATGTTTTCGACTCATTTTAGATATAAAATTGGAAATAAAGTTGGCATCATAACCTTTGCTAGAACTTTACACTACTAGGAACTAGCATATCTGTAATGTGACTTTCAGGATTGTTTTTGTGGCATTGATTGTTGAAATTCCCTGAACAATGATTATATTGAGGTTTCTTCGTCGCCTGATATTGCGTCACGACTGATTTCAAAGGCCATAAACAGTTTTGCGCTTAAAAACCCCATTACGCAGCTAACAAAATTATCAAATCGTATATTTTTCTTTTATATCTGGCTTGCTTCTTTTTACCGCATCGTACACATTAGAACTGATTGAACGTTTAAGTTTGATCTCTTAAAATACTCAAAAGGCATTTCTGATAAATAAAAGAAAGAGAAGTTAAACATTACCCTTACAGTCATCCGTATCAAGGACTGCAGTCAAATGGCAAAAATGGGATTTTTAAAAAACGCATAACAGTACAGTGAAAATATGATGAAAACAAGTCTGGCTGCGACTGGGTCAAACTTCACTCCCTCTTCTATTTTGACTGAAGATGATTGCTGTAACTTTGGTCTTGTATGAATCGTAAAAATGATTATGCCAGAATCAAGCAGGAAAAAACCGGTTGATCTTAGAATCAGAGCTAATTTCAAAATATAATGCAATCGGAAAACGTACCGGCAAAATGCACATATTCTAAACATTAGCAAAAATGATAATAAAAGGAAAGAAAATACCATCTGAGGCAAACAAAAAAGAGGGGAGACGAGCCGAAATTCTTGGTAATAATAGAAGTATCCTAGAGAGAGCCGAATAACGTAGTATTCCCATAACAGCGTTGGACTTCTTATGATGAAAATTGTTCTGATGGCGTTACTATAAAGTGCATAATTGGAAAAAAAATTGTGAACAATTTGTATTCTAGTCGTTTTGTCTAATTAATGAATTACTCAGTATATATATATATATATATATATATATATATATATATATATATATATATATATACGTGTGTGTGTGTGATAAATAAATAAAAACCATAACATATGTACTTTTTAGCATGAATGAATATTTATTAAACTTCCGCATACCTTAAATACATCTATTGCATAGCCTTAACACACCTTTTCGTATATATGTACTAGTCAGTTTGGCTCAGTCGGTCAGGGAGCCACCGACAAATCAATTGGTAGTGATTTCAAACCACATTTGGGGAATGTTGATTTAATTGGTTTGATTAGACGTGACAGCACACACAAACAATGGAGTATTTACTCCCTTGAATTTGGTAAAAATTGTTCTTGTTACGTTAGGAAGACGGAATGAACTCCAGACTTAGACTTGTGTTTGATTAAAATAATCATAGGGAATTTAAAAGATAGATAGAAACCATCACAAACGAATTATCATGGACATCGCACACGGAAACAAACACGCAAAAAATTATGCTTTTGTCTATTTTTGTTCTTATTTAATTGATCCTGATTCATTCGCTGCAATAAGGGATTCCGTTTTGCAATTTCTATTGGCATTCACATAAGAAAATCCAGGAATCGAACTACACAGCCAGTTCTTTTCAAGGAATCAGCTCTTCAGTTGACCCGTGTTACGGAAGTCTTTGGCAAGTTCTGACGACTATTGCAAAAGTTTTGTGCTAAATCTTGACACGTATGACCTTAACGGCTTAAATTGAAAAACAACCAAAATGATCTTTTCAAATTGGGCAATCGCTTCTTCTTCTTCTTCTTCTTCTTCTTCTTCTTCTTCTTCTTCTTCTTCTTCTTCTCCTCCTCCTCCTCCTACAATCTTCCAAAGAACGCTCCTCATTGGTTCCTCCAATGATTTAAATTCTGAGCGAGAGATTGCTGCCGGCTGCTTAAGCGTTCATGGATGGCAAGTTCGATGAATGAAATTGATGGAAACTGGAATTAAATTTGGTCTAATTGGAAATCAAGTAACCTTTTGCTACGCTGCAATTATTTTGTTTTTATTAGAGGCCGTCAACCAGAACTGTCAACAAAGGTTTCTTCAGTTTTCAAACTGATCTGTTTGGTTGGCTGGCTAACTGGCTACTTTTCTATGAATGTATCGCGTGCACGGGCCACACCAATGGAACTTGAAATTTAAAAAGAAAATCTTGATATGTTTGAAAAAGCCCTTTTTAATTGAAAATTCTCACATTGGAGGGTTCAATTTGTCCCTTAGTTTGAATATGGCATTTTTTTAAAAATTCAGACCTTTTTCAGGGATTATTACCCAACAAAAAGGCAGCAGAAACAACTTATCTTTTAATCAGCCCCTTTTCGAATTTTTTCTCATTCTATAGTTCATAACTCTAATCCCCAAATACGGTATGCAAACATGGCATGCTGCCAAAAGACTTTAGTCATGAGCTGGTTTCTATTGAGTGACCAGTTCTCATCTTGGATGGAATTATATGAACGAATTAGATAAATGATGATGATGATGATGATGATGATGATGACGACGACAAAAGGAGGAAAGAAAGGAAAAGTGATAGAGATGAAAAAGACATGGGGATGGAGGAATTTATTGAAGGAAAAAAGATTAGAGAGGAAGACAAATGAGAAGCGAAGTGGGTAATGGGGAGAGAAAAAAGAAAGAGAATGAGATAGAGTGGTTGAGTGAGAGAGAGAGAGAGAGAGAGAGAGATAAAACAGGAAGAGAAGAAGAAAAGCAGACTGGAAGTTAAGGTATACATTAAATGAAGAATAAAAAATCTAAAAAAATCCATTAGAAATCTCAAATGGCGGTGGGCTAGCCATGTTGCAAGAATGGCAGACAACTGATGGACATCACGACTCACGACATGGATCCCCACGATCACATGCGAAACCGAAGCCGGCAGAATATTAGATGGAGAGACGAGCTAGACAAGTTCAGGAAGTACTGGCTCCGCGACGCCCACGAGAGAGAAATGTGGCAAATCCTGGGGAAGGTCTATGTCCAACGAAGGACGTTAAAAGACTAATGATGATGATGATGAAAAGATAAAAGGCAGGGGGTGGAAGAAGAACGGACTGAAAGATAAGAGTAAAAGAAGAGGAATTTCAGGAGTAAGAGAGGGGGGCAGCAACTGTGGGAAGAAGAAGAAGAAGAAGAAGAAGAAGAAGAAGAAGAAGAAGAAGAAGAAGAAGAAGAAGAAGAAGAAGAAGAAGAAGAAGATCCCAGCGTAATCAAATAATAAAGATGTTTTCCCAGGCAAGTATACTGTATTACGTTAATTAATTTATGATCAAAAATAAACCAAAATGTGGGGAAGAGAAAGGCAACAAATTCTCCTATCGATTGCTTCGAAGAAGACAAGGAATAAATTGTTGAGATTTTGATCGAAAAAAAAAAATATATACATATATCCACTGGATGCAAATCGAGACAGAGAACTGGTAGAGAAGAAACAGCTCTGACTAGTCACCCGATAGAAATCATCACCTGACCAACGTCTTTTCGCAGGATGCTGTATTGAGGGGGATCAATTAAAAATTTGAGAAAGGTGTAGTCAGTGAATAGGATATGTCTCTCGCCTTTTCAGACGTTAGTAAAAGGATGCAATTAAACAGAACCGACGGGAACATTAATAGACGCAAACTAAGGGACCGATTTAGCATAATTTTAGATTGTAAATCGAGCCCCTTCCCATGAAAAGTCATTGGGTTTTAGTTGAGAAAATATTTTATCGGCACATAATAAAAAGTAAATGATCAACTTTCCAGTCTTCTACCTCCACTGGTGCGTTGTACGTGTGACTCATTCATAAGCAGACAGCCAGAATCACTTGAAAACTGAAGATATCTTTGCTGACAATTTTGGTGGACGGTTTCAAACATTCACTCCTGATATTTCTACTCATAATATAAAACTGTGAGAAATAACTGCAATTTAAAAGGATTTTTATTTTGAAGAAATGTGCTGACAGACCCATATACCCGATGAAGATGAAGCATTATGATGAACTAGTTTAGCCCTAATCGTCAAAAAATGACAACAACAATGTATAATTTAGAAATTGTATAGAACTCATGAAATATTAAGAACATGTTGCACAGCATTTTCTTGTTTATGTTCCATATTTCTTGAATATTACACTAACCTAAAGGTAAATTAAGCGAGGACATAATTTATCAAGTTTAACCTAAAATTAAATTACATTTCTACTTACGTCACCAGACGCCAAATTAAAGTAAATATTCCAAACGGCAAATGCACATTGCTAATTATTATATGAGTGCATTTCAGACTAGTCAAGTGATTCCTCTTCTCTTTGCTGCTTTTCATCAAAACGTTCAGGACGTTTTTTCTACGACCCAGAAACAAGGAAGTAGGCATGAATAGAATACGAAGGATCTCCTTCCAACCAGATACGATCTCACTCCCCTTCTGTTTGGGAATCTTTCTTAAACCGACAAAATGCGTCAACGATTAGGTCACGAAAGCCAGTCAGCAGACTTCATTTAAATTAATCAATGGTAATTGCAGCTTCGCTTTACGCCATTCAGCCTTACGAAAGATTTTATAGGGATGCTCTACTTACGGATAGCAGATACCCCTCCCTTCTCTCTTTCTGCCTTTTTTCTCTGTCTCTCTGTCTCTATGTATATATCCTTTTGTTCTGTTGTCATTCCATCTTCCTAAGTGTCCAGTCCATCCCCATTTTTATTGCTTAAAATGTTTGCTGATTGCTATCCATGGGACAGTAAACGTTGTAGGAAAAGATCAGACAGCAGATGGAGGGATGTGATGGGAATATTTACCGGTAAGACATGGAAGAGGCCAGCGCAGTCGCAGCTGTCATGGAAACTGATTGGAAAGGCCTTTGTCCAGCAATAGACTTATAGTGGCATATGATGTATAGATATGAGTGTGTGCGTGCGCGCGTGTATGTGTGCGTGTGATCAGAGGAGTAAACATTTGAAATTGTTCTTAACAACTGGTCAAAGGGCACTGACCGAAATTCAACAATGCAAAATCACGAGACGATAATGATGGAGACAGCAAAATGTCACGATTCACCTGCATGAGAAAGCGACATCAAAAGTAAAATGTCCGATTTGCATCGTTGTGTTTTTCACTATCACGTAGCATAGACTCGTGTATAAAAAAAAACTAACAAACATCTAATTCGATCAAGATGCCACCGATGGTTAGCACACTAGACTCGTACACTAGAATAGTGTACTTGTTGGCAGGTTAGGCTTTATAAATATTTTTCTCAATAAAACAATTGCACCTGTCATTGAACAATGGTTAGCCAACGAGACTTGATGACCTTTTACAGGTGCATTCGATTCTACCTTTAAAACCATTGTCAGTCTAAGCCAAACTAAACCAAAAGGAATAATTTAGCTCAATGGATAAATCTGAGATACCTTCATTGGTTTGAGCTTAATCGGTAAAGCTCCCAAGGATGCGCTATGAGAACTCAAATCTTTTTGTAGGTTGACTCGATGAAAAGCAACTATAAAAGATGAAAGAACAAATATCAATTCTCACAGCTATGACAATTTCTTCTACTATTTTTACGCGATGAAAACAAACTATATGGTGTGGAGTAAAATCATATAGTAATGATTTGATTTATTTTTTAGCCTCACTGGTTTCTCAAGGATGGTTTAAACTCTTTCTTCTGATCATAACAATTGCTGTAAAAAACTTTAGGCTCAGCAAAGTGTTTCAACTGTTAAAGTCAGTGTTTGCCATACGAACGATTCCTGATATCTAGAATATCAAATCATGCATTTCTAATCCTTCAGTTTGGTTCATAAATGTCAGCATTATTTATCAGTATATTCAAAATTTATCACCGCTCGAAGAAACCCGATTTAGACAAATTAATTCAAGCATTTTTATTGATTTTTTTCCTCGGCCGACCAAGCGAATGTTCATTAGGTTAGATTCGCTCGACCTAATCACTTGACTAATTTAAAACAGTCCTATTCTTGTTTGACGATGTGCTTTTTGCAGCCATATTTAAAAATGGCGGAAGTGATGTGGAGCTTTCGGGCAAGAAAAATGCAAGTAAACAAAAGTGAAGTTCCATTGGGAAACACTAATAGACCAATAAATCGGTGCTATTGATCTGTGATATTCATGCTATGAAGTGTGCATAGATAAACAATAATCACATGAGCACATAATAAGATTATTAGATTAAAACAGCCCACCAATATGAAACGTTGTGTAGAAGTTTTATTTTCGATTAACTCGTCTGTTTATTAGTTGCATTAAAGGGTCAAAAAGAAAGAGTTCATTTTCACTGGAACTTGAGAGGCAAACTTGTTGATGAATCCAAGTAGAAACTGATTAAGTTTTCTCTCGTTTGGAAAAGGTATGGATCTATTGCCTCGTTTTCCCACTGTTCTTGGTACATCCGTCTCATACTCTTCACACTTTAGTTCAATCATATCGTCCTGTCTGTCAAACCTCTCTTAATCTATTCACATCTACCATAGTCTTGGCTGTAGCTCACAACTCATGTCCAACATTCTGTTACTCGGTTCTGTCATGTTTTTGACACATCTTGGTGTTAGTGCTGGAAAATGGAGACCCTTCTCTGTACGGCAGGATGAATCACGCCGAATGCAAACTCGAGCCCGGGCATCGAGAAAATAGATATTACGGAGTAAACAACATACAGACACAATTAAACGCATTTTCTACGCAGTCTCGAACTGAGAAATTCAGAGGAAGTGTTATAATTAGGATTCAACCCCATCTTGACTCTATTTCAGGACTAGAAAATCAACAAAAAGTGGAAAGATGTTGGTAAGTCCGATATATTTGTTTTCATGTATAAACGACATATTGACAGTTTGTTCTGTAATCTGTTTTTCTCTACTCTTGAAGTGTTTATTTTATGATCCTAGTCTGTTAAGAGGCTGAAATAATGCCCGATACGGTTAAAATCAGCCCCTTTTACACTTGGTATGAACCCAAATTCGGACACCAAAAATAGAAAATCGCATAAGCTTTTGAGTAAACAATACACGGATGAATAAACACATTTTCAATACAATTTTGATCGGGGGAATTCATAAAACGTGGCTATGACAGATATCCAAACTCATTTTGACTCTATTTCAGGACAAAAACAGCAAAAAAGCTAGAATTTGATGAAATAAAAAAAGATTGTATGATTTCATATATAGACTAGATATCAACTGTTTGTCCTGTAATAATATATGTGACAGGTGGAAAAAAAACTTTCTTGAACGGATCCATGTACAATTGTCTTCTCTGCATCGTTGTTAATGTCCATAGCACATAATATCACCAACATTTAGTTTCTGTTCGTACGATTATGAGAGAAACAGAATAATTTTTCATCCTTCCTTAAAGTATCATTATCATATCATCAGTTTTCGTTATTGAATCGAAACATTAAACATCGAAAATTAGACAGTTACTCTTTGCTTGTCTGAAAACGACCTCCTTCTCAGGTTACCATTCATAGCAGATAAATATTTTTATCAATTTTTATGTTGGAAGACGAATTTTCAAAGTATCCTTTCTCAAAACTACCAACACGACCTTGATGAATGTCATGATCGCCATTTTGTTGTTGGAGGCGACCAAAAATTGGAGCAGAGGATCTTTCGAATATAGTGACTGTATTATGGGACATACCAAACGAAAAAGATTTATTACAGAGTGTCTTCTTATCTATCATGAAATGATGGCTGTTAAGAATGTCTACAGAAAATATACAAATGTTCATGCGATCTATTCAGAAGCGTATCAGAATTATGAGTCATCAAAGATATTCTAATAGAAACACACAGTGTTGAAATTCAGTAGAGAAAAGGATTCTTCGATATCCTAAACCTCAAAAAGCAAACTTCATCATTTCTTTACAAAAGAAGTTATGGCAGACAAAATAAAGGATATCTTGACTGCCACTGATAAAGGGACGAGAATTATAGGGCATTCCGACATGATCAGCTTCTAAACAAATGCCTAAGAATGAGTGAAACCAATCATAAAAGTAACTTGAAAACCATCCCAAACTTGAGAAATGTTCCCTCAAAAAGCCCATCTGCAATGATTGCAGAGTATGACATTACTGATAAATCAATGAATGTAGTCAGGACGCAATGTTTCAATAATGCTAAACTATTAGCCTATGGTATAAGACCGTCTTGCATGTTATTCGACAGCACTCGTTTCATGTCTAAATTTTCTCACCGAATTTCGAAAAAACGTTTGATATCTAGTTTATGTATGAAAGTATAATCGGATTCCTGAATATCTTTTCGATTTTTTGCTGTTTTTCTCCTGAAATAGAGTCAAGATGGAGTTGAATTTTAATGATAACTATTTTCCGGTTTTCTTGAGTCAAGGCTGTATGGAAAATGTGTTTATTTTTCTCTGTATGTTGTTTATATAAGAGTAAAAAAGAACACGATTGAACCAAGTAATATATCTCACTCAGAACATATCTCCCAATCTTTCACATCTTAATCTGCACATATTTACGAGTTGATAATTTCATATCTTTCTGATTTCATTTTCTCCCTCACTCTCCCTCTCTTTCTTTCTCTGTCTGCCCGTCTATCTATCTATCTGAGACCAGAAAACAAAATTTCTATTTGTATAACTCAATCTAATAATACATATGATTCTGATTGGTTTATAAATATGCAACTAAATCTGTTAGTGTTATCAGAAACAACCCCCTCTTTCCTGACACACACTCACGCGCGTGCACGCGCCAATCGACGTTTTGCGCACACAACTGAGACATAAATAAATCCAGGGATTGTCGGGTCATGCATTGCTTTCTAGTTTCGAATGTAGTGTTTCCAGATCAATATTTTTCACAAAGAGACGATTAAATTGTCTGAAGGAGCGTCATTTTATAAACTTACTTAGCGTTCCGAAGAAAGAAGAGAGGAAAGCATCGCTGAACATCTATCGACTCCATTTTAATTACGTCTCGTCCTCTGATGGAGCCGAGTGAAAATACAAAGTCGCCATCTTGCAAGTAATCAACGTCGAAAAAGGACAAAAATATAAGGAGAAAAAAAGAAAAAAAACGATCAAAGACTCCATTAATTTCATATTTTAAAGTTGAAATATGATCGATTCGTGCGCAACATTTCATTCTAATGTATGGTCGTCTTGAACAGGGTAGAATGAAGAGGCATAGAAATTATTCAATTTTTTTTAGTATATTTCTTTATTTATCAAATTTTCTTCTTGTCTATCTTAGTTTTCTATCTTGCTTATCGATGTTGTTTTTTTCTCTCCTTCTCTTTCTTATCTAACCCATTCTCCCCCTCTCTGTCATCTATCTTGGCCTTTTCTCTTGGTTATCTCTCTTAACTCTCTCTCTCTTTTTCTTTGTCATCTCTGTCTGTCTCTCTCTTCCCCCTTCTCTCTCTATATGTACATATATGTATATGTGTGTGTGTTTTCGCAAGTGTATGTGTATCTCAATCAGTTCATTATCTCTCTATCTACCAACGATAAAAAAACAACACCCATTTCACACGGCAGATATGAATTTCTCCACATAATTTCCCTTCTTTATCAATGCATCCAATTCAATGGTGAATATTAATCACATCGATCGAATGAAGTTGGATCACAATTCAGTTAATAACTATCAGATTGTTACACATGAAATGTTTTTTTTACATCATAAAATAATTCTGAAAGTATAAGATATATGAATGTGATTGTTTATTTATGTAGATTCGATTTAAATAGAGACATGAATTGTTATTATAGGCGGTTTTTGAACCCTTGACAACAATGGTGTTTACCAAAGAAGTTAGATTCATTTTCAAGTACGATCTCAAATAAGGACACGACGCAGTTCAGGGAAAGCCATTGTTTTTTTTGTTTTTTTTACTTTCTTCATAATCTTTCCTTACCAATTTGTTACCTTGCAATTATTCTTCCGTTTCCAATATTGCCATTAACAGTCTCATCTTCTCCTTTTCTGTATCATCATTAGAAATCGTCAACCCAAACTGTCGACATAGGTTTCTTCAGTTCCTAAGTGGGACTGGCCAGCTGGCTATCTATGTATAGGTCAGGCGTACTGGCTGCACTATTGGAGTTTTTAGTGTCAAGAAAAGAACGATGTTTTAAACCCCCATTCTTAGTGGAGGGGGTGTTCAATTTGCAATATAAGTTTGTGCTAAATCATTCCTTTAGTTTATGTCCGGCAGAGTTCATGCTTGTTATTTAGAAATCCAGACAATTGCTGCTGCTCAACAGAAGTTGAGAGAAGTAGCACGATAATTGATCACCCCTTTTCCTATTTTTAATTGATCACCCCCAACATGCCAAGCTACCATAGTCGTTGGGCATGTCAGGGATTCTATTGGGAGATTTATCTATGACCTGTAATTTGTTTATGATGAGTTGAATCATTATTTGTGTATGGTAATCAATTTGTGCGTATAGTTATGTGTTAAGAGGTATAGTTATGTATTTATGTCTATGGTAATATGTTTCCCCGTTTATCATTCTTACTTCTGCTGTAGTTATAACGCAATCAATTAGGACAATAATACCGGCATTAATAGCATAGGTACACTTACCATTATCAGTTATCCAATTAGTTGCACGAGTAGTCACAATGTTAATATTATTAGAGCATGTTGTTGTAATATGCCATTCGTGTCTGGAATCAGTCTTGCTGTGGGGATTAGGATAACAATCGTGGTATGAGACGTAGTAGGGTGTGATGCATGCCATTGTTGGTTTCGTGCGTTAGTTAAATATGGCGTGTCAGAAGTATATTATAACGACCGATGTGATAACTTTGAAAGCGAGCAACGCTGAGTGATTGTCAAGCGTAAAGAACAAACAATACTTCATTAAGGAATCTTTGTTCGGGGGAAATAGAAAGACAGAAGGTTTCAAAAAAAGGAAAAAAAAAAAGAAAGGAAGACAGACATAATCAAAAAAAGGAGGGAAAGGAGAAAGAAATTATGAAAAGCTTAGGGGAGGCAGTGAGATAAGGAGTGAAAGAAACAAAGAAAAATTTTTTTAAAAGGGCTATAAGAAAACGAAAGGAATAAAAAAAAATTGAAGAGGTGAAAGAAAGAAACCAAGAAAAAAAGAATGGAAGGAAGAAATGATGAAGAAAGAAAGAGAAATAGATGAAATGAAGGAAGACAGTTCAAGTTAGTAACTCGACACTTGACTAACGTCTTTTGGTAGCATACCGTTTTGGGGTTGATCAATCAAAAGATTGTGAGAAGCGACACACACTTCTCTCACCTTTGTTGCTTTGTTAAAATATCCAGTTTTTTAAAATAAAGGTTTACACTGCCAGACACAATGTAGAGTGCCATTTTAACATAAACTCACATTGTAAATTCCCTCCACCGAAATAGGTTTTTGGTACTGCAGACCATAGAGTCAAGAGGAAATGGGGTGTAAAACTGGAAAAATACCAAGATCTAGCATGAAAACCGAAGATGATGTGGATCATGAAAGTCAGGGTAGTATCAGTAATAACAGATGCACTCGGAACTGTCCTAAAGTCACTGAGGACGAGATGGGTGGAACTCGGGATAAAAGGAAAGATTGAGACTGTACAGACCACAGCCCAGCTAGGAACTGCACAAATACTGAGGAAAGTACTGGAAATATACGACCCTAAATGTTAGCAGTGGCCTAACAGAGGAGGAAGGAGAAAAAAAAACGCCAAAAAAACCCTCCCAAATAGTAGCAGAGGTGTGAACCACAGGACTGGCGTGATAGCCAAGGGAAAGATAAGATTTGGGCTGAACACTTGAAGAGACTTACTGTCATTCAGTTTTCAGCAATGACCACCAAGCAACTGGTGTGAAACTGTAAACAATAGTATTGCAGTGGGCTATGAGAGTGTGGAGAGGAGGGCTAGAGACTTGAGGAGACTTGAGGAGACTTGAGGAGACTTGCTGTCACTCAACCTCCAGCGGTAACCATCAGGCAACTGGTGTGAAATTGCAGATAATGATAATAATAATAATAATAATAATAATGATTATAATAATAATAATAATGATAATAATAATAATGATTATAATACTACTACTACTACTACTACTACATCCCGAGTTCCATTGGTGACACATACAAGGATCACAGAGAAACACGATCAATGAATCACTTTGACAACGTAAATAGAAGAAATAATTAAAGATGATTTCCTGCAGCCACCCCATTTTTTTTTATGGTAAGAGCAACGCTATATTGAAACAGCTACGCTATCGGTTGCAGGTTCGATCCCTGGAGCAGCCCCATTTTCTTCAATTTGCTTATTCTACATTGACCGTGTAACGACGGGAGATATTTTCAAATTAGAGAATAACGCAATTTATACATATATTGGATCGGGTCAGTAGTTTATGTTTACTGTATATCAATGCTTTTGAGAGAAGCAGTAATACCCTCACCAAATGTCAGGTCATGAATCACTCACTGTTGCAGTTACAATGTGACCCTGTAGAACGCGTAGCATGCAGTGATTTGACCGGAGAATTATAATTACGTCACCAGCCTGCTGTCTGGACTATCTTACAACGTTACTGGATGATTGCATTGGATTTGAATCCCCCCAAATTAATCAAAATTTCTAAATGAATAAGAAAATGGATATGAATGGATACAAAATGATAATTCTGTTGTAAATGGTTTAATTTGCTGGACATATTTTGACAATAATAGGTTTGTTTTTATTCTTCTCTACATCAAGTTCTAAAAGATATCATGTCCAGTTTTTTTCCAATTTTTACTCCTTTTTTATTTCCAGTTTCACAAGATTTCGTGCCCAGGTTTTATATATTTTTGTTATTTTTCTCTACTTCCAGTTCCAAAAGATTTCGTGTCCGGTTCTTTTTTCAAGTTCTTCTCTATTCTCAATTTCACATGATTTTGTGTCTAGGTTTTATATTCTTTCCTTTTCTCTATTTTCTGTTGGACAAAACTTCATGTCCAGGTTTATGATTTCATGTACAGTGTGTTTCATAAAGGACACTAATCTAAATGCGAGGGGATATAATTATTTTATGCTACAATATGTCACGTGGCAACTCTGTATTCAAAAATAGCAATATTCAGCAGTCGAAATGATTGCATTATGCTTTATATTCACTCTATCATCCATCCCTTTCTGCAGTGTCGGCTATGTTGTTTTCTAATGGAATGGAATTTTTATGCAACGAAACGGGTCCAAACCTGCATCTTGGTCAGAGGAAATCACTTTTAAAATCTGTTGTAAAGTTTTAATGAATGTGTAATTAGCATCTTTTTGTAATCTTTATGTAATTTGTGACTTTTAAAAATAGATTGTAGATTTAAAATAGTTTTAATAATGGTGAGCATCAAGAGAACACATACCTCTACCAACGTCATTGTCAGGGGAGGTAACTGCGCATGGATCCATCCAAATTTTTTTTCATATCATATTGTCCACCTTTTTACCAATGTCATAGACATTCATTGAGAATTTTTGAGATATCATGTGGACAGATGTATAACAACCAAGTATGGAGGATAATTGTCAACGGATCTGTCCCAGAATTTATGCATTTTTCCTGAAGCCTATTGGCCACTCCTCGAAGAATTTTATAGAATTTTTGAGATATTGTTTGGGCAGCCATTGACCGAATACATAAATGTAATTGACACCCCCCACGCCAACCCGAGGAAATATCATCAAATCAAGACGGAATCTGCCTAACAATTATAACACCTCTTTCTGACCCCATTCCCCGACAATTCACAAAATGCCATTCACTATTTTCGGAGATATCTTGTGGACAGACAAGACATTTGGCGATATTATCTTGGGCTCAAGAAAACCCCTTAAAACTTGAGAATGAAACTGATCCCAAATTTGATTAGGTTTTTCGTGGTGTCCAACATTCCACAGGATTCCATTAAAAAAGATTTGGCCCAAAATTCCACCCCTTTCTCACTGTATTTCTCACTGTATTTCCCACTCTTCTACGCAAAGTCATTGAAATCCAATCAGTACTTTCAGAGATATCGTTTGGACAGACATGGGATTTTAGAGATATTACGTGGTTTCGAAATACAAATACATTAGAGGGGGTGTCTGCATGGATCCACTCCAAATTTTGATCAGTTTTTTTGTAGTATATTGTTCACTCTCCCATGAAATCTGATAGAAATTCATTGTTAGCGTTTGGAGATATCAAAACAGGAGAATGATTTTGGAGGTAATTATGTAGGGGCCTACTCCAGAATTTAATCAGCCATTCCGTTGTTTATTGTCCTCCTTTCAACGAAATATTATTGACATTGATTGAGTCTTTGGAGATTTTGGTGATTTTATCCGGTTTATGACGTATAACTATTAGGCATAGGAGATAATTGTGCATTTAATCAGTTCTTTCGTAGTCTATTGACCATCCCTATACAGATATCTCGAATAAATTAATTGAGGAACCTTTTGATATTTCGTGCGGACAGTCATGGGCGTACACAGAAATGCAATTGAAAAAAATAACGGGAAAATATTCATCAATGAGGAAAAAATATGAGATCAACCCTGAAATGATGCTATCTCTTTATCTTTCCATTGCTTATCCTCCCCTCACATTAAAATCTATTCAGTACGTTCAAAAATATCGGGTGGAAAAACGGGAAGACGAACATACGAACGAACAAACGAAGAGACGAACTGATACGAGCAAATACATACACCTCTTTTCAAATTGGTTGACAAGGGAAAACAAGATGTAAAAAACGCTGTTCTGTCCTTTTCAAAAGACCCTGTATACCCCTTTTTTAATCCCTTTAATACCATAGACATCTCACGAAGGTGCTCAATTGTTTCTGCATGTTTCTGCATTTGCAAATAGTATTTGAAATAATTGGAATTTAACATTATGATACGATCTTGTACTGATAGGATAAAAATTCAAGGAAAAGAAGAATAGAATTTTCAAGAAAAAGAAACAAAGTTCTGTAATTATCAATTTAAGAAGAAATCATTAGAAAATATTTTCTTCTGAGTGGAATTACATGTTTGTAAAGCAACAATTTCAAATAGGCGTAGATCACTATTTTAGGATTGATAAAAAAAACAACAACAAAACAATCATTCTCCTTGAGCTTTGGAACGATTTCTTTGAAGATTTCTTCGCTTGCAACCGAAAAATATATATTTTTTGTTCGCAGAGAACTCCACTCAATCAAGAAAGCAAAACTCATCGGAATGATACCATGCTAACGTTCAGCGGACAAGAAAGTGTGAGATTTGAAATGCAAGAAACGAATCTCTGACTGAATAAATATATTTCCAAGCAATCGTCCCTTCCTATTCTTTTCTGCGGAGTCAATCGATTTTCGATGGCAGAGGATCACGCCATCTCATCAAAATTATACTTTGTAAGAAACCGGCAACAGAAACTGTAAACTTATGTTTCTTCAGTTTTCAAGTTGGTCTAGCTGGCTATGTATGTATGTTCCACGTATACAGGCCGGACAAATGAAGCAACAGGGCTGAAAATTTCAACACTTACTGCTTATGTTTCGAAAAAAATATTTTGTTTTTTACAAAATTCTCCCCAAAATAGTTATTTATCCGAGGATTCAATTTACAATGCAAGTAATTTTCTAGATTTTTCTCTTTGTTTGTGCTTGAAAGTGTTCACGTTTGTTTCTAAAAAACTTACTCTTCTTACTCTCTCACTGAACACCGGCCAACAAAACGTGTTTGGAGTAACTTCCTCGTTGATCACCCTTTTAAACAATTTTCTAATTACCCTTCCCAAAACGAAATACTGCTTGTCACATGACAACTTTTACTGAATGACTAACCAGACTTGTTTTTCATTTGATCAACTAAAAAAGGCTGAGCAATACAAAAATCTACACAGAGAAAAATCGATTCTCGTTCGTCTAATTCTAATTAACCAAAGTGATCGTATGTTTTTTTTATCTTCTCAATTTCAATCCTTACCAAGTTATCTCCCTGAAACAGTTGATAAATCAATGGTATCCACAAAAAGTTTCATTTTAAGGCATATTTTTGTGGACTAATACTGAGAGATGCGTGGCATATACATCTAGATGCTGTGAGTAATTTGAGGAAGCTGCTCAAAAAAAGGTCCAGGTTTGCAAGGGATCGGGCTTTATGATGTGTACAACAGCCTGTCATCATAGTCACGTGGAAAAACTTTTTGTCCGTCGTGCGAAACAACAGCTTCAAAGTATTTTAGTTATTTTCTTTGTTGCCAGTTTACATATTTTATATTTCATCACCAGTCTTTCAGTGTCCGAATTTCGCCAGGATCCGCCACATTTCTTTATCATGGGCGTTGCAGAGCCAGTATTTTCTTAATTTATATAGTACGTCTCTCTATCTTGTATTATGTCAGCCTCGGTTTTGCATATGATCTCTGCTGGTGAGTTGTGATGTCCATCAATTGTCTGCCATTCTCGTAACATGACCAGCCCATTGCCATTTGAGTTTTCTAGTAGATTCTATGATGTCTCTGACCCCTATTTCCTTCCTGATATACTGTGCTGTCTTGTGATCTCTCCATGTTGAGCATGATTCTCTCATGTGTACGTTGCATACTTCTCAGATTGTATATCTGTCTCTTTGTTAAGTTCCATGTTTCAGCTCCATAAGTGACTATCAGAAGGCAGCATTGGTTGTATACTCTTCTTTTTAGGATTATTGGGATCGTCTTGATTTTGAAGGTTAAGTTCCCTCTGCTGAAGGCTTACCACCCAAGGGTGATTCTTCACTTGATTTCTTTAGTGGGTTTCATAGAGGTTCGTTGTCCAAGGTAGATGCAGTGCTTTGCTTTCTCCAGTTTTGTATCTTCGATTTTGACATCTGTATTTCTTATTATCGGTGGGATTGTTGCAAATGATTTTTGTTTTACTGAAGTTCATGTGTAGACTGACTTTTTTTCTTTTTTCGCTTAGTTTATCTAGCATTGGTTGGAGGTCACGAAGGTTCTCTGTAAAAAGGACGATGTCGTCTGCAAGTCTGAGGTTGCTCAGATAATCGCCTTCTATTTTCATTCCTCTATTCTCCCAGTCCAGGTTTCGGAATTTATCTTGGGGCAGGCTGTAAAGAGTTTGGGTGAGCTGGAATCAACTTGTGTTACTCCTTATTGTAGTTGAAGGGGTTCAGAGTCTTTATGCAACCTGATAAAGGAGTTGCCTTAATTTCTATGTACGTTGTAGTACTTTGACGTATACAGGATCTACACCTTGAAGGGTGATGGCCTTCATGACCATGGGTGTTTCTACAGAGTCAAATGCCTTCTTGAAGTCTATAAATGCTACAACAAGTGGCATTTTGTATTCTGCTGCTTTCTCTTCCAGCTGATTTATTGGATAGAGATGGTCCATGGTCGAGTAGCTTCTTCTAAATCCAGCCTGTACCAGTGGTTGGTTTCCATCTAGTGTTTTAATGATCCGGTAATTGATGGTTTTGGTGAACAATGAACAGTTTATAGATGCAGTGATATTTCATATTTAAATTTAGAGAATTCTTATGAGTACTACTCAAGGGAGATAATGCCTAGAAACCCAAAATGATCAATAATCTCCAATTTTTTAGTTATATACATATATGTGTGTATATGTTTACATGTACACACATACACACACATATACATAGAAATATACGTATACGTATATGTGTGTGTGCGTTTGTAAACTATGTATATTTATTATTACATATGATTTGTTCCGTTGATTTGTTCTAGGATCCCATGGCAGACTGTAGCCACCCGTTGTAGATTTTTTTCAATATCTCAGTGAGTTGATTCTATCATCG
This sequence comes from Thysanoteuthis rhombus, assembly GCA_963457665.1. Taxonomy (NCBI): domain Eukaryota; kingdom Metazoa; phylum Mollusca; class Cephalopoda; order Oegopsida; family Thysanoteuthidae; genus Thysanoteuthis; species Thysanoteuthis major. The sequence continues at coordinate 24,291,354 of OY735229.1, read as the reverse complement.
CAATTAGTCAGGGCCTTGAATTTAAGATGTCTAAATTTAAGACATGAATAAAACTTAGAGAGAGAGAGAGAGAGAGAGAGAGAGAGAGAGAGAGAGAGAGTGAAAAAGAAACAGTGATTCTGCAATGTCATGTTATATCAACTCGTGTTTCTGAGTTATCGTTTTTTTTCTTTTGTAGACATTGAATTTTTGTAAGGAAAAATCAAGTATATATGTCTGATTCATTTTTATTTTTGGAGAAAATTACCTTGATGCACAATGGTTCTATTAATATATTAGCGGTATTAATGACATCCTCAATATCTGATCAATACAGCTAATATAATTCAACAACATGAAACCATAAAAATGTAGTTGATATTCGTCAGTGATTTTCAGATATTTGTCTGAAAATTTTATTTTAGATTCTGATTTTCAGTATTATTCCCCTGGCCCAATAGTGTAAGGGGGTTCTCAAATCATCAGTAGTTTTAGGGATCGAATCCAACTGGAGCAATATATTTTTTTCTTCTTTCCATACTTCTAAGGTCAGTGACAGATTAACCTTTAGGTTGAGCAGGCCTTTTTCTTTTTTCTTCTTACTATTGAGTTTTGACTTTATTTTCGTATGTAAAAGTAACGGATGACAATGATCAGAAGAAAAACGAGTGACGTCATATACAAATAACAGAGACACAATGACGTAAGCAAACACTGATAACGAATTAACTCCCACTTCTACTGCTGAACTAAGTCTGACTTGTTCTGCTAAAGTTAGCAAATCCAATTTACAGGAACTATTAATGAAGGAGTTGAAATGAGATGCATAGTTTTGGAATAAATCAGTACGGAGAAATTAATTCTATTCTGTTTACTTTATAGATTTTGATCAAGCAAGGGACTTTGACCTTAGCACAGCAAAGCTTGTTGCATTTGAAGTTGTCAAGATAGATATCCTGTTTGAATTCCAGTACAGAACTACAGCAAATGTGCGATTGACTCATAGACAGATGAGGAGATCCAGCCAAGCACATTGAGGTCAGTGGGACGAAGTGATCCGAAAAATATTCTTTTGTTTACCGCAACGGCACGCGCCCGAATCGTCCAGTCACGTGCTGCATACCTTTTCCTCGTCGATGGTTTGCACATTCCTGGCAACAAAGACGCTTTAACCATGTTTAGCACAAAGAGAGAAGGTCAATGCTCAGTAGGTTGTCCAGCTCCTAGGCATTCCGCTTTCTCCTACAAAATGGCCTCCAACGTCATAACGAAAGTTTTGTATTTTTTGTGTACTTTACAAAAGAAACATTTCAAGACAGAAACATTCTGGTCTGGAATGACATTCAAACAAGTCCAGGGAACAGGAATATTCCAGAAAAAGAAAAAAAAAATGTGACGTCTGGAATATTCCAAGGATTCCAGTTGACAAAACATTGTCATAAGGACAATAATCTAAAAAAAAAAATCATTTCATCGCCTACCGAACTGTCAGAACTTGGCAGGGGAGAAAACTGCCTCAAAGTTTTCCAAAGTTTACAAAATAACATGACCAGCATAACATGGATCATGATTGCTTAATATGGGTATCGCTTGCTTTTCAAAAGTTCACTTTACACTACTTTTTTTATTTACGTAAAAAAGGGAAAATAGCTTTTAGAATTTGTTTTGCAGCCAGCCTTTATAGAAACAGTGCACACCTTCGTCTTCTCAAACATACACCAGATTCTCCTGTACCTCTTACCACCCCACCCTTCAATGACTCAGTCTAACATTATATAATCACCATTTTTAAGGTCTGGAAAAGATTGCAGATTTTCCCAAAAATAAATTAATGTGAACCACTTCTTTGCTTTATGCCATTCCGTTCCACGAAAGCTTCTAATAGGAACGCACAACTTCCCGGGGGGGGGGGGCGTACTAATGGACTCCGTATTTCACCTCATATAATCTGCATTTTTGAGCTAAAAAATCCAATTGTGTATTATGAATGGAAACATAATTGTTATTCTCATTTGCATACATATTTGTATACAACTCTTCAGTGTTGCTATAGAATATCCATTATCCCATCTTGCACCACGATTTCTGGCCCTTTCGGCAGTATCAAAGTGTAGTATCTGTTCCCCGGCAGACACCTAGGCACCGATACTGACACTTGCCCGTCGAATTGGTCGGACAATGTGGTGTGGTTGGTATCAAAGACCGAGTGCGCCGGTGCAATGCGTTAGCCAATGAGGTTTTACTGAGGCTGCGCACTGCTACATGCATTGGGAACCTTCCGGTTCCCTTTCTATTATTCCAACCAGCAGCAGGGAATATGGTACCTTGAGGCAGCTCTGTTCCATCGCACTTAACAGAACAGGTCGAGCTAGTCCTGACGCTCTCGTGGCGGAGGTTGCTTTGGTTGCTTAGCAAACCAATGCTGCATCGACTGGAGCCATTTTTGGATGGAAGGTTCCTATTTTCCCAACGTTAAGCCACGACCTTGTGTCACATTTTGCTATGGGGGGACAGTAAATAAATACAACATTCAGTACCACGAGGTGGGATTAAAACGTTTGCTTCAGACCCAGAGGCTGGCATCTCTCTCTGCCCCACGAAACTGGACAGCCCGTAAGGTTGAATTTAAGCGATATATGTACTCAGGCATATATTCCCCATCCACCAGAGTCCTCTATTCCTAAGTTGGAAGAGCATTGCATAAGCTTATAATGAACAAGTTACCTCAGTTAAAGAATGCTCATCACAAGATCAATCTTCTACCACCCCATCAGCCGGGAATTATTATCATTGGACACCGTTTATGGAATACAGATACCTTTTCTTTTCTCTCTCTCTGTATCAATGTATCAGTCTCTCTATATATACATACACACATACACACACACACACACATATAAATATACATATATGTATACATATACACCGCTTAACGTCATGCCGCTTAACGTCCAAGGTTTTAATAAGGTTGAAAAATATCAATTGGCTAACAGGACGTAGAGGACGTAAGTCGGCAAAGTGACTTTGGAAATGGATATAAAGCAATTACGCAGCTAGACCTACAATGATACAATAAATATCGATCTGTCAAATTGTTTCAATGCTCTCATATCTTTTTAAGAAAAATGTGAAAGCATTGAAACAATTTGACAGATTGTAGCGAGTCAATATTGGATTTGAAAATTATATATATATATATATATATATATATATGCACACACGCACAGAAACAGACAGACAGACAGACAGACACACACACACACACACACACACACATATATATATATATATATATATATATATATATATATATAATTATATATATATATATATATATATATATATACGACTAAGAACAGAGAAACACACACCATCATTTATTAGTTCTCTGAATTGCCACTCCCATTGTGTAGGCAAGGCAGAAATGTCACAATCCTTCATTTTGCAACTAAACCAAAGTGAATCGTGCTGTGAATAAACTTGTCCAACCCTGCTAAGACTGGCTTCCGGTAGAGTTACAGTAATTTAGGTTTGTTGATACTGTTGAATAGTCTTCAGCACCAAAGCCAGAATCAGCATGCAACTTTTCATACCACTCAAATCTATTGCCTCCAGAGTTCTATCATCCGTATATACGGACGGAAGAAAAGCCAAGACCAGAGGAAAAGACGTCTCATTGTAAACCACCATGGCATGAATTGTAAAATATATCGTGACCACTGATGCAAATTGTTGTACATCAAATTCATATATATATATATATATATATATATATATATATATATAATTCAATGCATCACATTGAATCCAAGTTTCATGCCAGTGCAATCGTCAGATGGTCAGACGATTGTACTGGCATGAAAGTCGGAGTCACTGCGAAGCACTGAATGATGAATAAACTGCAATATATATATATATATATATATATATATATATCAGAGTTACATCAGTCTTTTAACGGCCGTCGTTGGATATAGACCTTCCCCAGGATTCGCCACACTTCCTTATCGTGGGGGTCGCAGAGCCAGTGCTTTCTGAATTTGTCCAGTTCGTCTCTCCATCGAGTACTCTGCCTGCCAGCGTCGGTTGTGCATGCAGTCTTTAGGATCCATGTTGTGAGTCGTGATGTCCATCAGTCATCTGTTATTCTTGCTACATGGCCAGCCCATGACCATTTGAGTTTTTTAATAGATTCCACGATATCTCGGATTCCTGTTTTCTCCCTGATATATTGTGCCGTCTCGTGGTCTCTCCAAGTGAGATGGAGCATAATTCTTCTCGATACACGTTGCATGATTCTCAGTTCGTTGGTCTGTCTCTTGGTTAGGATCCATATTTCAACTCCATAAGTGTCCATCGAGAGGATGCATTGATTATACAATTTCTTTTTAGAATTAGTGGGATCTTCTCGTTTTTGAAAGTTGACATATACCAACCATTTGCAACACCTTACATGATTGATCTCGTATCGGAGAAACTGCACACACCTGTGCCTGCACCCTTTTACTAATTAATAATGTGGACCTATAACTGCTGATGACAGAGTTGGTCTCCGAAACATGTCTGGAAATAACACAATTTTAATAAAGATTCCATACACACTATATTCTTCTGTTCTTTGATGTGAAATTAAATCATCCCCCCCCTCTCTCTCTCTGACACAAGATGAAGGGATACGATAGGAAAGATTGCCAATAAGACATAACAAATGTGGTCGTCATGGAAATAGAGAGGAAAGGCCTTTGTCCAGCAGTGGACTGCTGCTTATATATATATATATATATATATATATATGAGAGCTAACACTGAACTGCTGAATGGTGGCGTAATGGCATTATTATCTGGAGCCAGAATCGGCAAACAGAATTCAAATTTTGGTTGGTGCTGCTGGTATTGAATTAACACTTATACCCTTGGGAAAGTTATCATTTCAATACAATATTTACGACTCTCTTCTCAATACCTGAAAATCTCCCCGGCTTAAAAATTCTGCCAATTCACTTTAGAATTAAACGGATGCATAAATATATAGATAATTAAAATATTTGGAGAGAGAAAGACATTAGTTTATTAGATTTTCGTTTGATTTCGAGAGACAAAATGAAACCTTCGGCACTGGTTTTGCAGAAAATATTGCCTGCTTTTCATGTCATCTTTATATGAATATGTAAATCAGTTTTTGAAAAGCACACAAACAAAATTGGTACTGACAAAATTTAATTTCTTTCCTCAAAGTCATACAGGATGAGAACAATAATGGGTTTATCCTCAAATGTATGGTAGAGTAAGGGGGCCTTAATATCATTCTTTGTTCTCCAGTTGCCATTAACAACAACAGAAAGAATTGCTTCCTTTCTGTCTTTCTTCCTATCAGTCTGAGTGTGTGTATGCACTGGGATTACTCAACAACTGGCCATTGTACGAAGATGAAATAAGACATTTAAAACTTTAGATCTAAATGCTGATATAAAACATCTAAATTGTCAGTGGATTTAAAAATTAGATGTAAGATATGAATATTGGTAACACTGCAGAGAAGTAATTAAATTACCCTCAAATCGTAGTTTCGTATAAAGGACGTAAAATTATTTCGTATAACTATCATGATAGGTTGCTCCGCATACATATGATATTGATTCAACTGTGAATAAATAGAATCAGTTAACTAAAGTATGGGAGATCAGTGGAGAGCTAATCTCTTTGTTTCATAACAGCTGGAAAAAAATGCATGCCAATTTTGACAATCTAAGACACACTCTGTGACAAGGCAATAGATAGCAATCTGTAAATGAAGGTAGTTGAAACTAAACGTTCGAAATACCATCCAACGACAAAACCAGAATGAATCTTTTTATTAACTTTACAGAAAGCCTAAATTCTTTTTCACCTTACCACTGTGTCCTTGTGCCTGAATAAGACAATTTCAGTGAATATCTGTATAATAGCTGTATTTATGAAAACCCGTTATATCACTGGTAGGATCGTTTAAACAAATCCCGCAAAACATTCAAGATGCAGATGATCTAAATTTTAACGATGTGGATATGAAATCAGCTATCTGGGTTTAGACTCTCGTTAGAGCAATTTCAATCACTTTGCACCAACGCCCTTACGGGTGGTATGAATCCACTCTCACTCCAAGCAATGGGTAAATAGGAAGGCAGTTGAATCCTTTTACCCTTGTAATGCAGTTCACCGTGGGCGTCACGCTGGCGCCCAGCCCCCCCCCCCCAAATCCCCAACTGCTACGAAAACATTACCTCTTATGTCGCACAACATGGGTAGTAAGTTAGTTTTAGAGTCAAATTATTCATTCAATCTAATGACTACACATAAAGAGCGACACGGCAAAGTCTTGCGTTAGGAAAGAATGTGAATCATTAATCATTGTTGTATTGTGGCGCCGACTACATTCGGAGCCAATATACATTGGCAAGATTTCGGCTTTCGTTTTTCTTGAGGCTGCCCAGGTCTCTATCCTTATTCCACTGATTTGATTTAGTCATTTACTGCATTACCAAATTAAATATTCCGGCAATATTGAACAAGATTTAATGATTAAACACTTGATGTTCAAAATTTGATTTATCTTTTTTTTGCAAAATATTCTCCGTGGTCAGGAATTACGACGAGCGGGGCCCGCAAAGTAGGGCTATTAGATTTAAAATGTAAATGTACAGATAATGGTTTTACAAGAGAAATGCAATGTGAATGTTCGTACTATGGAAATTGAATGTTAATGATTTTGCTACAGGAATGTATAGTAATAAAAAAGGGAGTATTGTCAACGGTCAAGAATAAAAGCCAGTAATACTGACCGAATAGAATTGTTAGATGCAAAATGTTAATACATAAGCAGTACTTTATCTGTGACATTAGTACTGTTAGTTTTCATACGCACAAACACACACACACACACACACATACACACACACACACACACACACACATATATATATATGTATATATATATATATATATATATATATATATATATGAGTACGGGAAGAAAAAGGGAAAAGATATATATATATATATATATATATACATATATATATATATATATATATATATATATATATATATATATATATATATATATATATATATATGTGTGTGTTTGTGTGTATGCGTGTGCGTATGAATACACGTATATACTCAAATATACATCTGAACATCCCGTCAATATTTGAATCTATTCTCTTGAGGCATGAATAGTGACATCAGCATAACATTTTTTAGGATGATGCACTTGGGTTTTCTATTCCCCGATTTCGGTTTTTTTGTGCGAAATTCATAAATATAAAATGACAAAATAAGAAATTCCTGAGGGACAGAATTAATCAGGACTTTGGATGCACAGGATGTTCTTCGTTTTGCAGTCAATGTCAAATGAAAAAAAAAGGGGCTGTCTTATATATATATATATATATATATATATATATATATATATATATATATATATATATATATATATATGCGTGTGTGTGTGTATTTATTTGTATAAATGTATATGTATATATTCATATTCATATGTCTATATATATGTATTTATCTCTCTCTCTCTCTCTCTATCTATCTATATATATATATACATATATATATATATATATTCAATATATATACATGTATGTGTGTGTATGTATGTATATATATATATTTATATATATATATATATATATATATATATATATATATATATGTAGACATATACGCACAGATTCATCTCTCTCTCTCACTCTCTATCTATCTATCTATCTATATATATATATATATACATATATATATATGCTCTGGCAGGGATACCCGTCGTTGTCCAGGGAAAAATCTTTCAGAATTTGACAGTACTGTGGAATATACGATCTTCAGTCTTCGTACGTAACGCAACAAATGGATAATTCACACCGAGAGATCATTTTTTACTCCTGATCTGAGTTATTTACTGAATGTAGTAGAAACGGCGTGGAAAAATAAATTCAGTAGAAATTTTCGACGCTTTCAATCCATAAGACCCACGTTTAGCAGTTTTGGAAAAAGGACAGTTTTTGAGTTTGTACGGAGTTTGGGATCTATTCATGTTGTCTCTGCAATGCTTTCTGGGACCCTCACTTCGCCAATGTTTTACGGGAAAAAAAACAAATATCTATTTGAAAGAAAGAAAAGTACCCAGTTTGGATCAAAGGCATCAAATATTAACGCAAGCGGCGGAGGATAAACATTATAATTCTTTTTAAACTTATATCCGTTTGTTGATAACACTATACATTCTGATAATCTATTTGAATAGATCTGCCACTCTGTTGTCAAGAAAAGAATTTTCTGATGTTTGATCTACTTTTATTCACCTCCACCATATATGCATGGACTCTCAGTCCTTTGATTAGAATCTTCCAATTCGATGCCACGTATCATCTTACGCAATTCTATTCTCCCTGATCTTTCCTTTTCTGAATGTGAACTCTTTCAACCTATTCTCATAGCTCATACTTTTCTGATTCAAATTTAGTTGCTCGTCCCAGAACATTTTCTTAAAGATGTTTCCTCCTTTCCCAAATACAGTGTAAAACTATATCGTGTTCAGATAAATTTCTGAGCTTTTAAAAAATGACTTTGGACGGTCGTACGATAGACGGAAAGAAAGGTTCCAGTTTGGCATTATAGTTACATCGTGAATAGCACATCGAACCAAAAGTTATCCCCCAACAATTGACACTTATCATGAAGTGATCTTATTGATCAAATGCACAAAAAGTTCTTCGGGAAACAAATTTTCTATACGTTTTTTGCCTTTACTCGTAGCATATCAAAACCTAAAAAATCAATTAGAGTTATTAAAGTTTAAAATGAAGGGGAATAGTAATTAAATTTGATAATGAAGGATTAAAGCAGAGTTTCTTACACAGAGAGAGAGAGAAAGAGAGAGAAAGAGAGAGCGAGAGAGAAAGAGAGAGAGAGAGTGAGTGTTTTGGTTTTAGTATTGGTTAATTCGACAATACAAGAGTGACTAATCACTAATTTCTACCTTTTGCCCGAAGCCGAACTTCGTCAAAAAAGAGGAGATACTACAAGAAACTACAATCTGTGGTAGCAGGGATAATAGTTAATCGAATGGATGGCTGAGTAGAAAGCAGACATATGTGTCAAGTGACCGAGAGATATCAGCTCCCAGATTAGAAGGGACATCGTTTCAGACAATTTTTGACTGATTCCGGCTTTATGCGAAACAGAAGATTCATTTGTATAGCAAGCCTTCTGATATTATCATTTCACTCTTTTATATATATATATACATGTGTGTGTATATATACATACATATCCGGTGCGCTGGTTGGCATAATTGTTATTATCATTTTTGTTATTTTTGTCATATTTATTGTTATTATTATTTCAGCCAACATTCAATATATTACCCTACTGAAAGGGATTTTAGATAGTCTATAGCCACTCTGAAGAGTTGTAATTCAACGAATGTCCTTTGCTTATATTAAAGACGAGATGGAAGAAATATTCATTTTTAAGGTGAACCCTGTCTAAGTAGACGATTGGTCGAACAGAATCTTCCAACCAATTATTTCCGTACATCTGTTCTAATGCAGCACTAAGCTAGACTTATTTTAGTCTTGCATGTGGTCACAAGTATAGGGGTACTCTGTGAGACTAACTTATAAACCCCCAATCCATGGAGAAACATCCAAACAGTTTTTTTTTAATTCAATTTTAAGTTTGAAAAGAATGTCAGATTAGTCAGGCACCCAATGAGGATCGAATTCACAACACAAAGAATTTAACATCTGTACAGCCTTGGTTACTCTCGTAATTGTGAGATGTTCCAGGGCGTGTTATGCGTAACAGACTAAGAGTTGTGCCCACTTCATTATTGTATTGAGATAATTTATCAAATAGATTTGTATACAATTTGTTTAAAAAAATAATCGTGTTGGGATTTTCTTCTTCGTGAATGTCAGCATTCCCAAATTCAAAACTAGATCTCACAAAGAGAATAATGCTTTGTCTCTTACTCATATTACGCCCTGAATTGCACCATACCCTTATGGTTACTCACTAAAGGACTGACTCAAGGCAACAGGAGTTGGGCACATAGCAAAAATCACTAAACCAGCAAATAGGCTTGACTTAAGTACTAAAAAAATATATTTGGATCAGGGTAAAAGTGAAGTACTAGCTATAGTTGAGAACACGTACGTTTTTGTTTGTTTAGGGAAGTGAAATAAAATTTTCATAAGATAATATTCTGTGGCAGGAATGGAGGAAACCTTACATTTTTAGGTTTGTACGAAGATATGAACATTTAATAGCTGTTGCCTTAGGTGAAAGGGCACGCCCTTCTCCTTGGATATCCCTCCGATGGAAAGGAAAGAATCTCTTAAGATAATCAGATAGATAATGTAATAGAGAAAACAAACTCGGCCTGAGATCAATTCTAATGGAAAAGAGATTTTTCTTTCAGTGTTATCGCACAACGGCAAAATGTATTGGATTAAGTTTAGTTTCTTTCTTTCTAGTCCTTCTATACCTGTTCTTCTCTCTTTCTTTCATTGTTTTTCATCTATCTTCTTTCTTTTGTTATCTCTTATTCTTTGATAGAGAAAGAGGGGATGTGAGAGAGATAGGAAGTGTGTGTGCGAGGAAGAGGGAGAGAAAGAGAAATAGAGAGAGAGAGAGAGAGAGAGAGGCAGGAATAGGATTCAATTCACTTTTTCATTTCTATCTTTTTTCTCATTGTCTGTTCTTCTGTCTGTTATTATCTCTCTCTTTCTCTCAATCTTCTTTCCTCTCTCTCTCATTCTCACTCACCTATTGACGAGGAAGGAGAGGGAGTAAGAGTGAAAAGGGGGAAAGAAAAGAAAAAAGAGAAAAAGGAAAATTCATTGAATAAGATTTCAAATTTTTTTAATCCCACTCTTTACTCCCTCTAATGTTTTTCATCACTCTCTCTCTCCCTCACACACACACACACACACACTATCCCCCCTTTCTCCTCATTGTGTTGTCCCCTCTTGCAGAGTTAAGTAAAAAAAACTGAGGAAAAAAAGAACGAATTGAAAGAGAAGAAAAGAAAGAAGATGCGTGGCTGCTGCAGTCTCAAACTCACGTCCTATCAATATTCAGACGAGATGATTACTGTAACTTATGTACTGCATGAATAAAAATCGTAGATATATGGGTCTTGCCATTTTGGATCAGTTGATGAGAGGGCCGCCAAACAATCAACTTGGTAGTGATTTCAAAGCACGGTAGGGGAATGTTAATTTCATATATAGGTTTGGTTTAACGTGACGGTACCGACAAACAATGAAGGGTTTGCTCCCCTGAATTAGGTTAGGATCGTTCTCGTTTCAGGGGGACAATAAAGTCAATTTAAACTTTGTCAAGATCTTGAAATAGTGGATTGAATTAGGTTCTATTTTTTAAATTTTCTTTCTTTTTAACCGTATCAACAACTTTGTATTTACTAAGTTTAACTCAATACGACACGAGGCCGCATGAGGTGACTGTGTATAGGAAGATTATGTAGCATCAATCTTCCAAAGATGGTTGTCTGTATAACAAAAAATTGAACACTTGACCTTACACCGGGGAATGATGGAAAAATTCTTATTTCTTTTTTTTCTTTCCTTGCTATCTCTATCAGTTTTGGTTTTATCAGATATTCAGCTGTTAAGACAAAGTCAGAAGAAAACAGAGAGAGAGAGAGAGAGAGAGAGAAAGAAGAGAGAGAGAGAAGAGAGAGAAAGAGAGAGAAAGAAGAGAGAGGGAGAAGAGAGAGAGAGAGAGAGAGAGAGGGAGAGAGATGAACCATTACATTCGCTAATATACCCAAAGCTATCGAAAGAAGAGAACTGTAAGGGAAGATGTCTTCGAAGCACCAATCTGATCGACCAATAGGCATACATTTTCCCTTTGCTTCCAACAAGAAAGTGTGTGTTCGTGCGTGATATCGAAAGTGGTTAAAGGAAAATATTTGACTGTCATCCGATGCTGGCAAAGAAGGAAGGTAGGATGAGAAAAAGATTTTGTTCACTTTGCACAGGAACCCAAAGTCAGAACCGTTCGTCTTTCAGCGTTCACTTATTGATTTTTGGCCTCGGATTTCGTTCGGACAATTTCGACAATTTGGCTGCCATTTTTATTCAGCATCCCAAGACAATCGAGTCGACCAGCTTAGAGATACTCAGGCGAACCTAACTTCTACTTTGGCTGACAACTCCCTACAGGATATGAGGAAAGGAAAAATCATTCAACGAGATTTAAGTTGCCGGATGCACAAAATGATTTCAGGGAAAATGCAAGGATATTCCACATTGTATAACCCTTTTTTTATCCATCTTTTCAACCGGCTAGACGAGGATTAGCGTAGCCAACATTGATCTAACGATTTTTAATCGTTTATTTTGTTGAAGACGAAGTAAGACGTTGCCGATTTCTCAAATTCACCTTTATGCGCTGATTTACACAGACGTGTCCCCATCTTCGTTGTTATCGAACTTTTCGTCCGTTTTACTCCTCAGCCTTCTTCTTTCGTTCTTCTTTCACTTGATTCTTCCTACTTATTTTGTCCTTGCTTTGTTGCTTCCTTGCTTCTTCCACTGAACGATATTATATACATTTTGTTCTACTTTCAGTCAATGTTTTTTGTCCAAAGAAGAATGTTTCTCGGAATCACTTCTAATTGTCTGACAGTAACAATCGTAGACAAAAGACAGCCTTTCATTCATATAATACATCTTCGTGCTTTCATCAGAGATTCGAGGCTACAAGTACTGGATTCCACGATTTAGACCATTATCCATGAGTCAATTCTGCATTACAAGTACTGAATCGTGCCGAATAAAACGCTACACAAAACCATTTATCTTCTATTAGTGTATGCAGCAATGATGTGAGCTGTATTTGTACAAAGTGCATGAGATATACGATTGTGAAAAAAAAGTGGTGTCTTGATAAAGGCCATGGCACAATTACTTCCGGAAAAAATGTATAGTCTTGATTTGAATGGAACACATTTTTTTCCAGGAACAATTAATATGAATAGGAAAGTAACATTTTAGATTTGGGATTTTCGTTAGAAAAAATGAAAGAAGGAGTTTCCGTTGAGTTATGTACGAACAAACGTCGTTCACAAAAGCAATAAGAATGATCGAAGCGACAGAAATGATTTAGTGCAGATTTTTCATGATTATCTTTTTGCAGAGTTTCAGTTTTAACGTTGAAACATGGAGTTCTTTACTTTTTTTTATCATTCTTTCAATATCAAGCTCTTTTCGTCCCAACTATTCTATGTTTTTCTCTTCTTTGATTTCTTTCTTTCTTTACCATCGTTTTCTTTCTTTCGTTTTTTACAAACCGTCAACTAAAACTGTCACAAGAAACAACATATTTTTTCTCTGTTTTCAAGTTATTCTGGCTTGCCATCCACGGATTAAACCATGAACACAGACTGCATCAATGGAACTATAGAATTGTTAATTTACACTTCCTCATAAGTATGAAAAATGGTCATTTGGAAATTCTCACCCAAAGAGTTTCTAGAGGGGAGGGTTTAATTTGCAATGTGAGTATATGCTATTTTGTCACTTTGTGTTCGGTAGAATTCAAGCTTGTGAGCCCAACAAATGATGAGAGTCGTAATTGATCAACCAATATATATATATATATATATATATATATATATATATATATATATATATATATATATATATATATATAATCACGAATAAACACATACATACAAACATGCATACATACGTACAAGATGTTGCCGAAGACTGGAAAGAATTTGAACATAAAAATTGATTATCTTAATACATAGTTTCTGTAGTCTCTTTCGAAAATGTCTAAAAGTAACGTACTACATCATGAAATAGGAGAAACATTTGTCAGTTTCATAGTATGATAAACATAATAAATATAAGTCAGTGGAAAGGCTACAGAGCATGTAAGAAGAAATGTAGTGAGCAAAATAGCAAATATCAGAATTCTACCTTAATTAAATCATAGGATTTGGACAACATTTCTGCTTAGAATTCTATACAACAATATGAAAAATCTTTTATCATTTTCTTTTTGTAATTATATTCAAGCAGAATTCAAATGTAAAGTTTTGCTCAATCATTTTCTATACCATTTACCAGAGTAATTCTCGAAACGACAAAAGGAAATGGTGAGTTTATTCGTTTGCAGCGAAACAATTATCCTAGCCAATGAATTCCAATCGTTTCGGCCATTTATCATTGAAGCTTTTCACAGCTGAAACAATACGCACATGGAAAGTAAAAACATTAGATGTACAAAATCTGGGCGGGATTAATATCGTTGTGTCCTTCGCAAAAGATGATTTCTCAATTAGCTAATTAGCTAATCAATAGCCATTCAAGAATTTCATAAAACTCTTTAGGAATCTTCTCCCAATTTTTCGTGGATGAGGTTGTATCAATAAGGCCTCTTACGTCATTATCTGTTGAATTTTATCCTGAAAATTTGACTGCATAGTTTCCAATCTACGAAATAAATGTTCATTCCCAAATTAAAGGTTTTGACATGGAATATATGCTGAGTGAAATAAATGCATTGCTTTAGCGTTCTGCATTTTTTTTGGAAGATAGATTGACCCCGAGCTTATCAATACCGTACTAATCTTCGATCACGACTGGATGCCACACTCCTGTGGTTTTGGGCCTTGCAAATGGTGTGTGTGTGTGTGTGTGTGTGTGTGTGTGTGTGTGTGTGTGTGTGTGTGTGTACGCATATTTCCGGAAATCCTTACAGATTTTGTGAAATCCTTGAACATTCAAGTAATATCATGAAGTCCCTAGTTTCCCAACCAGAATAGTAAGGATTAACAAGCCTTTAATGCTGGCTATTATTACTGTTATAAGTTTGATCCTCACCGGGTGTCCACCTCAGCTGCTTTGAGTTTAACTAAGCTGAACCTAGTAAGTATCCAGTACATTCTGTTTCAGTATTAGAAATGTATACACGGCTTTGTTTTCACGCAGGCTCACAGAAGTGGGGCCCCCAAATGAGGATCAAACTCATCAAAGAAGCAATAATCCACATCACAAATATTTAGATGTTTACCTTGTAACAGTTCCCCGGATATAAAAACAACTACAAAGTTTTATCAACATGGCTCCCCAGCAGTTTTGATCAAACAGTACACTTGCTTGAGCTATGATATATATTTGATATTTATAGCTTTACAGCTTTAAACCTAATATATATATATATATATATATATATATATATATATATATATATATATATATATATATATATATATATATATATTAGGGCTTATATAGGTTACCCCCACAAAATGTGCTTGACGAAGAGGGATCAGTAAGTATAACAAGAGACGTGACTAATTTTTCGTATCACTTCTATTGAATATTAACCAAGATGATTATTAAAAACAAACCTCAATGCAAACAAACTTATATCATCTTAAAGAATTCTAGTTGCACAAAAAAATCCTCTTCAAGTGGATTTTCTACCAAGATATTCGACCAAAGAATTTGACAATTTTTTCAACATCACAAACCTTAGACTCTATTTTGCACATCGTACACGATCTCGCTTCAATCAGTATTATGATTTATTGTGAATTATATAGTTGAGACGAAACCAATAGAAAAATATTGCCGGGCTATTCCATTAATATGCTTAGATATTTGTTACTTGGAATTCTTTGTTCAATATCCCACTATGCCCAACTATCTGTCAGTCAGATAAATGGACCAGAACCAAATGGTTTACCTTTTCCCTGGTTCCAGTCAATTTAATGATCTTTCACACTGACAAGGACTAAATCCATCTTTTTTTTTGATTATTTAATCCCCTTAACATTGATACAAAATTATTTGAATTATTACTGCACTTCTCATTTACTTCATTTTTATACTCTCATTAACACATGATTTTCGTTATTATTTCATTATGATCGAACTGAAAAGTTTTAAAGGGATCAGGATGTATAGTCATGTCTACATTAAATTGTCTGGAAATCTTACCCATTTTGCCGTTTTGATTGACGATTCAAGTAACTGATTTTCAATATAAAATCAATACATCTAAAAGAAGTTTGTGCCATCCTCAATATTCCAAAAATATATAAGATTGAATGCTACTTGTTCTAAATGGAAAACGCAAAAGGAAAAGGAAACAAAAACGCAGTACAGATGTTATGAACCAATAAAATGAGCAACTGTCCCTTACTTTATTTCATGAAATCCGTATGAAGTATCATTTGATTTCTAGGGTTGTTAGATTCGGAGTTTCTCTCTCAGGTCACACACACACACACACACACACACACACACACACACACACACACACACACACACACACATATATATATATATATATATATATATATATATACATATATATATATATATATATATATATATATATATATATATATATATATATATATATGCATATAAGAATAACAAAGATATATTCCCTGTGAATGTTAACATTTCGCGCCAGACTCACTGATCAGCAGCCGACTGTATGTTTTGTTCTTGGAATTATGAAAGCAAAAAGTGCTATTTACTGTTTTAAATATTGAGTACAGTGAATGAACATTAACAAGGATAAAATCTGTTTTCTTTTCTTTTTCTTTTTTTTTATTACAGATTGAAAATTTATTGACTGAATATATATTACCATAAAGTAAAATCACTCTCTAGTGTCTATCGTTGCATATATAAAGCGGTTTCACTAAGGTACTGCTCCCAAAGGATATAAGCAATCGTATATACTACATTTTGACCACCACAGTTCATATTTCCAGAATTTAAGAGTATAACTTCTACTGATTTAGATTGTAAGCATAACTGTATCATTTTAGCCTGGAAGATTTAGCTACTGAAAGTAAGTAATCTTTTCTGAATCCTTTGTGAACAGCAGCTTACTTTTTTATGTAACTTCTTTGGGTCAATATCTCTATTCACATAATAGAAAGTATTTGAGGCTCATTCATGACACTTTTTGTCTTTGGGTTTGACTTTAAGTCAGATTCGGAACAAGTACCTTAAAAGACTTACATAATCCAGAAATCAAATAAAATGTAAATGATGTTATTAGCATGTTCCAGTAAAAAGAATTCTCTATCCGTCTTTATTTCGAGCTGAATACTATTCTTGATTATATAACAAAAAATAAGTACAGATGCTATAACCAGGGCCGCTGCTAAAAAGTTTGGATACCTTAAGGATTATTACTGAGTGGTAACCTCTTCCAAGAAAATAAAACATACATGCAATCTTTAACCGGAAGAAATATACTTCACAATCTTGGTAAAGACCATGAAAATTCAATAAAATAAACCAATGAAAAACATATCATTAAAGATAAATATATTATAAAATAAACATGTACTAATTAGAAAACAGAACCGTACAAAACAGAAGGAAAGGCTCTAACTCAACAAACTCTGCAAAAAATAGAGATATTGAAGTATAAAGGTATTTTCCAGGTGTAATGTGAGGCTCAACAACAGAGCTTATCTAGTAGGCTGTCTTACCTTTGAACTTGTAATTTATTGAGCTATTCAACAAGCAAAAGGCAGCTCAGGCCAGACACTGAATATTTAGCTCTCACGGGGATGAAACTATTGATAAGAGCCAATAGGATTCTTACATAGCACTTTTCACAGCAATGTGTTTTACAAAAAGAACACAAGAAAAATTAAAACATGTCATCTAAGAGTTATAATACAGAGACAAAAAGCTGATTCTTTTCACAACACTCAGTGAATAGAGTTTCGAGACACAAATTTTGGAATCCTAGTATAGTTTACCATCTATTTAACGGTCAGCTGATGAAAAGTTGTGAGAGTTAGTCTACGAAATCTGGGTTGTTTTTGTTTTGTTTTGGAGCTTTCGCAATATCTTTGGTGTTAAGTCGCCATTTCTTTCATTTTCCCTCTTTTGCCGATTCTGCTTTTCAAGCAGTGTTTTTTCTCTATCTGTTCAGTTATGGTGGCTATTACTGCTCATGCTAACTACCTAGTTTATCTTCTGTTTATACGAGACAAAATGTTGTATCTTCTCCAAGAAATCTGGACACTGCAAGAGTTTCATAGGAAATATCACCACTCACTATGTGTTGAGAAAAAATAAAAAATAAAAAAAAGGACTTCCATGCCCTGGGTACAGACTTCAGAGTCACGTGTCTACATTTCCTGGTTGCAAAATCGTCTACCATGTCACCATATGACAATTTCTGAGCGAGTTCTACATTATGCTGTGACAGCAATACAATTCAAACATGTCTGTGCCATTGATAAAGGCAGGTTTGTTCTGACGAGTTCAAATTGTGGAAGAAAACTCGCTCACGAGGGCAATAATGACTGGGATAGTTATTGCGATCCTAAGAGCAGTTTGGGTAGACGTCTTGCTTCCCACACAGGAATGCAGCATCTCCAGAGAAGGTGTCTGTGTAATAGTTGGGACAGGTTTATGATTTTCTATGACATCAGCTTTTCTCTTTACAGTAAGCGTCTTCTGCAATCTCTCTTCCTACTTGAATTCCAAATTCTACCGCCAAATATTCAAGTATAGGAAGCGCACCCCACATTGAGAAACACTGATCTAAACTATTATAATATGTACTAAAAATGATTTTGTCAACGATTTCATGTGAAAACATCGGAAAATACAGAATAATTTTTCAAATACTGAAGGATATTATTATCATTTTTACTTATATTTTTAAAACACAGTGTAAATTTCAGAATTAATGAAATATTTGTTTTAAATACTTATATCCCATAGACTCTGTTATTGCATTAAAAAAAAGCATATTACATAATAGAAATTTCGTAGGATTTCCAAATGCCAAATTTACGTCTTTTTAGTAATTGTTGCATTGGGCATTTAAACGTCAATCGCACTGATTAGGTGAATAAAATATCACCCCCAGACGGTCGAACGAAGGTCATCACCTGTCAAAAATTGGAGAGGTAGAAGGAGTCTGGAAGAGACAAATTCTTTGGTTAACCAACCTGCATTTCTGTTCTCCTTGCAACCGTGATCTATATAAGAATTACACTAATGTAACATACAAAAAAAAAAAAAAAAAGCACACACACAAGTCCTCACCTATCATTAATATATTCGTTCATTCTTCCATAAGTATTTCCATAACAGGTTTTTAGTTTCAGAAATACACTGGCCTTGGAGGTGAGCTTTTGCAAAATTATTGATTATTGAATATTTAAAATCTTTAAAACAATCGTCTTTCCACCGTTTTTACTGATAAACCCTCTCCATCCCTCGCGTTGCTTGGTCACCATCATCTCCTTGCTTCCTCTTTCCATGTTACGTTCTTTTTCATTTACCCCATAACAACATTTCAGTTTTAACGCTTTACCCTACAATTTCAAGTATTTTTTCACACAAAACCTTCATCAAAATCAAACCTCAACCATTCGGCTGTGGACCAGTACCGTGCTGCAGAGTGTATACTACCGGGATGCGAGGTAATAAGACTTGGCAATAAAACAAAAACGAACTAATTTCTTCTGGTCTTAATATCAAATATGTTAGAGAACTTATAAGTGACTCATAGTTGAATTTAGACTTCTGGTGTACGCATTCTTGGTTTTGACAAAGTGAACGGTCACCATTGAAAATGTATTGATTGAGTGAAGTAGTAAATCATTTTGAATTATGATAAATGATATTTTGATATTTTGAAAAATGAAATTCAAGCTTTTGGTGTCTGACTTTTAATTATGTGACCTAATATCTGACATTTGTATAATTTTAACAAAAAGAACAGTTAGATTAAATAGAAATAAAGTAATCAAAGAAATCAATAAAACCAAAGAAGTAATACATTTTTTATTCCAGTGTGAGCAGTTTTCTTACATGATGTCGATTTTTAATAAAGGTAAAACCGTAAGTATTTTACAAAGCTTTCCTACAGTCGTTTCTCTTACTTTGTTTGGAATCAAGAAGCTCTTTTTCCAATACATTGAGAATTAACATCAACATACCATAACAGGAGCGTCTTCTCGCCGTTTTTCCATTCCCCCCCCCTCTACCCCGACGCCTGTTGTATTTTTTGGGACATTTCTCATAAATTTTCTACCATGTGTCTTTTTAGCTTAGAGCTCATAGACTGAGTTTGGCAGTCGGTACAGATCGAGGGCAAAGTAAACGGCACAGGATACGCAATAAGAGGGGCAAGTCACCTAAATTGATTTCGGAAATTATGTATGCCTTTCATTATCTTGCTTATGATGCTCTACTCACAGGACATTGTATGCATATATCTTGCAGCTATCCTGACTATGACTATAGATATCACGAGGTTGATGCAAGCTCTCTCAGCGCAATCCACTTAACAGTGTTAGAGAAATCCGAAAATGTCTGAAGTTTTTATAGATTGTGCAGTCTTTCGAACTACAGCATGTAATTTACTGTAAGTGTCAGAAGTATTTGGGCAAACAGACATTTTGCTTCCAATCAATTGCTTTTAAGAAATAAAAAAAGAAACTTTTCGTAAGAAGAACGAAATCATTTTGCAATGAACGTAACAGGACACGCTTCTAAGTACGTTTTGTGGTTATGTGCTAAATTTCTGGGAAAACACTTTTTCATAGAATCATATTGTTAAATAAAAGCAAGTTTTTTTCAATCCTTCTGAAATATTGTTCAGAACTAATCAAAGAAATTGAAAAGACAAACTAAGATTGCTGTATAGACGAGTTGCAAAGCTAATTTGGACCCTCTACTTTGCTGAAGCACCTTAACGGACCCTGCAATCTTGGGCAATAAAAACAATTCTGTGCTGGTTCAAATACGCATTAATACTACTTTTATTTATTAAATTATCTATAATATATAAAATTATTCCTGCCTGATGATGATTTAAAAAAGATTACGTAATGTTCCTGATTTGAGCTCTGAGAAACAAGCAATTAGAAGCAAACTGTCTATTTATTAAACACTTAGGACAAGTACTGTAGAAAACATGGGGAAATTCTAAATCCAGGAAAATTGTTCCTATACGGACCCACGGAAGTGAACATCGATTAGCAATTAAACATTTGTCGTCCTTTTCTAGTTTGACATAGAAAAAGTGAATTCCTTACAGGACAGTCATCGGCAATGAAAAATGTATTCATTACGAGAATTCAAAATCAAGAATATCGTGATTATGTTCAAGACATTAATTGTTCTTTTAACGAATCGGTATCCACTGCACTTCTCTGTTTGGGATATCAAAAAAAATCTTTACAAGTAATCGAGAAACTATTTCTGTGCAACGCTACAATGGACAATTGTCTCTTTTGAACGACGCGTTGGAACGGCAAGAAAGTTGACCGATGACTTTTACATTTAAGAATGCCCATCAGATTGTGGAAAGTTAAGGCACTACCACAAATCTGTTCGACTGTAGTCATTTGTGGAGCTGAAATATGGAACCTAACAAAGTGATTGACTCTTAAATCATGCTCATCATTACTTGGAGAGATCAGAAGACAGCTTAGTATATAAGAAAAATAGGAGTCAGAGATATCATAACTCCATTAAAAAAGTCAAATGGCAATGGGCTGATCATATTGCAAGAATATAAGACAACCACTGGACTTCACGACTAATAAACAACCCATATCCTATTCGACATTGTGGGCAACAGAAAATAAGTTTAAAAAAATATTGGTACCGCGACGCACACGACCGAGTTGTCTGTTGAATCTTAATAAAGGTCTATGTCTAAATACAGACGTTGAAGGGTTGCTGAATGATGGACAGCAAATTCCCTTAAATCTCCCGCACTTTACTCATTACCCTGCCAAAACCCAGAAGTACAGGGAAGTCTAAATTCTTCCTCGAATTATTATTATTATTATTATTATTATTATTATTATTATTATTATTATTATTATTATTATTATTATTATTATTATTAGGAATCTCACACCAGTTGCCTGGTGGTAACCGCTGGAGTTTGAGTGACAGCAAGTCTCCTCAAGTCTCCAGCCCTCCTCTCCTCGTACTCATAGATCGCAGTAATTTTGCAATTTACAGTTTCACACCGGTTGCCCAGTGGTTATCGCTGAAGGCTGAGTGACAATAAGTCTCCTCAGGTCTTCAGCTAACGTCTCCTCTCTCTTTCGCATATCATGACAGAGCTACGATTCGTTGCAGTCCTTATATCTCTAGCACCTTCCTCAGTATCCGTCCAGTGCCCAGCAGTGCTGTAGTCTGTACGGTCTCTATCCTCCCCCTAATCCCGATCTCCTCCAGTCTCTCCCTCAGCGTTTTGGGGACAGTTCCTAGTGCTCCCACTATGACCGGTACTACCCTGGCTTTCATGTTCCACATTTTCTTTAACTCCCTTGCTAGGTCCTGGTATTTTTCCCTTTTCTCACCCTCCTTCTTTTTTACTCTATGGTCTGCAGGTACAGCAACGTCTACTATTTGGCAGGCCCTCCTTTTTTTGTCTACTATTACTAAGTCCGGCCTTCTTGCCTGGATGAGGTGGTCAGTTTGGATGTCGAAGTCCCAGAGTAGTTTGTGGTTGTCATTCTCCAAGACTGCCTCTGGCTTGTGCTGATACCACTTTTCCCCATGGTTGAATCCCATTTGTTTACTTAGTTCCCAGTGTATCATCGTTGCTACTCTATCGTGTCTATGCTTATACTCCTTCTAGGCGAGTTGGCTACATTCACTAGTTATGTGGTTTACTGTCTCATCTCTTTCACCGCACATGCGGCATTTGCTGTTTGTCTGTGTTCTATCGATTTTTGCTTTTATGTAGTTTGTCCTTATGCTTTTGTTTTGGGCTGCCATGATGAGCGATTCTGTTTCTCTCTTAAGGTTTCCCTTTCGTAACCACGTCCATGATTTCTCGTCTGCTATATCTTTTATCTGTCTTTTAAACTCGCCGTACAATTTTTTCCCTTCCCACTTTTCTTTTCTAGTTTGCTGTACTGTTCCATTGTTTTCTACTTTATTGTTTGTTGCACTATCCCTCGCGCTCTTTATGATTTCTTCACTATTTGTTTGCACATATCTATCTAGGACTACTTTAGCTCTCTGGACACAATCTTCTATGCTGATGAGCCCCCTACCACCTTCTTTTCTCTTAACGTATAGCCTATGTGTATCATCCCTAGGATGTAATGCTTTATGCATCGTCATAAGTTTCCTTGTTCGCCTATCCATTGATTGGAGCTCTTCCTTTGTCCATCCTAGGAATGGTCCTGTATACCTAACTACTGACACAGCCCAGGTGTTCATTCCTTTTATTAGATTTCTGCTATTTAATTTGGTTTCTAATTTTTTCCTTATCCTTCTGAGGTATTCTCTCTTAATTTTCTCCTTCATCTCTTCCCGTTTTATCGTGTCACATTCAAGGACACCTAGGTACTTGTATCGGTCTTGTGCAGTCAATGCCCTAATCTTGTTGTTGTCCGGAAGTTCAATTCCCTCAGTCATTGAAAGCCTTCCTTTATGCATCACCATGATTGCGCATTTTTCTATCCCAAACTCCATTCCTATGTCCTCACTATATTCCCTTACTTCGTTGAACAGAGTCTCAAGCTCTCCCCTGTTTTTTGCAAACAATTTAATATCGTCCATGTACATTAAGTGGTTGACCTTTCCTTTTGTTTTAGAGAAGTGGTATCCTTTGCTGTTTCTCAGGATTCTGTTAAGCGGTATCATTGTTAGAACAAATAATAGTGGGGACAACGAGTCTCCTTGGAAGATTCCCCTTTTTATCCCTACCTCGGCTAGTTTGTCCCCTGCGGCTGTCAAATCTACTTTCCAGTCTTTCATTGAATTACCAATAAATTTAACCACCGGTTCGCTAATTTTTAACATTCTAAGGCATTCGAGTATCCAGCTATGTGGAATCATATCGTATGCCTGTTTGTAATCTATCCATCCCATTGCGATATTCTTTCTCCTTTTCCTTACTTCTTTTAAGATCATCTGGTCTATGTAGAGTAAATCGTTTGCCCCTTTGGTTCCTATCCTACACCCTTTCTGTTCTTCTGGTAGTAGCCCCCTTCTATCCATTGACATGTATATTCTCTCTGCTATTTGCCCGGTCAGGATTTTCCACATAAGTGGTAGGCAAGTGATTGGTCTATAGTTGCTTGCTATGTTCCCCTTCCCCAGGTCTTTTTGGATGAGGGTGGTTCTGCCTTTAGTCATCCATTCTGGTGCTTTGCCTTCATTTAGACAATTTTGGAGTAGGTGGGTGAGTCTGCCGTGTAACGTGGTGAACTTTTTGAACCAATACCCATGGATCCCGTCGGGACCCGGTGCTTTCCAGTTGGCTACTTTCCTAAGAGTATGTTTCAATAATCTCACACCAGTTGCCTGGTGGTAACTGCTGGAGTTTGAGTGACAGCAAGTCTCCTCAAGTCTCCAGCCCTCCTCTCCTAGTACTCATAGGTCGCAGTAATTCTGCTATTTACAGTTTCACACCGGTTGCCCAGTGGTTATCGCTGAAGGCTGAGTGACAATAAGTCTCCTCAGGTCTTCAGCTAACGTCTCCTCTCTCTTTCATCTATCATGTCAGAGGTACAATTCGTTGCAGTCCTTATATCTCTAGCACCTTCCTCAGTATCCGTGCAGTTCACAATAGTGCTGTGGTCTGTACGGTCTCTATCCTTCCCCTAATCCTGATCTCCTCCAGTCTCTCCCTCAGCGTTTTTGGGACTGTTCGTAGTGCGCCCACTATGACCGGTACTACCCTGGCTTTCATGTTCCACATCTTCCTTAATTCTCTTGCTAGGTCCTGGTATTTTTCCTTTTTTTTCCCTCTCCTTCTTTTTTACTCTATGGTCTGCAGGTACAGCCACGTCTACTATTTGGCAAGCCTTCTTTTTTTGTCTACAGTTACCAAGTCCGGTCTTCTTGCCTGGATGAGGTGGTCAGTTTGGATGTCAAAGTCCCAGAGTAGTTTGTGGTTGTCATTCTCCAAGACTGCCTCTGGCTTGTGCTGATACCACTTTCCCACATGGTCGAATCCCATTTGTTTGCTTTGTTCCCAGTGTATCATCGTTGCTACTCTATCGTGTCCATGCTTACTATAATAATAATAATAATAATAATAATAATAATAATAATAATAATAATAATAATAATAATAATAATAACAATCACGTGCTTACCACTTATGTGGAAAATCCTGACCGGGCAAATAGCAGAGAGAATATACATGTCAATGGATAGAAGGGGACTACTACCAGAAGAACAGAAAGGGTGTAGGATAGGAACCAAAGGGGCAAACGATTTACTCTATATAGACCAGATGATCTTAAGAGAAGTGAGGAAAAGGAGAAAGAATATCGCAATGGGATGGATAGATTACAAAAAAGCGTACGATATGATTCCACATAGCTGGATACTCGAATGCCTTAGAATGTTAAAAATTAGCAAACCGGTGGTTAAATTCATTGGTAATTCGATGGAAGACTGGAAAGTAGATTTGACAGCCGCAGGGGACAAACTAGCCGAGGCAGGGATAAAAAGGGGAATCTTCCAAGGAGACTCGTTGTCCCCACTATTATTTGTTCTAACAATGATACCACTCAACAGAATCCTGAAAAACAGCAAAGGATACCACTTCTCTAAAACAAAAGGAAAGGTCAACCACCTAATGTACATGGACGATATAAAATTGTTCGCAAAAAGCAGGGGAGAGCTTGAGACTCTGTTAAACGAAGTAAGGGAATATAGTGAGGACATAGGAATGGAGTTTGGAATAGAAAAATGTGCTATCATGGTGATGCACAAAGGAAGGCTTTCAATGACTGAGGGGATTGAACTCCCGAACAACAGCAAGATTAGGGCATTGATTGCACAAGACCGATACAAATACCTAGGTGTCCTTGAATGTGACACGATAAAACGGGAAGAGATGAAGGAGAAATTAAGAGAGAATACCTCAGAAGGATAAGGAAAATATTAGAAACCAAATTAAACAGCAGAAATCTAATAAAAGGAATGAACACCTGGGCTGTGTCAGTAGTTAAGTATACAGGACCATTCCTAGGGTGGACAAAGGAAGAGCTCCAATCAATGGATAGGCGAACAAGGAAACTTATGACGATGCATAAAGCATTACACCCTAGAGATGATACAGATAGACTATACGTTAAGAGAAAAAGGGTGGCAGGGGGCTCATCAGCATAGAAGATTGTGTCCAGAGAGCTAAAGTAGTCCTAGAAAGATATGTGCAAACAAGTAGTGAAGAAATCATAAAGAGCGCGAGAGATAGTGCAACAAACAACAAAGTAGAAAAAACAATGGAACAGTACAGCAAACAAGAAAAGAAAGATGGGAAGGGAAAAAATTGTACGGCGAGTTTAAAAGACAGATACAAGATGTAGCAGACGAGAAATCATGGACGTGATTACGAAAGGGGAACCTTAAGAGAGAAACAGAATCGCTCATCATGGCAGCCCAAAACAAAAGCATAAGGACAAACTACATAAAAACAAAAATCGACGGAACACAGACAAACAGCAAATGCCGCATGTGCGGTGA
This sequence comes from Thysanoteuthis rhombus, assembly GCA_963457665.1. NCBI lineage: Eukaryota > Metazoa > Mollusca > Cephalopoda > Oegopsida > Thysanoteuthidae > Thysanoteuthis > Thysanoteuthis major. The sequence goes on along the minus strand of OY735229.1, from coordinate 24,264,826 downwards.
AAGAGATGAGACAGTAAACCACATAACTAGTGAATGTAGTCAAATCGCCCAGAAGGAGTATAAGCATAGACACGATAGAGTAGCAACAATGATACACTGGGAATCTAAGTAAACAAATGGGATTCAACCATGTGGGAAAGTGGTATCAGCACAAGCCAGAGGCAGTCTTGGAGAATGACAACCACAAACTACTCTGGGACTTTGACATCCAAACTGACCACCTCATCCAGGCAAGAAGACCAGACTTAGTAATAGTAGACAAAAAAAGGAAGGCCTGCCAAATAGTAGACGTTGCTGTGCCTGCAGACCATAGAGTAAAAAAGAAGGAGAGGGAAAAAAAGGAAAAATACCAGGACCTAGCAAGAGAATTAAGGAAGATGTGGAACATGAAAACCAGGGTAGTACCGGTCATAGTGGGCGCACTAGGAACTGTCCCCAAAACGCTGAGGGAGAGACTGGAGGAGATCGGGATTAGGGGAAGGATAGAGACCGTACAAACCACAGCACTACTGGGAACTGCACGGATACTGAGGAAGGTGCTAGAGATATAAGTACTGCAGCGAATCGTAGCCCTGTCATGATATGCGAAAGAGAGAGGAGACGTTAGCTGAAGGCCCTGAGGAGACTTATTGTCACTTAGCCTTCAGCGATAACCACTGGGCAACCGGTGTGAAACAGTAAATCGCACAATTACTGCGACCTATGAGTACTAGGAGAGGAGGGCTGGAGACTTGAGGAGACTTGCTGTCACTCAAACTCCAGCGGTTACCACCAGGCAACTGGTGTGAGATTCCAAATAATAATAATAATAATAATAATAATAATAATAATATGATGTCTCGTCATTCTCATCATTATGTATCTGCTGTATAAAATTAAATCATATCTTGTGCTAAAAAAACGATAATTCCATATTGATGTGTTTCCATACTTAACGAACTTGGAGTTCAGTAAATCTTAGAACGTTACCGAAAAAAAGAATTTAGGTTTGAGCTTTTTATTCTTTGAATGAATTTTCGTCATTCAAGCCACAGGGTCAAACTCTTTTCCTGTTTTTATTCCGCCTGAAGATGATGAATACAATTTTTGCATTGTATATTTGATAAATGAAAAAGTAATGTAAAAGAACTTTTTAGTATAAAAGTATCTATTAATCAGAATGAAATAAGCCCTTGTGTATTTGTAACGTAGATTTGTGTATGCATGTAACACTTGTAAATTTGGCTCAGATGGTAAGACGGCACACCCTCCTGCCAATCACTTAGTTGTGTTTTAAAATCACGGTTGGGAAATATCAATTGCCTTTATTGGCTTGATTTAACGTGACAGGGCGGACAGACTAAATTTTCTGAAGGTTTTTCTTGTTCTCGTCGCCACTTTACAAAAACAAAATAAACTCTATTGATCGTGTATTCCAGCGTTGTCAAAAGTAGAGATTTCGAATACCGATTTTATAGGCAGACAGAACGCCTTCCTTTTGAAGATCAATAAAACACAATCTTTCTATTTTTTCCATTTTATTCTTAATTGCGTATCACTGAATCTGACCAGATTATCACTTCTCTACGGTCGTTAGTAAACAAATTAAAACCCCAACCCTCTAACCAAAGTCAACGAATTATAAATGCCAAAATAATCCACTGTGGCATAGCATGCATCGATAGCAGCCTACGGTGTTCATAGTCTTATCTTTAATTATAATTCACCCAAATCATCCAGTCCGTATGTGACAGTCTACCGTAGAAACAATACAATCTATCCCTATGAACTTTCCTGTGTATACTAATGGGACCACCAGACAGGTTTTTAGCAATGTAGCTTTTTTTCCAGTTTTGGGTCAATTCATAATATGAGTTCAAATGGACTCAATTTTGTGCCCGCTTTTCCAGCTGTATCCTATCCACTGGGTGCAGATGAAAAACCATTTAATTTCATAGAGAGGAAGGAAAGTAAGAGGTAGATATAGACTTCCGATTGGAAATGCTTTAACGAGCAAATAGTGGGCACTTCGATATCGTTCATAGAAAGGGACTGGGGGTAAGGGGCTGTTTTTTATTGTCTGTTGAGCATTATGTATATACATTGAACATTTACTCTGGGATCATATAACTCTAAAAGGCGCAAAAAATAAATCAAGCACTAGCTGATTTACACACACACACACACACACACACACACACACACACATATATATATATATATATATATATATATATATATATATATATATATCATGAATTCTCTTTTTTGACAGTTATGCACTCTACCAGTTAGGGAGGTTATTCCACTGGAGTTATCATACCTGCATTATGAAAAAAATATTTTAAAGATCTTATTACGTAATTTTTCTCTGTATCCATCGCCATTTGTAAAGCTTTTCCTCTTTTCTTATAGATTTTATACTTACCGATGAATGGATCGGTCAAAACGTTGTGTTAACAGCATAAAGTACCCACAGACGGAGTTCAGTAGTCAAAATATACTTGAGAAGGTATTGTTGCCCTTGCTGAATAAGATTACAGGTATTCTCCGGTTTTGAAAAGTTCGCTTTACGCTACTTTTATATTATCATGGAGAAACACGTACCTCCTAGAAGCAAGTCTCTTGTAGCTTCTTCTATCCTAACTTTCGATGACTCACTCCAACATACCTCAATCAAAAGTTTTTCCTGAAATAAATAATGGTAATTGCTTCTTCGCTTTACGTTATTTCAGCTTACGGAAGGTTTTTGTAGAAATGTCATCTTATACTGGGAAATAAAGGTTCAGCGAAAAACATCATCAGCACTGCATCATATCATCTGCATCAGTCATCGAACATCCATGACGAGCGTGAGTGTGCTAATCTTTACCAGGTCTTACTGGCAAACATTTCTAACTCAATCTCCTGTCTTCTGTCAGGTCTTTTCCTATTGCGTTCACTGTACCAAAGGGCAAAGTCTTTTGCTCCATCTCTTGTCCCCCTCTAGTTACTTTATTCTGTAGCCGTCGAGTAAGCAGCATGAGTCGGGGTTATCTAACAATCATCCAGCAATTGCATCCAGTATCCTTTAAAAAAAACCTATGTTACCGTGGACACGACTAACAGCCAAGGCGAAAGCCAAACGACAGGAATCATTCAAATTTAGTCAAGTAACTATCTTACTTTTTGTCTCCGATCTCCACTCTCTCCAGCTTGTTCCTTATTTAACGATTGTAGAATAACGAACTGAAAATGAAAATAAGAGAAATAAGGCAAATTCGAAAAAATGATAAGCGAATTTCTAATTTAGCGAGAAAAAAAAGTTCTATTTGCTCAGGAGGGAATCGTTAATTAAACCGCTCGGAAATTCTGAATAAAATTGTCGATCCAATTCTGCTGAAAATAGGGAAGTTGACGAATGAATTTGCCGAGTTTGGCAAGCGAGATTGTTTTCTTAGGCAAATTATTGTCATCCAATCGCAAATTGTGATCTGAAATAAAAGAGAATTTACACTGAATATAATTAGAATGCACACATATGAATTTAAGAAAAAAGTATATATTTATAATGGAGTTATGATTCACTACACAAACATGTTTATGTTTCTGTCCTATTTAGGCTTCTTTACAGGAAATGAATTGGATATCTATGATCCCACATTATGATTATAATGTATAACTGTCATGTTGAAGAGAAACAAACACACTAAAAATAAAAGGGATAAGAATTTTGGGTGTAAACAGTTATTTACGCCTTTGCATTACCGGGGTATGGTTAGCTCACTGGTAAGAACAACACTACGTTGAAGCAGCTACCATATCCGTCGCAGGTTCAATTCCAGCAGTAACCCCATTTTCTTTAATTGTTTATTCTTTACGTTGTCTCGTTCGAGTGATGAATTAACCATGTAACGACGGGAGATAATTTCAAATAGAAGTTTCTATATGATATAACACAATTTATAATCATTATGTCAGAATATATACATCCATTTCTTAATACGTTCACACATACACACACACACAAATATATATATATATATATATATATATATATATATATATATATATATATATATATATATATATATATATATATATATGTATATATATATATATATATATATATATATATATGTTCCTCTATTCAAGGTTAAGCACTCTTTAGGTGAGGTAACTCATCCATCATAACCTTACTCTTCCATAAGGAATAGAGCACTCTGGTGGATGAGGAATTTCTGTGGAAATAGATATATCACTTAAATTCAGCCTTACTGACTGTCCAGTTCCGTAGTCCAGAGGTAAGAGTCTGAGTTGATGGTTTCAATTCTGCCTTGCGATACTGGATGGGATAATGGAGAGTCTATAGCCACACTGAAGAGATCTAATACATTGAAACAGCTGACAGTGGACGACTTAATAATAATAATAATTATAATAATAATAATATATATATATATATATATATATATATATATATATATATATATATATATATATATATATATTGAAGATTGCAGCGGTGTGAAACACGGAATCAATGTGAAGCGTTAATTCCTATGTCTATATGTATTTACACATGCTTTATCCCAGATATTCATTCATACGTGACTCACCCCTGAAAAAATAAGTTTGTAACAGTTCTTATTAGAGATTGTTTGGTGAGTCGTGAATAATCATTTCTAGGTGTTCTCTAAAAGTCACTGCCTGTCAAACAGTGGTAAAAAATAAAGATGGAAACAACTAAACATTTTGTAAGGTTTTATAAAGGATTTTATGTTTGGGTCGGAGCAAAGTGAACTGCTATTGGTTCAGTACGTCCTCATGGGTAATTTGACAAAGCTAATGATAAAAGTCTCTGTCAATAGACATTAAACATACGAAAACGAGAAGTACGTATGCCTTAAATAGTCATGTACCCACCCTATTCTCACCACTGGATGAAAAAGTTGTGTAATAAGTGTTATTTACTGATTGGTTATGTCTGAAGGCTCTAGAAAATATCATCGAACTCTGTTATGTGATCAGGGCAGTGGTAAAACTTATTTTTGATTGGACAATGAGCACATTTGTACATTTTTAATCACTATAAATCACTATTAATCATTATAAAGTAAAAAAAAAAAAAAACAAATACATCGAAATATCACTTATCTGGTCATAAAAACAAAGTTTGAGGGGAATAAAAGCCAGTTCCAATAATTTTTAGACGGAAGCAATCAGAAAAAAACACTCACTATCCAGGAACACAATCTTGTTACACGATGTAATGAGTGGCTCCGTGTAAATAGACATGCTACACAGGTACAATTCAAGCGATTACTTTGGGTTTATTTGTGCTTGTAAATATGTAGATTTAGAAGAAATGCAAACATGGATATCTGATACACATTTTTCGATATTCAAAATTTATGTTTAATAAATCTTTATTGTTTTAAATGTCAATGTTCATTTTTAACCTTCATCCCAATTTATTAGCTGCTTTTTTATCGCAACTTTTATTCAGAACGATTTTCCACCGATAATGAGTAAATAGCTTTAATTGGAAAGTGATTTATAGTACTGCAAGAAATCAAAATTGAAAGAAAAATGTATCAAAAAATTGACACTATCAGAAAGTAAACAAACTTGGCATGAAATCGTAATGTAAGAGAGGTATAAGGGTGTTATTCGAGTTTCAGCCACCCGGTCGTGTCTTGGCAGGCCGGTGTGAACGATATTTCCCGTTTGGGTGGTGGGTGGGGTCAAATCCCAACTAAAGCGTATCCTTCATTTCCCAATCAACACTATTCTCTCGCGACGAGAGGGAAATCGATCTGAGTAAAAGATGCGATAAAGAACTAATAGATTAAGATAAAAGTAAAAAGTAATAAGAATTTACAATGATTCGGATGGATATTAGCACAGACGATTCCAGTGCAAATTTCGATCTCGTTAAAATCTCGATGGTGTGACGTGCATCTTTCTCTGAACTATTTAAAAGTAACCAAATTACTAAGTAATTAAATCTTACCTACTGTTTTTGCACTTCTAATTTAATCATAAGCAAGAAATGAGTAATTTAATCATAATTTAGATAATTAATTTACCTCCTTTAGCAAATTCAATCAGCTTTTTATTTTAACTTTTCGTATTCACCTCGACTAATTTAGACCGTACGTCATTGATATAAAGCAATTTACATGACAAGAATTGGTTTTTCCGACACTAAATTTTTAATTATCATTGCTGGCTATTAGAAACCATCAACCAAAACTATCACCAAATCTGTCAAGGTAGGTTTTCAGCTTGGTTTAGCTGGCTATGTATGGAAGTATCACACATATAAAGCAGTATCAATGGAGCTAGAGGGCTGGAAATTTGAAGATTTCACTTTTTTAAGTAGGTTTTTCAGTGTGTATGAGTAGGGGTCAATTTGAGATCTGAATTCATGCTAAATTGGTCATATAATTTAATTATGGCTTCATTCACACTTGTTTTGTTCTTTAAAAACAACTTTTCAATGATTACTGTCGAACAAAAGGCAAAATATGTAACTTATTCATTGATCACCTGTTTTACCGATTCCCTAATTGATCACCCCTAGCATGACATGCTACCTAGAGACGTTGATCACATGACAGTTTCTATTTAAGGACTAATCAAATTTGTTTAGTTTTTTTTTTTAATTTTTTTGAGTGAACAAAGATAAAAAAAACAAGGTGTAAATTAGCAGGAGACTGGGGAAAGTATCGCACTTTCATCTTTTAATTAAATTATATATGACGATAAGGATATTAAAAATTCATGATACTATGGCTCAGCGGAGAAATGGTTTTCTATTCTACCATTTTCCTTCTCAGGAGTTTATCTGGTGTCAAGGTTCGTGTTAATCTGACCATAACATTTTTTTGAACCGGGCTGCGCTCGTTTCAATTAGTTCACTATTTATAGTTCATTAAAAATAATTGCATCATAAAAAAATCTCTTAAGTGAAAATACAATAGTATTGAATAAAGAGAGAGAATTGATTTAGCTGAGTACTAATCTACATTTTGATCCTTTGATATCATCGAATGACCCCAAAAGTGTGTGAGTTTTTTGATATCCTTTTTTTGTCAGCTTTGGAAAAAAATGATTAACGCTTTGAATTGTGACGCATTCATTTTCAACAACACGCAGGATGGGTGAGAATTAACTCCCAGTTAATTATCATATGTAACTTTTGCAAATCCGAGAATTTTTTCATTGGGATTAACCAGGGAAGGAAACAAATTTCACATTTGGAGTTTTTTTCACCCACCATTCTTAACCTTATTCATCATCAACATCATCAGCAGCAGCAGTAGCATTTTAGCATCTGTCTTTGGGCATAGACCTTCCTCAGGAGGCATCAGACCTCTCTATCATGGAGTACGCAGAGCAAATACTTTCTGAACTTGTCTAGTTCGTAACTCCATCTCGTATTTTCTGGTTACAGTTTCACATTTGATCTATGAGGATCCATGCTGTGAGATGTGATGTCTAGTGGTTGTCTAATATTCTTGAACATCACCAGCCCATTGCCATTTGAGTTTTCTTATGAATTCTAAGGTATTTTGTGACTCCAGTTTTTTCTCTATTATACGGTGCCGTTTTGTGATGTTGAGCATGAGTATCTCATTTGCACATCGCATAGTTCTGAGTTTGAGGGTCAATCTTTTGGTTAATTTCCATGTTTTAGCTCCATAGGTGATATCAGGAGGATGCATTAGTTGTAGACCCTTCTTTTAGAACTAATAGATTTTTTCTTGTTTTTTAAAGCTTGAGCTTGCTGTATAGAAAGCTTGCCACCCTAGAGTGATTCCTCGCTCAATTTATCTGTCTTTTGAGGGTTTCATGGAGACTTGCTGTTCTAGGTAGATGTAGCGGTTTACTCTCACAGATCGATTTAGATTTTGTGTCTTTGTCCTCAACATGCTTGTTGTAAATTACATTTGCTTTACTGATGTTCATGTAGAGATCAACCTCTTTGCACTTCGTTCAGTCTGTCTAGAATTACTTGAAGATCATAGAGATTTTTTTGCAAAAAGGCCGATGTAGGGAAATCTAAGTTTACTTAGATATTCGCCGTTTATTCTGATTCTTTGTTTTCTTTGTCTGGATTTCAGATGACCATCTCGAGGCAGGCTGTGAAGAGTTTGGGTCAGCTGATAACACCTTATCTCAGCCCCTTTTCGAGCTAAAAAGGATCAGAGTCTCATTCGAGTGACATTTTAGATTCTGTTGCTTTCTCTTCCAGTTGATTTACTGTTCAATGGTTGAGAAGCTCACTTCGGTTGGCGATCATTTCGGTAAAAAAAAAGTTTGTAGATGCAGTTGAGTAGGCTTATTGGCCAGTATTCATTTAGATCGTTCGTGTTCCGTTTCTTGAATAATAGTATTATGATTTCAGTATTACAATCTCCTGGGACTCTGTCTTATTTAGTCCAGGGGATTTTCCTTTTTTCGTCTATTTGATGACTCGTTTCACCTCCAACGGAGTAACTTCTGGGAAATCTTCCAATTGGTGTCTTGTAACTAGTATATCTTGTTTGTTGTCCCGTGTCCCTTGGTCGGAGGCAGAGAGGTTTTTGTAGAATTCTTGGGCACGTTCAACAATACGGTCCCAATTCCTCATGAGGTCTTCATTTTCTTTGAACACACAAGTTATTTGCATTTTTCCTGAACTAAGATCTCTTTTAAAAAGTAGCTAGTTTTTTCGAAAATGCTTTCTTTGACTGTTGTTGTTTATCTTCCTTGATTTCATCTTTGTTTAATTCGGTTGCTTCAATCTCATCTCTTGTTGTCGGTGGCTTTAGATTTCTTCATTTTCCATGAGATTCTTGGTTTCCTCTGAGAGTTTACTGATGGTTCCTATCAGAGAGGTCGTTATTATGTTGTTTTGCTTTTTGATGATCTCTTCTGGTTCAGTGAGAAATTCATACCTGTTTATCGGGTCTAGCTTGAAAGGTCGGATGAGCTCTCCTTGTACGTTTCAGTGGTTGCAGTTTTTGCAGAAGATTTCCCTGCGCCCTTTCTCGGTAATAACTTGAATTTTACATTTTATCATTCAGTGGTCGCATTCCACACATAATTTACTACAACCAATAGTGTAAACACGTGTGTACGGCGTATACCTATCTCTCAATTTCCCGATTTTTGTAAGTTTGAAGTCTACTCATAGAGACATTATCGTACTACTAGTTCCAAAAACTCATCTCCTGCAGATAACCAACAAAAAAGTGTACCCAACGAGAAAATTCAGCATTGTACCCTCAAAATTTGGTCATGAGAGCTTGTTACTGTACTAATTTAAACTTAGAACAAAAGCAGCAGAAACAGCCTTTGGTCAAGATAAACTTAGTGACCATACCGCTAAGAAGTAGTTCCAAATGTTTAAAGGGGAAATAAATCGTTCGATGGTGCACATTGTAAAGAATGAATGGTAAAATGAAGACTAACTGATGACTTGTGTTGAATCAAATCCGTCTCAAACGTTTCATCAAGGTTAACACAAGCGATAGAACTAAATATCTGGATGTGTATCTCATCAGGAAAGGATAAACACCAGAAACACAGATACATTCATCAAAGCAAACAAAATAAAATAGCACAAACCATTCTGATCACCTGAAAAATGAAAAAAAAAAAAAAAAGAAATTTCGATATTTCAAAGAGTATGTGAAGATATTTATGCATCAAACTAGATTCGGTAATATTTCGTCAAGGGACCCAGCCGTTTTCAGCATTTTAAATGTATATTGAAATATTTGCTACAGGATAACACGCGTAAATTTCTTCTTCTCTAGAAAAAGGGAACAGTTTATTATATTATTTTTTTCCTTTTTAGGAAAGATTTTTTTTTAAGAGGATTTTTGGTATAATTAAATGAATAAATTTGAATGAAACAAATCTTAACACACTTTTTTTTATTGGCATATATCTTTATCTCAACTCTACGGAATGATTGCCACAAAATCCATCCATTTTTTTTAATTTAAAAAGAATTCAAGAGGGAGAAAGGAATTGAAGAATTTCTTTTTCACCTTGAAGAAAAAAGGAAGAAAAAGTAAAGAGTTTTATATTCTGATTTATTCATTTAATTATAACAAATATTTTCTTTAATTATATTTTCCACATCCTTATATCTTTTCCTTTAATTTTCCATTTTATTTCATTCGTTCTTATTTGATTTTCATACATATATGAATGATATGATTTATAATGAATGATATTTATACATAATTGCCTTTAATTATTATTTCATACACAAACACACACACACATATATATATATGTGTGTGTGTGTGTGTGTGTATTCATATAAATATAAACATGTAAATTACTCCTTTGAATAGACACGCACACACACAAATATGTATATGTATATGTATATATATATATATATGTATATATATATATATATTCATATATACATACATATACATATGTGTGTGTGTGTGTGTGTGTGTGTGTGTGTGTGTGTGTACGATTTTAATGCCGAAAGAATGCCAAAAGAAGTTTTTTTCTCGGAAGCAGAAAAAATTCTCGTGTATGCTCTTCCTTAACAAATATCACCAATGAGTTATTGAGAACATAAGATTCGACGAAAGATTTTTTTATATGACTAAATTATAAATTTCTATTAAATAAACATAATCTATACATACATATATATAGATAGATAGATAGATAGATAGATAGATAGATAGATAGAGAGAGAGAGAGAGAGAGAAGGAGAGTGAGAAGGGGGGAGGTACTTGCGTGTGTAAATCTATTTTAGTGCTGGTTTACTCCTAATCAAATGTTTCGAATACCTATTAATGTTAGTAAGTAGTCTCACTAATAAATGAAGGAGTAACATAATGTATATCCTGCCAGATCTTATTATACGATATTTTTGTGATCAAACTCAAGCTGTGAACTGTATTTTTCAAAGTGCAAATGGACGGATACTATTCTTTAGCAAGGTGCATAAAAAAACAGTCCTAAAACTAAAAATACACTTAATAAAAGACTTTCATATCTCCTATGGGAGATATATTCAATGTATATGTCTTTTTCCACCAAATATCGAACTACTTCAGCATGCAAGGGGTATCCTCAAATCATTCTGAGTAAGTACAAATTCCATTCGGACAAAAGAATCAGTTTCGGATTTCTTTTATTGATCATATATCACCGGACCAACAGCTGAAATATGCAAGGAATATCTACCTATCGTTTCAATAGGTTCACACGTATCTTATGAGAGGAGAGAAAAACTGAAATTAGGTAAAAGGGCACTCGTTGATCAAGGTAAACAGAAAGATATTGCACGAATTATTATGATGACCAAAAAAAGAAAAAAAATTGACCTTTCGAAGATTATGTGAGGATATTCATGTACCAAACAATTTTTATGAGTAAATTGAGAATATCTTCAGAACTTAATTTATTTGGCAACCAATCAGAGGAGACGTGGCAATGTTAGTGCACATGAGTGAACTCACATATTCTCTCATTGTGGTACTCAGCTGGTAGTGAAGTGACATCGAGAGAGCTTGGGTACTATGTGACCGTAGCATTCACAATGACCGAGCCTGCCTGTTCTCCATAACTCGTGTGTTTTTTTTTTTTGGTGGGGGGACATCTCGTCACCCAGATCTACCATCCTCCTTATAGACCAAATTCTTACTTTGTGTAAAGGGACTCAAGCGCATGGACGTGATTAGGAAGATTGCAGATGATATCGAAAGAGGACTTTGCAAACTGTTTTGAAAAGTGGAAGGGTATTGGATTCCCAGAAGAATATTTGGAAGGGACTATGGTGCCATTACCCTAGGTAGGCTATTTCCTTCGTTAATATTGAATGGCTGGATACTTTCTGGTCAGACCTCTTGATCACCTATTTGTCTTCTGAGATGGGAAACAGACAAAGGCGAAGACTTCAGAACAGATCAATCACACCTACCGATTTTTTGAATAAAAGTTACGTTTTTTCAAAAATTCTGCTTAGGTTGCATCGAAGTTAAATATAATTTCTTTTTTCAGAGATTGAATTATTATTTTTCCAGTAAATGAGATTGATTTTTCTATAGAAAAATACAGTGCTAGAGTAAATTCAAACCTGTGAAAGGTAGAGTTGCTAGATACTCTAATGTATTTCTCTTGATCGTCGTCTCATACCCAGGTGTTCTTTTGCTACCTGTATCAAACCCTGAGACAAAGCAAAAGAATTTATTCTTGATATACATTGCCATAGGCAAACCACAGCGAAAATCGTCCAAGTGCGAAGGATTGGTGACATTTCTTTTTGTCTGAAAGTTGTAGTTAAAACTTTTTCTACAATGTCTATTATCGCAGAGCGCAGACAGATATTAGTGTTTGAAATTGACACAGGCGATTTTCTTTTTTTTTTTTCTCTCAGCGGCACTTACAGCCCTATCCGCTCACGGATAGATCAAAAGATCTACCTGTCACTCTTTTTCAGCACATCCACTTGATAAAAGTATTTCGACATCTCGTGAAGAAAAGACGCTTAGACATTCGACATCGGATTATTTGAGCCTAGATGAAGCATTCGACTCACTTTCAGGTATTGTCTTGAATGTCTGCCGACGTCTTTAGACACCAACGGTAAATTAATCATTCGATTGCAACACTTATCGCCAAAGAGGCAATAAAGAATTTAGTTAAATGTTGGAGCATGCGTTGTGGGGTTGAAACCTAAGGGTCTATTAAAAAATATAGTCGTCGAAAGCAAATTCGAGGAATTTTGATCAGACCTATGAATAAAGTAGTTGTAAAATCTTATTAATGTAAATTCATAGAATCATTATTCAGTCACTAAATATTTTTCTCGGCTTTCTATGACCCCAAGCCAACTCACAGCTAAATTGTGCATTGTATCATAAAAGAACGCTTCCAGCGTTGATTTTTTGGATTCTTCGAGGAATTCTTGCAGTTCTTGAACAAACAGTATCGCAAGTCTTCTGATGGCGAATATGCCTCACGTTGAAGAACCTCCTATCTTATCTCTGTCATCATTTTCTGTGTCACATTTGCAACATGGGTAAGAGCATTTTTTGTGCAGTATCTTCCTCCAGGTGTTCCGACGATTCATTTCATTTTACAATCTGAAATCCTTCAAAGAGTTATTTGTAAAGAGCTCTATCTTGATTTTTACAAATCATTACGGACACGTACTTGCACCTATTACAATCAATTGGGCTCTTCGACAGCTCTATAGAGTCGGCAGTGTATTATAAAAAAGTTTAACAAGTAAAATGAAATTGAAAGAATACAATGGAAGGACGATATAACGCGATTGTCGTCTCACCACTATATCTCAATCACTAGTGAAACATAAAAAATGATCGATGAATGTCTTGAGCCCACGATAACATTTTCTTTAAATATTTAAATGAAGTATTGTAAATGATTATTTTTATTTCCTTATTCTATGACGACTCGTTACCTTCACTCTAATCCATTAATTGCTCTATATAACAACTATTGCTCAAATTCGCAATGGGAAAACAACGTCATTCGGAACATAAAGAATTAGATAAAATTAGGATTTGAACTATCACATTTTTTGGAAGGAGATCAGTTTACACATGCCTCCTCTACGCTTGAGCTACCTGAACTCAACCAGAATGATAAATCCAAATGACCCCTAAACCCATCCTCCACAGCGATGTCATGTATTTTTTTTTTTTTCTGGTGGTTGTAGTCTTCTGATACATTTTTAAAAATTCATTTTCAATTATGAAATACCATGAATCATTTTCTTTATTTTCTATTTTAGGACTAATTTTCCTTCATAGAGAGTGCGATTTTTTTTCACCTCCAACCCTCGGCTGACAAGCTTTTGACAAGAGATGACAACTTTTTTAAAGCCAAATTTCACAAATTTGACCTTTCTTTTAACCATGTTGTCTTCATAATTTCAGCTTGATCTTTTGTGCTTTTCCTAGTATTTTCCAAACTGGAGTTGCTTTAGAATATGTGGATATTTTTAATATTGGTAGACCATGAGATCAGAAAATACAGAAAATCATTTCTCACTTTCATCAAAATTCAGTCCATCTCAACATTTTTTTAAGTCTCTCTCTAACTCACATTGAATAAATCTTCGACTGTCTCCGATTCATAATATAATATTCAAATTTAAGTTTTTTCTTGTTTGTACTGAAGAGGAGAAGAACAAAACGAAACAGATTTCCATTAATTACAACGTCAATTTTGGCTGCTTAGAAGTCAATGTTTACATTTTATCGCCAAAACAAACAAAGCCATGCTGATGACTAATTGAATTTTTTTAACAAAATCTGCAATTCAAAAATTGCGTAGAAATAAAGCATTTCCTAAAAAGATGAAATTATTGATGTTATCTAGTTTCATTATTTCTTATTTAAACTGTGAAAAAAAATCTGCAACTTTTTACGAAAAAACAAAACAAAAACTGCGGATAATACTTTTTTCTTACCAGTCAAGATTATGATCGTATCAGAGCATAATCAGCGCCAGGAGTCTTTTCATCGATATAAAAACACTGGCATACTCCGTGTATGTAAGGAAAACGTCTTTGGAAAATTGACCGAATCACAAAATCCGTAACGAAACCTTTTTTCCCATTAGCCTCCATTATAAACAGGAGATGCGTTCTTAAGGAATTCTTTCGATTCAAAAAAATAATTCAAGCATTTCCATGAATGAAAATGAACATTTATAAACACATACGATACAATAAATTAGATATCTGTCTGATTTTTTTAATTAATGAAAATGTTTAATTTTCAATAGCAATAATTTTTCAAGTCTTAGCTGCCCCCATAAAATTTGAAAATGAGGTCATTAGATCCTATCCTTTGTTTATTATGGGGTCAGGTCTCTCTCGCAGATAAATTTGCAGCCTGTAAAGTGAAAAACATTTTAAAGTAAACATAAGTTTGGTTAGAAACAAAGAAACATTCGTCGTCTTTGTAATGTTAGAAGCACCCATTCTCCTATAAACAAATATGAATATTTGTTGAAATTGATCAACTTTGTTACTAGATCATATTTTAGGTGTAATCGCATTTCCTTTTGCCAACTTTGGCGTAACCAGTAAAGATACAACTCTTCAAGACAAAGATGCTTACCATTTTACGAATGTACGAGCTTTTATCGATATTCACGAATTTGAAATACTGGTTTTGTCTCTGGGCTCATAAAATGACCTTTGGTCTCACTATGCAATAACTTACTACTATCAGCACAATTGGAATTTGTTCGAATGATATAATCTTGACTTTTCGACTGCATTTGAATAATCACTAGTGAAAAAAATAAAGTCTTATCAAGAGATATATTTTGCGGCTCATGTAAATAACTAGCGTTTCGAGAGCATAGCTTTCGACATAGCGGCCATGAAGTGTTTCACCGTTTTAATAGAATCTTTGAAGTTATAGGCCTATATAATATTATAAATATGAAAGAGTTTTCCTTTTGAATATAGTAGCCGAGCATGCTATATGAAATCTGAGCTCCTGGCCCGAAGAAGTTCGTAAACTGAAAAATGCTGAGGACCACTGCTTCTTGTGTAAAGGAAAGGGGACTTTCAAGGTTACTCTGGAAGAAAGGACGATGGAAAAGTTTTTACCCCCTTCAAAAGGAAAAGAACAAAAGATGAAAGTGTGTTGGAAGAGAGGATGAATCTTTCATCAAGTTTGGAAAAGTATCGATTTCAAACATATATGCTCAATGCATTGTCTTTGATAAGGGGTGGGAAAGGAAATCAATTTGTGATCTCTGCAGATAGATTCATCAGATGCCAACCCACACGGGGCTGAGGGTGGGGATAAGTTTCCGAATGGAAAATTTGGGCGACGGATAGAATCGCTGCCCCGAATCAAACATTCTCCACGAGACCATACTCAAATACCTAAAACGTTCAGAAAGTGTGAGAAAAATGCAGTCTGGTTAGTCGCTCAATAGAAACCATCATGCGACCAACATGCTGTGTAGGGAGTGATCAATCAAAAAATTGAATCAGTGGATATCAGCCAAATTTTCAAAAATCAAGCGTGAACACTGAGGGACACAAACCGATTTAGTATGAACTTACATTTCAAATTAAACACTCGTTAAAAACCTATCTTCATATTGAAAGAAAAGAGTTTTTTAGACTTGATAAAGTGTAAATGTTCAATTTTTCAGCCCCCTATCCTCATTAGGATGACTTGTAGTTGTGATACATACATAGTCTTCAAGCCAGACAAACCAGCTTGGAAGCTGGAGAAATCTTGATGTTGACTATGTTGATATTGACAGTTTTGTTTGACACTTACCAATACGATCAGGATTATCAATTTTATCATTGCCAAAGAGAAACCACTGCTTACCGTCATCAGTGACAATTCTTGTTGAAGAGTCCATTTGTGTGTATCGAAAGTCCAGAGATGCATATAGAGTCTTTCTGCTGAGAATGTTAGGGAGTCGAGGTATGTTTCGAAAGTCTGGAGATGTGTGTGGAGTCTCTCTTCTGTGAAAGATGTGTAGCGTTCACTAAAAGAATTTGAGATGGTAACTGATTATGGCACAGGACTAAAATGCAAAACATGTTTAGAAAGCATAAATAGAAACATGAATATGTTTAGGAATATCAATTTTCCTGACAGAGAAGAGTAATTGTCCAATCAAAAAGTACGAAATATACTGGAGAGAGCAAACATGTTGGTTAGCTAGGATATGTTCTGACCAACAAACCTCCAGTAAAGGGGCTGTTTTCGAACTTGATATTTTTGTTCAATCTTTCACCCTGAAAAAGCAGTAACTAATTGGGGTAGTGAAATTTCTCGATCAAACTAAAGGAAGAATTACCGAAAAACAAATTCAACAATGTGCAAGAGTCTTGCAAATTGGCACTATACAAGATAAAACAACACCCAAGTCAAGAAGTTTTCGGCATCCTCTGTACGGTAACTATCTTGTAGATGTTTAACTAAATTGTTGATGGAAATCTATTTGAAAGCATTCATTTGTTAGTGGGAACACAGATTTGTTGTAAGAAGGACTTTACTGCCATCGATATATGATCAATTGAACAGTAAAAAACGTCAAAGCCCGAATCTTGAAAAGGGAATCCATTGAATAAGCCAGTTGCTGAAATAGCTCAAATGTAAAATATTCACTCTTCGCTCTCTTGTTGATGTTCTTGTTGGTTTGTTTGCTTGTTGATGTTGTTGCTTTTTAAAATTTCTTAGAATAGAATTTCGTAGAATATTCCATTTTATGCAAAAAGGATAAAAGAAATCTTCTCAGTGAAGGGACATGAAGCATTGACTCCAACCAGATTATTGGCCCTTAAATTGAAAACCATACAACGCGCATGGAGTGATCACAAGACAGTACATTATATAAGAAACAAACAAGGTATCAGAGTATCATGAAAAACACGAGAAAAATCAAATGACTATGGGTTGGACGTGTTCCAAAAATGTCAGACAACCACTGGACATCACATCTCACAACTTGGATCCCTGGAGATCACATACAAAACTGCGACCGGCAAAAACTAATATCGCCTGACGAACTAAACAAGATCAGAAAGTACTGGCTCTGCGGCGCCAATGATTGAGAAGTCTGGTGAATTTTGGGAAAAATCTATTTCCAACGATGCGTACTAAACGCCTGAGAGTGGTGATGAAAGTGAATGGGATGCCAGGAGGGTTAGGTTTGGCTTGATGAGATTGGTTGGGTAGGGTGATAACATGAATTTTAGTTAGAAGACAAATTCACAAGTGGTCAAGATTTGAGACTGTTATGAAAACAACAGCCACGACACCAACAAAGATTTCAGGCATGTCTGCAATATCATTAACACTAACCAACATACGAAGATTGCTGCAGCGGTAACTTACGATACAAACTTGGTTGGTTATTTGGAATACGATATATATATATATATATATATATATATATATATATATATATATATATATATATATATATATATAGAGAGAGAGAGAGAGAGAGAGAGAGAGAGAGAGAGAGAGGGATAGGATTATAGATATAATCCGACAAAATTATTTTAAAATGCGTTACATTATTTTGAAACGCGTGATGAATGTATCATTTAGACTAAATAATATGAATTGAATGAGCAAATAAAGGAAAAGGGGCTGCAGGAAATGGATATACAATACGACAGAAATAATTATGAATTGCATTGAGAGCAATGCTACGTTTTAGCAGCGAGTCTATCGCTTGCTGGTTCGATTCCCTGCAGCAGCCTCACTTTCTTTAATTGCTTAGTTTATTTAAGTTGTCTGAATTAAATGATACATTCACGGTGAAATCCTTACAAATAGAGTTTCAAACAATATGACGCAATATATATATGGGGAAAATATTAGTATTCAAATTAGATTTATTACATTAACATATTTCGCCCGTAGGCTTTGTCAAAGTAGTGATTCTAAATGAAACAATACTGGAAAGTTCAGTAAATAACGTCATGCAGTATCATACTGCCTGGGTGCAAACATATAATATGGGTGGATATTGTATGGACATACACATTTTTAAATTATATATATATATATATATATATATATATATATATATATATATAGAGAGAGAGAGAGAGAGAGAGAGAGAGAGAGAGAGAAATTTTTTGTACAGAGAATATTGTCTAACGCTAATATATTGAATATGATGAAATAAAACGTTATTTTTCTCATGAAACATAAATATATTTGTAAATTGATAGCCAGTATCCATTTCTTATGGTAAAATTATGTAAATACTTCTTCTATACTCGATTTGCATTAATGTGTCGTTGACTGGAAGTATTAAGTATAAGTATTATCTGTTTATTTCTTCAATATAAAAGACACTTTTAAAAAATTGCAACCTCAACGTTATTGATCACCATATATACCTTTTCGTTCCACTATTTTCTGTCATCTTTCAGTCAAAATTATAATTTTATACTTTTAGAACTTCTCTGGCTAAATTTTGAAGTCTTCCTGTGGATTGAATTTTTTTCATCAAGAGAATTCTGTAAAGACTGGAGTAAACTAGAATCCAAAGGTGCAATATCTGATGAATTTATCGGAGGAGTGAAAACTCTCCAGCCAAATTGTAAAAAGCTTTTGCCTGGTCACGAAATAGACATGCATTCTAGTGTTGTCTTGATGGAATACTACACCCTTTTCCTAACTAATTCAGGACGCATTTTCCCCTCTTGAACTCTTTGAGAGCAGTCCTTCTCTGTTTCTGCAGAATGGCCAAAAGTTGATGACGCCTTGACGATTCTACCATATTCACAGCATCATCTTGATTATGGTTACTGGTGGTCAATTTCATTTGTCACTTTGATGTAACGTATCCACTCTTCATTAGCTGTTACTGTACGTTTCAATATCAAAACATTTTCATTAGATTTAAGGAACAATTTTTACATAGAAATACAATTAATTTCACTTGCCCCATGATATCTTACGTTCGTTGTTATTGTAATATGTCCAGTTTTTAGGAGCCGTCACTTCACGTTTCAAAACAGAACATTTTCGATATACTAGCGATACAAATCTCACACGCCGTCCTGAAGTTTTTTTTTTCCCAAATTGTAGAAGCTAAACATCAAAGCTACTAACATAATCAAGCTAGTGCAAATACTTTTGAGGCTTGTTTTAGAAATTTTTAACGTTTGATATCGCCTACCTCGTATAAAATTGATTACTTTCAATTAATGTCTTTATTTGATCACGACTGACATCGACTATTCTATCCGACCGGAGAGCATTATTCATAAACAGATTTCCAACAGAAAACTTCCGAACAGTTTTGACGTGTTTGATCTTTCATAATGCCTTCCCCCAAATCTACACTAGTCTTTTTTTAGTTGCACATATACCATCCTTGAATAGAAAAAAATTACATGCCGGATATGTTACTTATTTTCTTCTGCTTTCAATGTTAGATCCAACAAATGAAAATACTTTAAGAATATTTTATTTTTTTTGTAAAACACACGCTTGAGTGTCCAAACAATCGAAATGCAGCTAGTTAAAACTAAATACTACGAATGCCATATCACAACAAAAACATAATCAACTTTTTACCATCCCAGTAAGAAACGGTTTTCTATTCTTCATTAATTGAAATCTACTTATATGTATGTATACATATTTGTCTGTAACTTTCCCGGGGAAAAAAACTTTATATTTTACGAGAGAATTACTTCCCTTAGAGGACCATTTCATTATTAATGTCAGTTTCTTTCTAAAAGATAATATCTGTACTCTTCATCTCACCTTTACTTCAGTTAAATATTCAATACGTATTGAACATAAACAAGAAATGTAGAGTAGCATAAAGTTGTTGATATTGTAAAAGTGCAATCCAATTGTAGGATTACTCTGAATATTTCCGTCATTTTTTGACGGCAATAGTAAATTAGTTCTTTGAGATTGTATGCGATTATGCTTTAAGCTTTCGTGAAAAGTCTTGCAACGAAAATATCAGCCCGAGTGAGGGAAAAAACAAAGAGAAAACAAGAACAGTAACTCAACCAATCATTTATCCGACCGGGGGCAGCAGGATGTCGTCAACAACATCGAACAGATGTCAGGAGAATAGATACGCCATTAATCATTCTGTCATTGGAAGACTTTAAAATGAAAAAAACGTTGTCGACAAAATAA
Source organism: Thysanoteuthis rhombus (assembly GCA_963457665.1). Taxonomy (NCBI): domain Eukaryota; kingdom Metazoa; phylum Mollusca; class Cephalopoda; order Oegopsida; family Thysanoteuthidae; genus Thysanoteuthis; species Thysanoteuthis major. The sequence goes on along the minus strand of OY735229.1, from coordinate 24,244,187 downwards.
ATGTGCATCTGATTCACACTTACTATTTTCCATTTTATCGTAATCCGCTCAGGGACATGGGTTTCCTCTTACATGACAATCTGCTTATATATACATATACTCATATACAAAATGTGCTATATATATATATATATATATATATATATACAAAAAACGATATATATTTATATACATATAAGACGAATGCATGTATATTATACATACGAAAACGACTACAAAAACCAATACACATAGATATATACTCACTAAAAGAACGATATATATATATATATATATATATATATATATATATATATATATATATATATATGTATATATATATATATATATAATGAACAATATATATATATATATATATATACAAAAAAACAATATATCTCTCCTAATACTTGAAGTTTTTCTTGGCTTGTCTGTGCGTCTTCTCCGTTTTAACTAAAAGGCCTATCTCTAGTAGATCGGGAAGAGGTTAGCTCACTTCATTCTCTAGCCAATCATCGGTTGCAAACATTTGAAACAGGAATCCTCATATTTCTATAATTTTTCCATTATGTCTTCCTATTAATGGCAAAACAATTTCTCACAGTAAAATTTATTCTCATCAGGTTTCAAGCGTTTTGAATTCACACTCACACGCTTGTGCATTGACACAAAAAGCAGGTCTCTTTTACGGAGTCGTAATAATACATATGCGTGTGCATTCCCACTCCAAGAGTTCACCCCGCCCAAGAATTCGAAATTTGGCCACCCATCACGTTTGAAGGTTGTGCAATGGAACTTGCCTAGCTGTCAAGCAGGTTCTCCCACGTATCATCGAGGTCAGCATCCTAACTGGAGTTGGCAAAAAAGCAGACGTATTTATCCCCAGGACCCCTATTAATCCAACAGACCTAAAATTGAAGCGAATCCTATTCCCAATGAGATCTAGCTCTGTTACGACCATCAACAAGGTCTTGGGGGACAATCCCTCAAGATTGTTGTCCTTAACCTGACTCTTCTGCTTCCTACTCACACCCAATGGAAGAAGCGCAAACATTGTCTACCCGGAAGTCTTGTCAAACCAGAGGGACTTCATCATTTGTTTTGTTTGGTGCATCTTATTATCATTCAGTAATAAATACTCTGTAGATAGTGTGAAATATTTTATTCGTTTGCTGTGTTTTGTACAAAGGAATATATTAAGCGAAATATCAAATACTTTTTTTTCTGAATTATAATGACTTTTCCTCGGGCAATGTTGGGTATCCCTTCTCGTAATATATATATATTCATATATATATACAAAAAGAACGCTTGGTTTTGGTATAGTTGTTGGAAAACTAATATCGTAGACCATTACTTTTGCAGTGATTTAGATTTTCTCCCCTGCTTCACAAATTTTGCCTTATTCCAGACTTAACTAAACTTTGTTAACAGACGAACAGATATACACACTCTCTCACTGACACACACACACACACACACACACACACACACACACACACACATATATATATATACATATATATATATATATATATATATATATATATATATATATATATATATATTAGTTGTTATAGTCCCTGTCACTTTCCCCACCATCTCATATTTGCAGTCACATGTGTTTCCATCTAAGCAAACATTTTATTTCTTTTCTCCAAATATTTTATAAACAGGGCTTCGAAATTTCCCGTAATTGTTGGTTCTGACGTGCAAAATTTATAATTGGAGGAATATTTCCGTGAGCAAATAAATAAATGTCAATATCTGAACGTATGTATCTCGATGCAGTTGGTTACAAAACGCGAAAAATAAATGACAAATGGACATGTTGATATGGATTTTCTAATATATAATCCATTATTGCATGTACAGTCACAAAGGACCTTCTCTGGTGTATATATCTTTTAAATTACAGTTCAGTATCTGAGTTAAGGTACTTGAAATAAAAAATACCGAGTAAAAACCATAAGAGAAACTTACCCTATAAAATAACTCGCTGTAATGTTTTTAAAATAATGATATACTGTTGGAAACAGTGAAACGTTCGGCTTTGATAAAAACGAAAACATACCCAGAATTTTAATGCAAAGCACCTATCCGGTACGCGTGTGAGTACTATTGTAATATTCAGTAAAGTGATGATAGGGATATATATATATATATATATATATATATATATATATATATATATATATATATATATATATATATATATATATATATATATATATATATATATATATATATATATATATATATATATATATATCAGTTTTTCTCTCGGTGAGTTAGTGTGATGGCTGTAGCGTATGACAACATAAAGAAAAGGTCTTATTAGTAAATAGTAAACATCATCGTGTTTTAGCTACATGCTGTTTTAGGGTGATTAATTAGAATATGGAAAAAATTATTTACTTTTTTCTTCTTTATTTGGATGTTGATCTCTAAAAAGTCCAAGGGTGAATGCTGTCCGACACAAGCTTAGGGAACAATTTATCATAAGCCCACTCCGTAAATTGACCCCCATGCAAAAAAAACGAAACAATTTTTCTTATCGGGTAGTAGATACTTTCAAAAAGCAACGGAAGAACATTCTGGCCGACAGGATGAGGAGGAAATATTAAAAAGTTCAGCCGCTTAGTTCCAATTTTGCAGTCTGTATGCGTAATACATACACATAGATGTATCCAGCCAACCAGAGAGCCGATTTTGTTCAGTCAGACTTTTAACACTTAAACCCAAATAACCGTCAACCCTTAAGGTATGGTTTAAAATCGACTTTTACACAAGCATACACAGTGATTGTAATTCCTCGAATGTTTGAGTCTCTTATGCCAAATAATTATTTTAAAAAAGGAGAAAACTTCAGCGCTCCTAACAACGCCTCCGATAAGCACATTTTTGTTGGAAACGCTTTATAGTCAAGCTGTAAAAGGTCAGCATCATCAGTTGAAGCCCTTTAGCACCTGTCATTAGTCATATATCTTTCTCAAAATTTGCCAGATCTCTTTATCATGGGGGTCGCGGAGCCAATACTTCCCGAATAGTTCGTCTGGTCATTATATATTCTGCCAGTCATATTTTCGTTCGTGATCCTGTTTTTTATTTATATACTGTGCTGTCTTTTGATCTGTCCATGTGATGTTGAATATGACTTTTTCCAGTGCATGTTACAAGGTTCTCAGTTTGAGGGCCAGTCTCTTGGTCGAGTTCAAGATGCCATCTCCATTGGTGATCCGAAGTTAAAAACGACGCACAAATGAAGAAGATATAAAAGAATTAAGCAAATAAAAGCAATAAAAAATTAAAACATTTACATTTGAAAACGAGAATCCTTACATATTTTTCAGCGGAGACATTAAGTAGAAATAAGTAACAAAGTCGTAATGTTTAACAGGAAAAGCTCTGTCACATTATTCTCGGTGACAGCACTAAATAAGATTCATAAGAACTTCTGTTTTTGTCAATTCCAAAAAAAAAAAATACATTGACTTAAATTTCATGAAGAGAAACATTATGATACAATCATTAAACCGATTAAAAATGAAAACAGGCAATCAATATTATGTTCCAAGTCGCGTGAAGAACAGATATACTGATTGATCTAGAATTAATGTCAGCAAAAAGTGTATCCCGATGATTGTTTTTGATTATTTTCATATTGAAAGAAAAACCAAGGACTATCATTTGCTATGGGTGTAGTCGTCGTCTTCTTTTTCACAATTGAACAACTTTGTTATTCCTTAATATATTTAAATGAAATGTTGTTCGTAGGCTTCGGGAAAGATTCTACCAGGGGAATAATTAAGTAAGGTCTATCCGATTGTTTGTGGATATTCTATCTGTAAAACGTTGTATTTGTTTACAATAGGGAAACCGATTTTGATGAAATTTTGATATAATATTGACAAAACCACTGAAATTGAAGAAAAAAGGTGAGTTACGGGTGATTCCATTGTTTGATTACATCGTGGGAAAAATATTCAAAAAACATTAAACTTTGGAATTTAACAAAACTTTGAAATGTATGAACAGATTAAATCAAACATACACCTGCAACGCCCTTCTTTCAACATTTCCCCCTTTTTTCCCCACAGTATAAAGAAAAAGTGGCGTTAATTCATCTTTGAAAACTAATTAAACACCATCCGATTTCCATCTGTCTATTTCATTCATTCTCATTTTCCACGGTAATTTACTACTAAGCAGAAATATAGTCTAATAAACAAAAAAATTGCATTCATTTCTAAAGACGTTGATGAAGTCCACCGGTGTTTCTTTTAACGTTTCGAACGTTTACTCAAAGATTCTAGAGATTTGTATTCTATGAGATTTGTACGATCACCGAATGTCAGTACTTGAATGGATGACCATCAAGGAATACCTAGTGCCATAACCAGCTGGGGAGGAATCCCCCTGATGATTTCCAAATGTACCGAGCATTTTTTCCTTTAGAAGCCTTTAGCATGATCGATATGGAGGGGGAGGGTAGATCTTTGACATGTCCATTCCGCCATACTAAACGCCTGGGCATAGCATCTCAGGTGCTGAATCTGCTGAACTATCATCAGCGAGTAGAGTTTATTTACAATCGCTCTACCGTTGGCGCCATAAGATATTTACTAAGCTTTACTGGTTTGCCATAGACCAAAACAGTGGGCAATCGAGTAAGGATCGAACTCTTTATACTAGCGTTAGAGTCTGCTGGCTAAGTCAACAAGACAATGAATTTCAATGGCTTCAAAAAGACGACGTTCAATTGATACATATGGAACTTTTTATTAATCAATTCCTAATAACTTGACTGTTTATGTAAACGTCGAATCTAAATCAATTTTGTAGACCGTTTCTTTTTATTGAAATCTATATTTTCAGCCATAAGATCATGTGATGTTTTTAGTGACAGAAATAAGTACTAATTCGTCGATATTTCAACTTTTATTACTCCACATGATGTGAAATGGTGTTAATTGAAGAACAAGACACATAGGAACGGATACATTACAGGGTGGCAAAAATAGAAGGAAGACAGAAGAAGTGGAAAGAAGAGTGAAATAAAAAGACCAAGTAAACGGCACAAAATAAAGAATCGAAATGAATAATCTAATAGTGGAAAAGGGGGCTACTTAAAAAAGAAACGAACGAGAGAACATGAGGCGCAAAAAACAGTATTAGTGAGAGATGTATGGCTAGATAGATATGAACTTACGGAGTGGCGAATAAACACACACGCACGCACACGCACGCACACGCACACACACACACACACATACACACACACACACACATATATATATATATATATATATATATATATATATATATATATATAAAGAGTGAGGGAGAGAGAAAGAGAGGGAGATATTTGAACAGTGAGATGGAAAGAAAGAGAGAGAAAAGAAAGTAAGATAGGAATAAATGAGAAGCTGAAAGAAAGAAAGAAATTTAATTAATTATGCCGTCAAATCAATATTTATTAATAAAAGAAAATGTCTTCTACAGAAGAAAACGTTTTTCTTTTATTAAAACAAACATGAATACGAATGAAGCTGATAAGCAATAAAGAAAATGTAAAATCATCTGAGAGGGAAAGTAAGGAAAACAAAAGACAAAAAGCAATAGAAAAAAAGACAATACACAATGGGTTCCGCTTAATAAGATCATTGGTTATTAAGATCAGTCGCACAATAGATCAATTTTGTAAGAGCCGATTCAAGAACAAGACTGATAAATATATGTAATCATCGCTAATTTGCCTCGTTTATTATGTCCAATGCGCTGGTTATTTGGGTCGTGCAGCAATACCATCCACTTATTTAATGCACTAGCCACTTCAACGTAGCCTGGCGAAAAGGTGAATAATAATAATAATAATAATAATAATAATAATAATAACTGCTTCATCCTCACGCTCATTCACTGGATTCCATTCCCTTTATTATAATAGTGGACAGCGATGTTACGTTAAATCAATTTCCTTATCGGTCGCAGGTTCGATTTCTCCTGCAGTCCAATGTTCTTCCAGCAGTATGTTCTTTCCTTTGGATTTTTTATATTTTTATATATCTATATCTATATCTATATCTATATCTATATCTATATATATATATATATATATATATATATATATATATATATATATATATATATATATATATATATATATATATATATATATATATATATATATATATATATATATAATTAGCTTACTCTGGCATAGGTCTGCAGCGCTGGGGCACTCATAATACTGAGTTGTTGCCCGCATAAGTTTTTTAATAAAACCATCACTTCGTGGTAGACACCAAACAAACGCTGATACAGCTATAAAACTGTAGCGTAGTGATGAAAAAAGCATTTGTCCAACAACATATCCCGATCAATTACGTAGATCAAACATTATACTGTGAACATTTCAGATGGAATAACTTTGTCACACAACAAACCTTTTGGTCCATCCTCGTATCTTTGTATATGAGATTTATTTTTCTACGTATATTCACTATAAATTAATAAATACGTGTTGCTACTCAGAATATATCCTAGAAGCTGAGTATACATTCCTGTTATCTTCGAATTTTACTTACAGCTTTTTATTTTTTGTTCAAATTAGATATGAATTTCCAGTGATTAAACTTAAACGTAATATCCACCACTTCTAAAATCAATTTTCTTCCCGAAACAAAAGACATGAGAATTTGAACTAGTGAAATATAAATACAATTTTTGGACGCATGCACACACTTTGGATACCCCCAAACGTATTTATGTCTGAAATCTAAATTTCCAATTTTCCTGCAAAATTTCAGTATAAATTCTATTGTTCGAATTGAATTCTTGTGTTGTGTATTTATAAGACCAATCTTTTCCCTGAAATTCTATATTTACGAGGTACTGTGTAATGCTTAGGTACCTAAATCTATGAAATGGGTTTCTCAAAGAAAATAAATTTATAGATTAATAAATTAATTTATTTCCTTGTAAAGTGTTCTTGAGTAATGGATGAAATGTCTGGTGAGATATAATCAACGCAGGGTAACTCGATGGATGAGCTGACTAAACAATCTATGAAATTCAACTGAACTCTTGACTGAAAATCCCCCACCACATGCACATATAGGAAAGAAACCCCTGAAATCATTTCAGTGCAATACTCTATTGTTTCAAGTGATGGATGGGAAATGTTTTTATCAGCAACTTTTTTCTTCAACTGTTTTCTTCAAGTCGAAGGTCTCATCGTTGCAAAAAAAAGAAAAAAAAGACAGATACAGTTCATTATATAAGTAAATACTGCTGAGATGGAAATTTGATATATTGTCCAATAAATCTCAATTCTATTCAAATTTTGATGTAACCTTGTTAAATATTCAAACTAAAGTACTTTGATTGCTATACAATGTCAAAGGCAACAGAACTGTAATTTGCCAAAGTTTTAGAATACTAACAGGATATAAAGGACGGAACTCAAATAGTCAGAGCTTGTTTTAAAAGTATTCCTACCCAACCCATCAATGTGTTCTTTTGATGTTTGAATTAGCCTGATGACGTTTTAACATTTGTTATATATATATATATATATATATATATATATATATATATATATATATATATATATATATATATATATATATATATATATATATATATATATATATATATATATATATATATATATATATGTATGTATGTATATATCGTAAAACGCAATACCAATGGTTCCCAATCTAGGATGAATTTACTCAAAAGCAACTAGTTATTTTATTATGTCAGAAGTGCAAACTGGGCAAGGTAGATTTTTTGAAATGTTACCCGGGGTAAATGAGACACCAAAAGGTTGGGGATCCTTGCACTGGAGTTCCATAGAAAGCATATACGTGAAAAATACCAAAGAGAAAGCTAAGTACAGTGAGGGTAAGAGGAATCAACTTACAACATTTCATAAATCTGTACTTGGAGTTATTTTCAAACAGCTGCAAGTCCCCGAATCATTTATGAAGTCAATAGTTGAGACATTTACATTTACAGGAACTGTAAGTACTTTGTTAAGATAAGGAGGAAAAGTAAAAACTGCCCAGAACAGCAGAAATGATAATAAAAACAAGGGATAACCAAAGTAAAAAAAAACAAAACAGGTCTGGTTAGTCACTCAATCGGAACTGCCACGTAATCAATATCTTCTAGTACCATGCCATCATCATCATCATCATCATCAGTCTTTTATCGGATTCCCCTGGATTTGCTGAGCCAATACTTACTGAACCTATCAAGTCTATCCTGCCATCTCCTTTTCTGTCGGCCTCGGTCCCGCATTTGATCTCATGTGTTCCATGTTATGAGTTGTGATGTCCAGTTGTTGTCAGCCATTCTTGCAACAACTGTCATAATATATTCTATGACCCCTGTTTTCCCTCAAATATACTGTGCTGTCTTTTGATCTTTCCATGTGACGTTCGACACGATTTTCTCTTGTGCACGTAGCATGGTATTCAGTTTGAGGATCAGTCTCTTGGTTAGGTTCTATCTTTAAGCTCCTTAGGTGACTATCTGGAGGTTGCATTGTATACTTTTCTTTTTAGAACTAATAGGATAATAATCTTGTTCTTGGAGGTTGAGCTTGCTCTACCAAAAATTTGTTCCCCAATGGCGATTCCCCCTTTCTCGCCAGGGCTTTAAGATTCGTTTTCTGAGGTAAATGTAGTGGTCCACTTTCACCAGCTTTGCACTCTCGATTTTGAACGTTGTGTGGTTATTTACCACATGTTTTTGTTCATAATTTTTGTTTTGCTGAAGGTCATCTGGAAGCCAACTTTATTCGTTCAGTTTGTGCTGAATGAAATGGAGGTCCCGAAGATACTCAGCAAAAAGGACAATATCGTAAAAAAAACTGGGGTTATTTAAGTATTTGCCGTCTACCCTGATTCCTCTTCACCCCAGTCTAGGTTTCTTAATCTAATCTTGGGGCAGACTGTAAAGAGATTGGATGATCTGGTATCTCTTCGTCTTAATCTTTTTTAGAGCTGAAAGAGCTCGGAGTCTTTATGTAGCCCAATAAAGGAGCTGCTGTCACACTCTATATGTTGTAATTTTCGGGGCCTTGCAAAGTGATACCATTAATGATCTTGGGAATTTCAACTGAGTCAAAGGCCTTCTTGAAGTCTATAAATAATACTGTCAGTGGCATTCTTACTGCTGTCTTTTTTAGTTGATCTGTCAAATTGAGATGTTGTATGGTTGAGTAGCTTCTTCTCAAGGCAGCTTGTTCCCGTGGTTGGTTTTCGTCTTGTGTTTTCGTGATTCGGTTGGTGATAACTCAGGTGAAAAGTTTTTAGATGCAGTGAACGTGATTATTGGAGAAATTAATCATTAAAGTAATCATCAAAAAGTCTGAATTTTCAAAGAACAAGCCCAAATGCCACCGAACACAAAGGGATTAATTTACCATAAACTCACATTGCAAAGTAAACCACTCTATAAAAACTTACCCTGTGTGGAATTAGAAGAAAGAATTCTTTGTAGATATGATAAGAGGCAAATATTGAAAAATTCAAGCCTCTAGCTCCAATGGTGCCACGTGTACGAATGATGGATAAAAAGCCATCTAGCTAGCTAGACCAGCTTAAAGAATCGAAGAAACTTATGTTGGCAGTTTAGATGACAGTTTTGGCGGATGGTTTCTAACTAATTATAGAGTCCCCAAACGCTCATGTATCAATGGCTTCAATCAAAAGTCTACTTTATAAGAATGACCCGAGCGGTCAGCGTTCAATGAAAAAGCCAATGCTGCCAATAAAACATGGGAAAGATCACGTCAAGTTTGTGAATGATAACTTAGGAAGACACTAAATATTCCGAGGAAGTGTGCTATGGCTAGATGAAACTAAATTTGAATTGTTTGAAGTCTGGCACATACTCGTGTATAAATCGACCTCCTGTATAGGTCAACTCTCGATTCTTGACCAAATAATCCTTCAGTTATAGTCTGGCCTGTGAAGTGGTAGATCGCATATGCTCGGGACTAAAGTAAGCACAATGCATTTGCCAACTTCAGGCTTCCAATGGTCAGACTGGATCTCCCCCAAGCAACTGTGCCAACACTCATCCACCAGTGCATTGTGGAAAGGCCAGAAACGTGATATCAACTTGGATTACAAAATGGAATATGGAATATGGATAGGGGTTAATTCTATTTACTAGATATATGGCTGCTAGCCTAGAGCGAAGCCTGGCACTACGCGTGACGAACGTACCAGGTAAAAGACATGCGGTAGGGAGAATACATGTAATAGCCTAGCACACTCTCTTACAAACACTTAGTAGAAAATACTGATGCCAATCTTTTTATGTATAATTGAAATAATTTCATGCGCTTTTAGATTCTTGTCAATGTTGTAAAATACGAATTGACTCTGCCAGAGTTCGATCTCTTTTTGCAGAGTCCATCGTCAATGCCGTACCACACACAAACTTCATGCTTTAAATAATAGCAGTAAAAAGGGGAGGGGGTTCTGGTGACGTTACAAGCACGGGCGAATCATGATTACATGAGCTCTAAATTACTGCAATACGAACAAAACTAGGTGAAGCTGGAGTTGAGGGCTTTGAAGTACAACCCTTCCAAGGGGCCCAAATCTTGCATCTTGCGGACAAACGATTTCAATGTAAAAGATTGGCTGCAATTCTCATTTTAAAGTCCAGTTGATCAGCGTTTTTAGCAAAAAATGGTTGCGACAGATCCATCAGTTCCATTTGCCTTGATCCCATCGCCATTAGTATCAGTTGGATGATTTCTGAAGTATTGCATGCTTCATGGAGACGTTTCCCCCCATAAAGATATCAAAGGAACGTAGACCATCATCCTCAACCACGGAGGATTTTCATTGCTATCTGATAGTGAATCTATTGTTGAAAGCCTTTATGCTTCCTGATCATTCATTAGTCCACTATTTCTGTCTAGAGATTTTCTTTAAAATAGTTGACGTATAGACTTATATACACGGCGTGATCATGTTTTTGTGAGCCCCTATATATCTATGTAAAAATAGTACAAGTGCTTATTGTAAAAAATATTATGCCAACATCCGAGAACCAAAACAAATTAACGTTAAAGCAAACCATTTAAAATATTTTGATATATTTTAAGAGTCATCTGTTGCAGAATCCGTAGCAAAGTAGGGTGAAATAAATGCTGCAGTTCTCCCGATTTACTTCTGAAGAATCCGTGCAAAGTAGAACTCTTGCTGAGTGTTGGCTATGGGCAGATAGAATCGATCGATCTCCTGAGATTGTCTTTCTAACACTTCTGTCCTTTTACACGGAACTTTTATCAAATCAACGTCCCCCAGAAAATCCATCACTATTTTTTACTTCTTATTCAATACTGCCAACCATTCAAATAGTTATTCTCCGTGTGAAATCTGGGGACGTGAGAACTTTCTAGTCTGAGTCCAATCATGGCCCACAGAACAAAGTCTACTCTTGTGTATAGGAACAAAAACAGCAATTCAGTTGATAACGAAGTAAAAAAATTATTAAAAAAACACCGAAAAATACTGAGAGTAAAACAAAAGATCTATCTATCTATCTATCTACCAGGCTGTTCAGATCGATCGATCTATCTATCTCACACAGTTCAGACCTACTTATATATCTATCTATCTAGCTAGCTCGATAGCTGGCAAGATATCTTTTTATCTATTTGAAGCTGGAGTAATGTAGTTGCTAAAATTTTCCTAGTTTCTGTGTCGTGGTGAAAGTTAGAAATTGAAAGATGACCATTAAAAGTTTTCGTACGGAAAGAAAATAATTTTTTCTTTAATTACCTTTTATTCTTTTAAAACAAAAGATAATTGAGAGAAAAAGGAAAAAAGAAACACAAACATATATTAAAGTAAGAACGGATATTTAATAACGGATACAAAGTTGGAAAGAATCAATTCACTTTCAAGTGAAATACAATTATGATATTTTTCATACACAGATTTATTAAGCAGATAGCATAATGCACCTACAAAAGCATACTCACAAAGGAAATACAAATCAATAATACAATAATTTAACAAGACAGTATTGGTGAAATGAATAAATGCAAAAGCATATCACAGCAAAACACAAAGCTATAATTCAGCGACAAACTAGTGAGGAGAATCACCCATAAAGTTTTAGTTAATAAATTAATACCCCCACACCACATTTAAGAAAAAAGTTTTTTCTTCTTCCTAAACCAAAGAAAGCAATATTTCATAAATTCAAGTGAAACATTAGATAATCAAAACGGATGTTATTAGTAAGTTGTTGCTTAAATAATAGTTTTTTGTTATTTCAAACTTGGAAGCTTGTCTTTGGAATAAACAACGATTCAAGTATGTTCATATTAGATATTGGTTTATTTAATGCTGTCTATCAAGGAGGGGGAAAAGGCAAATTGGAGAGATTTTGTTGCATTATATCAAAATAGAACGTAACACAGAAACTGTTAATGATATTAACAAAAATTTCAGGGAACCGTCAATGAACGTACAGCTGAGCGCTGGTTCCAAAAAATTCGAAACGAAAATTCGAATCCTTGAATATAAAGACGTACTACTGTGATGCCAATCTCAGGAGTACGTCCAGTTGACATTACTGTGGCGGATCCATGCAAAACAACTTGAGAGGTTCCGGAGGAATAGAACATTAACTATTCAACAGTTATTCGACATTTGCACCTAAATGGAAAGTGAAAAAAGTCCACATGTCACACGGATGACCCTGTAGAAATTGAACGAACCATTTTATGAAACTCTACCTCACCAATTCACTCACCAGACCTCTCTCTGATCGCAACCACTTTTTCAAGCATTTTGACCACTTCTCATTAAGGAACATCTTCAACAATCAGTCAGCAGTTCAAAGCGCCTTCGAAGAATTCATTGGCTTTAAAGTTGATGGTGAAAAACTGCAATTACTTTTGCACTTGTCTAATATTTTTGGTGACCAAACTGTACAGTATTGGAATTCAGTTGCAAAAAATATAAATATATTGCCGTCAAAAGATGAATACATTTCATATGAATAAGTGCTTTTTCGATGATGATGTTGATTAGTGTGAGATAAATACTTTGACTCTGAAATCAATCAATCATTTTTATGTTAGAAGGGAAGGAAATGTCGATAACCAAAGTTACCTGAGCGTATCTTTCTAATCGACAAGGCAGACAGAGATTATCAGCATTGCCTGTTTCCTTGCTTTTTGTCGATGACAAAACAAAAAGTTGAATAATTGTGCATAAACAACGATAATGTAAAAAACTATCATTACTCAAATGTTGTACCGATATTTCATTGGTTCGCTAACAGTTAATGGTTTTTCAGTCGATGCTTTTGATTGGTTCAGTGTGCAATAAAAATATCAATATCATAGATTGATTTATTTTCAAGAACAATATAAAACGAATTTAAAATTGAAATTAGGATTTGGAAAAATACACATTTAAAATATGATTAATAATACAGTAATACAGCTCGAATGAAGTGCTTTTCTTTTAATATAATATGGTATGCTCTATCCAATTCAAAAGAATTTTTTAAAAAATGATTACGATTTTAATTTTTTAGGTTTCGGAGATTGATAATTTGTTATGAATTAATCAATTTTTAACCTCTCGATGTTTGGGACTTGCCTGGAGTCTGAGGTCACTTTACAGGTATTCAAAGTTTTTAAAAACGCCCAGATCGATTATTTTTTAGTTTTTTTTTCAGTCCGATATTGTATTCTGCATTTTGACTGTCAAGAACTTGCAAACACAACTGTTTTAAACTTTTCTGATGAATGATCCTTACGATTTTTTCTTTTTTTCCATTTAATCAATTGTATCTATTTATAATTTTAGTTGATGCCCCTGTTTGTTTATTGACGTTCGAGTGATCGGTCCCTGAGAGAGTGTAAAAAAAATCAACAACAAAAGAAAAACGGTGATGGAAATGAATTTTGGGAACTACGTATACATAGTAGACATTGAATTCCCCAAAAACCTAGAAATCTAGAAGTATGTATACGCCCTACTGCAACGTACCACTTATTTCAAGCACTTGAAAGAGAATACAATGTATACGAATTGAGAAAAGAAGAACTAGAGAATATGGGAAACTAATAAAAAAAACTCCTGCGAGTCATGTAGTCCGTATTTCGTTTAATCCAACCCGACTTCAATCAGAACGTTTTATTTGCATTTGTTTTTTATCAATCGACAGGATATATATATAAGTTCTTTATCCCCCTATCTTCTAATCAGAACTGAATTTTGCCAAAAGAATTCACTCAAAATCGCCTTTGTTCTGTCAAACCATTGAATAGTTTCAAGAATTTATTGCACTGTTTCTTTGAACTTGTCGATACAGTGCCTTTATTGTAATTGTCCTAACGCTCAGCTAAAATCGTGGAGCACCCAGTGATGGTTTCACTCATTGTACTAGCAATATAACCATCGTTCTACATCATCTACCCTACAAATATTCGATAATTGTTGTTTGGTTTGACCCCAGTCACATTAGGAGCTACTCCAGTGAAGGTCTCCCTCATTTCACTAGCAATATAGCGATTGTTTTACTCTGTATACCCAACAGATATTTACTAAACATCATCTATCCTAGTGATATTTTATAGTTTTTGGTCAGTCTAACCCTGGTTACATTTGTGGCTACTCATCTGATGATTCACTTCATTCAATTAGCACTGATTGCATTAACTTACTTACCATCTATGTCAATGATAAAAGTTAAGTGTTTGGATAAAAAGCTTTATTTTCAACCTTTATTCAACCAATGATTAAGTCCACCTAATGCATAAAGATTTCTGCTCGATTTCTTCGCACCAAAAATTAAGATATAAACGTTTCTATTTGTTTGTATGAAGGGCTTCATTTGCAGGAAATATTGGTGAGAGTTGAAACGCAGTTTCTGAACAGGTCGATTGGGAAAGTCAGTCAAAGTTTCAAGAATGAAAAGAGGGGAATAAGTAAGAGAGGACAGAAAAGAAGAAGAGGAGACAAAGGAAGAAAGGAAGAAGAAGGATATAAGGCAGAGAAGAATAAAGGGAGGGGGAGGGAAAAAGGAACAATGTGCAAGAAGGAAGAGGAGTAAGAAAAATAAGTAGAGGAAGGGGAAATTGGTAATAATTAAGGAAGAAAAGACACCAGAGGGAAAGAAACACGAAGAAAAGAACGAAAAACAGAAGGAAAACAAGAAAGAAAGAGAGAGAAATATTATGAAGGAATGGTGAGCCGAAGGAAGACCGGAGAAAGAAAAATAGTCAAGTAAAGAAATGAAAGAAAGTATGAAAGAAGAGAAAGGAGAGCGGAAAAGTAAATATAGTCAAAAGAAGAGGAGTAACAGGATGTGAAGGAAAGGCGGCAACATGTGAGGGGAGAAGAAAAATGGAAAGAATGGGGCTTGAATGGAGGGACGAAAGAGATCAGTGAAAAGGAATGCGTAAAGGAAGATTGAAGGAAATAAAGAAAAGTATAAAATAATAGGAAGACAGGGAAAAGGAAGGAAAGAGAAGGGGAATCGAAGCGAGATTGAAGGAGAGGAAAGAAGAAAGAAATTGAATTGGAAAAAGAAAACGATAAAAAAAAACAAATAAGGGAATACTTTGAATAGTACGGTTTTAATGAATGTGAGTGTTGATTAAATACTGTTAAGGTTTTGCTCTACAACATAATGTAACTAAGTATAAACT
The DNA here is from genome assembly GCA_963457665.1 of Thysanoteuthis rhombus. NCBI lineage: Eukaryota > Metazoa > Mollusca > Cephalopoda > Oegopsida > Thysanoteuthidae > Thysanoteuthis > Thysanoteuthis major. The sequence continues at coordinate 24,228,490 of OY735229.1, read as the reverse complement.
GGAAAACATATAAGATTATTAGAAGACCTTGAGCTGTGCAGTTTTGAAAAGTATGGAAAATGTTGATTCAGTTTAACTGCACTATTCAAAGTATATCTGAACATTTATTCCGAAATATGGATGGAAACGAACGAGTACAGAGAAGAGAGGACGTATTAAATACATAAAGGCATTGTTCTATTAGGCTGCCCGGAAAGTGATGGCGTGATTCAATGATAAAAGATTAAATGAAAAAAAAAGTGATAGATAACAGGTCTTATCGAAATGGTTTCCGAGTGATTAAATATACATTTGCCAACATTTAAGCAGGTAATTATAGTAAAAATCAATATCCCTAGACTGAATAAACTCCCTAAAAGCTTCAACACCGCTTGGTTTTGGACCTGTTCAACACAACGGCAGTCATTGACTGCATCCCCGGGGAAAGTAAGGGTTTTAAAACTATTAAAAAAATCTCTCAGTGCAGGAAGAATGCTAGCACCTGGCGTGTTCGAAGAAAATGGAACCTCAATACGGATTAGGACCAAACTATCAAATGCAACTAAAGATTTTACAAAAACCTTTATTCCCTCAAACAAATGAAAAATCAGTCCTAAGATTTCCAAGAAGTTACTTACAAGAGCTGAGGTAGGCCGTCAAACAAAAAGAGAGAAGGCATCTGGACCAGATAACATCACCATCGACCTACTCAAAAAAGCTAGTAAAGTAATCACTAGGAAACTAGCCATTCTATTCAACTTATGACTGAAACAGAGCAAGGTTCCAGAAGATTGTAACATCACAATCAAAATGCTATGATATAAGAAGGGGTGTCCGAAAGATCGAAACAAGTATAGTCCAAAAAGCCTATTTATCTACATCTACAAACTTTTCACCGCCAAAACGATGGATGAAAACCAACCACTATATCTACCTAGCACGACGAATCTCCAAGAAATCAAGCAAACAACTACTTTTGGTTTTTAGGCTTTCGATAGGGCATGCTCAATCTTCAAGAACTAGAAAATCACATTAATTCTAAAAAGAAAGGTATACAACCAATGCATCCTCCCGATAGTCATCTATGGAGCTGAAACATGAAAAATAATTGAAAAAACTGAGAACCATGCAAAATTTTCCGGAAAGAATGGTGCTCATGACATCAGTTGGGGAGATTACAAGATAGTACAATATATCATAGAATCCGTAGAGATCATATGCGAAAATATTACCAGTAAAATATGAAATGTCCAGAGCCTATGATAGAGAAGTCTGGCAAATCCTGGCGATGGTCAGTGTCTAACAACTTTGCTGATGTTTTTTTTAACTGTAGACATTATCTTTGCTTAATCTCAACCCATCATGACCAAATGAGAGTTGAAAAGAAATTGTGTTGTGCCAATCTTCCAAGACGTCCTTATTTAGAAGAGAAAAATTATAAATCATGAATTTTACCGCGATTACCGTTAGGGAATACACAACTATCCTCAATCACGATAATGATTACTTTTTTATAACTTCACTGAGGATTTATAAATCACAAATACGTAGGAGAGTGAAAATTTGCGATACACACCCTTGTCTCAGTTTTAGCTGGTGATTCAGAGATACAGAGTTGTCTTGTATTGCTCAAGTGCCAAGCTACAAGTGCAGATATAAATTTGACTGCTTTTGCTTTTTCTATATCCCCATGTCACCCTTCAATTATTCGCATGATGTTAGATTGCTCAACTTTTATTCATGCAAAATCCATTCTGCCAAAGAAAACAGGAAAAGGAAGTACTGTATTTGCTTGGAATAAAACAGTCATTTAATTGGAAAAAAATCCTACAAATATTACGCTGTGTACTGCGCGCTGGTATTATGATGAGAAACCTCCGCTGAACCTCAAAATTGGTAGCTACGATATTTAGATGAGTTGCAGTGAGCAGTAGTCACCCTAACACCTTTGTTAAGCACACCCTCTTCCCAGCCAACGAATGTGGTGAATATGGAAGCAGCTGAAAGTTTGTGTTTGACAGAGAGAGTGAGAGAGAGAGAGAGAGAGAGAGAGAGAGAGAGAGAGAGAGAGAGAGAGAGAGAGAGAGAGAGAGAAGCTGAAAAGTGGAGGAAAAATAGATGAAAAGCGAGGGAATGGAAAGAGAAAAATAAAGAAACAAGAAAGAGAGACGAGGAGAGAGAAGAATAAGAGAGAGATGGAGAAAAGAATTAAAGAAACAAAAAAAGAGAGACGAAGAAAGGGGAAGAGGAAGAGAGATAATGAAACGAATGAAGGAAACAAGAAAAAGAGAGGAAGCAGGGAAGAGGGAAAGACAAAAAGAATGAAGGAAACAAGAAAAGAGAAGAGGCGGGGGAAGAGGAATAGAGGTAAAGAAAAGAGTGAAAGAAACAAGGGAGAGAAAGAAAGAAAGAAGAAAGGGGAGAGGAATAGAAATAAAGAAAAGAATGAAGGAAAAAGGAGGAAAGAGATCAGGGACGAGGAAATCTACCAAGTTTTCAAGAAATGGAGATATAAGCAACATCTGGCTCTTTTCTTTTCTGTTTTTCTGCTTTCAACGTCTGAGTGTCTGTCTGTATTGTATTGAATTCTTGTCTTCCAAAAACAAGAAATTGGACAATCCGTTCGTTTTTCTTATTAACTGCACAAAGATTTTGTTTATTGTTGGCAAAATTTAATTTGCAGCCACAAAAATGTTTGCCATTACCGTCTCAGCTACCTCAAATTGATTTCTGCAGAAGATTGGAAAAGAGGACAGAAAGGAAGAAAAAACGAACCGTGGGAAAGAAAAGGGATTGAAAAATAAAGTATTGGTAGAAAAAGAAGAAAGAGACTGTAAATCCTGGAAGGATAAAGGGAAAGAATAAAATTGAGCAAATGAAGAAAAATAGGCGAGAGATGAAGACAAAGAAGAAAGGAAAAAGTAAAAGATTCAAAAGAAGGAGGAGAAGGCTCAACACGAGACAGAATAAAACAGAAAAGATGAAGAAGAAGACGATGGAAAAGCAAGAAGAGAGAAAAGAAAGAGATGAAAAGAGAAATATGATGGAGAAAAAATGCAGACGAAAAAATGAAAGAGAGTGGAATATAAGAAGAAAAAATACTACGGGAAAAGAAGGAAAGGGGAGGAAAATGAGGGGAGGGTTAGAAGAGGGAAAATAGTCAGGAGAAAAGATTAATTCTCACACATAAACGGGAAAGTGATAACTTGGTACGGTTTGGTAAGGAACTTGAAAACACATCGTGATAATGAATCTAAAGAAAATCCCATTTACAATGAAATAGAAACACTCATTTCACTACAAAGCACAGAATATGCAAACAGTTGAAAGAAACCAATAAACGTATTCTCATTCCCATTTTCAAGGAGAGCAGCTATCCATTCACCAGGAAGATGATTAGCAACGATAGTAAAACGTATCATCAACATCATCAGCAGCAGCCTTTTAGCGTTTGTCGGTGGACATATACCATCTTTAGGATTCGCTTGACCTCCTTATCATCGGCATCAATACTTCCCGAGCTACTTTGATTCGTCACGTTATCTTACATTTTGCTAGCCACCGATTCATGATGTTAATCGATCGTTTGACGTACTTGCAACATGACTAGCCCATTGCCATTTGAGTTTTCAAATGGATTTTATTTTTTACTGTTCTTTCTCAAATATTCTGCACTAATTTTCTTCTCATCTCTCCTTGTGATGGTGAACATGATTCTCTCGCTGTATTGTTCTCAGTTTGTGTAAATCTTTTGTTCCATATTTCAACACCATTGGTGACTATCGGGAGAATGCATTGGTTGTAGACCCCTTCCCTTTAAAATTAATGGGAATTTCTTCTTCTTGAAGATTGATCTTATTTCCTCAAAGCTTGCCATACCATCCTAGAGTAGTTTTTGCTGAATTTCTTCTTTTTTTGAGGATTCTATGGAGATTCGTTGTCTTAGGCCTATGTAGAGGATTGCCTTTTTCAGGTTTACACTTTTTATTCGGATAGTTGTTTCTTTGTTATATTTCTGATTCATTCATTTTCCAAGTCTTCGTTTTTCTCGAGGCTGACCGTGAAGAGTTTCTGAAGGCCAGTATCACCTTTTCTTACTCCCTTTTTGAACTGAAAAGGTTCAAATTCTTTATGTAGCCTAATGGACTGCAGTTGGTAGTTATGTTTCAAGACTGACATATACAGGTTGTCTACCTTGTTGTATGATATCAACAATGAACTTGGGGATTTCCACTGACTCACAGGCCTTCTAGGAGTTTACAAATACTACAGTATGGTATTTCATATTTTGTTACAATCTCTTTTAGATGATTCACCCAATGAAGATGGTCGATGGTTGATTTGCATTTCCTGAATCCCCTCTGTTTTGCAGTTGGTTTTCATCTAGCATTTTGGTTATTTTGTTGATCACTTTGATAAAAGTTTGTTGATGTAGTTGTTTAGATCTTTCGGGTCCCGTCTCTCATGTAATAGCATTATGATTGCAGTGTTCAAATCTTCTTTGACCTCACTATATCAAGCATAACCTGGATAGAATTGCTAATCTCAAGGTGATGACTTTAACAGTTTTTTGGGTGGGCCGATAGTGATGTTATCTGGTCTATGGGGTTTTCTTTTTTCGTTTGTTTGATTCCTCTCCAACGGAGTAATTTCTACGAATTCTTAAAACAGGTTTCTCGTAAGTTGTATATCCTGTTTGTTGTCTCATGTCCTTCGTTTGGAGAAGTAAAAGTAGAATTCTTGGGTGCATTCGACAATCGGTTTGTATCTGTTCTTAAGTTTCCATTTTTTTCAGACACACTTGTTATTTGCGCTTTTCCTGTACTGAGAGCCTTTTTGATAGTTTCAAAGTCCCTTTCTACTTTGAGAATTCTTTCTGGCTGATTGTTTCATTTAAATAACTGTTATAAGTGTTCATTGAACGAATGAAAAAAAACCTCGTTAATTCACTGCATACGAGAGAGGATCAATCGGCTCGCAGCCTGACACAGTGATTCGTCAATTTTTGATCTGAGATTTCCACTGTATAATACTTGATGTATGTAAATTCATGGAGAAACGTCGAGTTAAATACAAGGACGGAGATGTAAATATTTGTCGTGTAAAATAAAACCTTTTTTCATCAACAGGCTACAGGCCTATTGATGTACTACTGTGCATGCAGAAGTATGAGCATCCATAGAGGATTGTTATTTGATTTTTTAAATTCAGGATTTTCTACATCATCTAAGCATGAAATAATTCTCTTTTACTTTGCCAGTTGCAAGGATCGAATTTTATTTTAGCCAGTTGCATCCCTTCCTTAGCGTGATAGAAGACATTAGCATATTGCTAATAATTATATGTATGGATAAGTTTTATATTCTACGTATAAGGAAGTGAGTGATGCCACTTCAGGAGATTGTTGCCTCTATTTCACATATCACAATCAGTGAAGAAGTAACCGACACAGAAATCTTGCGAATGATGCCTGATCAGGAACAGTCAATACAGAATCCAGCATATGGGCACTACTTTATTCTGAGATCATATGCATCCTTTATCCTTAAACTATTTTTTTTTCAACATCAAAATTCATTCCCAGCACCTATTGACATTGACTGAATCATTACTATCATAGTCAGAGATGGCTCAAGGATTCCATGGAGGGGCTTTAAATTTGTGCAAAGCGAGATTTTAAATTTGCATTGAAATTGGTGCAAAGGTTTTGTGTGTTTGAACATAAGTTGTACCTTTTACCCACACTATTCTGTTTTGTGTGAACCCTTCTGACCCTTTTGAGTTTATTCCAGTTCGACACTGAAGCTAATCGGTAATAAGCCCTACAGCTTCTAATTCCAAAATTCCGGCTTCAGATATTTACGTAGCTTAGCTCAGTTTTGCACAATGTCGAAATGGTTGATGGGGAGGCTGTGTTGCACCATTCTTTCAAATGGGAAAAAACCTGCCTGCTTTAATATTAACAACCCCAGCTTTTAGAATTTAGCAAGCTCAACTTAGTTTTGTACGAAGCCAGATGGGGGAAGATGCGAAGTATGAAGATTGTGTTGGGTTGAAATGGAGTAGATCTTTCTCATTCGGAATATAAGCTAAACACTATCTCTACCTCTTCCCCCCCAATCAGCTTGTAGAAAATAAGCATTCAAAATTCTTGAAAAATTGTTCTAATGGAATCGGGAATAAATATGTAACTATATCACACAACAAGCAGCGGATGTGTATGTATGTTGTTGTTGTTTTCTGTTTTTTTTGTGTGTGTGTGTGTGTGTGTGTGTGTGTGTGTGTGTGTGCGTGCGTATGTGTGTGTGTGTGTTCGAGTATGTGAAAAAGAGAGGGAGAGAAAGAGAGCAGGCAAGATAAGATTAAGAAACAACTTTACATTATCGATGAATCAGTATAATTCTACCGCATAATATGCACCTCTAAGTTTTAGGTTTTAAAATCTAGAAAAAAGGCGTATTATGCTTGAATGATTACGGCAATTTTGAATAGCTTTTCGAATACGCTGACCTTCAATAATGTTTACTAGTTTAATAGTACAACATAATCCAGCGCGCGAACAAACATTAAGCAACAACGAAAATCAACACGACCAGCGTCCAAATATCAACACTGATTCTTTTATTTGAAGCAATTATGTCTTTTATTGTGGTTGTAATCCATCACTCGTCAATGATATGATCGCTTTAGAGACAGACACAGCGAATTGGAAATCAAAGCTTCCCTCGAACAATCAACAAAACAAACGCAACTTAGATCGATCGATTGGACATCCCCGACTCTGAAATATGGATTTTGTATTGATCAGTAACAAATGTAATACTAATGCAAGTAGACTTGGTTTTATGTATATCGCCTTACGGAGATTCCCCTTCTTGATGCTTGAGAAGATTATGCGAAAATTGAGAGGCAAGAGTAAAAAGACATGTAGATGTAGAGAAGAAGAAGTGAGCAAATTCCTTCTTTTTCCTTCTCAATACTTCTATTTGTCTCTCTCTTAACTGTTTATTTTTTCTCTTTCTTTTATTCTTCCTGTCTTCTCTTCCCGTATTGATTTTTTTCCTCTTTTCATTCTTGTTACTCAAATACGTAGTCTGGAGTTGACTTAGTTTCCTACTGTTGAAAGAATAAAAAGAGCAGTCCAGGCGTGTAAACCGATATATAAAACCGACATTCTCCTACCGTGACTTGAACACAGGACCAACCGATTGCCTCGAAGCTGTCTAATTGAGTGACATTGAAATCAACAGATATGCACAGGCTCATTCCATTCCAATAAATAATACATTTCCAATAAAAAAGATATTTTTTCTAATCTATTCCTTGTATAGTCAATACATAAGTTGTAGTTATGATCTCCAGTCGAAATAGGAACTAGAAATGAGTTTGACCCTGCATTAGCCAGTTTTGTCAGTCTATATCTTCCCTTTCTCTTCCATTTCATTCCTGTGAGTTTTTCTCTTTCTCTCTTCCATTCTTTCTTTCTTCCTTTCTTGACTTTCAACGCTCCATATTATAAAACATTAAATATCAGACATTATCAAAACATTAATACATGAATGTGAACACGAATATCCGTTGAAAGTGCTTACAGTTGTAGCCTTGTGCCTGAAAAAAAATTAGATTGATAGATATCTACTTTAACTGCTCACAGTAATGATTTGACATCAGGCTTAATTGCTAGCGAAGACGGACTTCGAGTATAGAATAGGATACACACAAAGTATTCATAAAGTCTTTTCGAAAGAGCACATCAGCCTAAGATTATACACGTAAATACACACGGCGTTAGCATATCCACACGCAGTCTACACACGCAATTTACAAAAGCAATCATGCACACAAAATTTGCAGGAACGTTATCTGAAGTAACATTTATGGGGATATGTAGATTTGATTCATTGAAAAAAAATCAGAAAACAGGTCTAGTTAGTCATTCAATAGAAACTGTCACGTAACCGCTCTGATGCTGAGTTGGGGATGATCCATTGAAAAAATTGGAAAAATGGTTGATCAGTGAATAAGTTATTTCTCTCGTCTTGGGTCACAAAAGAGTCTGACTTAAAAAAATCAATAATTCTACTGAACACAAACTGAGAGACCAATTTATCATAAAACTACATTGTAAATTGAATTACCCACTAAAAATTTATTGAGAATATGGGGATTAAAGGGAAAAAAAAACTTATAGACATAATAAAGAGTAAAAGTTTAAATTTTCAGCCTTCTATCTCCGTTGATGCAACCTGTATATAGCCAACCAGCTGGACTAACAAAAACCGGAGAAACTTATGTTGATGTTATCTATGTTAATCTTGACAGTTTCTAAGACGGAATGCTCTACCTGGAAAGACATTAAATTGTGCAGGATTGGCCGATATAGGCCTATCTTTTTTCCTGGTACATTCACCTGCTCCTTATTATAGTTATTATAGCTACCGAGAATTATAAGCTCCCTCATCATAGACCCGCCTAAACTCCACATAGCTATGTCTCATTCTGGATCACTCATTCACACATCTTTCTTTATCACACACATCCACATATAATTCCTGTGAAAATGGGAGCTGGTACTTTCACGTAATCTTATTAACACGCTGAAGCACGAGACATATGTTTCAATGTCTAATGAGAAGTAGAGCACCTGCTACGTAGAGTGCTAGATTCGCAAACCATTGTTAGTGGGTTCATTTTCAACCAGTAACCTAGCATTCGGCCAACGTTAGCTTCGACCAACAAATAATTAAATAAAAACACCATAGAAATATTTGGTTTAGTTTCGTAAACTCTAATATACTCAAATCGTTCAAAATATCAAAGGGAGATGAGCAGTGACGCTTTTATGTTGCAGCTGTTAACATATTCCGGGCATTTAAAATTCAATCTAATCAATGGTTTGGGTTAGAATTACTATACGAATTAGGGAGCAGAATACGATTATTGGTTAGGGTAGGGGCTGGGTTGCAATTAGCAACAAAAACAATTGAATATTTTCTCATATTCATAACACAAGGATGAATATAATGAAACTAATAAGAAACATGAAGGAATATTTTTTCCTCATTATTTTGTCTAGTAATTCTCCTGATGGATTGCTGGTGTCTTGTTCCGAAATGATTTTATAATTTATGTTTTAACCGCATCCTTTTCATCATGTATAAAGTTTCTGCTGTTTTAATTGCTTTGAGACTTTCAGTGAATGAAGATAACGAATCTAAACCAAGTATTTAGCGGACTTTTTATCATAAATTGATAAGGCGTAACACTCTCCATAGTTCGTAAAATCAGAAATATACCGGCTGTGCCTGCTGGGTTGTTGGTTTCAAAAGGCCCAGTCGCATCACTTGCTTGGGTGGGTTGATGTACTCTGGGTGCAACTATCCAAACACAACCCTAAGAACGTAACCAAGAAAGCAACACTGGACATTGAAGCCTACAGCATCAGAGGACTCTCAACAGACATACACCTAACTGATCGGGAAAGTGAGATCAAAAACTTTATCGGTACTTACGAAATGAAAAGCCCAGAGGAGAACTAATCGAACTAAACAACAAAAGTCTTCTATACGACAAAGGAAAGGAAAAAGGAAAACAAAGCGGAATTGGCCCCTTTATTCATGAAAAAAAATCGAAGAAAATGCAGGATTCAAAGCAAGCTCAGAATGTGTAGCCGGTGTCACTGTGCAGCTCTCAAAGATGTACAAACTGAATGTCATTCAAGTTTATGACCCAACTTCTGTCAACCGATGAAGAGATAGACAACTTCCATGTAGACTGAAATCTCATACCGCGAGACACCAAAAATATTTCAACATCATTATGAGAAATTTCGACAACTGAAGAAGATGAGGTAATAAAAAATGCGTCAGCAAATACAGATACAAAATACAGAATGAGAGGGGTGACGTTCTTGTTAATTTTGCAACGGCAAACGGGATCAAAATCATGAACACCTTCTTCAAAAAAAAAGATAATACGTAATCGATTTGGTGATGGCCCAATCACGAAACTAGAAACAAAATGGACTATATCCGAACAGACATGAGCAACACCGTCGAATATATTCAGGTTAATTTGAAAAGTAAGCACAGGATGGTAAAATGCAAAATTCAAATTAACACCGAGATAGAACGCAGGAAAATCTTCTGTGCCAAACTTCAAACACTTAGTATATAAAAATTCTCCAGATCATTCAGATGGAGCTGAAAAACAGAAATGAACTTCTTGCCGAACCAGGAGAGGACATCAACGTGATCAGCAACAATATAACAACCTTCTTAATCGAAGTTGCTAATATGTTTAAGTTAGAGCACACAAACCATGCGTAAACTCCCAGAAAAAACAAAAATCTCATTGAAAAACACAGACACCTTCGGCCAACAGAAAGAACGGTAGAAAAAATCGGAGCAACAGAGCTGTAGAAAAGCTGATGATAGAAGATACACGTCAGTATTCATTAAAAGCATTCTTGAAGAAAGTAGGGGCTCCAACACTTTTGGGAAATCTATCGGTATAGGATGAAACCAAATAACCGGTGTGATCAAAGCTAATGGAGACCTGACACTTGCAAACCGAATGGGCCGGAGATTGGGTTGTGGTTTGAGCATCAGACCGAGTGTGCAGTTGCTTTTGTCAAAGAAGGGACACAGAGTTTCAGCGTTGCTAAGTGCATTTGTGACTCTATGGACTCATCCAAGTTTCTCTCATTATTAATCGGCCCAGTTGCGGGGAAACAGTTCGCTGCGGGCCGGTGCTGTCCCTTTGCACCGAGAGGGACAGGTCGGGCTCGTCCCGACGCCTTTGCAACTCCGGTTGCACCGGCTAGGGCAATTTTCTTGGAGTTGTTCGTTTTCCCACGTTAAACTGACCTTGTGTTACACCCTACCTTTGTGGGAGCCCGTGTTAATAGGATGCTAAACATCATATGGAAAGATAATAAGATAACACAGTTGCAAGAATGCCAGACTGCCGCTCGACGTTACAACTCACAACTTGGGTCTCCAGATATCATATGCTAAATAATAGCTGACATGAAATAAGATGGTCTGACGAGCTAGACAAATTCAGAAACTACTCGCTCCACGGCGCTGTTGATAGAGAGGTCGAGCAAATATTTGGCGAAGGTTTATGTCCCAAAAAGGATAATGATGATGATAAATTGATGATTAACAGCCTCTAGTCTGACCGAAGATTGATTGTTTAGTGCGTTCAATACTCAATTGTTTCCCAACTATTGTCACCCTGTATCATACGAAGCTGAACTCAATAGATATGAATATACACTCCATGCTCAACCAATATAATCTCTGACTGACGGATATAAAATATTCTAGAATGAAGTCGTTTTGATGGAGTGGATATACCAGTGATATTGATGTAGAACATTTAAATAACTACTAGTCCTTCATCGATACAGGGATGAAATAGTAGCTGACGCTGTTGCGAGATAAAATTTTCAGACAATTTTGAAAAATAGAGGGGACGCCACAATAAGTGTATGAGGTCGCATGAACAGCAAAACACATTACCCCTATTTTTTTTTTTTTTTTTTGGTAATGTTATATCAATGGTTGGATGCTTTATGGAGACACCACACGAATGATTTGAACGTCTGCCTTAGAGCAATAATTAGAATGCTAGGTTTGCAAAGGATAGCAAGTTGGAGCGGTCCTCTGGGGTTCGGGGATGTCCCAGTACTAGTGCCTTGAACCAGACTAAGTTGAGTAAATACTAACATTCACTTGGCGGATTTGTGATGCATCAACGTCTTGAAATTAATAATCTCAAACGAACTGTTCTCGGAAGCTGAAAGTTCAAAGAAGTGTACTCTCGTGATGCAGTCAATTTGACAATACATTATGTGCACACTTCTGTAAAATGTGCAGCACATTTTAATGTATGTAAAATATGTAAAATGTGATATATATATATATATATATATATATATATATATATATATATATATATATATAGAGAGAGAGAGAGAGAGAGAGAGAGAAAGAAAGATACTGAGGGTGTGTTGTTGAGACACACTCTCAAACTCAATACCAAACCCAAAACATCAAACACTACATACACACGTACAATTTTTTCTCAATAATAGTCACTAGGTTCCACTACTTATACACATAAACAACCCTTCTCATTTTCACTTCTGATACATAACATAGTTATGACACCCATACAATTCCCCTTTTTTCGCCAGTAAATGATGAGAATCTAGGGCAATATTAATACTAAGCATTATTCTTCCTTTCCCACCAAACCTTTTTATTCTCAAATTTTATCATTTTTCCATTTTAACGTTTGACAAAGACAGTTTCTTGAAACACTAGCAAGAATAAATAGAATCCACTTTCCTGATTTTCGTGTTCTCATATTAAATGTTGAATTCACTTTATATATATACATATGTAGTACAAATCAGGGATGCAATATAATATCATATTAAGCAATATCCGATGTCTGATGGATTTATTTCATAGAGTGCTCGATACGTTCAACTTTGAATGTTAAGTTGGTATAAACCATATAGAAAAGAAAATTTTGTTTAGATATATCAACAGTCGCACTAACCACCCAAAAATAAGCATCGAAAAGATTTCCAAATCTATAGAAACTAGACTGATACACAATTCTTCAAATCTGGTATACACCATCATTCAATCTACAAGTAAAAAATAACTTAGGTTAAATATTCATCGAATTAATAGAAAAAAAAACACTTTCACCGAGCAACCCATGGAGTAAAATATTCAACGAGAACGAAATGAAAGTTATCTGATTGTGCGCAGAAATTTTTAATACACTCATCACAAAGCATAGTTATAGAGTAATTAGAAATGATACTAACGAAGAAATCGTGAATAAACTTGATTGCAATAGTACAAACAAAAATAGATACCTTATGCAAGGTAAATATCTCAAATCTTACATCGCATACCAAGCCGAAATATCAACTGGAAAGGAAACCTTAGTGAAACCGAAGTGAAATATCATATAGGGATATATACTTGTATTAGCCTACCATACATCATCCTTTACTAATGAAAAATAGAAAAATACTTCATCATTATCCTCATATGTATATATATGGGTGCGTTTGTGTATATCAATTATCATTATCAAATATATATATATATATACACATGACAATTTGAAAGTGAAGCTTTTTTCAGACCCATCACATTTCGAACCAAAAATTATTCTCATCTACATAGATACAAATTACCTCTTCTGCTCCTACTAACCAACTAAACAACACAGAAATATTCCCATTCTCTCTTCAGTATTAAAACATGCAAACAGAAATTTGTCTCTGTGAAATATTCCTCTCTGAAAAAGATGGATGGTTACCATTGAGATGTAACACTTATCTGTCGATTTTTTCAATTCACCTTCCAATCGTCATTTTCATCAACATTCTGTCAGATCTCTTCACATTCACAATACACACAGACACACACACACATACACACACACACACACATATATATATATATATATATATATATATATGTACATAGATAGATAGATAGATAGATAGATAGAGAGAGAGAGAGAGAGAGAGAGAGAGTGAGAAAGATAGTCAAGAAAGCTTTACAGCTTCAACACTAAACATTGGAAAACTAAAAAAAAAAAAATTGTGTCACTTATTTCCCCAATATCTGTTTATGCAAACGCAATAATTTTCATTTTTTATCCTCTTTATCACATATACTTTGTGGTACTATGAATAAATTTTCTCTTGTTTGGATCATCAGTTGTTTGCCGTGTAACTGTTTTAGGATATATATATATATACACACACACACACACACACACACACACACACACACACACACACACACATATATATATATATATATATATATATATATATATATATATATATATATATATATATAATGACTCCGTGCCTGTTCATCTATTAATAGCTATTTCTACGTTTTATTGCAAAGTTTCACCTAATCTCACACAAGCTTACCTTTTAGCCAACCTGAGCAACTCAAAATCACTTTCATTGCCATTTCACTACCGAAGATACATACAAATAAATAGATAGTTAGATAAACTGGTGGAAAACGAGTGAGAATAATAAAATGAGATATATGAACTCATGCAGGGTAGCTAACTTGCAAGCCTAGTTCCCCTTAAGCTGTGCTCATTTACGCGCAACCAACGTAAAAATTCATTTGTGCTAAACCATCAAATTCTGTAGATAGTCTACTGAGATTTCATTGAAGAAACATTAATTCTCTGTGGTGAATTCAAATGTAAGCACATACTTTTGTCCTCAGGAAAAATATTTCTCCAACATAACATTTATGCACACACTGACTACAAAAAAAACATCGCAGCTAGAGAGATAGATGAAGAGAATATAGATTTAGTAGCCCGTATATTATCAGATTGAGGCAGATAAATTGGGGTAGATAATTACATGGATACAAACACATTTTTGTGATAAATAGTCAACTATTTGGTGTTGTTTTTTTCTTTTTGTGTATGTTTTCTATAAGTAAAAAGGGACCTGCGTCGATTTCAAAAGAGAAACGCAATAATTCTGTTTTCTGTCCACATAACATGCAATAAAAGGCGGTTACCGCAAAGAAATGACAATCACACAACCGGAACGTAAAAAGTCATCAATACAGCAGAGAATATAAAAGGGATTTCAAATTGCAAGAGAAGATGTCTTTCCTGGCTTCTTGAAAGTCATGTTCATACTGTGTTGATACCACAGATTTTATCAGACCAGGAATGTACTGAATGTTATGGAAGTTGCGAAATAGTATCGGAATATATCGTAAACAACGGGTTGGATCCACCAGATTTAACAATAAGCATTTAAAGTATTGCTTTTTCCTGATTTTGAGCACCCAATGTATGCATTCAGACTCAATGAATGAGTGATAGATGGAGAGATAGATATTGATAAAGCATGGTAAACCGATGAATATTTACTGACGGTTTGATATGAAGCTACTCAACCATGGACCACCTGCATTCGATGAATCAACCGAAAGAAAAGGCAGCAGAATATAAACTACCACTTACTGTAGCATTTATCGACTTCAAAAAAAGGGTTCGACTCAGTAGAAATCCCTAAGGTCATGGAAGCCACCACTCGACAAGGTGTAGATTCATTATATGTCGAAGTGCTGAAATAGCAGCTCCTTTGTCAGGCTACATAAAGACTCGGACCCATTTCAGCTCGAAAAAAGAGTAAGACAAGATGATACTAGCTCACCCAAACTCTTCACAGCCTGCCTCGAGATGATCTTCAGAAGACTAGACTGGGAGAGAGCAGGGATCAGGATAGACGGCTAGTATCTGAGCAACCTCAGATTTGCAGACGACATTGTTCTTTTTGCAGAGAACCTGCACGACCTCCAACTAATGATAGCTGAACTACATGGAGAGAGCAAGAAAGTCAGCCTTACATATGAACTTCAGCAAGACAAAGATCATGTGCAACAACCACATCAGTGATTAAAAAAAAAACAAAGCACTAAAATCAGAATAGAGGATACAGAACTCGAGAAAGTAGACCACTACATCTACCTAGGGCAACGAATCTCCATGAGACCCTCAAAAGAAGAAGAAATCAAGCGAAGAATCACACTAGGATGGCAAATCTCTGGCAGAGTAAGCTCAACCTTCAAAAATAAGAAGATCCCATTAATCCTAAAACGAAGGTTGTATAACCAATGCATCCTCCCAATAGTCACTTATGGAGCTGAAACATGGAAACTAACCAAGAGACTGATCCGCAAATTGAGAACCATGCAACGTGCACATGAAAGAATTATGCTCAACCTCAAATGGAGAGACCACAAGACAGCACAGTACATCTGGGAAAAGACAAGAGCCATGGACATCATAGAATCCATTAAAAAGCTCCAATGGCGATGGGCTGGCCATGTTGCAAGAATGGTGGACAACCGATGAACATCACAACTCAAGACATGGATACCCACGAATCACATGCAGAACCAAAGCCGGCAGAATATTAGATAGAGAGATGAGCTAGAAAAATTAAGAAAGTACTGGCTTCGCAATGCCCATGATAGAGAAGTGTGGCGATACCTGGTGAAGATCTATGTCCAACGATGGACGTTGAAAGACATTGATGATGATAAATATTTTTCAAAACTGATGTTGATATGGACAGATTCATATATATACAGAGAAAGAGAGAGAGAGAGAGAGAGAGAGACAGACAGACAGACAGACAGACAGACAGACAGACACACACAGAGACGGAGAGAGCGACAGACAATGGAGCACAAACAAGTAAGCTTCTTTGTGTCACCCACATTAAAGCGCATAAATCGATGTGCGATTGAAGGCATCTTATGCTATATTTCAAATCTTTTCTTCCTGTTCGAATCACGCATGCGCGAACGCCCATTGAAATAAATAAATGTGCAGAATGAAGACGGCAAAGCAATTTTGTGTCATTCAAAGTCAAGGAAACTACTCGGCTTTTTCCCTCACATTTTCCAAAAGTTCCTCTCTCACTCCACCCTCACTCGTTATTTATCTTCAAATTTTTAAGCGCTCCACCGACGCCAAAATCCAGCTGCTTTCTCAGAAGCGCATTTGTGCATATGAAGATTTCCTTCTCTTTTTTCCCGCTTTTATGCGCATGCAGACGACAGCTTTCTGGCCAGATGTGTATGCAAATGGATTCTAAATGCGTAAGCTTACTTGAGCTAATGCATATCATCGTCAAGGTCGGCCTATGAATCTTACAATTTCGTTCTCGCTCGCTATAAACGTTAAGCTTTTCATATCATCTAAATTTTGTATATATTTTCTCATCCAGAAACTGCTCACTGCCTTTCTTGGTTGAGCGTACTTGTTTCTGTCGTTTTATTTTCTCTTTCGTTATTCTATTTTTCTCTTATTTATATATCTTGTTTCTTTTTGCCTATTTGATATTTTTGTTTTTCACGTATCACTTTCTTTATTCAAGTCGATATTATTATATATCCTGGAATCGGGGACGCTCCAGCCTTGAGGGGGGGGGCATAATCTTGACTTACAAAATTGTGGATATATGGATATATGATTACATAAGTTTTGTTATTAGAAAATTCAAATAATTTTAGCGAATAGCCGTGTTACTCAATAATATTCTCCAAAAGTCAAGGTCGTTTGCAGAGAGTAAAAATACCGATAAGAATGATGTGTAATATCTTAATTTTATATCAGACGGTCTATCGTAGTTTACCGATAGAGGAATGAAATTTTATGATTATATGTATTTTAAAAAATTATTCATGATGCTTTTGCTTCATTACTATTCTGTACTAAGTAAAATTTGATGAATATGTGGCTGTGAATTAATGGATAATCTGACAGTATGTGAGTAAAATGAAAATATCGAAAGACAAATTACTTCATTGTCCCGCTCATTTGAAGCTCCGTCATTTATACAAATCATACGACGATTATCTTTGCGTTTATCTAATATCTTTTTTTACACACTAGTGTAACCATATACAGTTTTTTTTTATTTCTGTTAATCCAGTCCGTCTAAACCTCTTGGTGTCTTGATAGATTGTTGCATCTCCCTCATGTATACAAAATAAACAAACGAATAAAAGTAATTATTATATGTGCTTTGACTCTTTCTCCCCGTTTATAATATATTGATTCATTGATTTCCTGTTGATCTGTTCCGTAGCCCTTTCTTTTGTCTTTCGCTTTGAACTGTCTCTTTTCCCCACTTCCTTTAATTCTGCACAGTATCAAAACCTACGACTGAAAATGTCGACAGGGTTTCTTTAGATTTAAAGCTGGTGGATCCAACCCTTCAGTCTGTCGGATGGCTATGTATATATCGCACACACAAGGCACACGAACGGAGCTAAGGGCTGAAAATTCAAACAGCTATTCATTATGTCTTTAAGTTGCCCCTTGGTAAATCTTTTATGATGGTTAAATTTACAGTGTACATTCATGCTAAAGTGGTTCCTAAGTTTGTATTCTACAGCATTAATACTGGTTTTTTTTCTGTTGGGAATCTTTCAGTGATCACAACCTAACAAAAGACGAGAAAAGATTCCGATTCATTGATCAACCCTTTTCATAATTTTTGATAGACTTTGCTAATATCTAGACACAAAGCACATTATCAATGTCATGATTTCTATATTCACCTAGTTAAGGTGTACAATTGTTAATGTTTGTAGAGTTTATATCAGTATAATCACTGTAGTAAGTTCAATCCTCAATATTTCCCTACCAATGTAACCTTGTGTCAGACCATATTAGGCTCGGTAAATGTCTATCTTGAGCACCTGTCGTAGAAGAATGATGGTTAGCAAATCAATCCCACAATCCATTGCTAATAGAGGAAATCAACCATAACTAACACCAGAACTGTCAACATAGATTCATTCATTCTTTAGTCGGTCCGGCTAGCCAGTGAGCTAGCTTATATATATCTATCGTTCGTACAGGTCAAGCAATGGAGGTAGAGGGCTGAAATCTTAATCATTTACTCCTTAATGCGTCTAGAGATATAGTTCTTTCTGTTTTCTGAAGATCCTTCCAATATGATTAAGTCAAATTAAGATTAGCCAACCATGCATTATCCCCTACAAACGGTAAATACAAAACCAATACATCATTATCGACATATTACCAGGGCCCAACAGACAGCAACCTCTTACTGCAGTACAAATGGGAAATATTAAAGCCATAATACATATGCCAGAACATTGAAACTCCATGCCACCTATGCTTAAATGAGAAATTAGAGATTCTCACGTTTCTAAAAAACATTCTTACCAAATGAAAAAATGAAGTAGCTATAAGATGTCGGCACCACTCACAATTTCTATTAGAAAACATAATTCAACAGCCTACACATACGTATACAAGAATCAAGCACTATAGCTTTTTCATTATTCCCGTTATTATAAATAATAGTACCAGCAGTATTACTATTAACATAATCATTAGAATTACCAATCCCTCCAGCCACGTTAATAACAATCTAATTACTTTCTAGTAATGATCATATAGATGCAAATCACCAAGAATATATAGAGAATTAAACTTGAACGACTAAGGTCATGTAAAAGTGAACCCTAATACTGGGGGCAGATCAAAGTAGGATAAGATACTTCCTGAGGGTAAACATACCATAAGGAGCTGATGAATCAACATCACAATGATAAAAAAAGGGTGTCTGTAACATTCCAACCTATTTATAATATCTAGTCTGGAACCCACTCCCCCCATGGATGATGAAATAAAGAGATAAACAACTAATCGAGAAAAGAAAGAAAAGAAACATAAAGTAAAATGGAGGTTTTCCATCTAGAAAAAAACACCCTCCCGAAGACATCCTGTTAAGGAATCCACATTAATCGAATTATTTGCTTGAAAAAGCCTCAAAAGGGTAGGAAACATAAACGTGTTTGTGTAGCAAATCAATTATTTCATCATATTTAAAGATATAAAACGTAATGCTGAATGTATCGACCATTCTATGATAATAAATCAATCACACCAAATATTGAATTATTTGTACTTTGGTATTTTTTTCATTATTATATAAACAATAGAAAAAGGAATGACGTTCAGTCGGAATAAACACTGGAGTGGAGGTAGACTCTGTGGCGAACAAGTCTGTATTTCTTCTTCTCACCTTTGAATTTCTCTGTCTCATTATTTGTTTTTCAAACCCTATTTCTACATTACACATATATTTACTTCTTTTTTGAACACCTACACACGGATAGCATATGATTCAAGAAAGTTGAGAGTCGTTTTATCACTGAAAAAGTTTCAATGTAAAGCTTTTGGAAAAATTACCATAAGACCAAAGGAAGTACTTTTCTTTGAATTTTATGAATCATCGAATCTTTTTCTTTTGGCTTCAAGCCATTGGCAGTATGGGGTTGATGCTGATCCCTGGTGATCAAAATTCTGATTCGGTTTCATATAAAGTGATTTATTTATCTAGATAAGAACATTCACTGGTGCTGGAGTCCAAATAAAATATGCTCCAATTTCAGAACATCAATCATTTAAAAAGAACATCAAATTAAACCTACTGAGTTGAAATAGATTAAATCCGTAGAGTTTATTCCTTAAAAAATACCACCAAATTCAAAGCAGAGCCCTGACGTAGAATGTGCTAAATAGATCAAAAGACATAGCTTCTTTTCTCCTTTCCTTCTCTCCCATGGGACCAGCATGATAAAGTTTCTGCCCTCGTACCCACAATGTTGAATGTTTCGATTTATGCAAACAAAAAACTCTTTCAAAAACTCTACTTCCTCACGATATTCAACACGAAAACTTTGCTTTCGAGATCAAACTCATTCAGTCAACGGATTCTCAGAATTTACATTATAACTGCATGTATCCTAATTTGGATACACACACACATTCACTTACAAAATGAAAACCACCTGAAGACATTTGCAGGAACAGAAAAATAGATTTTTTGCTGCAAATTCCTTCTAGCAATGATCGAACTAATTGTAGTAGCAAAGTTCTAATGAGTTTAATTCGATAACATTCATTCTACGATAGAAAAGTGCATTTTCCAGAGATGTCACACCAGAGTCTTTCCAGGAGTCTGATGATTCGAATTGAAGCTGCACTTTCATTTCTTTTTTGGTATATCTTATTGGGTACACTGATTCTTGTGAGATCATGGGTTAATCATCATCAACCCTGGTCATTATCTAGATAAGTGACCGTCAAGAAATTACAAGTGCTGTATGCAATCGAGGATCAATCTCTGACCAAGCCATACAAAAGAGTTAAAAAAAAGTACTAAATGTGGTGGTTGAACCAAGGATAGGTGTTGGGCCGAATCCCTATCTGAAGAAATAGTTGCAAAAGAAAGGAAAGCCTTCAACCAGCCCACCAGCCAGGCGTCTATCTCTGTTCATCGTACCAGGCGTAAACTACCCTGTAGGGGATTAGAGTTGGATTGATTGTTGATATCCCGTCGGGATTTGTTGCAAATTTTTTTTTTACGGGAAGGAAGTGTTACCCGCTTTCACATTGAGGATTAGGACCGCCATTAGTGGAGTTCATTACCTTTGCTAATGCAGTTAGAGAGGAATCATATGCACCCATTCACATCTTTCAGTCCGTCTGTCTATCTTTCCACAGAATATCTGTTTTGGATTGAGAGATGCTTCTCCGTTTATATCCATACATTTGTGAATACGCTCATGACTGTCCGCTCCATATCTCCGAAAGTTTTCATTGAATTTGAATGAAAGTGTGGACAATTGGCTTTGAAAGAAACGATTCAATTTTAGGGTGGATCCATGTACGATTACTTATCCTGTCAATGGTATTGGCAGAGGTATGCGCTCCCTGAGTGCTTTCAAGTTCTTTCTTCTTCTCTACTGATGAATTTCTCTGCTTCTCCACTTATTCTTTTTTACTTAACTCGATCAATCATTTTATTTTTCCGTTATCTTTTATTTCGGTGAACCTTCAATTTTTTAAAATCTTTTATCTCTTTATAAACTGTCTTCTCCACTTATTCCCACGCACATTAACTATCTCTCGATCTCGCATTTTCTCTATATCTTTTCATTTTTTAGTGATATATTTATATATATATATATATATATATATATATATATATATATATATTGAGAGAGATGATGAGGGAATTCACGGCCATATTTGAATTGCTATGAGATGATCTAAGAAGATTAGCTACATATTTATACATACACACAAACACACACACACACCCTCTCTCGCACACACATATATTTATATGGTAAAATTTATGGCTGTGTTTTGATGGTTTTCGATGGGCTCCATCACATTTTCCAAGATTTATTGCTGCTCGGCTTCAAAGCTACTATCATTGTAAATGAATGCTTGTCATCAATTTCATCTGATGGCTTATTTAAAAATGACCGAACTTGTTTAAATGGACTGGTTCAATGTTTCAAATGATCGGTAGAAAACATTCTAATCAATGATATAATAATTTCATATCGCTTTCATTCGTCATCATCAGTCTTTCAACGTCTGTCGTTGGACATAGACGTTCTCCAGGATTCGCCACACCTCTCTATCATGGGCGTCGCTGAGTTAGTACTTTCTGAATATGTTTAGCTTGTCTCTCCATCTAATATTTTGCCAGACTCGGTTCCGTATGTGATCTCAGGGGATCCATGTCATGAGTCATGATGTCGATTGGTTTTCTGACATTCGTGCAACATGGCCAACCCATGGCCATTTGAGCTTTTTAATGGATTTTATGGTGTCCCTGACTCTTGTCTTTTCCCGGATGTACTGTGCTGTTTTGTGTAGTAAATCAACAGATATAGAATTTCAAGAGTCTTTAAAAAATGAATTAAACTTGTTTCAGTGGAAAAGTCCATTGTTACGCACAGAGAAACAGAAAAGTCATACTATTCAATATATAAATAGATTTGATTGAACGCTTACCTAGGCGAAGTGTATGAACATCCTTTAGAGGGCAATACGTCAGGAATCGGCTCCGCAGCCTGAGCTGCCAGAATAATGCTAAAGTTGGCTCAGCTTCCTGGGTTGGAATCGTTGTCCTTCTCCTAGACTAGAGAGCCCAAATTATCTTGCTTTTTTACTTATAGCATTCGGGATTTCGTCCTGCACTGACTTTTCCACACTCCCTAATCGTATCTGGATCGAAGCTGCGACTTCTCTGCATTTGAGATAGATATGCTAACCATTACACCAACTATGCGAACACATTAGTAGATTACAGACAGAAAAACAAATAAATGAACAGAAAAGGTCACACTGTTTATTTCATTGATAGATATTGTCCGTTGCAAAATTGCTTTGAGCGCAAACAACAATGTTTGGCGCGTCTACAGAATAGCCCACCTCCAATAACACAATCTTTTTCCACAATTGATGGAACCGAGGCCAGTTGGTCTGATAGGTATATGGTTAGTATGGAAAATATAATACAGATAGTGACATTGACTTTTCCTTGGTTCTTGTCTTTTAAAAAAGGTAATGACGATTCTGACTACCTGAATCGTAGATTGGCAATATTAGGTATTATGCCACAGTAGAGCTGCTCAGAAGTGTGGGTGGTTAGGACAGCAATGATGCAAAGACAGGAGCATCTAACACATCTGTTCCTAGGTAAGACACCTCCTGAGGGTTCCATCCGTTCTAAAAGACGGTCAAGAAGTAAGCATTCTTTTGATACTACGTATCATATTCACACTGGACGTGAACCGTAGAGCAATGATTAGCACGCTCATCTCTCACTCCAATCTGCTTCTGCAGTGAGTTCAAAGTTCACTAAATCGTCATCGAGCGTCCCACCAAGGCCGTTAGCAGGTTTCTCGAAATAGATATCCTACCCTTGAATAAATCCAGATTTTACACCCGCCCTGCATCACATATAATTCAATAAGGTAGATTAAAAAATAGCAGTTACTTGTTAGCAACTAGATGAGTTGAAAATAAATGATACTGAGTCGATTTCATAACTATTCATCAAAATCTTTACAAATTGAGGCAATTTCGTAATAATTCTTTCCTGTATTGAGTCCTCCACAATATTTTCGATATGCTGCATTTTCCTAAATATCTCTTATCGATTCTTTTTCAGTTGTACTCTTCATAACGTGAGAGGAAGTTTATATTAAGAAAATGAAAATACATAGATTGAATATATATTTGAACGTTTTGTATATTTTGTATCAAGGTGAGTGCAGAGTCCGTATAATGTAAAATACTGTAAGGACAAACAATCGTTTCCAGTTATTACTCGACAGATTTACCTCATGAAAGGCTTGCTTAACTGCATAGAAAATGTTATTCATTAAATTTCTTCGTAAAAAACTCAGTAACCCAAACAAATATCGAGAACATATCACTGACAGCCCCGTTCCCCTCAAGTATGTCGTTCTGCTGATTGCGTTGTCTTGGTTTGAATATAAATCATTTTATATTTTATATGGCATCATATTCCATGTTCTGCTCTTGAAGAGACATTCTACAAAGGGAAAAACAGGGGATATAAACGGGAAAGGAAGAGAAACGATAGGAAAATCTCGGCGGATTTTATTGGAAAGGAAGCATAATCACACTGTGGAATTCGAAGATCATTGCAAGAATTACGAATTAGTGTGATTCTGGAGAGTACTCTTTTCTTATTCACTGGGCCTAAAACTGCGACATTCGTTGAAGGAATTTTGATATTACAGATTGAAAAATTCTGTTGGAAGAAATCATTAGGTTCGGCACGGGTGTGAACACACGAATTATGTAACATCTATTATTATATTGTTCGTTTTTTAAAAATATACTTATAGGTTTATTTCTAATTTGTCTAAAATATCGAAACTTTTCAACACTTTTTGAGTGTTTTTCTTTTTCTTCCAACTAGCAGCATTCATAGAACAATATTCAATTGCAAAGTAATTAACGAAATTCTCTGATCAAAGCTTGCCAACTAAATTTTAAGGATTTCTGTTTCTGTTTCTATATATATATATATATGATTTAGAATCCTGGCCAGTGAGTAATGCGCAACTATTTTAGCTAGGAGGCAGAGCTTCTCTTTTGCCATAATGCTTTCCATTTTGAATTCCACTCCCCTCTGTTTTCCCCCCATTTTCTACCTTAATGGCATCTTCCTGATATTTAATTGATAGCCCTTGCTCAGATAATGACTATTCTCTTCAAAATTTAGCGCCTCAAATCTAATTTTGTTAAATCGGGGTCAAGTATAAAATATGCTCGTGTCATTCTCTTCTCACTGAATGTCTTGAAGTTGTAATTTTAGTTTGTGAGTTAAAAAAAATCAGTTCTTCGTGATTTAGAACTACAAATCTCTAATCAAAATAAGATTTACTGAAATTGCAGTAACCTCACGATAATTTGCAGCCAACGGCTGAGTGTAATCAGACAGAAACACGTGACTCGGGAGACACATGCAGAAAACTATCTTACGCTTAATGCAAATGAGTGCCTGCTCCGGTGATAATTGTTAAATAGCTCATCTTTGTGAATTAATTCGTAATAGCAGCGATTTCAATCCTCACTGACGGCTCAAATGATAAGGCCTTTTGACGGGACTAAGCAAAGCTTGGTAAATCACCAAATCGAAAACTATCTTATGGGGTGAATACAATGAGAAACAATGGACTTGAACTGTCACCAAAATTGTCAACATCGCTCTATTCAGTTTTTAAGCCTGTTTGGCTGGCTTTGTTCGTATGTGTCGCACCTACTGGCTGCACAAATGGAGTTAGAGGGCTAAAAACTTGAACCTTTCTAATTTTTTAAAATTCATCTCGAAATATGTTTTCAATGAAGGTTCAATTTGCAATGTAAGTTTATGCTATTTTGTTTCCTTGAATATTACAAATATGGAGAATAAATTTTCCCTCTTAGATTACGTTTAGGATACCGGAGGCTGATCTGGATCTCCCATGCTTGGAGCTAATTCCGATCGACTCCTTACATTGGCCACTTGATGTGTTTGAGTTGGAGCGCTTGAAACATTCTAATTGTATTCATTTATTCAAGATGTCAGTCGAGGGATGTTTTTTCAACTGGAGTATTGTAAGACTTCTTGCTACGATATGTACGGATCACTCACTTAGTATCACTTTTGCTGATCATTTCATGAGGGCTGGTAAGCGGGAACTTATGTCGTAATATCGGCATATGCCGATTTTATGGAACTGTCATGGTGGGAATACTACAATCCCGAGTTGTAATATCGACAATTTTAAAGAGGTGTATACAGCATTAGAATCAGTACTACGACCCAAAACCCCTTCACACAATGTTCATATTCTAATCTGTAAAATTCAGGCTGAAGCAAACTTGAAATCTAAGTCACAAATTGAGTTTATGCAAAGTGTCCGATAATCTCTCCCTGTACAGTAACACTGCTTTTCCTAGTTTTGGATTCTCATAACGAATCCAACTTTTATAAGTAGTGATTATCCAGTCTAAAAATGTTCCAACGTCGAACAGGGAGAGAGCCATATTTAAACATTGAACGTTTCCGCTAGTTTATGCAGGAGTCATTTTCTTAGCTTTAGAATTTTTATAAGGCTTGTAAACGGCAAAATAAAGTTGTCAAGATTGTTCAAGCAATAAAGTGATGAGATACCCCCAGCCAGGACTTCCCCAAAATATTATCAAATGTACAAAAACCGCAGCCTAAAACGAATGGAATCTTCCAAAAACGTATGAAATCCATAATATATATATATATATATATATATATATATATATATATATATATATATATATATATATATATATATATATATATATATATATATATATATATATATACATACATACATATATATATATATATATATATATATATATATATATATATGTATATACATATATACTTTGAAATCCATAATATGTATATATATATGTATATATACATATATATATATATATATATATTTATATACATACGTATATATATATATATATATATATATATATATATATATATATATACTTTGAAATCCATAATATGTATATATATATATATATATATATATATATACACACATTGAAATCCATAATATATATATATATATAAATATATATATATATATATATATATATATATATATATATATATATATATATATATATATATATATATATATATATATATACTTTGGCGACCCCTGCATAAGTCAATTCGGACAAATATCCACATCCTGGTTGTTCAACTAAAATGAGGAGACTAGTCCGATTATATAATTCTAAAGAAAGTTTTTATGTAATAAAATACATTAGCTTCTTTTGTATGAAATCTTCTGAACCTTTACTAAGCTTATTTTGGAACCGGTGCAAAGCTACAAGTTTGAGGCACCAGAAAACTCAATCCAAAATGGTAATGCTCTGCCAGGCTTACTTACCGACAGAAAACCCATGACGATATTCCAAATTTGCTAACGGGATTATAAGTTGTTATCCATGGAAAAAAATGCAAAAAAAAATTCCAATGTTATCTTCATACAGAAACTATAATGTTGTTTTTATATGAAAATTACAATGCTTTATGCAAAAACTACGATGCCATTTTTCATGCCGGTAGAAATAATTAAAGAATTTTACATTTGACTCAAAACGATTGACAACTGCAGGCGACAACAAATGCACTTATAATCAAAAGATAATTAACGTACACACAACATAATTCAGAAGTGTGATATAAACTGAAAAAAATTCACTTTAATTAAAATGTGTCTTTCAATTTAATTTCCAGTAAATTTGAAACGCACTACTCGCTAAGTTCAAGCCATCAAATTGAAAAGTAATCAAACTCAAATAACAGTTCGAATTTTTTTTCCTTTCTAAGAAATGAAAAAAAAATTAGCAGAAAAATATATGATCAAAAGTAGGAAGAACTCGGTTTCTTTTTATATCATCAAAGATGTCACTAGAATGATTTAAAGATATGCGTACTTTTATGTGAATTATGTTGTGTCTATTTTAATTAACACAAAAGTTGGCACTCGAAACAAAAGTAAAATTCTTTGTTTATTTGTACTAAAACCGTCAGTCAACATAATCAACATCAGTATAGGATCATTTTGTTTTTATAACTAGCTGACAACGCTGGTATCACACGTACAGGTTGCAACAAGGGTTCTAAAGAGATGAAAATCTGAACATTTACTCCTTATTATGATTTCTGTTATTAAGAAAAAATCTTCCTCCAAATAGATTCTCAGTGGAGGGATTCAAATTGCAATGAAGGTTTATGTAAAATTAGCCCCTTAGTTTTTGTATGGAAGCATTCATGCTTACTTTTTGAAAATTCAAACTTTTTTTTGTCATCACAGCTCAACTAAAAGCGAAAGAAGTAATTTATCCATTGATCAACTCAAATCTCAATTCTATAATTCATCATCCCCAACGCAGCATGCTGCAAATTGACATCAGTGAAGTGATGGTCTCTATTGAGTGACTTTCTGAACCTGTTTTATCTGAAATTTACATTGAATTTTTTTTCACGTAACAGATGATTTATTCTTCCTATGGAAGACTGGGCAACTGACTGTATGGTAATGGTTACCCAAGCAGTCTATCAGACTATTACTACTTTGTTGTAAGCTCGATTCTCCCTGGGTTTCTCACTTTATTGTTGTGATTCATAGAAACCTAGGCCACATTCCTCATCTTGCAATCCTAGATTTCCTTAATTTTTCCCACATTTTTGAATGTCATCTAGTGTCTTTTTTACGCTCATACTTTTCGAGTCATGATCGTTGAAACGATTTATGAAACTGAATTACTTTATTAATTATAATCAAATGAAAAAAGAAATTCTGACCACAATTAATCGTAGAACCCCCACTCTTTTCAATACCCAAATATCCTGCTATGAATGCCAAGTGCGCTTTATGAAGTACCATCAAAAGAAAAAAGAGGATAATAACAAATCCTCGCAACACTAAATATCCATTTGTTCAATGCATGTTGTGGCCTGCGCGCATAGAAACTAAACAAGAAGACCCAGGAAAGGATCCATTTAGTATTACTTGAAAGTTACCACGCTCATGAAAGTTGAAAAGTCCTCGTTTTTTTTTAATCACCGTATCCATAACATCAATTCACTATCTGTGTATAGTCGAGATTTTTCACCGATAGGGATGAGAATGCCCTTCTGTGATTAACAGCATTCAGTTGAAGGCCATGATTGAAGTGGACCCATTTAAAACAACTTGAAAGATTGAAGGGGAACTAACCAACGATCATTCAACAGTTGTTTGGCATTTTTACCAAATCAGAAAAAATAAAAATCTCGATATGTCGCGTAAATGACCGTGTATGAAAAGCAAAATAGCTCGCACCTCACGTGATTGACCCTGCAGAAATTGAACGAACCAGGCTATGAAAGTCCACCTCATCGAGATTACTCACCAGCACTCTTCCCTTTGACAAACATTTTGACCATTTCCTGCAAGAAAAGGTCTGCAGCAACCAAACAGTTGACCAGAGCGCCTTCGAAAAATTCATTGGTTCCAGGACCACAGAATTTTACGCTTCTGGAATAAATGTACTTGTTTTGAATCGGCAAAATGTGTTAATTCTGAGGGTTTTTATTTCGATTCATGATTTTTATTCTAAGCTCAGATATACTGCTCCAAAGTTGAAGGTAAAAAAAAGCAAATATTTTTGCACCAACCTAATATAATTTCTGTTAGTGATTTTATCAACAAAACAGAAATAATTGGCAGCTATTAATCTATCAGCTGTCATGTTAGTTATTCATTGCATACAGACTTCTTTGAGAATGCATTAAATTAGGCCTATAATAGTATGACAGTGGTAAGAAATACACAATTGATCAGAAAGCGGGCTGAACTGGATCTATTATGGATAGTTAGTAAGATCAGTTCGGTATGGCATATTGCCAAAAGGAAAAAAAATTGGAAGTCAGGCGATTGTATTGCGACACTTTTCTGAGTAAGCAAAGTCTGTCAGCCTTGAAATTCAGCATTTGGAGTCTTGGCTTATGCAGGGGCTCAAGCGCCAATCCCCGGCACTGGTTGTAAATATGTAATTAAAAAGACCCCCTGAAACATCCGCCCTTTTGCTACCAGAAATACTAGGTACCAAAGGTTGAGCATTAGCCAGTAACCTCTGGACTGATCACCACTCTACATTTGGCGCACATGAGAACTATTCTAAGGAAACTCCTGGCAAAAGATTTTTGTGTCGACCGCTTATGGGACACTGGAAGACAGGAGGGCAATAGGGGGCGTTGGAAGACAAGGGGCGGTTAGAATTCCTATCGATACTTTTGTACAATCATATTTTGGGATAGAAAATAAATGCTGAAATCCTTTTAGAAAATTATAATAATTTGATTTTCAATGTATGATATTTTACTAACTTTACAGGGTTGGGCACTGATGAAATATGTGCTCTCGAAGTTTAGGAACACTGGTGTATACAATTAAAATTTGAATCGAGATCTTCACCATTCCAGTAAATCTGTGGAATGATTGATTCCTCATGGTATTTTGAAAGTTGCTCCAACCTACGATCACGTTGCTTTGGTGAGCAGTCTGCATATTAAATATTTACGATCGATTATTTTGCTTCCCTTTCAGCATGGCAGTCACGCATTTTAAAAGTTCACCACAGGTTAGGTCAGATGATTTTCTCGCCTCAATAATGAGTGTGATTCACACTTTCTTCAGCAGCACTGATTTTGAAAGTGTTTGACTTCACCAACCACTCGGCACTTTGAAGCCAAAAAGGGAATACAAAACAACACTTTAATTATGTTACTGTTATCGGTTGGATTGCACCCAATTTGGGACAAGGCCTTCTTCATTGATCAGCGAATGAGAAATGGATTCCCAAACATTGCTGAATCTGTCTATGAACCATTACCTGACGTTATTAGTTCTTTGTTATTTGCGTAAAAACAATTGAAATTCATTTCCTACTTATTCACTGTTTTATCCTTTGGAAGAGTCAATTTTTTTAACTTCTCCTTTTCTTTTGACCGCCATCTTTCATCTGGTTTTATAAATAAGCTCTGAAAGTTCAACCTCACTTGTTGCTCTAAATAGACAATGTTGCCATTCTAAACTAAGCTTATAGATATTAAAAAAAACATCTACCACTAAACTTGTAAGGCCGTCTTTCAAATCATTCTTAGTGAGTTCAATCTTCAGTAAGGTCTACGTATGTGTAACCTAGTGTCATATAAGAATAAGCTTAATAATTATCAATAATCAAACCTACTACTAAGTAGCGATTTGAAAATTCCCCCTTGTACGTCAGTTTCGACTCTCAACAGATGTTCAACTCGTAAATCTTCATGCCATATCAAGCTGAGCTTGATAAACATGGGTGAGATCCTTAATTATATGGGAAGGATTCAAACGACCAATGCATTGTTTATGAGGTTATTATGTATTGAACGAATTGGACTATCAAATTAATTTAAATATGCCAGTTGCTATAAGTGAGAATGATGACGCCACTTCAGAATCTTGTCGACCTTTTTGTCTATTTCACACCTTGCAAGCAAAATGTTTCTGTGTGCATAAAAGGTATAATTCGTGCCGTATGATGCATACACAATAACCAGCGAATTTTTGTTTCAACATCACTCTCATGGTTTTCAGAACAAGTTGGTGCCCACGGGTCTCTTTTTACTCCCAGAAGAACTAAGCACGAACAAATCATGTGCACTATATGTCAGAGAATAGACAATTCAGTCGGTGCATTGATCATTATAAAAAAAAATACTTACTTTGAAGTGATACCTGTTTTAATGACACCACCAGTTGCACGGCAATAATAAGTATATACATTTGTCATTTTCATTGTAAAAGATTACAAATATATATGTCTACTTTGAAATGATGACGTGAACGAATCCTGGTATCACGTTCGGAGGCATTACTTCTATTTTACCGACCATTCGGCAGCATGAAACCTCTATAATGGTCTAATTTGATGATATCGACTCGTGAGTGTGAAGAACTTTTCGGAACGCCTAGATAGAAAGGGAGAATAACTACAACAATACTGTGAAGTTTAAATATAATTGGTTGGATAACAAGCCATATCATTGAACAACCTTATGAAAGAGCAGCGTTAGTATCAAGCAGACTGATTGATAAGTAGAAAGTTGAATAGAAACACGTAACATATCTCAGATGTTGCTCTCTTTCGTAACAGGCCAAGTTCTCGGGCGAGTTCTTTATTATCTGACAGTGCACAGCTTGGGATTTACTCAACAAGTATCGTTAGTTAGTTTTGCAGTAGATACGTTCATCAAAAACTCCGTAGCAGCTAGACAGCGAACGTTTATCGATAACTGTTTTGATGAGCGTTCCTACTGCAAAGCACATTATTGTACCGAACAGCGATCTATTCTGACGGAACTTTCTTAGTAGATCATCAAGAAGACACCAGTGAATTGAACCTGTAACGAAAGAATTAGCATTTCAAAAGTGACCTTCCAGCGTCTGATTTTTTCTGAGGGGACATTCGAAAAGCAAAGTCCATGACACACATCCTGTCAAAATCTATGTACAGAAGAACTATATTCAAATGATGTCCGTAGGAATATACTTCTTCGGTACACGTGTTGTTTAGACGTGTCTCGTAGACATTCAACAAAATACCCTACTATAGGTGATGCATTCCCTTCCAGACAGAATGCAAAAGGGTTTTGAAAGTCAAAGTGGCCATTTTATGGACATCATTTCAAAATCTAAATGACATATGAACTCCAACTTTATACATTAATGAATGTTTCAACGTCAATAACATTACTGTTGAATTGATACAATGCTTCAATCCTGAACTTGTTAACGTTTAGGTGTTTACGCTCCATCCTATACTTTTAGAAATCTTTTTGTAACTCTTTGACATCCAAATGGTGCACAAGTTCTCCATCCAACGCTCACATATAAGTTGTTTTTCTCTCCCGATATCGTACCCAGCTAGTTGATCAGTGTTCAACTGACCACTTACGTCTTTCCATAATTCCCTGCTTTTCCGATGCTATTTAAACGTTTATATTGGAAATTACGTTGGCTATACAGGTTCTTGTATGAATACTGGAGTTAATCAACGTTGAACCTGGTCTTTACTTAGATTGGTGATCACTTGGAATTACCAAGTGCCGTAAGTGAGAATGATGACGCCACTTCCGGTGTTTGTCGCTTCTAAAGTCTATTTTACACATCGCAAGCCAAGATAAGAGAAATTTGCGACATGAGAAGCCAGAGCAAGGACAGCCGTTGCCCTAGTCAGCGAATGGTACTTGCTAGCTAGTACATAAAGTGTCTTTTGGCCTGTAAAGTTAAAGTAAGCTAAGAAGAATGAGAAAAAAAAGTAGATGTAATTACAAAAGTCAGGTAAAAAGGCCAATAAGTAATGACACTCGTTGACCTTTTCATCATTTTCTTTTTTCCTTTTTCTTTTTGTTTCCTTGGCCGTATTAGTTTATTGTTACTCGTAAATTAGATTGTCGGTGGCATTCATTGACCAAACAAAGATGGCGTCGTGTCGTTGAAGAGTGAAAGCGAGGCTGACAGTTCCACGTTTAACTCGTTTGCCCACGTGATTACCCTTTCAATTTCATGTTACCTTGTGAAGTTACGTGATATTTAATGTTGGTATCGCGGCATTTAGCCAGAAATGTCTCTCTCATGTCGAGTTGGAAGATACATATCGTCCGGCATCTGTCCAGTAATCACCGTGCGGTCAGTCACCTCTTGTGCTTACTTCACACCATCAGTCTGCTTTTGCGATTGATTAACCAAAGGTTCAGTCGTAAGAAAACATTTTAGCGATTTAGAGGTCCAATAACGATGATTATGTCGAGGTTGACTCTTTGTTGTTAAGCACAATGTTTCTTTGAATGTTTTAGACTCGGGGTCGACAACCTTTTAGCCTCTGCTGGTCGGATCACTTTCCAATGAGTAGACGGTAGATCAGATAAATACAATAAAAAGCTTGCCATATGGGAATGAATCGTTCCACTACATCAGATCATATTTTGTCTGAGATCGATCAATACCGCATGCTAGAAAATCATTTGCTCTCAATCAAGGATGCCAATTAGAAATCAAAAATCTACCATATCAGTGGCAATAACACCATCATAGATGACAAACGAAGTGCCCTGCATTAGGACACCTCGCATAAAAAATGGCATTTGTAGCCTCTGTTAGAATTTGAACTCGCCCCACAGATTCTGCGTTTAATGCACTAATTCAAGACTACACTGCTGGTTTGATAAATCATATTTGTGCATCGGTTTTATTTGTCCCCCGACGCATGGTTGTTGCAGCATGTTATGAGTACGTCATCACTTTTGATACTTAATAAGCTTAGCTTCCTAGAACACAGTGCCGAATTCTTCAGTGTAGGCGAGAGACATTCCAGTCACATTGTTTCCAGAAGCAAAGAGTTTGCCCATTGAATAACTTCAATTATCAGTCAGACAAATAATTACTGACAGTTTGACAAAGAGAGAAGGTCAGCAATTCTGCTTTCCTTCTGCCATGATGAAATGCAGTTTCTTATTTCATGAATGGTTCCAGATAATGTTCTTTCTTTGTTTTACTACGGAATTTCGGTTGGTAAGTTTTCGGAGATTATTTATAGTTTGAAATTTTGAGATGAGTCATAATCACCCAATTTGTACTGACTAATATTCTAATTCCTCCTGGCTTTATCACAACAACTGCCGATGCAGTCTTTAGACTTAAACTGATCAGAAATTATTCAAAGAATAAACATTAGAGATCTTTACTTGAGAGATGATTTCTTCAAAGGTATCTATATTGTCAAAAATATTACAAATATTGTATAGTGTCTCTATTCCAACTTGAACTACTCCCGATCAATATGTATATAATTAAACACTCTCATAATAAAGAATAAGTGTTGGAACTAAGTTGATAACAATTTTACGTATACTTTTTCAATCAAGAAAACTCACAATAACAAGAATTAAGCAGTTGATAATTGATTCTTTATAATGAAAGTGTATAATTAAAGTTCAAGTAATAATCATAGGTGTTATTAAAAAGAACAAGGGTGAATTGTGTATATATTATTTTGGATCAATACACACTCACACATTCACACACATACATATGTGTGTGTGTCTGTACACACACACACACACACATATATATATATATATATATATATATATTCACATATTCACACATACACATATATATATATATTCACACATGTATACAGATTTACACACATGTGACAATGCACACACGTATAACATGCACATAAGCATAAACACACTCTATTTGCACACATACACCACACATATACAACGCAAGTACGCACACATGAGCAAACACACATAAACGTTCTCTACGTGCAAACACATGTCATGCACATTTACACAAGTACACACACATCACATACATATATGCCACACATGTATACGCATTCACATATGACACGTACGCAAATAAGTATAAGCACGTGCATAAACAAACCCACATATTGTGAATGCACACGCAAAATAAACATACGCTAAATACTCATATCTATACTTTCACACACATTGCATATACAGACAAAAATATGCATCTGCAATATACATATATGCATGAACATACACTAGATGCAAACACATGTCATGCACACACTGCATACACACATGCCATATATCTTATATACACAAACGATGTATACTCACATATATACTTGCACATACGCATGCGAATAGGTTCTGAAATGTCTTCAGAAGACTTTTCAACACATCGTCGTACATAGATGCTGTTTACAACATGCCGCATACAAACATGATAGATGCACACACGTACATTTGCACACACATGCCATATAAGTACACACATGCACAATATATATATATATATGTATATATATATATATATATATAGAGAGAGAGAGAGAGAGAGAAAGAGAGAGAGAAAGGGAAAAGAGGGAGTCGCCCGTTTATTGGAATATTCCAACAGCAAAGCTGACCTATGAATTACACCACACGACAGGAATATTCTACATTCGTTAGATAGCTGGCTATAGAGTTTACCGCCCTTTTGAAGGAGAATCAGCTCAATAAGGCTGACTAAAACTTTAGGCACGGATCAACTGGATCGTACGTTTGGTCTTCAAGGATCGAAGATGCTCAAACGATAGCAGATACACGCCCACTCTAAAAGTCTGGTACACCTTTGGACTGGTACCGAACAAGGAGAAGAAAACCTCAGCATCTAGTTAACAGTTGGGGTCCTAACTACTGCTTCACGGCCTCATTCTCCTCTGTTCTGCTTCAAGACAAAACACTTCAACAGACATAATTCAAGCAAAGAAGTTGGTCGTCTCCTACTGACCGACAGAAACATGTTCAAAAATAGAACTACTAAATACAATAATGTAGTAAAAGCAAGTCATTAATTGGTGAAAAATTTCGACTTTTGTATTTCAAATAGGTAGGAAGGTGTGCACAAGGCATTTTCTGGTCTAAAATTAAATATCATTTGATCACGCACACACACACACATACATATTTTGCATTATATATTCTCAATCAGTGAGGATGTGAGAACAAAGATATAGAAAACAGATATAATTCATCGTTCATGTTCAATCAAAGGCTCAATATTTTGGATTTTGATGATTACGAAAATGAAAAGCTTATTGCCGGTTGCTGATGAATGTGTTAGAGATGGAATGTTGACATTCACTGGGTAATTGTTCTTGTAGTTAATGCAATTTTGAACTTTTGACATACGGCTATTTTTCATCTTAACTGTCTTGCCCTTGGACCATTTACAATTGACATTATATATTTTTTGTTTTAGACCTTTCTGATATTGGATGTTTTTAACCAAGGTTTTGACTTGGCACTAGGGGATTTTGCAGTATTCTTCAGTTTGTCTAAGTATCTTGTCCCTAAATTTATTGATTTCGTCATCACTATCTTCCAATGCAAGCATCTGTTACAAGTGCTTTTACTCTGCTTTCACTGTTTCTTTCCTTTTCTCGTTTTTTCTGCTATTTTGGTTTTGTCTCCTTGAATCTTGATTACCATATTCTCTTTTTGATTAGTTTCAAAGTTGTCTTAGGTATTTCCCTGCATTATTGGTTTCATTTGTCTCACTCATCATCTTTGCTGATTCTTTAATTATCTTTACTAGATTCTCTTCTCTTATTTGCTACTTTTTTTATCCCATAAAGCATCGAGTCTGTTCTCCATCTCTACCTGAAAGCTGGTAATCATCTCTATTTCACAGGAGAATGTTTTCTTCTCAAGGATATTTTTGTTCATTCCATCTTAAAACCAAATTTACCTCTGCTTACTACAGTTCTATGGCCACTTTCTATGTTTACTTCATTGATAAAGGCAACGTATTTGATATTATCGATTCTATAGAAACATTATACAATATTCATAACATTATGAAGTCAGCTTCGTTGTTTTTGTTCTTTTGTTTGGGCTTTTCTGAATCCATTTTCTACTTTCTCGTTTTTAGAAGGTATTTATCTTCATTCTGTATCTCTCTGAGATATAGTATATCTTCTTTTTCGTTTCTCTGCCCAATATGTTCTGACACCCGATTCCCCATTTTCTCATTTTCCTATCATAACATTAGCGTCTCCAATATGTATTTTCAATTTGTTTTCCCTCGGTCAATTACATTAAATGAATTATATAACATGAAGGTCTACACCCATAATCTTTAAGAGATAGCAGAAGACCATCGACTAGACCAACTGATAATTAAATTGGACAATATCACCTGAAACATCGTAGGTATTAGTGGAACCCATAGAAAAGGAGAAAACCTTTTTCAGCTTAAGGTTATTAATCACCAATTCCAGGGGGGGGGATAACGAATCGAGGGGCGTGCAGTTCTTGATAGTAATAATGATAACGTTATAAGTGTAGACAGCAAATGACAGAATAGCTCAGATAAAAGTTAAATATACATACTAAAAGCAATCCATTTGTACGTGCCAACTTTGAAAAGTTCCTTTCATTGGTTGAATAGCCAAACAAAGAACGTCTAGTTTCGACAGGAAGTATAGTTGGAGCAGAAAAGGGAATTATCAACTAGAGATCGGCCCTGAGACAACATAGAGAAAATATCAGTTGAAGGCTGGCTGGGCGCCCCCTACTGAAGTTGGAGAGAGAGAGAGAGAGAGAGAGAGAGAGAGAGAGAGAGAGAGATGAATGAAGAGAGAGAGAGAGAGAGAGAGAGAGATACACAGAGACAGAGATGAAGAGAAAAAAAGGACACTCATGATAGTAGTAAAGATTTTTAATTTCAAAGATAGAAATGTTCTTAGTTTATTTCAAATCTCGGAAAAAACTGAATTTATGTCGTCCTGTGCGATGCGTGTCTCGGCATAAAAAATATACAAGAGTTTAAAATATAAATATTGATTTCAATCAACGCAGGGACTCCTCGTATTAAGCACGTACCGAATCTTACCCACAGCTAGAAGAGCCGACTTGCAGTGAGATGAGACCACAGGAATAATCAACAAATTTATCTCTATAATTCGAATCTCTTCTCTCTCTAATCTTTCGTCGGTTTTCGGTCTCTTTCCTCACTTCCAAGTCTGATTAGTGTCACTTGTGGTCCTGCTGCGATGTCCCTTGGAAGTTCGCACGTTGGAATGTGCACTGCAATGCCACACGCTGGGATTCAATGATTTCTTGGATGAATTGAATTATAATTAACCTTTTGGGAAATCTCCAAGTTGATGTGATCTTGTGTCCTGATGACAAGATATTCCACAACAATTCACACAGAGCTACGAGTTGCGTTGATTTGCAAAAGTCGCTATGAAGTTCAGCAATTATTTACAATGAAAACAATCTGGAGAAAAAATGATATTACGAAGAATCGAATACATAGAAATAGTCTGGCACAAGGCCCCATTAGTCGAGAACTAGATATGGATCGACCTAGCTGCATCAGCAAATAAGTATGTAAAAATTGCAAAAGGCTAGGTGTCCTAGTTTCTTAGTCAAAATTAACATCACTGCCAACGTTACGAACCTAACTTAGTCTGGTCAAAGGCTACTGTAGAATTGAACTCATAGTTATTGAGAGAAACCTACTAATAATCATATCACGGTGTACGCACTTAGTTATATACTAATTTTAAATTAATCTGACGCAGTGACCATCGTCAACTGGACGCACTTCCTGACAAACTGGTCTTAGAAACAAACTTACAAGCGATCGTACCGAGATCTTTGCCATACAAATAGTATTGTAGCTAACATTAACGTTGTTAAGAGCCCAGCCTCTTGGTTGAAATAGTTATGTAAATCTAAACGTTGCCACGAGATGATATTTATTTCATTTTCAAATTTAAATTCTCTATGCGAATTCTCTCGGCAAAATTATCAAAATTTATGAAAAGAACTACATATACCAGGATTCACTGTGCTGAAACTTATTCCGTTTTCAAACTTTCATTCCAAGTCTTTGCCCTCATCAAAATCATCAATATCAAAAACAACATATACTAGCATTCATTGAACTATGATTTATTTCGTATTCAAGTATATGTTTCGATGTTCATGCTCTCGGCAGAATTATAAATATATGAATATAGAACTGCATATAACAGGATTCATTGCGCTGGTATTTATTCCTCTTTCAAGTAAAATTTTGTTTTCTTGGCAATATTACACTATAAAAATAACTATATATATATTAGATTTCATTGCACTGGTAGGTACTCCGTTTTCATGTATATATTTCGATATTTGTATCCCTGGTACAATGATACAAACAAAGTGCACATCACATCATTGTCAGTTTCTCAATATGCATCTGATCTCTTGATTATGGGCATCGCCAAAATCTCCAGAACTTGTGTGAACTATCACGTCATTTTATTTTTAGACATTCTGGCCGAATGTTCAGCCCGCTGCCATTTTAGTTCCTTTTTTTCCTCTAATATACTTTGTCATCACGTGATCTCTTCATGTGTTCTTAAGCATAATCCTTTCCTGTATACGTCGCGTGGTTCTCAGTTTGAGAGCCAGTTGGCTTAGGTTCCATAGTGTTTCAGTTCCATTGGTAACTATCATGAGGATGCATTTGTTATAGACCCTTCTTTCAGGACTAGTGGGACACACACACGCACACGCACACACACACAAAACACACACACACACACATATATATATAAAACTCGGAGAAACTAATTCTTACTAGACTTTCGATGTTTTCTCTCCTAAGTTGATACAAGGCGACGTATTGCTTTCAATATACTGTTTGTAATATGAATTTATGACGAAGAACAACAAGTTCCACTCGACAAGATATTAGACAACGAATCACTACCAAGGTATTGGAAAGTACTTCACTTTAGTTGGTGCTGAAGGTTGGAAAAATAAGAAAAAGTAAGAAAAAGTATTGTTGACTAGATTTGAAAAAAATCATCACATACAGAAAAAAGCTGGGAGATGTATCAACCAAAAGCTAATGATAAAAAAAAGAATATTGGTCTGATTGATTCATACAGCAGTGGCCTTCCATAAGTTTAGACAATGCCCACAGTATCGTCTCAGTTCAGCAAGCCATTGACTACAAATGTGACAAAAAGTATGAAACGCGTTCATAAATCAAAACAACATATGTCATAAGTACAAAATTAAAGACAACAAACACGCATAAACTTTGATATATTTGTGTTGATCTGTGATTGGAAGTGTGAGATCAAAAGCTTGGAATGTTGTGTTGGTGGTGGTGGTGGTGGTGTGGGGTTGTTACAAACAAGAAACTGTTTCGTCTCAATAGAGATGAAACACCCCTGCTGAGACAGAAAGTCGCCAGAGAATGTGTTATATTGTTTTTAGTGTTCATTACGACTAACTTGTCATGTCCTGTGTTTGTATTGGATAACTTGTCTGCTATTGACGCACC
The DNA here is from genome assembly GCA_963457665.1 of Thysanoteuthis rhombus. Classification (NCBI taxonomy): domain Eukaryota; kingdom Metazoa; phylum Mollusca; class Cephalopoda; order Oegopsida; family Thysanoteuthidae; genus Thysanoteuthis; species Thysanoteuthis major. The sequence goes on along the minus strand of OY735229.1, from coordinate 24,188,063 downwards.
ATCGATGCCAGTAGCCAGTGTTCGACTCCAGATGAAAGCTGGGATCAAATTCTCGCTTCCCAGCTATGCAGAGTAGTTATAACCTGTAGCTTTCTACAGGAGTCCATAAAAGAGAAATTTAATCTGAGTAAAAAAGGAGGTTTAGTTATGGGTCTAGCAACTCCACTTTGTAAAAAAAACGTACTTGCGACTGAGACCGCAGCACAGTAACTGTGAGTTTATAATCAACGAAGAGTCTACATGAATAAACAATCATAGGCCCTCTTCATTCAGAAAAATGGTCTATTACACCATCAAATTCCCTCTATATAACCTTGTGCTATGGTAAGGTAAGATTAGTAGAAAAAATGTGTCATGTATAACATGGATGGTTGGTAAAAGTGAAAGTTTACCGGAACCGAAATATAAAAGTTTTCAGTTCTCTCCAAAGCGTATTATATAGTGTTCACTCTTTGATCGCAGTTAGCCACGCTCATTCCCAGAAATGAATGAAAGTTGAAAGTTCACCACCTACAAAGGAAAGGAAACATCGTACAGTGAAATTGCGAAGATCTAAATGAATATCATATCTCATACGATTTACATTATTGTATATTGTTATAATTGTTATATTTCATTATTAGTTATTGTAGTTAATTTCATATTGTGCATAATTCAGAAGTAAAACGTCATAACAAGTATTACCCCGAGACCAAGAAGACAGAATTGGCAGGAGTGAAAGAATATATGAATGGGAGAGATGAGTCGGGTACACAAAGGAAATAGATGATGGAGAAGTGGTTCTTCCAACAGAATGTATGAGCGGAGATTATAGACACAAGAAAGAAGTTACCCCAAAGTGAGACCATATAGCATAATAATGATATGATACAGAATAGACAGGGAGGATTAGGACTGGAGCCATAGATTCGGACACAATGAACGAGAATAGGCAGATGAATTTTTATTATTTCTCTATTTTGCTTGCCTATTTTTCTCTCTCTCTCTTCTCTCTCTCTCCTTTTCTCTCATATCCCTATTCAGTTCCTGTCCTTTCTGTCTGTCTGTCTGTCTGTCTGTCTGTCTCTCTCTCTCTCTCTCTCTCTCTCTCTCAGCCTCTCTCATGTCCTTATTTGTATCTCTTACCCTGGTCCCTATTTTTCCTCTCACCTCTCCATACCAATGACACTGACGTCACTACCCTGTGCTTATACTACGATGCAACACATTTCAGCCCAGAATGCATACCTGCCTATCCATGAAATGATTGTTGCAATGGTGACCTTCATAGTGTTGTGCAATGTCCTTTGTCCACAGTAAGTTAGTTGTCCATATTTCATTGGCAGAAATACATAGTTCAAGAGCTGCATGAGTCCTCTGGCCATGAAGAGTACCCTGACGATGCAATATGATCTTCTAAAAGAGGCACGAGTCCTCATCATAGATGTTTTCATAACCACCACTGATCACTTGAGGATTCTGATCTGGTCAAAGAGAGAGCATACAATAGATCAAAACTCTTGAAACTACCACATAGCAACAATCATTGACAAGAATGAGCAGATCACTATGACCTGTGCATCACGATGAACAAGACAATCTCATGTAAATGTGTCAAAGGCCACCAGAAAAAAAACTGTTCCTGTGCAAAGATGGAAACTCCGTTTATTACAACTCAAAATACCTTTAATTAAATGGTGGTATCTGCAACATATGTATAGTTCCATCAGCTTCTTTATCAGGCTACATTAAGTCTCAGACCCCTTCCAGCTCCAAAAAAGGGTACGACAAAGTGATACTAGCTCAACCAAACTCTCCACAGCCTACCTTGTGATGATCTTCAGAAGGTGAGACTAAGAGAATAAAGGAATCAAAATAAGCGAAAAATATCTGACCAACCTCAGAATTGCCGATGATTTTGTTGTTTTCACAGAGAACCTATACGACCTCCGACTAATGCTAGATAAACTTAATGAAGAGAGCAAGAAGTCAGTCTACACATGGACTTCAGCAAGACGAAGATCATGTACAACAATTACGTCGAGAATAAGCATGCAAAGATAAAAATTGAAGACACAGAACTGGAGAAAGTAGACACAGGACAACAAATCAGCATGAGCCCCCCCCCCCGACAAAATCGAGCGGACAATCATCCTAGGATGGCAAGCCTTTGACAGAGCAAGATCGCATTGATCCTAAAAAGAAAAATATACAACCAATGCATCCTCCCAATAGTCACCTATGGAGCTGAAACATGGAACCTAACGAAGAAACAGACCTGCAAACTGAGAACCATGCAACGTTCATGTGAAAAGGATTTTTTTAACCTCAAATTGATAAACCACAAGACTGTACAATACATCCTTGAGAAGATAGGTGTCCGAGACATCATCAAGTCTATTAAAAAACTCAAATAGCAATAGGCCAGCCATGTTGCAAGAATGGCAGACAGCTTATGGACATCACGACTCACGACACGGATCCCCAGTGATCGTATGCACAACTGAGGTCGGCAAAGTACTAGATAGAGAGACGAGCTTGACAGATTCAGAAAGTACTGGCTCTGCAATGCCCACGATAGAGGAAGTGGCGAATCCTGGGGAAGGTCAATGTCCAACGACGGATGTTAGGAGACTAATGATGATGGGAAGCGAATATTTGCAGTGTTTTACAATTTCCACCGTTCGTAAATCACCACTTGCTAGTTAGCCAGGTTGTATGGCCAGATTATCATCTTAGAAGGTACTAAATATAATTTTCAGATCATTGTCTGTAAATTTTTTTCCTATAAGGTATATACCCACCTAGAAAAGATTATTATATATATATATATATATATATATATATATATATATATATATATATATATATATATATATATATACATACATACATACATACATACATATATATATATATATATATATATATATATATATGTATGTGTGTGTGTGTGTGTGTGTGTGTGTGTCGGGTTGAGTCGCTGTTTGGCCATCGCTAAATGTTTTGGGACCAACATATCTCCTGCGGATGAGGGAAGACTACTGTACATACTGTTGACGTGAGAATTATTCTAAAAAAAATCTTCGGAGAGATTTTGGAAGAGAATAGTCTCGTTTTTTTTTGTTTTTTTTAATGTAGCACACTTCGAATCAGAAGATTTCAGTATACAATCACCAGTTAGAAGACGTTTTTCATGATACATATTTAATAACTATGGTATATAATATTCTCTTGAGAAGTATTAGATATTATATGGTTGATTCTTTTCTTATGATGTATTTAATTGTACCAATGATAGATATATCAATAATAACCAATAATATATATATTAATAATAACAAAAGTGTTTTTTGTGATCGATATTCTGAACTACCATCCTTGTAAGGTCATAATATGTACGTTAATCTCCTTATATAATGAATGGTCGCCTGTTTTTCTGTCCGTAACACTAGACCACAAAGGTGTAAAATTCTCTCGATAGAAATATTTCCTGCTCACTGACCTTTATCTGAAACTAATTTACTTTTCTCTAAAGAAATCGTTTCATAGTAATTCAAATATATCCATGATTTTTTTTCCAGGTATGGAATAGTTTTAATAACTTGTACCACTTCTTAGTCCTCATCCAATCATTTTTAAAAGTGGGGTCACCTTTTCTGCATGTCCAGATGAGTCTAGTACAATGTCACAAACGTGGGACAACTGATGGAAATTGAACTCACTATCGCAGGGAGTTCAATCAACACTAATTAATCCTTACATTTATAAAAATACAAGATTGACATGCTATTTATCATTGAATGGAATGGAGTTTAACAATGAATAAACAAGAGTATTGCAGAGTGTAAACCTATTTAGGAATAAATTCAGATTTTTCAACCCATTTTGATATAATCAGAAATATGGAGTAAAAGAAAGTATATTAACATTTGTAATAAACAAAATTATCGTAAAAGTATACGTAGGTTGCTGAGGGAATGTGTGATACAAATCTTTTGAAATAACATTTGCTTCATGTCATTCGATTTGAAGCATTTTACGAAGGGGCCTCTACTGCATTTTTTGCATCTAGTTGTTTTCATATACCAATAAGTACGACATGTTCCAAAAAGTATTTTCATATTGATTCATCAAAGATGTAAAACTCCTCTATGGCAGCATATTAAATAAACTTTTTGCACAGGGATACAATATTTTGTGAACTTATCATTATTGCTTGGATTAATATCATATGCAGTATAAATATGTGAAGATTGATTCAAATCAATCACGTCTCATTGCATTGAAAATCAGTAGCTGCTGAGTACCATATGGATATATGTATTCTTCATCTTGAAGATGAAATGATTGCCACAGAGTGTTAGGCTCCCAGACAGAAAGCACTTTATTTTTCATTGGTAAAATTCGAGCTAACATTCTTTGTGAAACATATCCTTTCGTTTCCATAGATTTAGACTTACAAGTGCTTCATCAATAAACAATTCAAAGTACTAACAAAGGGTCAAATGTTCATATTTGAGGTTTTGAATTCCAATATCTTCTGCTGACAGCGAAAATCTGAGATGTTCCCCTTCATCCACTCTTCCTTCGTTGGGGATAACGTCCTTCCTCATCTTCTTTCGGGATGGCTCAGTCTCCTTCACCCCACTGGATGGTTCAGAGCAGCCTCTGCACGAAATATGCTTACTGTGAGATTATTGATCATCCCCAAACCATTTTCATCAGCCAAATCTTCATCACTAAAAAACATTGCAACGTCATCAGGATGTAAAACTTGAAGGAAAATAACTTCAAAGTTTTCTCTGCGGATTGCCTTCATCGGCTAACCGTAAGACATGATTCTTGATTTGCTGTAGAAGCGCAGAAAGTAGGTTTTGCCAAAAATTGCAAATTTCACCACATCAGATGGAATAGATTTCCGGATGGAGTGAGAACTGACGGATCAGGGAGGAGGGGGGCTATCAAGATGGGGACTTGGCTTTAGAGGGGTATGACACAACTGAACAAGATATCTTTATATTTCTAGAATTTCAAAACTAACTTGATGAGCAGCACCTCAAATGCCCAACAACCTAAGTATAAAAATTACATTTTTATAATAAAGTAAGATAAATGGCGTGTAAAATTTAGGCTCATATTTTTCTCGTATCTCGCTTTTCAGTTTAAGAATTATTTTGCTTTCTTTTTAGGTTTTAACTCATTTTTTATAGTTATGTAATTATCACATCTATTTCAAAGTTGTTCGTCATTTCAGTTTCAATTATTTTTGGATCTTGGTCCATTGATTCGCTCCTATTGTTGACAAATCTCGTGGAAAAAAAATTCACATCTTTATACACACCCACACAAACACACAAATATATATATATACACCCCCCTGTCCTAAGTAGGGATCTAAAATAAATCGAATCATTGTAGCTTATCCTTTATTCCATCATATGTATATTTATAAAAATATTACTTTTAATTTAAGTACCCATAAACCATAAAGAAAACAAAATTCTGTAATTATATATATTAATACAAGTTCTAACCACCCAAACAAAATCATGAAAAAGATCCCTAGATCAATAGAAACTAGACTGATGTACAATTCATCAAATGAAATGATATTCGAAGATGTTTGATATAAATATACTTAAGTCCAGAAGGTCAGAGGTTTTAATCGCTTTAAATATGATGAAAAAGTGAAATCCAACAGAGTGAAATATAACATCGAAAAGTAGAGGTAAGAAAATCATCTGGTATACACCGCCATTCATCCTACAAGTAAAAACCAACTTAGAAAAAATATTCATCCAATTAATAAAAAAAAACTTCCCCCGAGCAACCTGCCGAGAAAATCATTCATCATCATCATCCGTCTTTTAACGTCCGTCGTTGGACATAGAACTTCCCCAGAACTTGCCATACCTGTCTATCACGGGCATCACGGAGCCAGTACTCCCTGAACTTGTCTAGCTCGTCTCTCCATCTGATGTTCTGTCGGCCTCGGTTGCACATGTGATCTCGGGGGATCCACGTCGTGAGTCGTGATGTCCATAGGTTGTCTGCCTTTCTTGCAACATGGCCAGCCCACCACCATTTGAGATTTGTAATGGATTCTATGATGTCCCTGACTCTTGTCTTTTCTCGGATGTACTGTGCTGTCTTGTGGTCTCTCCATGTGAGACCCAGCATAATTTTTTCATTTGCACGTTGCATGGTTCTCAATTTACGGGTCTGTCTCTTGGTTAGGTTCCATGTTTCAGCTCCATAAGTGACTATTGGGAAGATGCATTGGTTATACACCTTTCTCTTTAGGATTTATAATTTTTGAAGGTTGAGCTATCTCTGCCAAAGGCTTGCCATCCTAGTGTGATTGTTCGCTTATATATATATATATATATATATATATATATATATATATATATATATATATATATATATATATATATATAGATAGATAGATAGATAGATAGATAGATAGATATTCTTTCTTCATTATAGAGAATATTATAGCTGGGATGTTGTCGATGTCATTGATCATTTCAAATGTTTGCATCATGTCTTCTTTTATTCTCTTTTCTTCTAATGTGCTTAGATTGAATTTCTCAGTCTTCCTTCACAGCAGAGCTTTTTTTTAGTTCTTGAACAAGTTTTCTTGCTCTTTGGATATTTTCTGATTCTTTTGTAATGAAGGAACCGTGCTTGCACCACACGTTCTAATTGAGATCATGCTTGTTGTCTTCAATATTTTGAATGTTTTTCTATCAAGCAAATTGAGTCTGTGTTTTATCATTCTAGCTATTTTTGCAACATATTTTATATTTTTTTTAAACATGGAGATTTTGAGTTTCGATTTTATGATCATGTCGACATTTTTTTTAGTTTTTAGTTTTTAGTTTCATTTTAATAATTCCTGTATCAGTTTATTTCTCCTGGATGCATTACATTTCTTTCCACTGAAGTGTAGTCGCCATGTTTGAAACCAATTCTCTAATTCTTTTATATCTTTATCTGATTTTCTTGTGTGGTTCCGACCTTCTACAACATTACAAATTTTTGTGTCATCTGCAAATCTACTGCATTTGGATTAGGATGTTTTTTTGTTAATCGTTAATGCATAGCATAAAAAATATTGGACATATATACTGAACCTTGCAGCACACAAAGTTTAGTTCTTTCCATTCTGACTCCACCATTTATCGTAGAACATTGTTACTTTTCTAGTGAAAAATCTTCTATCCATGTTAAAATATTTCCTTTGATGTAGGATTTTAGTATGTATGATAGTCTTCCATGAGACACTGAGGCAAAGTACACAAGCATGTGTTATCTATTTAACTTGAAACTTTTCTACGTATAAATATGATGCACCAAGATTGATATGTTCATATAAAACAGAAAAATAAAAATGAATACATTACAATAGAGTTACCTGAAATATTTGATATAAAAGAAAAATGAAAGGCAGATTTTGTAAATGCACTTAGACAAACCCTCCCCTCTTAATTCATAGATGAGACCAAAAGCATGTTTCTTCTCATCTTGTGAATATTCATATGTAATTCCTTTCAAAAGTTTATTTTCTATGGTATTTTTAGGGCAGGATAAACATAGTCCTATAGGCATAATATCGGAAGAAGAATCCTATTCTCTAAAATCGATAGCGTCATGAACGCAAGTATCTTTGCATTGTTAACGACACGCAATATGCCCCAGAGTCTTGATATGGCGAGCATCAAGTTGGTAAAATTGTAATTCACGTCATCGAATTGAATTTTCTCTTGTTCTTTAGGTCATGGGCTTCCCTCCAATAAACATGCACAAAAGAACAATTATCAGGTCAGGTGCGTTAATTAAAGGTTTAATTACATTTCAAAGAAACTTTTGACTTTGAAAGCAGCAAATTCTTTGGACGTAATCGAATGAAGATGATGAAATACAATTAAATGGCTTACGGCGACGGAGGTCCTCAGTGATCAGAAAGAACAGAGATTCTGTTTATTTAAATTACCTTACACACTGGCGTATAATTCGATATTTTAAGCATAAAACCCTCTAAAACTTGCGGGATCGATGCATACACTGAGCAAACAGTTATTGATACATGGCAAAGGCAAAAGTAAGGTCATACACATATCGAGAAAGGAAGTGACACTTCCTGTAGGCCAATAATATGACAGTTTATTAATTCTATTATGCTTGGCAAATACCAAAACTTGTATGATACTTCGAAGTGCTTTCATGTTTATGTTGTTGAGACGATTTTTTTAATGTAAAAACAGGTAAAACAAAAGGTTCTTTTCAAACCTTGGGACGTTGTTTACACTTTTTCCCAGCATTCAACTACATTTGTAAACTTTTTGCGTGATAAAAACAATTGTTTCCGATTGATTTGAAATAATGTAAAGCTGTTAGGATACTTACGGTCTGTGATATGTTGAAAAATGTCTTCGCTTCTTGAATTAAGAACGCATTTCTCCGTCATATATTTTGAAATCTTATGATATGATTAAAAAATGAATAATATGACGTAGTGTGACGTGAGAAATATCCTTATTTCTTCTCCCATCTCCTGTTCCTTTCTTTTTTCTTACGGGAGGTTAGATCATTTTTTCAGTATGGTCTGAAAAAAGATATTCTGGCATTATGACTTTTGTCACCAGTAAGATAAGTCATGGTTGATTATTCACCCATCACATTGGTGCAAAAAGAATTGCTTTTTTTTCTTTTGATATCTTGAACTTTGATTCTTTTTTAAAAAGATAAACTAATATTTATCTACGATCATCAAATATACCATTTTAATGTTAATTTCGCTCTATTTATTTAAGCTCAACGTGTCCTTTTCACTATTCATTATCTATTTGAAAATGTCAAATCAAAGACGGCCTTTTGTAAATGACTACATTTAATTGCAGGCCATCATTGAGTTGGATCCACATAAAACAACTCGAGAGGTTGAAAAAGAACCAGACGTTGACCATCCGACGGTTGCACCGGATCAGAAAAGTAAAGAAAAAGTCATATCATGTGAATGACCCTAAATGAAGAGCAAAAAGCTTATATATCATGACATTCAGTAATTGAATGAAGTAGGCTACAATAATTTACCTCACCCAGATTACTCACAAGAGTTCTCTCCGACTGAAACCCATTTTTTCGAGCATTCCGACGACATCTTACAGGAGAAGTTCTTCAACAACAAGGCAACGGCCCCGAAAGCCTTCACCGGATTCATTCGTTCCATGACCCGATCATTCTATGCTTTCAGAATTAATGGACTAGTTGGCTAAAAAGTGTAGATTCTGAAGATCCTTATTTTAATTAATAACTTTTATTCTAAGCTGAGGTATACCGCTTTGAAGTCGATTGTGAAAATTTTCAATTATTTTTGCAACAACTATTTCCTTTAGATTCAGATTTTCAATCAGTATGGATCTACAGCAAAATAATCTTCACTAAACGTTCTATATAATTGGCCTTTGTGAAAATGAGGTAATCTTAGTGGATATACACCAACAATTTTCTTCGGATTCAAGTGTTTCAGATTGGACATGGGCCAATTTGACGTTAGCCAGATACATTTGTCAGCATACAAGGTGTTTCAATATGAGGACTGATGGGGACTTCAATTTCGTTTTTATTCTTACATATTTTATTTTATTTCTAAGTAACACTTTTGTTAAAGAAAGTTTTGCGTGGATATATACTATACTTACGTACTTGGTCTTTTGATATACACTACTTACTTTTATGCATATATGACAGTGTAAAATAGTAACCTTTTTTAGACGTCTAAAGAATCTTAAGTAGATTTATTGATACCCTAAAGCATGATCAGTTTCAATCCCCTCAGATAGATAGCTAGTCCGAGCTACTAAATTAAAAAGACATCAGGAAAGAAAATGAGAAGGGGTTGATAAAAAAAGGACGATGTACAAGAAAGATAGACGGTAAATTTAGTGGTGTGAGGAATGAAAGAAGCAGGAAGAAAATAGGACAGGAAAGAGTAAATGATCATTTAGCTCCGTTATCAAGTAAAAGAAAAGAGTGGATCAATTTAGTAAACGAGATATCGATATAAATGACTCTTTCCTATAAATTAAGGGATCAAAGGTTTGTCACCAGAAAGGCAGACGAGCAGAAAAAGAGCAGAACAGTGGTAGTATTGTCGGTGGACTACGGACAGTCTACGGGCTGCTGGCTCCTGGTTGCTGGCAGTAGGAGGAATTTTTTTTCAAAAATCCTGGTATGGGTTTTTCGTCTTTCATTCCTTCTCTCGCTGCAGCTGCGTTACTCATAAATGCAAATAAATGCATTAAGACTATTGGTTGTAATGTCCCACATGCTATTGTCTTTCAAAGGCACTGCAATGTCGTACTTTAAATTTTATGGACCAGAAGTTATTGAGAAAAACACAAAAATAAATTCAAAACGTAATAGATGTCTTTTGCACTACTTTTGGTGCTGACAAATATACCTGACTGAATACTTTCAACTTGGCCGATGTACAATTTCCTATTTTGGGGTATTTGCGGTGCACACATACGCACGCATACACAAATGCACGAACATATGAGCGCACATACACACAAACACACACTGAGTTTCATTCAAAAGTATTCAGATATTGGATATTCGTATTGTGTTTTTATTTTCCAGTAATGAAAATAAAAATACTGGACAAAAAAGACGTTTGAGTTATGAGGAGAGAAAAAGAGAAATTGTTGGTCGCAGTTCTTGGAACTGAATAAACATTGTCCGTTTAGTTTTCAACGCTGAACTGGCAAATTAAACGTTTCCAATAGAACGATTTCAATCAATTGTTATGGATTCAACTAAAATTTCAAGAAAATATCGCCAAAATACACGTTTAAAAGAATTACTAACCGAAATTCGACGGATTAACGAAAGAATCAAAGAAAGTTTGTTTTAACAAATGTAAAAGATAAACAAAAAATCCGTCAAATACCCCCCCCCCATCCCAAATATCAATCAGACTGGTTTGATGAGTCACTTATAAAAATCGTCACGTGATCAGCAGCTTATAGTAGCATGCTGTGATTTGGATGATCAGGTAAAAAATAGAAAAGGGGTGATCAATGAATGAGTTACTTCTCTCTTTTTTCATTGGGTGATGATCTCTAAAGCAGTCCGGATATTCGAAAAAAAGGTGTGAATACGATGAATAGATGAATGTAACATGGAATTACATTGCAAATGGAACTCTCTAAAACATGTGTTGGTGGTGTAAAATAAATGTTTCTCTCTAAACACAATTAAAAATACATTTTTTCTAAATTTCCAGCCCTCTAGCTCCATTGATGGGACCTATGCACATGATACATACATAGCCAGCCAGTCAGCAGGATCAACTCAAAAACCTATGTTGGTAGTTTTGGTGACAGTCTTGGTTGATATATTAATAAAAGTTCAAAATAAAGAAAAAATATTAGCCAAAATACAGGAAGTATACAAAATATGTGTTTACTAATTTCGATTTAATCTGACACAAGACCCCAATGGCCCGGAACCAACTGAGGATCGAACTCACTCTGGTGGTAACGGTCAGCGAGATCAACTTCCTAAGCACCACTCTACGCTGAGGCACCGGGGCATATTGTCAATACAGCAAGTTTCCTGTCTAAGCTGCTTCTTTGTCCCCAATTCTTTTGAATCGAATGTCAGGTCAAAGAAAATATATTTATAATACAGTCGTCCAATATTGATCTAAAACTGTTCCGCTTCGTAGTGGCAGCCATATTTTGAGCTATCCGATAAAAGTCGACTGACAATGTCTGATGGCACTAAAAAATATACACTGACCATTGCGCTCACTTCATTCATAATGATTTGTGTGACTGGTGTGATAAACCTCGGGCTACGACAGACACCCTTTATTGATAATTACAAAGCTTAGCTTTGTTTGGCACGTTAATAAGTTGTGCAGCCAGTAAAAACTGCATCACGATTTGTGAGCTAAACTAGGTAGTTCATGCTTGTTTTTTCGGGTGTGTGACATTTTCTCAGTGATCACAGCTAAACAAAAAACAAGAGAAGTAATGATCTATCAATTTTTTGATTGATCATCCCCAACATGGTAGGCTGCCAAAATATATTGGTCACATGACGATTTATATTATGTTACCAAACTGTGTATATTGCTGTTAGAATCTTTGGACAAAATAATAAAAAAATATGACTTGCTATTTTCATAAAAACCCACTTATAGTGTTTGGAGTTTTGTTGTAAATGCCTTGCTGCAAATGTCTGCAACGAGAACAATATGGCTGTTCCGCTTGGAGGTTGCTGCTTTCTTCGAGATGGTTTCCGAATAAATAACTGCCGTCAGTCTCTAAAGTCTTCAGTCGTGACTTGACTTCGAATCGTTGAAGGCTTAAAAGATACTGTTTTATCTAGGCTCTACGCAGTGTTTTTATCACCTGATTGTCTAATCAGATCACTGGAAGCAATAGATGAATTAACGCTTTCAGCTATTTTCGGATTAGCATTATTGATTCCTAGATCAAAGTGAAACAGGACTTTCTCATAAGTTTTAAGATCAAGATAAAGTACTGTACCTGCATAGAATATCAGTAAGAAATATGACTGCTTGTTCATTCTGTTCAGTGTAGGTTCTAAATCATTTCTTAGACATTCTCACAACACTAAAGTTTTTATAATTTAAAGTTGTTTTTGAAATCGAATTAAATTGCATAAAATGAATTCATAATGATCAGTGTCAATTGATAGGAATGGATGCAGATTGTTTCAATTTTCATATCCTTTGCTTCTTGTTATCATTTCAGAATAAAAATTATTCTGGGTCCCCCGAACCGATTATTTCTGCAAAAATCATTGAAAAAAATACATGGTATGCATCATCATCATCATCATCATCATCATCATCATCATCATCATCATCATCATCATCATCATCATCAGTCTTTTAACGTCCTTCGATGGACATAGACCTTCCCTAGGATTCGCCATACTTCTCTGTCATGGGCGTCGCGGGGCCAGTACTTCCTGAACTTGTCTAGCTCGTCTCTCCATCTAATATTTTGCCAGCCTCAGGGGATCCATGTCTTGAGTCGTGATGTCCATCGGTTGTCTGCCTTTCTTGCAACATGACCTACCCACCGCCATTTGAGATATCTAATGGATTATATGGTCCCTGACTCGTGTCTTTTCTCGGATGTGCTGTGCTGTCTTGTGGTCTCTCCATGTGAGGCCCAGCATTATTCTTTCATGTGCACGTTGCATGGTTCTCAATTTACGGGTCAGTCTCTTGGTTAGGTTCTATTTTTCAGCTCCATAAGAGACTATTTGGAGGATGCATTGGTTATACAACCTTCTCTTTAAGATTAATGGGATCTTCTTGTTTTTAAAGGTTGAGCTAGCTCTGCCGAAGGCTTGCCATCCTAGTTTGATTCTTCGCTTGATTTCTTCTTCTTTTGAGGGTCTCAATAGTTTGCACACCAAATTATGCATGCTCTTCCATAATAATTTATCCGTGGAAAATTTGAATCCGAGAAACTATTTTCGGACGACCTGATAAAAGTAACATTTAAAAGCCATGATCTAAATATATAAATATATATCACCTTTTGTTTCAACGGTAAGATTTATATTCGGCGAGGTTTTGTCACGGATAACGATACAAGTCCGTTTTCATAATAAAAATAGAACATTTTGATGCTTAAGCCGCGATGGTCATCCAAGAATAATCAAGAAAAAAAATTCCATGTCCTTAAATAGTTTGCCTCTTCCTCGTTGCGATGAGAGAAGTGAAATATTTCTTTGGTTTATTTATGGAAGATCAAGATAAAATACAAAGTTTCTGACGAAAATTCCTCACATCTCTCGGAATCACGTCACCAGGAGATACAGAAAAAAATTTTTTCTTTATATTCCGGGAAACCAATTCAAATATGGTGTTCCCCAAACATCTGGGTAGTTCGTCGTATATAAACATGACCAAAACTACTGTGAAATGGAGATACATATTGTCCAAATTTTAGGAGGAAAACTCTACCTGGAGATAAAGAATCCTATTTTCTAATCATTTATTCTTTCTATAAGGAAGCAATTCTAAAGTTTAAGTTCCTCGAACTTTCAGGTGCCTTACTCTATATTTTTCAATATTTTTCTGTATTCTTCTATATTTTTCTATATTTTTTCTAAATTTTTCAATATATTTCAATATTTTCTATATTTTTCTATATTTTTCAATATTTGTTCTTTCTTTGAGAAGCAAAAACTTGTGTAGCAAAGAAAATATGACAAACATCTTCGAGAAAAAACGAAAAAACAGTGATTGAATTCGGCACTTTAATTTCTTTCTATCCAGCGATCAAAGTTCAGAATTGATCATTTTTTTGTTAACCGTGGCGTAATTTTCAAATTTGACTCTTAGAAATGCTTCATTAAATTCAAACCCTCTTCCCACGTAATGAAGATATTTCATCTTTAGCTATAATCCAGCACAGTGAACGCTGGTCATCAGCCTTCTGTCTATTTGATTCTCTTTCATTTAAAAAAAATTTAACTTTTTTAGAAGTTCAGAGGGAATAGGTTTTATGGTATCGTGCATGCTTAAAAGTAAGTACACGAAAGATATTTTTGTATTATGACGCATACATGGTATTCACGTTCAAGTCCGTTATGTACCTTGATAAGCAATGTTTCTCATTTTGTATTTTTATTCTAATTATCTTACATCATGTATTTGTTGTCTATATTGTTGTACACCTGTTGCATTTAGTTATGTGGTTTACAGTATCGTCTCTTTATTCGGACGACGAAGTTCCATCTAGTTTTGCTTTGAGGCGTGTTTTATGAGCTCCAATGTTAGGAAGAGACTCTCTTTTTAGTGTTCTATTTTAAACAAACTATACACGGTTTTGTCTGCGATAGTTTGCATTTATTTTTTACATTCTCCTTGTTTGTTTGTTTTTTTCATTTTACATTCAATGTTTTGTTTTTCGCTGATCGATCATCTGTATTAGATACCGTCAACCAAAAGCATAAAAAACTGTCCACATCAATTTCTTCAGTTTCCAAGTTAGTCTTGCTGACTCATTACGTAAGCATCACCTGTATAGGTAGCACCAATAGAGCTAGATGCATAAAGATGAAGATTTTTACATTCATCCCTTATGCATAGAGAAACTTTTTTTTTCTAAATTCCCTCTAAATAAAGGGTTCAGTAGGTCCCTCAGTTTGCACTCAATAGAATTCCAGCTTATTTTTTTGAAAATTTGGACTGTCTAACAAAATGCATGTTTTGGAGATCATTTTTCTAACTGTCTGAAGAGAAAAATTGTTGAAGAATCCTTCTGGCTTGTTTTTTCTTGTTACAAAAGTAGATACAATAATCAATCTTTGGATGAAAACGAAAATTTTTCTAACACATTCATTTTTCATCATAATCCTTCAATGATGAAAATTAATCACGCACATCAAACATTTACGGTAAGAACTTCAAATAAAAATTCAGCAACTCATGTGTCAGGTTGTAGACTCGTATTGTCTCTCATTATCATCTCTGGGGAACAGAACTTGGCACATTACCATAAATTACCTGGTTTATTGACTTGAGTTTATCTCATTATTGATACCAGCATTTTCGCAACAGTTGCCCAGTGGTTATTGCTGGAGACTGAGTGACAGCTTTTCGCACTAATTGCCCGGTGGTCATTACTGGAGACTGAGTGACTGCAAGTACACAGCAATGCTGTGGTTGATAACAGTTTCACATCAATTGGTTGATTGTTATCGCTGAAATCTGAGTGACAATGAGTCTCCTTAATTCTCCCGCTCTCCTCTCATATCCTCACCTATCACAGCAGCGCTGTTCTTTGTACCGTCTTCACCATGCCTTTAACTTGGCTGTTAAGTAATTGCTAACAGCTGAGGGTTATAGATCCCACATTTCCAGTATACTCCTCAGAATTCGTGCTGTCCTCAGTATTGATGCGGTTTGTATACTTTCAATCCCTCCTCTAATCCCTAGTTCCAACGACCCCCAGCTGCTGGCAAGTGGCCTAACAGGGAGAAGAGGAGAGAAAAAAGAAAGAAAAAACACCACTGATGATGGTGGAGGTACGAACCACAGCACTGCTGTCATAGGTGAGTCAGATATGAGAGGAGGGCTACAGGGCAATA
The DNA here is from genome assembly GCA_963457665.1 of Thysanoteuthis rhombus. Lineage (NCBI taxonomy): Eukaryota > Metazoa > Mollusca > Cephalopoda > Oegopsida > Thysanoteuthidae > Thysanoteuthis > Thysanoteuthis major. The sequence goes on along the minus strand of OY735229.1, from coordinate 24,171,923 downwards.
AGTGTGAAAGTGTAAACAGCACTGCTGTGGACTGTAAGAGTGTGGAAAGAAAGGCTGGAGACCTGAAGAGACTTGCTATTACTTAGTCTCCAGCTTTGACCACTAGGAAACTGGTATGTAATAATAATAATGATAATAATAATAATAATAATAATAATAATAATAATAATAATAATAATAATAATAATAATAATACCACCAAGGGGTCCTTGGATGTGATACGATAAAACGGGAAGAGATGAATGAGAAAATAATGAGAAAATACCTTAGAAGGATAAAGAAAATATTAGAGACCAAATTAAAAAGCAGAAATCTAATAAAAGGAATGAACACCTGGGCTTCGTCAGTAGTTAGATACACAGGACCCTTCCTAGGATGGATAAAGGAAGAACTCCAATCAATGGACAGGAGAGCAAGGAAACTTATGACAATGCATAAAGCATTACACCCTAGAGATGACACGGATAGACTATACGTTAAGATAAAAGAAGGGGGAAGGGGCCTCATCAGCAAAGAGGACTGTGTCCAGACAGCTAAAGCAAATCTAGAAAAGTACGTCCAAGCAAACAATGAAGAAATCATAAAGAGTGCACGAAACAGCGCAACAAGCAACAAAGTAGAAAACAATGGAACAGCACAGCAAACTAGGAAAGAAAAATGGGAAAGGAAAAACTGGACGGAATGTTCAAAAGACAGATATAAGATATGGCAGACAAGAGATCATGGATATGGTAACGGAAGGGAAACCTGAAGAGAGAAACAGAATTGCTCATCACCATGGCAGCTCAGAACAAAAGCATTAGGACAAACTATACAAAATCAAAAATCGACAGAACACAGACAAACAGCAAGTGCCGAGATGAGGCCGTAAATCATATAACTAGTGAATGCAGTCAACTCACTCAGAAGGAGTATAAGCACAGACAAGATAGAGTAGCAACAATGATACACTGGGAACTGAGTAAACGAATGGGATTCAACCATGCAGAAAAGTGGCACCAACACAAACCAGAGGCAGCCCTAGAGAATGAAAACCACAAACTACTCTGGGACTTTGACATCCAAACCGACCACCTCATCCAGGCAAGAAGATCGGACTTGGTAATTGTTGACAAGAAGAGGAAGATCTATCAAATAGTAGACGTGGCTGTACCTGCAAACCATAGAGTAAAGAAGAAAGACAGTGAAAATTAGGAAAAAACCAGGATCTAGCGAGAGAACTGAAAAAGATGTGGAACATGAAAGCCAGGGTAGTACCAGTTATAGTAGGTGCACTTGAAACTGTCCCAAAGACACTGAGGGTGAGACTGGAGGAGATCAGGATAAGGGAAAGGATTGAGACAGTACAGACCACAGCACTGCTGGGAACTGCGCAGATACTGAGGAAAGTGCTAGAAATATAAAGACTGCAACGTTAAATATTAATAGTGACCCAGCAGAGGAAAGGAAATGAAAGCGGTAATGTGAACCGCAGCACTGACATGATGGGTTGGGGAGGAGATGATGGCTGAAGACCTGATGGGACTCAATGTCACTCAGCCTTCAGCAATGACCACTGGGCAACCGGTGTGAAACTGTAAACCACAGTATTACTGTGACCTATGAGCACTAGGAGAGAAGGGCTGGAGACTTGAGGAGACTTGCTGTCACTCAAACTCCAGAGGATACCACCAGGCAACTGGTGTGAGATTGCAAATAATAATGCGAGGAGAGAAAACAACACTCCCCTCCCTAAGAGACAAAGACAGAAAGAAAGTTGGAGAAGTGACCGAACAGGTCAACTGCCTCTTACAGCACATAGAAACGAACACCCTCCTAGAACTCAACAACTTAATTTACGCTAGGGCGAAAATGGTAGCACAAAGCTTCACAACACAAGATAGGACCCCGAGCAATAATAGGGAAGAGAAACCCAACTGGGAAAGAAGATTACAAAGGCAGATCTCCCAACTACAGAGAGATGAAGTACTGCTTAGAAATACACCACACACGGACAGACCACGAGTAAGACTTTGGAACAAATACAAGGTAACGCAAAAAGGCATAGCAACTGTAGTCGAAGAGTTACACCAGAAAAGATTAGCCAAAGAGGCAAGACTGAAAAGATACAGACTAAGAACGGCCCAATACACACAAAACCGCACATTCCAAAACAATGAGAAGAAGTTTTACCAAGATTTAAATGGGGAAAGAAGCCAGGACATGAAACCAGATGCCACAGAGGCCAAAAACTATTGGAATAGCATATGGGGGCACCCAAAAAGACACAACGTAACACCGCAATGGTTAGGAAACATGAGAAAAGAACTAAAAGATATAGACAAAAGAGAACCAATAGTACTGAATGAAACCACATTGAAACATACTCTTAGGAAAGTAGCCAACTGGAAAGCACCGGGTCCTGACGGGATCCATGGGTATTGGTTAAAAAAATTCACCACGTTACACGGCAGACTCACCCACCTACTCCAAAATTGTCTTATCGAAGGCAAGGCATCAGAATAGATGACTAAAGGCAGAGCCACCCACATCCAAAAAGACCCAGAAAAGGGAAACATAGCAAGCAACTATAGACCAATCACGTGCTTACCACTTATGTGGAAAATCCTGACCGGGTAAATAGCAGAGAGAATATACATGTCAATGGATAGAAGGGGACTACTACCAGAAGAACAGAAAGGGTGTAGGATAGGAACCAAAGGGGCAAACGATTTACTCTACATAGACCAGATGATCTCAAGAGAAGTGAGGAAAAGGACAAAGAATATCGGAATGGGATGGATAGATTACAAAAAAACGTACGATATGATTCCACATAGCTGGATACTTGAATGCCTTAGAATGTTCAAAATTAGCGAACTGGTGGTTAAATTCATTGGTAATTCGATGGAAGACTGGAAAGTAGATTTGACAACCGCAGGGGACAAACTAGCCGAGGAAGGGATAAAAAGGGGAATCTTCCAAGGAGACTCGTTGTCCCCACTATTATTTGTTCTAACAATGATACCGCTCAACAGAATCCCGAAAAACAGCAAAGGATACCACTTCTCTAAAACAAAAGGAAAGGTCAACCACCTAATGTACATGGATGATATAAAATTGTTCGCAAAAAACAGGGGAGAGCTTGAGACTCTGTTAAACGAAGTAAGGGAATATAGTGAGGACATAGGAATGGAGTTTGGAATAGAAAAATGTGCAATCATGGTGATGCACAAAGGAAGGCTTTCAATGACTGAAGGAATTGGACTCCCAGACAACAGCAAGATTAGGGCATTGACCGCTCAAGACCGATACAAGTACCTAGGTGTCCTTGAATGTGATACGATAAAACGGGAAGAGATGAAGGAGAAAATAAAGAGAGAATACCTCAGAAGGATAAGGAAAATATTAGAAACCAAATTAAACAGCAGAAATCTAATAAAAGGAATGAACACCTGGGCTGTGTCAGTAGTTAGGTATACAGGACCAGTCCTAGGATGGACAAAGGAAGAGCTCCAATCAATGGATAGGCGAACAAGGAAACTTATGACGATGCATAAAGCATTACACCCTAGAGATGATACAGATAGACTATACGTTAAGAGAAAAGAAGGTGCCAGGGGGCTCATCAGCATAGAAGATTGTGTCCAGAGAGCTAAAGTAGTCCTAGAAAGATATGTGCAAACAAATAGTGAAGAAATCATAAAGAGTGCTAGAGATAGTGCAACAAGCAATAAAGTAGAAAACAATGGAACAGTACAGCAAACAAGAAAAGAAAGATGGGAAGGGAAAAATTGTACAGCGAGTTTAAAAGACAGATACAAGATGTAGCAGACGAGAAATCATGGACGTGGTTACGAACCTTAAGAGAGAAACAGAATCGCTCATCATGGCAGCCCAAAACAAAAGCATGAGGACAAACTACATAAAAACAAAAATCGACAGAACACAAACAAACAGCAAATGCCGCGTGTGCGGTGAAAGAGATGAGACAGTAAACCACATAACTAGTGAATGTAGTCAACTCACCCAGAAGGAGTATAAGCATAGACACGATAGAGTAGCAACGATGATACACTGAGCAAACAAATGGGATTCAACCATGTGGAAAAGTGGTATCAGCACAAGCCAGAGACAGTTTTGGAGAATGACAACCACAAACTACTCTGGGACTTCGACATCCAAACTGACCACCTCATCCAGGGAAGAAGACCGGACTTAGTAATAGTAGACAAAAAAAGGAAGGCCTGCCAAATAGTAGACGTTGCTGTGCCTGTAGACCATAGAGTAAAAAAGAAGGTGGGTGAAAAAAAGGAAAAATAGCAGGACTTAGCAAGGGAGTTAAGGAAAATGTGGAACATGAAAACCAGGGTAGTACCGGTCATAGTGGGCGCACTAGGAACTGACCCCAAAACGCTGAGGGAGAGACTGGAGGAGATCGGGATTAGGGGAAGGATAGAGACCGTACAAACCACAGCACTACTGGGAACTGCACGGATACTGAGGAAGGTACTAGAGATATAAGTACTGCAACGAATCGTAGCTCTGTCATGATATGCGAAAGAGAGAGGAGACGTTAGCTGAAGACCTGAGGAGACTTATTGTCACAGCCTTCAGAGATAACCACTGGGCAACCGGTGTGAAACTGTAAATCGCAGAATTACTGCGACCTATGAGTACTAGGAGAGGAGGGCTGGAGACTTGAGGAGACTTGCTGTCACTCAAACTCCAGCAGTTACCACCAGGCAACTGGTGTGAGATTCCAAATAATAATAATAATAATAATAATAATAATTATTATTATTATTATTATTATTATTATTATTATTATTTAAAAAAACAACTCTCAGGCGAGGAAAACTGGAAACCACAAAGGATACCTTCCTAGACCTGAACACAGCAATGAGATACCTATAGATACCTCAGAATTTCTTTGGGGCAATTAAATCCAACATGCTTTCATGAAAGAAAGAATTAAAAAATGAGTACTACAGAAGGTTTCGAGCTATCCTTAGAACTGAGTTCAATCCGCACCCGAGCCATCAACACCTTGGTAATACCTATAGAACAATATAGTTTTAACATCATTAACAGTAATATGACTGCCGTACGCAGAATGGACGCAAAAACAAGGAAACTTCTCACCAACGATAGAATTCATCACCTAAAAGCAGAGATCGATTCTAACTCCTCTGATAAAAAGGCAGCAGAGTAATGATCCTGCCATTCAAAATTGCAACCATTGACCTACACGTTTACCTGCGGGCAAGTATGACAGTATGTTGATTCTGGTGAAGAACTATGAGACAGCAAAAAGGCTTCACTTAGTTGTAAGGGAATCCAAAGCATTTCGAGATGAAAACATGACTGAAATAATCCGACAAACCCTCTCATAAGCTGCAACTAAGGTGGCAAAAAATTGAAAAACTATAACCAAGCGATAATGACTATCAATGTTAAAACAACACTGGGAACAGAAACCTGTGCGCTGCCAATACCCACTTTGCACCCAAGATGCTGATGTAGATAATACCAAAACCCATCAGTGGCTACAAAGTTTGGGGTAAAAGCCGGACCAGAAGGCTTCATCCTTGCTACCGAAGACCAGATCACTCAGCCCTCAGCGATAACCACTGGGCAACTGGTGTGGAACTGTAAACCAAAGTACTGCTGAAGACAATGAGAGTGTGGTGCTGTCGTTAGGATGCATTTCCCTTTTCACACCAGATGTAGTTATTGTCGGGGTCTCATTAAATTTCCAGTACTTGTGCTAGAATTCTCACAGACCCATTTGAGCGGAGGTTTTGATTATTTTCACTATTTGTTTGGTCGTAAATGATACCTGATGACATACCTCTTGAATGTTTTATGTAATCATGGAAATTATGAAATCCTGCTACGTTTAGTTCAAAAGAATATTACCTTTCTTTAAAAAAAAGAGTTGTAGGGTTGTACGCATTTATGGATGACACTGTAATTAGATTTGTATGATCAATATTTTAATTGATTTTATCATTGTCTCCCTATTACCGTTCCAATAATCAGAATTATTATGATCTATAGTCACAGATAGTTTGATCATCTTTGTTATTATGATCAACATATCATAATCATTGTCATTATGACCCAATGATCAGATCTGCCGGTACAAAAGGAAATGCAGCTTCCATGTGGGACATAATTTCTCTCTACATCCATCGATAAGCAATTAATTCCTCCACTTGGTCAAGATTCAAATCGAACCAGCCTGCAGCTGCTGCTTTTGACCAGTAATATTTTATCAAGTAGGCAGTTCTCTTTAGCGCGCAAAAGAAAACGCACATACTGATCAGTCTCTCTCTTCACTTATTTTCCTGTAATGCCCATCCACGAATCATATCGCCAAATTAACAAAAAATCACATTGAACACTTGGATTTCTTGCGAACATGATCATTTGATCACTTAGAGTGTTGAATCTTATGTGTATTTTGATGATAAACCTGTTAGAAACACCAGATAGAGTAAGCTACGAGTGACCTTCTATCAGATTGAAAAAAGCATACTTCTTGGATGAAGTCAAAGTCCAGTAGAAATTTTTTACTGTGTTGATTTTACAGTATATTCTATTGTGAAGAATGAAATAGTTCTACTGGCTCTTCGGAGCAATATGTATGAGTGGGCTCCATATAGAATTAGATTCCTCTCTGAATTTTGGGAAAACATATATATATATATATATATAGTGTGTGTGTGTGTGTGTGTGTGTGTGTGTGTGTGTGTGTGTGTTATATGGATAGTGAATCTGACATAACGAAGCATGATATTTAATGATATTTTCATAGGATTTCTTTTTTCATCATTCAATCTTAGTGGAGCTACAATGGCGAAAATATGGAATAAATATTCTTAAATGTCATAATACTTTAATATATATGAAGTGAAACGTGCGGTTCATTCTTCAGATACAGGATCCCAAAGAGCGCACTTATATCACTTATTTCTTAATATTACGATTGTGGATATATATATATATATATATAAGTATATATATATATATATATATATATATATATATATATGTGTGTGTGTGTGTGTGTGTGTGTGTGTGTGTTTGTATGCGTGTTACCTCTATCGACTGTACAGAGTATCAACAGATGGACAATTTATAGCGAAACGATCGTCGAAATGATTGATATAAAGTGTCTCCCAATTGATTCTTTATACGGTTGGCTGAAGGAACACAGACCTATACGCTCATACACATTTATACTAAGTACAAATCAGGAATATAATATGATATAATGTCATATACGATGTGTTACGTGTTTATTTTATAAAGTGCTCGGTACATTCAACATTAAACATTGAGTTAAGTTCGAGTAAAACTCATAATATGATTAAATAAATATGATTAAATTAGATAAACACATTTATGCTTCTGCCCTCTTTGGGCTTCTTTATGCAAATGATACGATTTATTTTAGATCCCTATTTAGGACCTTTTCTGGGGGTTGGTTTATTTTCCTGAGAGGAGGACCTTCCTCTTATTCTATTCAGATATCTTCTTTTTCTTTTCCGTGTTCAGTTGTTGGTCACTGCTTTTTCTTGTTTTACATAGTGGAGATGAAATAGTGTCTAGTAGTTATAGATTAACAGTGGGTGCTGAAGACAACTTCATCAGTTTTGTTAAACAATTAGCTATTTATAGTATGTTTCCTCCAAGGAATTATTATATTCTTACTTTTATCTGCTTCTCAGTGTTGGGGTTCACTTTTACATGACTTAAGTTGTTTATATTTAATTATTTCATATATTCTAAGTTTTGTTTGTTTCTACGTATCTAAGATAATAATGAAAATGTGATTGGGTTGTTTTCAAAGTGGCTGGGGATATACAATAATAATGTTAATGTTGTTGGTAAGGCGACTACTATTAATAATAATGATAACGAGAGAAATAAGATGGCTATGGTGGTTAATTTTTGTATACCTGTATGTGGGGTATTAATTATGTTTTTAATAGGATTTTTACAGTGATGCCGGCATCTTAACGTCAATTGATTTTTTCTATCATACAATATTTTTCTTTTATTCTATCAGCAAACGAGAGTACTTTTCAATTTCTCATTTGGGCATAGGCAACGTGATATTTCAATATTCTATCATATGAGGGTTCGTTTGTGTTTCTTTTAATATTTTCCATTTTGCTGCAAGTTTGCTATCTGTCTTCAGTAATGTGTTGACAGTGATGTGTAGCTGTTTTATTTTTTGTTTGCAAATGATGAAATGTGGTTGGCTACTCTTAGTTTAAAGGGTGTTTTAGATGTTCATGTGTAGTTTTTTTCAGTTCTAAGGGTTTCTATTGTGTTGATATTTCAGTTTGATATACAATATTCGATATGAGGCATTTTTTTTTGCCAAGGAGATTTGTTGCTGTTTATACAGTTGCACTGTGGGTTATGTACAACATCGGTGCCGAGCAGATGATCCCACAAAAATGTCTTTACAATTATCACACACATGCACACACATATATATAAACAAACATAATAGATAAGAAAGACAAGGGATGATTGTCTGATATCCATCATACTTAAAACAAAGCTCAGACAAAATAAGGAAATAAATAATCAAAGTATTCAAAATAGACATAAATACTCAACAAAAAATAATAGACTTTTTAGATAAAACACCGAATTTAACTTATAACACCTACAAACCATATAAAAAAAAAGATAACAAACTTTCAATATATATAAGAATAGCATCAAAACATCCATCAGAAATGATTAAAAGAATGCCAAAAATAATGAGTGAAAAAATATCATATAACGCATCAACATTCAACAACGTTAAACAGAAATATAACGCAGCCCTAGAAATGTGTATTTAAGACAGAAATAAAATATGTACCAAAGATTACCAAGAATAATAAAAAAGAAAGAAAAAGGAACATAGAAGGTCTATCCATTGTATAATGAGAAAGTATTAACACATTTATGAAAATATTTTTAAGACTGATTGATAAACATTTTCCAAGAACGAATAAACTGCCCAGCACATTTGTCTGAAATAACATAAAAATTCATTAAGGAACAGACATTCCAGAAAAAAACTTTTAAAAAATATTGTAAAATAATGAATAACAAGATACAAGATAACCAAGTCCTACAATGTAAGCGTAGAGGATAAAATATACGCCCACTTCAGCAAAGATGCGTCACAATGTCAAATATAAAGCGACTGTAACTAGCAAAGATAATAAAGACAACAATCGAATACGTATGGAAGTAACCGAAAACCGATATAATTATCATAAAATGGCATTAACAAAACAGATTATAGCAATAAACAACATTATCTAAACACATGAGGAAATCGAAGTAGGGGAACAATTAATAACTGTCAACTAATAACAAGAGCCTACCCATACAATAATATTAATTTAAAAAAAAAAGTACACTTTGCCACCAGAAAAGTGAACATCATTTACGACAAACAACAACCACAATAAAAGAAATGGAATTATTTCCAATTGTAAACACGAAAACAAAAACACATTGAAATACGCTAATAAAGACAACAATTTTGAAGACTGATAATGAATATGCAATAAATACTCAAAATTACAGATGATTTTCACTCATATGAAAATAAATACTAATACAAAGATATATTAATGATTTATTCATAGAATGGAGTGATATAGCGTACACAACGAGATAATCAGTATAATGCCAGTTGAAAGATGTTGGAAAAAAAACGAAAAAGATACATGAGGTGATGGGCCCACGAGGAAGAAAGAACATTATTTTAAAAACAAACGTTATAAGCAATTAAACGATTGGAAAATTGAAAGTAAAAACAAAAGATTGTCAGTGTGTAGCAAAATATAGACACAAACTCAGTTTTTCTCGCGTCGTGAGATACATGAAGCAGTCAAGCCTTTCCGGTGTACGAACTTCAACCAGTCTGGTTATGTCATTCCAACTTCTGGTAAACAGTCGGAGGTTCCTTGTAACTGTCAATCGCAAACTCATCTTGGGCCACCAAGACTTTGGTCTATTGGCATCCACTTGATGGTTTGATTTGCAGGTATGGTTTCAGGGAAATCAAGACAACTATTTGAGGTACTGTCTTTAAATGATGGTGGTGTAGTTTCCCTTATGTCTTTTCTGACACTTTGTCCTACCATTTGATGCCATGATTTTACTTTGCCATTTTCGTGAATTGACATTACAGCCCAAAATTCATGTCGACATATTAATTGTCGTAATGTCTAGAACGATGAAACACAAGACCATTTACTTTCAATTCTAAACTTACCTAGCTTTTTCCTAAAACCAAACACATAGACTTTTTGACGAAAAGAATCCATTGATAAATTGAAAATAGCTATAATACAACATTTATGGTTTCCTGCATACTTTAACAGTGACAATCAAAGTATAAGTGAGATGTAGCAGAATAAAAAAAATCAACTGCTTGAAAAATGAAATCGTATATGTTTTTGAAAACAAAATCAAAATTAATATGGGAGCTTGCTTTCCTAAACTATTATGAAAAAAGTCAAAGGTACTCACTAATATACTAAATTCTTATTAACTCATAACGTAATATACGTCTATCAGAGTTTACAGTTCATAGGTTGAATCCATCTTAGATTCTTCCGTAACTTCAATAGAATATTCCTCGGGTTAGACGATAGGAACATACAAACTATTCATATCATATCATATGTACTAAATGACTATCTTCTTCAAAATCTTCTTATCGCTTCTTTAGATGTAATATGCTTACTTGAGAAAGTTGACAGTTAAGAGCCAAAATGTTTTTTGTTCGTACTTTTTGGAATCGGTTAATAGTGTCCATAGGAAAGCAAAGGGTGAGAGAGCAGTCAAGGAGAGAGATCATATATATATATCTTATATACATTTTGGAAAATCAATTTTCGAAATAAAAGGAGAAAATATAAGAAAGAAAGAAAAGAAAGAAAGAGAGAGAGTAAGAAAGTAGGTACATGTTTATAAATGATTTATACCATATATGTACATATATATATATATATATATATATATATATATATATATATATATATATATATATATATATATATATATATAACCATTGCCCACTGAATTTTATTACATTTTTGGCAATATTTGCTGTTTTATTTTTATGCAGTTTTTGTTTCAAACGTTTCAACTGGAAAACTTGAGATGCCAAATGACATAAAAAATTGTGCATACAACCTTGCAGGTTTTGAACAAAGACTGCTCTTTTTCTTGTTCGTTCGAAAAAGTCACTTCATTAGAATGTCATTATTGATAATCTTTATTCAATCATAATGGACCGATGACGTCAATATAAGTCAGTATATATTTTCTATTTTTATGATATTTTTGTTTTTGCCCATAAGTACGCATGTGGGTCCACATGTTAGACTGACCATTAATCAAATTTGCCTCCGATTTGGAGGCAAATAAATCTCGTATTTTAGTATTTAGACAATTCACAGGTTTTTGTTTCCAAGATTTTAACTTTACAGCAAATATGAGAAAACTAGAAGTAAACATTAGTTCGCCTGAACGAGTCAGAAAAAGGAAAAGATGCTTTCCCATTCAAAGAAAAATGATCGACAGTCTTTCAATTGATAAAATGTTACCCTGTGTTGAAAAATCACGACGCGGGGTTTATTTGCCGTCTTTGAATCCAACCTTCATTCAAAAACACAGTAGTTAAGCTTTACACGATAAAGCCAGAAGGGTGACTCAAGAAGCTGTTAGTTTCCACACTGCACCCGTTGGTTCGTTACCATTCCTGCGACCGACATTAAAGTATTACAAATTCAAGGCAAGACCTATTGGCCATCATATTGAGATAAATCCTTATCCTGGATTTATCTTTCTTGAGAAAAATCGCAAGCTGGTGCAAAAATTTAGGAACGAAGGAATGTTTGTGCCTCAGCTGAAAAAGAAAGTGCTCAACATGACTTGGAATGAATAGAATGATGTACATAAATTTGGGGGTTATAATATACAAAGGTGGCATGAAAATCACCATTTTTGTAAGGACGGCGTAATGGATTTTTGACATATCTTGATGCTACAGTAGCAGTTTAATACATCCAGAGCTCAGTTAAAACATTCCTCTGAATTCCAATGGCAGAACTACCATTTCACTGATGACAAGTTTGCTGCTTTCCTAAACTTAACATTGACTGACATTAAGTTTGAACTTAATCCGAAACATTAACTCCAAATCCAACCTGGGGACCTTGAACATCAACACTAACACTAACCGAAACCAACCACTAACCCAGAACCTCGCCCATTTATATCCTTTGTAATTGAATGTAATAAAATGAAGTTTTAAATAATGCGATTTTCTGCTTTCATATGTTCCGTAGTTCATCTGCATCCTTTGCAGATTAATGTGATAAAATGTAAGTATTTTTAATGTTCAAAAAAGTTTTAAATAAACAAAATCAGGTCACATCGCTCCCCTGTATGAAGATCTAGTTTGCACCATTTCAATAAGTCATCTACAGCAGCCTTTGACCGACCGGACATAGACCACGTTGTGAGTCGCAATGTCCGACAGTTGTCTACCATTCTTGCTGTATGATCAGCCCATAGCCATTCGAGTTTTTAAATGGATTTTAAGATATAACTGATTCTCGTTTTCACTTTAATGTACTGTGCTATCTTGCAGTCTTTCCATGTAGTATTGAGCATGATTCTCTTCTGAGCACGTTGCACGATTTGAGGATAGATCTTTTGGTTAGGTTCCATGTTCCACTTCCATAGTTGACCATTGGGACGATGCATAGGTTGTTTCCCTTTTTTCAAAGATTGATGGAATTTTCTTGTCTTCGAATGTTGAGCCACCTCTACCGAAAGCTTGCAAATCTACGACGATTTTCCGCTTGATCTCCTATTCTTTTAAGGACTTTTTAAGAAAATCGTTGTCCTAAGTAGATGCAGTGGTCTACTTTCTTGATTTCTACCTTTTCGATTCTGATGTCATGTGTGTTAGTCAGTGTGTTAGTTGTACATGACATTTGTTCTACTAAAGTTCATGTGGACACCCACTTTCTTGCTTTCTTCATTCGATTCGTTTAGCATAATTTGGAGATTTTGAAAGTTTTCGCAAAAAACACGGTCTAGTTAACAAACTTGAGGTTACATAAGTATTCACTGTCTATTCTGATTCCATTATTTTCCCAGTCTAGGAGAGTTGTGAAGAGTTGTGATGTACATGTATTTCTTAAGCCCTTTTCGAACTGAAAGGGTTCAAATTCTTTATGTAACCTGATTAAAGTACTGTTGTCGGTAAATATTTTAACACAGAGTACGGTGTAAGATAGCATCGGAGAACATAGAGATTTCCACTGAGTCGAAGGCCACTTTGAAATCAACAAATGCTACAGCGAGAGCCATTTTATATTTTGTATTTACAATTGTTAATATTGATATTATAACGATTTTATGTTGCAAATATTGACAGTAGAAGCAGGAGGATAATGAATTCATTTCACTGCATCTGTAGGAAATTTTAATTCCACATTAATAATGCTTTCATTCCCAAATGCTACTACATTTAAGTAATTCAAGTGACGCACTATTGAAACTTCTTATCAGCACAAACAAGATGGAGATACCGGTCTGAATAAATCGTGCAACGATAACAATTCTGCATCTCAAAATGTCATAAAACAATACGCACCAACCGAAATATGATTGAAACAATAAAGATAGTGGTACAAGTCTTAATGATTCTAGGGATTTTGCTAAAGTTCATTCCAAAATATCGGAAAATACGGAGAAAATAGTAAACACCGATCGAAACATGGTGATCAAGAATAAGAGGTACACGACTAATGTAATAATCAATGATCTTTATTCTAGAAACAACACTATTCTGGCCAGATAAGGCAGGAGCCAAAAAGAAGGGACACAAAACATTAAATAATTCATGGAATAACGACAATAATTCAGTTTGGAACATTAAACGAAACTAAAATATTCTGAGACACATCAGCCGAAACAATGTTGTTGAAAACAAGAAATATGAAGATGCTAATTAGAATAATTCATTAAATACCGACATTGATTAATTTCAAAACTGTTAACAACACGTTGTAATGGAAAAACAGGAATAACAAAGATAGGGATAGTAGTCGGAATGCGTCATGAAATTATGGTCAGTCTTCATGTTATTACTATAGACACTATTAGAAAAAGTCAGAGAAAGTACTGGATGAAACAAAGTGATTGTAAGAAAAAACAAAGATGTGGATACTGGATCATTCACTAAAAAAGTTATTCCTTAGAAGCTGTGAGTCAGATGCTACACTGTTGCTTAAATATGTTTTTCTATTGTATTAAATAAACGGAAAGTAGAGGCACAGTTCTGAATGGGGACTTTTGAATTGACAAATGGATTGAGGGAAAACGTGTTGCAATGATAATTCAATGGCGTCTGTCATCGACAAAGAGAAACGTTGTTTTTAGCTTAAATGTCTTGTTTTCCGTGCTTTATAATAGGGTGAAAAACTGATGAGATAATCACAAAGATGTGTTTTCTTCGGCGAACGCATGAAGAACAATGTCATTATCTCAGGAAGGATAAATAGCTCGAAGCTCGAATGAAAATCTCAGCTGAATTTGCTCGCTTGCTTTTCAATAAAATAATGGAGTCGGAAGAGAAAAGGAAGACGAAGAAGAAGGTATAAAGCACTATGTATGGTCTGTATTTCGCCTTCTATCTTTTACTATGTATAAGTTACCCCCCGCTCTATGAAAGTAGTGTACTTATGAAACGAAACCCTAAAAAACAACCTTACGTGAGATTTTCTTCACGACTGAAAACATGTATTATAACAAGACTACGAGAGAATTCAATACCAGTCCATTTGTTACCTTGTAAAATCCACACACGCATACACGAACATGCACACATACACACAACACACGCACACACACACACACACACACACACATACACAAACACACACACATAAATATATCTATATATATATGCTTTTATATAACGTCGCTCTTGACCGATCGCAGCTTCTGTACTTGCAGCAGTTCATTTTCTTTACTTTTATTTCTATTTACGTTGCCTAGATAAAATGATACATTTATCGCGTATTACTTGAAAGTCATTTCGAATAGAGTTTTTATGCATTTATAAATATGTCTGTTGGACTATATATCAATTTCTCGATAATATAATTGCCCTTGTGTAGATAGATGGATAGCCATGTGAACAATGTAAAATCTGGACGTATATATGTATATTATAAATTAAAATTTAGGGGCGACATATCTATCTATTATTTGTTATTATTTTTTTTAAATTTTCACCTGATATTATTATATCTATCATTCCATTCATTGTAATCATGATCATCGTCATCACTATTACCATCATCGTCACCATATTTTTTGGCTCTCAAAAATGGTGTGCCAGAAAGAGTTCCATAGAACCATTACATCATTTTTTGTGAAATCGAACATTTATTGCTTCTCGCCTCGAAGCAAAATGTTGCCTGCATATTGCTATTAATGGATACAGGTATTTTGTGGAATAAAATATTGCGAAATATGCATATGTGCGCTTGTATACGAGAAATGATTTCCAAAATTTTAGGTTGAAGGTTACTTGTGTTCAGTCCAGTCCATAATTACATTTTAGATGACAATTAGAAGTTATGTTTTCATTGAACGCACCCTTGTCAAAGTTTTTAATTATTCTCTGCCAACACGAGCGACCAAAAGACTTCGGACACATGAGAGTTTTTATTGAGTAGCCAACCAGACTTGTATTTTGTTCTTATCGAAATTTTACTGATAAATAATTCGAAGAACAAACAAAAAATATATCTTTCTATGTATTTTTGAATGTCTTCTATGGATGGAGACTTGGGCATCCGACTTCATGTAGTTATTTTTGTGTGAAATTACCATGAATAATTTTTTTAAAAATTTCTCAAGAGTTCTTTAAAAAAGTTCCTGGTTTGAAGTAAAGTATATCTAGTTACTTATCTTTTGTAGCTGTATTTTTTAAAGTTCCTGTTTTTTAGGAAAATCTATTTTTCTCCAAAGATGCACAATGGTAGTTTATCATTTAAGAGCGTGATTGTTATCAAGTCAAGGAATCCCTTGAGTGGGCAGACTTATATCTACTGACGCTACACTTTTTTTTCATTTGAGGCCTGTGTTTCTCATTGGCATCACTAGGTCAGTGATCGAGCTTAGATATCGTGGAATAGATAAAATCAATATTTCGAGGAATTGTTCACATTATGATACAAACATAAAATTTGTTTTTTTTTTGTTTTGTTTTTTTTGTTCTCCGAATGATTCTGATCAAATCTGCCCGATTGGTCACCTTAAAATCTAAATACAACCTTATTGAACAAGTAACAAAAAAGAACTTCAAAATAACAATGGAGATCACGTTGTAAAACTATGGTGAAAATGCCATAGCATAGGCCCAATAGAATCATCCTACCTGCTTGGTGTCTCTGTATAAGCGAGAACGAGATTACCTGGAAGTACATGAGCAAGAGAAAGCATAACAGCACGGGATGGAAGCTACCAGTAATGGTACAGATCCAGCTATTGTTGAATTGACCATGCTTTACATGCAGAAGCTAATGTAGCTAGATGTTCATGCTACTCTACTTAAGAACTAGCTACTATTTAACATCCACTGAGCTATAAGCTCATCATCAAAGACGGGACATCTTGTCGGCTTTCAAAAAAGACATGGGCTCAATCCTCGCACAAGCATCCAAGTATGCTGAAGCATTTCATCCGTTTAAAGCTACCGAGATAATTAGATGAGACGCGCTTCATTGCAAGTTACGTTCCAAGAGCAGAAGAACAGGCTGTGCCACCATCACATCTGCAGTTAATATGCATAAAAGAACATGATGTTGACGTTGAGTACCTGTTGATGCTGCTGATCAACTGTTTTTATGCTCTAGTAAAAAAAACATTCAATGGCAATTGTCCGGAATATAAAGAAAGAACAAGTGTTTTAGCGTGTTAGGCAGTGATCAAGTGCAACTACTAATGTGGATGAAGCAAGGATCTCTTCGTTTACAAATAGAGGCTGTACAACACAAATGTAGCCCTCAGAGGGCATGTGATCGAGCTAGAATTATCAAGGCCCAGGCCAGAAACCAGCAGCCATACTGATGACGAGGACGTAGACAAAGAAAGGGGAGACATGGCAGATATGTTAACCAACATTACTTCCTTCATTACTTTTCGATTACTAATTTCACATTATATTACTACAATCATAATACCAATGTTGAAGCAATACAGAAATAACTACACACATTTCTATCTAATTTGATAGGCTAATTTGGCGGCCATTTTGTAAAATGGCCATCATCTAGGATTTTCTTGTTGAAAATGAGGCAGATTTTTTCAGAATCATATGAGGAACAAACATATCGAATGCCATGTCTGTATCAAAATGTGCACAATTTTCTATTATCCCCACCCCCTCACAAATCGGAAAAACCACGAGAGAGACTTAATACAGCTTCTTTTGAAAGCCTGTGGCCCAGACACGTAAATATTTGTAAAATTCGATGCCCACACAATCAATTCTCTCCCTATATAATAAAACATTTAATATTCTTTCGTAGAAAATGTCTTATCGGTCATTGTTTGAGCCCAGGTAAGGGAAAAAATAGGATTTCGAGTATTGATTTCGAAAGCAAACAGGTTTTTCTGTTTTTGGAATTAACAGACTTTTCATTGATTTGAAAAATCATATCGGCAAAATCCAACAACGTTTTGTCCGTCTAACGTTACACCTATGAAACACAAGATATTTAAACAAGTAGCTTTAGATCGTCCATATAACCTGCAAGCATCGTCACAGAAAAGAAGAACTTTCAAAGTCATCAAATTAATGTCCTATAAATGATTCATGATAGTTGAAGCTGGTATGTTCATCGTGTTACCTGATTGCCTTTATGATTTTTTTCCGAAGGCAATTAAGTATGCTTCGCTAATATAGGGAGTCAGATGTCAGTACTTGAGAAGTTATTTTCCGATTAAGTTCAGGAAGTGTACGATACTTGGAGCAAATGCTAGCAACTTGGACGTTCTTTGAAGCTTTCATAGTATTCATTTAGTAATTAGATTTGATGTTCTGTTGTATTTTGTGGAGGTTTTGCTTTCTGATCAGTACTGTTACTTCCGAGGTCCAGAATCTGGGTTTTGACTTGCAATTATAAACCATAGTCTGTTTAAATGAAACAATATGGTTATATTCTCATATTCGTACGGTACAAGTCCACAAGATGGGAACGAAGATTGTGCTGCGGTAATTTTATCAATGGAACTTGGCTGCTTGCCTTGTGAATTAAGTATCAAAATACTGTCTTTTTACCACAACTCAATGATGCTAATGAGGAATACTCCACCAAGTCAGCTACGAAGCAGGAGTGTCACAATGTGGTGTAATGGAAAGCAACTGGTCTTGCTAATCATTACTAATTAGAATAGATTTCGGTCCTTCCTGGATGTCCTATGATTTGTACAGACTCTAAGTTTAGTGATTTACTACAAAGCAGCTTTTTCAAAATAAATACTGCATATCATTGTTATTTTTATCTTTTTTACCTACATTTTAATTCTGAAAGTAAAAAAATAAAAGTTGTCGAAAAACCTGAAGATGATAATGATTTATAATACTTCATCGAATAAAAAATTGGAAAAAAAAACAGTGCACATATTTAATACTCTTAACTAAATGCCAAGTGAAATAAGAAAGGAATGGAAAACAGTGTATTACGCCAAACTTCTAACAAGACGGGGGGCTCCTTGCCTTGAAAAAATAATTTCAAAATCCTAGCCATGACTAAGGTTTCACGTCAAATTATTACGTCAAATTTTCTCTCGGGAGATTTTCTTTTTACAACGAGATATTTTTAATCGATATACAGGTCCTATGACCAAAGTATTTTGGCAGCAGGCCGTGTTGGGAGCAATCGAATGAAAAATTAAAAAAGGAGTGATCAATAGATAAGTTACTACATATGCCTTTTGTTGAGCAATGATCCCTCAAGAGAGTCTGAATTTCTCAAAAACAGACGGAAAAAATGCCGGACAGAAACTAAGGGACCAATTAAGCATCAACTTCTATTTTACATTGGGACACTGAGTAAACCGTGAATTCTTTGCCAACGACTTGAAATATTTACTTTGATAGTGCATAAAAGTACAAATGTGAAATGTTAGAGTGAGCTGAACATAATGGCAAAGGAATGGAAGAAAAAAATGCCCACGTGCAGAAGGTTCAAACACAGTCAGTTTTTTTCTCCCCACTTCAGCCAGATTTTGCCATGTTCATTATTGGTGGCCATGCACACCAAAAACGATCTCCTCGTTCATCTGATGGTGAGAAGTCGATCATTTGAACGATTTATTAAATCTCTTAAACGCCGGTTCATGATGTGCATGGACACCCACAACGTTCATTATCTCTGAAATGTTCTTATTCCACCCGATCACAAGAGACATCCACACTTCTCTGTAAACTTCAGTTAGCACTGGAAAAGATTTGGTAGAAATTTGGTTCAATTGATTTTTGAAATGGTTATTTCATCAGACATCAGAATACGAAACGGATCAAGGTAAAAAAAAAACTCTGTGGTTCGGCTTCCATACTTCAACAGCCACATTGTTATAAAAGCTTAATTGTGATCTACCAAAAGTAAAAATGCTTGCTCTCTACTGGACTATTGTGGAACTGAAATGGTGACATATTTCCCACTTTTTTCTTCCACTTGGCGCCATGTCTGCCAATGGAGGAGAGTGATCATCAACCGTTCAACGTTTCAGTTAAAGCTGTTTTGTTATCTCCAAATCACTGCTATGAATTGCGCTTGTCCATTTCGAAATCGGAACCTCGGCAATATCTCGTTTTGACGAAATCCCAACACCTTGGAAGCGTATGGAGGATTACATAACATTACAGGACACTGTTCCAGCTTGCAGCTTATTTTTTCATGCTAAAAAAGACATCAGTCAAAAAGGTATTTGAAAATGTCACGTCGTTGACATCTGAAACGGGTTTTTTCATGCTAACAATGATAAAGACTCAGGGCTCCTCAGTGGGGGCAGCAGCTGGGGTCAAGCATTCCGACCTTCTCGATCCTACACCGAGAGATTTGAGAAATCTCGACGTGAGAAAATATCATACAGTTATATTTAGATTGAACCGACAAAATTCAACGAAAAAGTTAATGAAGTTAAATCATTGATGCGATTTCCCCTCGTTATTCTGTTACAGTTGTGAAACCAGACAAAAGCCAACATATTAATTTTTGCAACTCGAAAGCAGGTCCCCCTCGAATTAGGAAGATAAGCGTAACACAGTGTTTCTGTCTCAATTTCCCTCGACAATTTGATACCAACTGAGTTTAATGAAATTTTGACAGCAGGAAGTGAATTATGTTTGACGGAAGCTGATTTATTCAGCCATGAGTTCGATAATTGATCATCGTACTAAAAATTTTTTTTAAAGTCCTGACATCTTATA